>HG992194.1:8405588-9605588 GCA_905220545.2 Melitaea athalia | reverse complement strand
GCTGTCGGTTAGGTATCAGTCAATGGAAAGTGTGGTTTACAGTGCACTCTAATGGAGGGTACCCCTACCATTTTACGCCTGTCCAAGTTTTGCACGAAGGAGATCCGATACGGTGCGTAGATTTTTGTAGATTTATTCTCCATAGAGATGCCGAGGATCCATATTTTTTGTAAAATATTTTGTGAACGGATGAATCGAAATTCGACTAAGATGCTCTAGATAACTACCATAACATCCATCACTGGGCTCCTAAAGTGGATAGAAATCTCAATAAAAAAAAAGAAACAGGGTCTCAAAGGCGATTCGGATTAATGTATGGATGGGTATTGTTGACGACTCTCTAATTGGGCCACTCTTGTTCCCAAATATGTTAAAGAGCGGAAAATTATAAGAACTTTCGACGAGAGGAATTGCATTCTCTGTTAGAGGATATTACGCTACAGACAAGGCGACAAATGATATATCAGCACAATGGATGTCCAGCGCACTTCCAAAGATTTGTGGGACAGTGGCAAGACGAGTCTTTTCCAAACAGATGGATTGGCGGAGGTGGTCCGATCCCTTTACCGGCAAGAAGCCCAGATATTACACCCGTAGACTTTTACGTATTGGGGCACTTAAACGCCTTGGTATACGATAATCTGACAGGCCCTGTATTCTCGCAAGAAGATTTAAGGCAGCGAATAATCGATGCAACAAGCGTTATGAGGAATAATCTTACACCAAGAGTCACTTAAAGTGAAATCCGGCGTAGATGTAGAAAATGCATAAGAAATAGGGCGGCACAATTTGAACAGCATGTGTATAAATAATAAATATGTTTTTAAAACCAATTCCAATTTTTATTTTTAAGCTTATACGTGTTTTTGTAAAAAATAATTTTAAATGTTATTTTAACAAATTGCGACTTGTCCCGTTTCTAAGACTTATTCTCCACATGGGTTGAGATTTTTTTGTGACGTTTTTACCTCATTAGATAGCTAGGTAGATAAGGAATTTTTGTTAGATTTTGTACACTTCTTAATTTATTACCTTTTTTTTAATTGGCTTTCTAAAAAACAAGAAAATAAATAAATAATTCAAAGTGTCGCGAGTTTTAAGATATTGTGGCGAAACCATTGCAAAATTTCACCATTTTATTTGTTTTGAAAATGAATTGGCATGTGGCCTCAGTGTAGCAAGCTACTCATCAACAAATGTATTATTGCTTATATCTTTTTATTATATTTATAGCTTTTTATTGTATCGTAAATACTTAAATACTTTCGTTAACATAATTACTATTGTATAATAAATAAATATTAACTTACAGCATACATTTAGTAAGCGGCGCACAAACCGACAAGCGTCAATTAGTTTTATGTATGTGCCGCGCCGCCCCGCCCCGCGGCCGCCCGGGCGGCCGCGGCTGGCCTGCGCGCGCGCACTGCAGCTCGCTGCAGTCAGCGGTCAATTCCCTGCACCGACGCACGCCGCACGTCGCTTTGTGCTCCGCCATACAAATCGCAGGCTTACGCGAATAGAATTTGAATCGCTGTATTTAGCTAATTTTCTATGTGCTTTCCTTCGGCCTTCTTTCTGCTTAACTTTGTGGATTCACAATAAACGTTTGTACGGAGTGATAGGTGGTTTACTTGTGGTTTCCTCTACAACCTACAACTCAGCAACTAACCCCTATATTGGTGACCCCGAGGTCCCACATCGGACCTACATTGTTCACGCCATGGCAGAAGACGGCGAAGGTAATGTCCCAACCAAAGGTGGCGGTAGCGGCGAGACATTTCGAGTTGGAGTACGCGTCCCACCGTTCTACCCCCAACGCCCAGCATTGTGGTTTGCGCAGCTGGAGAGCCAGTTTATTCTCTCGAATATCACCAGTGATACCACCAAGTTCCACTACACACTGAGCCAGTTGGAGCCTGCGTATGCAGCGGAAGTTGAGGACATCATCAGCGACCCAAACATAACCAACAAATACCAGCGTTTAAAAACGGAGCTCATCAACCGGTTATCTGCGTCAAGAGAGAGGAAGGTCAAGCAGCTGTTGACCCACGAGGAGCTGGGCGACAGGAAGCCCTCACAGTTCCTCCGGCACTTGAAACAGTTGGCAGGACCCGACATACCTGAGGAGTTTATGCGGACTATTTGGACTAGCCGCTTGCCCAGCAGTACCCAGTCCATCATCGCTTCACAGGCCAAAGCCCCACTAGAGGAGGTAGCCGAGTTGGCAGACAAAATTCACGATGTTGTCACACCTACCCCCCAAGTTGCAGCAGCTTCGGCGGCTCCAGACGGTGGCGTTGCCGGTCAGATTGCAGCGCTTGTACGGCAGGTACAGGAGCTCACCACAAGAATTGATCGTATGTCACGATCAAAGAAACGATCCAGCACTCCAGGCCGCGCCCGTGAGCGTTCGTCTTCCGCCACCAGGTCGCAGTCCAATTATAGGAAATATCCTGTGTGCTGGTACCATAGTAAGCATGGGAGCAACGCAGTGAAGTGTACTAAACCTTGTGATTATAAGGGAAACGCGCAAGGCGGTCGCTAATGGCGGCTGACGGCTGCCCGAATTCCAGTCGCCTTTTCATTACGGACAGACGTTCAAAAATACCATTTCTAATAGATACAGGTAGTGATTTGTGTGTGTTTCCGCGTAGTGCATTAAATCATCGGCGTGAAAAAACTAACTTTCAACTCTGTGCGGCTAACGGCTCGGTAATTCATACATACGGCTATGCACATCTTGTTTTAAACCTAGGCTTGCGCCGCGATTTTGCTTGGCAATTTATTGTGGCCGATGTTACTAGGGCGATAATTGGTGTCGATTTTTTATCACACTTTAATCTTGTTGTTGACATTCGCAACCGACGTTTGGTAGACGGCGATACTACGCTAACCAGCGCGGCTTCGCTCAAAAATTTTTCTGATGATGTTTCATCGGTGAAAGTGGTCTCTGGAAGCACTGTCTACCATAAAATCCTGGCAGAGTTTCCAGAAATCACGAAACCACCCGGTATACACCGCAAAATTACACATAACATAGTCCACCACATCCGTACCACACCCGGCCCCCGGTTTCTTGTTCGCCTCGCAGGTTAGCCCCGGACAAGCTGAAAATCGCCAAGGCCGAGTTCGACAAGATGTTGCAAGATGGCACCTGTAGGCCTTCAGAATCCCCTTGGGCTTCACCCCTTCACCTCGCTCCGAAGAAGGACAACTGCTGGCGTCCGTGTGGCGATTATCAGGGACTTAATGCTCGCACGGTTCCAGATAAGTATCCGATCCGTCACATCCAGGATTTTTCATACGACCTGGCAGGTTGCACTGTGTTCTCTACGCTGGACCTTGTCAAGGCATACAACCAGATACCCGTCCATCCAGACGGCATCCAGAAAACCGCTATTGCGACGCCGTTCGGGCTTTACGAATTTCCTTACATGACGTTCGGTCTTCGTAATGCCGGACAGACGTTTCAGCGTTTTGTGGATGAGATGCTTCGGGGCCTGGACTTCACTTTTGCCTATCTGGACGATTTCCTGATTTTCTCTAAGGACCAGGAAACACACGAGCTTCACCTGCGCCAGGTCTTCGAGCGGCTGAAGCAGTACGGCATGGTCGTCAACACAGCTAAGTGTGTCTTTGGCGCACCCGAGGTAACGTTTCTTGGTTACAGCGTCTCAGCCGAGGGCACCAAGCCACTACCGACCAGAGTCGATGCTATCAAGGAATTCCCAATACCAAAAACGGTAAAACAACTTCGCCGATTTTTAGGAATGCTGAATTTTTACCGTCGATTCATCCCGGATGCAGCCAAACACCAAGCTCCACTCAACGAAATGCTGAAAGGCACGGTCAAAGGTTCACATCCGGTAACCTTCACAACGTTAGAGCTGGAAGCATTAGAGGCCTGCAAAAATGCTCTCTGCAAAGCAACGCTGTTGGCACACCCAGAATGTGACGCGAAGCTCGCAATCTTTAGCGACGCCTCTAATAATACTATTGGCGCCAGCTTGCAGCAACTCAAAAGTAAGGCATGGCAACCTTTGGCTTTCTTTTCCCGCAAGCTGACACCTGCGCAGCAAAAGTACTCGGCGTACGATCGAGAGCTTCTCGCCATATACGAGAGCGTCAAATACTTCCGCCATATGGTCGAGGCCAGGGACTTCACGATCTATACAGATCATAAGCCCCTGACGTTTTCGTTCAACAGCACGAAGAACAAGAGCAGCTCTCCTAGGCAATGGCGTCACCTGTATTTCATCTCCCAATTTACCACGGACATAAGGCATATACCAGGTCAAGAAAATGTCGTCGCTGACACCCTGTCTCGCGTTGAAGAGATAGTACAGCCGGTCGACTACTATAAGTTAGCCTCATGCCAGCAGTCCGACGGTGAATTGAAGCAACTTCTACAGGGAGGTACCTCACTTCGTCTGGAGAGAGTTAAAGTACCAGGTTTGAACGTCGAGCTGTATTGCGACACCAGCAGTCCACAGCCTCGCCCATATGTTCCTATGGAGCTGCGTCAACAAGTCGTCGAGAGCTTGCATTCCTTGAGCCATCCCGGTTCGTCAGCTACAGCTAAGATGGTTACAGACAGATACGTCTGGCCCGGTATCAGGAAGGACAGCCGTACCTTTGCGCGCAACTGTCTTCCGTGCCAACGCTCGAAAGTCACCCGACATGTGTCTTCCCCGTTCGGCACTTTCCAGCTTCCCCGAGCAAGGTTCAGCTTCATCCACATTGACCTCATCGGGCCACTACCCATCAGCCAGGGTTACCGGTATTGCCTCACCGTCGTCGACAGGTTTACGCGATGGCCTGAGGCAATTCCATTGCGCGACATCACGGCTGAAACCGTCGCCAAGGCTTTGCTCAGCGGATGGATATCTCGCTTCGGATGTCCTAGAGATATCGTATCAGACCGCGGAGGACAATTCGAATCCAGCCTTTTTAGCAGCCTATCGCAGCTGGTAGGTTTTCAGCATCGCCGTACTACAGCGTACCACCCGGCATGCAATGGAATCGTAGAAAGGTTCCATCGTCAGTTGAAGGCGGCAATCATCTGCCATTCCAGTGCCCACTGGGTGGAATCACTGCCACTTGTTTTATTGGGTGTGAGAAGCGCATTTAAACAAGATTTACAGTCCTCAGCTGCAGAGCTCGTATACGGCGAGCCGCTACGCTTGCCAGGAGATATGTTTCACCATGACGTTGCTGAGGAGGACGTTGACGTGACTGACTACCTTTCACGGCTTCGCAGTTGCGTGAGGAGTTTGCAGTCATCTCCAGCTTCTCGACATTCTGGAAAACGCAGCATATTCGTCTACAAGGATTTGTCTTCATCGTCTCACATTTTCTTGCGTGACGACACTAAAGGCGGTTCTTTAAAGCCCGCTTATTCAGGTCCTCACGAGGTTCTTCAACGCGGTGACAAGGTGTTTAAAATACTTGTTAACGGCAAAGAGATGACAGTATCTATAGACCGAATCAAGCCGGCCTATATACTGGACACCGCACACACCACATACAATGCATCACCTCACACATCTTCGCACACGCATACAGCACTCAACACACAACCACACACACAGCACACCACACCTAACACATCCCATGGCACTGAAGAAAACATCATCAGAACAACGCGTTCTGGTCGAAGGGTAAAATTCCCTGATTATTATCGTCCTTAGTACCAAAGGTCTGGGAAGGGGGTGATGTAGCAAGCTACTCATCAACAAATGTATTATTGCTTATATCTTTTTATTATATTTATAGCTTTTTATTGTATCGTAAATACTTAAATACTTTCGTTAACATAATTACTATTGTATAATAAATAAATATTAACTTACAGCATACATTTAGTAAGCGGCGCACAAACCGACAAGCGTCAATTAGTTTTATGTATGTGCCGCGCCGCCCCGCCCCGCGGCCGCTCGCGCCGCAGTTTGGGGGTACGAGAGGAACATGGTGTGAAGTCCCTCATTTGTCATCCCAAAGGGAGGATCCTCCAACCAGACGGGTGTCGTGTCTGGTAGGGCTACTGCCCCGACGGTTGTTGTCGGGTTCTTGTATATATAGTTCATTCGCTTTGGAAACTTCGATAGCGTGATCTAGAATCTTCAGTTCGTTTGTGGCTCGATAGATGTCACCACATCACTCCCCTCCGAGACCGGAGGTCGATAGCGGTTTTTGAGTCGTCATAGACATCTTGTGATGCTTGCCGGGCCAGTGGAATGTTCCAGTGAGTCGGAACCAGATGCCGCATAGTTCACGGTGAGTCGGAACTGTCTGCGGTGATGCCCCAGTGAGTCGGGGTGATGCTGCATATGCTCCAGTGAGTCGGAGTGGTGCAGTGCTGCGTAGTGGCTGGCTGCTGCGTCGACCAGGAGAGAGGTGCGTCTCTGCTTGCTGACCGGTCGAAGTGCAGTGTGTTGTGCCAAGGTCGCTGAGAAGGCTGTGGGTGATGACCAGGTATGCGCGTCCGCTGCATGCTGGTGGTCAGGATACCCGTTGTAGCCGTGGATGCTGGCTGGCTGTAGGACTCGCTGCTCGAAAGCTTGAGAAAGTGATGATGACGTCACGATGACGTAGATTGACGAAGGCTGCGCTGATGATCACGTCGGGGTCACCAGTTTGGGGGTACGAGAGGAACATGGTGTGAAGTCCCTCATTTGTCATCCCAAAGGGAGGATCCTCCAACCAGACGGGTGTCGTGTCTGGTAGGGCTACTGCCCCGACGGTTGTTGTCGGGTTCTTGTATATATAGTTCATTCGCTTTGGAAACTTCGATAGCGTGATCTAGAATCTTCAGTTCGTTTGTGGCTCGATAGATGTCACCACATCAGTACCAAAAGCAAAAAAAAAGAATAAAATTTCACGAATTTTTTTCAAAACTGACTTTAAAGTCGAAATTCTGAATTTTTTTGAAAATTACAAAATTTCAAAATTTCTCAGTAGCCGTCAACATTTGTATAAGGCAATATAGGGTTAATTCGTAGCTTATGGTATGTACTATCATGCCCTTAAAGGAATGTATCGAATTACAAGTAACCCATATAAAAATGAATGTTGCTAAGTGCATAACTGGAGAACGGCTCGACCGATTCGGCTAATTTTTTTGTATGTTCCTTAAATCACACGGAAGGTTTTTATACAAAAAAAAAAAAAAAAAAACTATAGACAGAACGAAGTCTGTCCGGGCAGCTAGTTAGTCAAATAAAATTTGAGTCAACAATACCAGTAGTTCAATGTCATATTATTTAATACTCACTTTCTTATCTACGCAAGGCTGACCGACGCTTTGGTGATAGTAAACAAAAATTTCAAATTATGACTTTTAAATTTTAATCATACTTTTAAGGTGTACTTGCAAGTAGAGTACCTATTATTTGCTTGAAGTCAGTTTTTAAATATACAAAGCGTGTTGGCACAATTCATATCACTATATAATAACTATTTAATATATTTCAATTTGTATATAAAATTTGTATATTTGTATATAAAAAAAATTGTATATATATCGTGAATTATACCTGCTCAGCAGACTAAATGAAAGACCTTTTGTCAGGTATTTGAAGTATATAGTACATACTGGTAAACACTGGTATCAATGCTCATAGTTATTATAAACAAAGCTATGCAAAAGTAGTCGTTTATTTTTATTTTATTTTTTTTACTTACCTTGATCGGCTCCAGCACGCCCTTGAACATCATAGCCTTCTGGGAAGCCTAAACAAAAAATTTCATTACATATTTTTATTTAAAACTTAATAATCAGTATGTGAGAATTTTATATTTATAAAAAAAATTTAAAACTCTTTTAAAATAACCTTTATAAACTTCGAAATACACAGACGTTCTTTCCAAAAAAATAGATAAATAAACGCCTCACACTCAACAGCCCCCAGTAGGATTATCTCCTGTGTCGGGGGTCCGGAAACACACAATACACAAGCACAAACGCCCAGACCACGACAAGCATCTGTATGACCAATACAAATGATTGTCATGTGCTGGGGATCGAACCCGCGACCGCTAGCGCAACAACTAGCGATGTGACCGATGCACCAACGCGTCGTTAATCTTTACTATTTACCATAAATTCATTAAATTACACTAAATTAATTAATGTTTTTCCAAAAACTTTGTAATAATATGTAATATACAAACATTATGTGATATTATTTCAAGCAACCGATTAGTCAATTTTGTGAATAATTAGAGTTTGTGAATAATTTGAGAGTAGAGCAGTATAATTATTATACTGCTCTACTGCTTTAACTAAAGAAAAAGCTCCGTACTCAGGTATACAATATATAGAAAAACCTTGATTTTTATATACTTTTCTTATTTACCATTTCCGTGTCCGGTTCCAGCACCATCTTCACCGTAACCGTAAGGGAACCCTGAAAAGTTAATTATTATCTATTTAAATTTATAGAATAAATTTCTTTTCTATAATAAATAATTTAAACTCTTTCAAGACACTTAGTAACACTTCTAGAACACGCTATCATTAATAACTTTAATACAAATTAATTAACAATTAAAAATTGACATAGATTATTTATTTATTTTCCTTTTTAATATCGTTGGTAAATATTCATTTTAAACGATCAAATATTTGAATAAACTTTTTTTAACCGACTTCCAAAAAAGGAGGAGGTTCTCAATCTTTCGGACTACACGGCCTTTCCTGCAACAAGAGTTCAGGTAGGTTTTCCCGCCACGGTTCCCTAAATGATACCATAAAAAGAGCTCTTGCCACCATCGACGTTCCTGCTCTTATCGAGCCTACTGGAATTAGTCGCGATGATGGCAAGAGACCTGATGGACTGACGTTGGTTCCCTGGGAAAGGGGACGGGCGCTTTTGTGGGACGCAACCTGCGTTGACACACTTGCTCCGTCTCATGTCAGGGAAACAGCCTTAAAAGCGGGAGCCGCGGCGGAGAAAGCTGAAACGACTAAACGGCACAAATATTCGTCACTAATTCCAAATTACATCTTTGTGCCGTTTGCAGTCGAAACACTTGGACCTTGGAGTAGCAGTGCAAAAAAATTCTTAAATGAGATAACTCCTCGCCTTATTGCCTCCACTGGTGACAAGAGGGCTGGTGCATTTTTTGCCCAGAGAATCGGCATAGCGATTCAACGGGGAAATGCTGCCAGCATTCTTGGCACAATTCCACGCGGAAATGATTTGTACCATAACTATCTGTAAATATTTAGTTCTTAAGTTGTGATTTGTAAATATGTATAATGTTTAAGGTTCTCAATTCGATTGTATGTTTTTTAATGTATGTTAGATCAGAACTTTTGACTGAGTGGGCCGATTTCGATGAATTTTGTTTTAATTTAAAGGTGTGTCATGTGGTCCCATTTAAATTTCATTAAGATTTTACAAGTACTTTTAGAGTTATATTATCTAATAACGCGTATTTACTTGACTATTTTTTTCGTCTAACTACCTACGTTGTGTTACTTGTCGATGTAATTGGAGTCGGTTTCTTTTTCGTTTGTGAGCAAACTCAATTATTCGGACAGTAGATTAATTTTTAAATCTAAATAATTCTACCCTAAGAAAGAGAAATGTATATCTTTATTGAAGTCCAGTAGACGAGATTAAATAATACAAGGTTATAAACAGCTTTTAATAAATATTAATAAACATGTAATTTCTGAATTTTCTAGAAAGTAGAGAAATCATTTTTGTTGTATTTTTTAATAGAAATTAAAGCTTTAAAAATAACTAAAGTCCTTTATAGACATAATATTTATATCTATTTGCAATATCTTTAAAACTTACCGTAAGCCACCACAGCTAATGCAAGAACAAGGCACAAAAACTGAAACAATAATTTCTTTTATCAATACCGCAACACTTAAATATAGAAACGTGTATAGATATTTTGTTTTGATTCGGCCCATATCATCCTACTGCTGGGCATAGCTTTCTCCATGTAGGAGAAATACCGGGGTTAAATCCACCACGCTCTTCTACTGCGGGTTGGTGGATAAATTCCCTACTATGAGTAACGATAGCTATCAAGTGTATATAATAACAACCGGGACCGACAGCTTAATGTGCTCTCCGAGGACGATGGGAAGACCCACATTGAGAGACATCCAAACCAGAAAGAATTACTTGTAAATACAAATATCCATCCCGTGTAGGAATCGAACCCGCAAACCCCCGGTTGTTAGGCTTGTATATGGCACACACAGCACTACCCCCGGTTGTTAGGCTTGTATATGGCACACACAGCACTACGGAGGAGAAGTCTGGCCTTTTCGCCGAGGCCAGCCTATCGCTGGAGGGATCCTGTTGCCTGCAGATCCGGGATCCTCCAATTAAAGCGGCTGAAGGCTCCCGCACGGGGTTTAGTGCGGTAGTGGCACCCCCAAGTGCTGAGAAAAAAAAAACACACAGCACTACACCAGAGCGGTTGATAAATATAATAATAATTATAATTATATTAATACACATAATAAATAAAGTAACATAATATGATATATTATATGTGTATGTGGTTATTTTAAATATGATTTTTAAATCGAATCAACTATGATATAACCTTATGTAAACGCTTTTTATTAGCTTCACCTTTATGTTTGTAACTGACTCCTTTGGATTTCATTTTGACCCACTTCAAACAATTTCATTTAAACTTAGTAGACAATCGAGGACCGATGACAATACACTAATTTGATAATCATCATCATCATATCAGCCTATTGCAGTCCACTGCTGGACATTATGCGCCAGACATCCCGGTTTTCCGCAATCCTCATCCAGCCTAAACCGGCAATCTTACGTAGAACGTCCGTCCAACGGGCCGGAGGACGTCCTACACTGCGTTTGCCAATACGCAGTCTCAATTTGATAATATTATTCCATTATTCTAAATCTAATTATGATCTTCAGGATTAAATAATTTTTCTTTTTTAGGTTAATTTATAAAAGCGTGTTTTTTTTTGTTTTTTTTTAACTATTATTTAATAGTAACAAAAATTGAGAAATTAAATAACACAAGGACGGGTTTCTTAAATAATAAATACTATTAGTTAATAACTACATAAATAAAATAAATAATAACTTTATATAATGGGTACTTACTTTGAACATGGCTGCTGCACGTATTGTCGTCTAGTACACAAACAATGAAAATGTGTTATCAAGTAAGACAAACGGGCCTTTATATATTGATATTACTATCTATAAAATGGAGCATTTGACCTATTCGTGTATGTTTGGTAAATAAAAGATAATTATATATTTGACATAATGAGCACGATCTATATATATAAAAATCAAATGCTGTTCGTTCAGTTAGTCAGTCAGTCAGTTCAGCCTATTGCAGTCCACTGCTGGACATTATGCGCCAGACATCCCGGTTTTCCGCAATCCTCATCCAGCCTACACCGGCAATCTTACGAAGATCGTCGGTCCAACGGGCCGGAGGACGTCCCACACTGCGTTTGCCAAGACGCGGTCTCCACTCCAGGACACGTCTGCTCCAACGGCCATCGGTCCTGCGACACAGATGACCATCCCACTGCCACTTCAACTTGCTAATTCTGTGGGCTATGTCGGTTACTTTCGTTCTCTCGCGGATAGTCTTGTTTCTAACTCTATCTTTGAGAGAAACCCCAAGCATAGCTGTTCGTTAGTCTCGCTAAAACTCGAGAATGGCTGGGCCGATTTAGCTAATTTTAATCTTGAAATGTTTGTGAAAGTTCAGGGAAGGTTTAAACGGTATGAAACATAAATAATATTTAACTAAAAGTACTAAAAGCCACGATTTAATTTTCCAATAAAAAATGTTCCTAGCAGGGAAATTTGATGTCTTTTGTCAAAAACGTTGTCAATTGGTTGTCAAATATTTATAGTTGCGTTCAGAAAGTGTTTTAAAATAATCAACGCCCAACGAAGTGGGCATGGGGCGGCTAGTATTAAATAATAAACTTAATTTGGGAATGGAAATCATTTAAGCCAAAAAAAATTTCAACTAAATAAAAATAATGTAAACATGTGTTTGTTACTTATATTAAAATTACAAACTTTAAAAATAACTTAAATTAATATATAAAAAAAGATTGATATCAGCAATCATTTATTTATTTATGAGAATCAGTGGCGTAGCGGGGGGCAAAGTGGGGCGTCATGCCCCGGATGCTACTCACAAATGGGGCGCCAAAGAAAGAGAGGATATATATCTATATTTTGTTTTGTGATCTTAGACGTCTATAAATATTATAATCTATCCTATCATGGGCGTACCCAGAATTGAGTAAGGGTGTGGCTAAATAAGTAAATATAAGGACTCAATAAGTAGTAGAACTTTAAAACGCTTTTTATTTACTGCAACTGTTCATTTACCTTCACTATCTACCTACACTACTTAAATAATACATATAGATTGCTGTGGTTGTGGCTAAACCTATCTCAGATTTTCTTTTTAAATGTAAAAATCTAAAATATTTATTAGCTTTAAGTAGGGGTAGGGCAAATGCCCCACCTTGCCCCACTATGGGTAAACCCATGTTCCCTAAAATGATAAAGCTAAAGACAGGTAGGGGTGATCCATTTATTTAGCAAGGCTTTATAGCCTGTAAGTAACATCACGCTACGACTAATAAGAACAGAATATCAATGTAAAATATTAACGGGGAAAATTTATTCCTTTTTAAAGTATAACATAATATGAGATATTATAAATATTTCCATACAATCGAACAACAACAGCTAATTACGTATATGACGTTAACAATAATACTATATTTTATTCGACTAAGCAACAGCATTCATAAAAATATTTACATAAGTAGCGAAGCTTTGTAAATAAAAGGTATATATAGCGTAAACATAAACAACTGGCCTTTAATAGCCCGTTTATTAAAGTATGGTTTCGTACCAAAGGCAAATATTTAACACTAGGTACATGTAACGATATCAACACCTATAACGATTTATTTATACCTATTATTTTATCATTCGCTCAAAATTTTTCAATATGTCTCAAAACTTTTTTGTAAAATATGTTATGACTGTCATATTTATGTAAATCACATGTTGATACTAGTAGAAATCATTTATTTAAATAAATGATTATTGATATTGTCAATTCATCCATCAATATTATTACTGAGTCATACATGCACTATTTCGTTTTGTACTAGAGTTCACACAAAATTGCGTCAGATTGTTTATCAGCTATGACAAAAACACTCAATTTAAGATTTAAGAACTGACTTATTTCTCAGGAGGAGGCAAACAATTCATTTATAGTAATATAAAATTGTTAATCGAGGTATACGCATTACTCGAGAAAACATTTGTGGTCAGAAAAAAATATTTGCTATGAATGATTTGCAAGAATTAAAAAAAAAAACTTTGAATTTTTAATTGTAGGTACCTCTATCGTTTTATCATATCCATATGTACGAGTATGATCATTGAAATTTTACGAAGTAACAAACGTGTCCTGTTAAAATATTACTAAAAAGATGTAGAGCATATCATCACTTTTTTTGTTATAATTTATTAACATTTTATGAATTTTATAAATCATTGTTATATTGCGAGAGCAACTAAATGCTGCTTAGATATTTCCTTTTTTAAGCAATTGTTAGAATATATCACTGTATCCTATCATCCTGTATTCCTAATCAAATCTTGCAGCGTTAGCGATATATGGGTTGCTTCTACCGCACGCGCATTTGCAATACGGCAAATGCGCGTGCGACGGCATGTACACGTGCAATTAGCGAAGCGTTCAGCTTCAAATTTAAATACTACATATAATCATACTTACTGCTGATCTGCTATTCCAGGCCCAAATATACACCTTCATTTTCTTTCTACTAATTGCATAAAAAAAAGAAAACTGAATAATACAAGACACATGAGTTGGATCAAACAAAATATTTGTATCTTTACTTTATTAGCAAAAGTATCTTTCTAGCACCTGAACGGCAAGACCTTAGAAGGTTGTAACTCAGTAATTGTGTTTGCTCTCAAACGAAAAAAAAACCGACTTCGATTACATCGACAAGTAATACAACGTAGGTAGACGAAAAAATAGTCAAGTAAATACGCTGGATCAAAGATTACTCAAAAAGTAGTAATCAGATCTGGATGAAATTTAATAACACAAATTGTGACCACATTAAAATAGCCATAAGTCCGCCCATTGTATTTCACAGTCTGTAAATGATATGTGTAGTTGTGATGTACAATAAAGTATAAATAAATAAATAAATTAAATCAAAAATCATCAAAATCGGTACACTCAGTAAAAAGTTATGCGGTATAATACAACAGTACCTGGGTGACCGAGCCCAGCTCGGTATTTTTATTTTATTTTTTTTGTTTATTTTTTTCGGTATTTTTATATTTTAATTTTATTTAAATAATAAATCACGAGTGAAATTAAAAAAAAAAGTAATCTGGAGACTGAGATTCGAACCCGGGTCAAAACGATTTGAATTCCGTCGCTTTACTAATTACGCTGTTACAGCTATATTAATAAAGGTGAAATTAAGCTTCGTATTCTAATGATATTTTTTAATTGCCTAAAAACAGGGATAAAACGACATTTTTTTTTAAATGAATCCTAGCTAGATCAATTTTTCGCCCCCGAAATCCCCTGTATACTGAATTTCACGAAAATCGTTGGAGCCGATTCCGAGATTCAGATTATATATATACAAGAATTGCTCGTTTAATAGTATAAGATACGTCGAAGAAAAAATAGTCAAGTAAAAACGCATTATTAGATATAACTCGAAAAGTACTTGTAAGATCTCAAATTCATTTAATTGTGACTAAATGACACGCAATTTTAAATTAAAATTTTTTTAATCGAAATCGGTCCTAGTTAGGGATCCCTAGTACATTTTTTTAACCTGATCAGTATCAAGCTAATTTTCCGTGAGTAGCTTCATTTTGATGAGACGAACAAAAAGTTCCTCTTCGAAAACTCTCGATTGTGGTAGATAATAGAGTTAGCAGGAGGTAGAGCAGCAGTGAGCGTAGGACCGGGATAACGGACCACGCAATTTGGAGGACAATATTACCATCAAATTATATAAATATTAAGTATATATATATATATAATTTTTGATGACCTTACGAGGTCATCAACTTGATGACCTCGTAAGGTCATCAAAAATTATTACTAACCAGCTGATTTTTTTTTCTTTTAGTTACTTAATATTTATATAATTTGATGGTAATATTGTCCCCCAAATTGCGTGGTACGTTATCCCGGTCCTACGCTCACTGCTGCTCTACCTCCTGCTAACTCTATTATCTACCACAATCGAGAGTTTTCGAAGAGGAACTTTTTGTTCGTCTCATCAAAATGAAGCTACTCACGGAAAATTAGCTTGATACTGATCAGGTTAAAAAAATGTACTAGGGATCCCTAACTATCCACCCAGTCTAAAGTTCTATAATATAATATAAAAAGTTTTACTTAATATGAAAATATTTGCACTGGCTACAGAAATTGTTGACACCAATAGGAACATAACTCCAAGTTTATTACTATTTACTACATTTAGAATTTTTACATTAGCCACGCTCACCTGTTTTTTACCAAGACAACATTGAATCTCTCATACATGCTCTACTTAATATCTCTCTTTATTGCTCTTGTGAAATGTTTGCAGAAGGGTCACAGCTGCGACAACGGTTAACATTAACTTTAATATTGACTATAGCAAGGACCTAACTTCTTGTTTTTGAAGTGAAACTTCTTTAAGCGCATGAGGGGTAAAATTTGAGCGACCGGTAACGCGATAGCGTCAAGAACGGTCATTACTTGGATGGGTGACCGCCTGGGAACACCACGTTACGTTGGCTTTTTTTTTTCAATTAGTTTTTTTTGTATTTTAATTTTTTTATTTAGTTTTTTAATTAGTTTGCCAAAGAAATTTCACTTCGGACATGTGTACTTTGTACGCACACATTTTATTTATTTTTATATATTAGCACAAAAGAAAATAGGATTTTTTTTCGTTAATCGAATATTCGAAAATAGGGTTCGTTTTTAAAATTTTTACCAATTGAGATTCGAACAATTTATTCATTTGATAATAATATTTTATATAGCCTCCCTTAACAAAGAGGGTTTCTTAATAAAAGGACTGAAATTGTTCAATAGATCCTCAAATTATGCTTGAAAAAATAAACAAACTTGTGCATTAATACGACAAACGATCACTACACTAATATTATAAAAACGGAGCGCAGCTTAAATTAAGAACACTGTCTATTTACTGCAATACGATCTTATCCATTAGTGAATCAGTGGAAAAATATTTGTTTACAAGTCTCAAATGGCTCTAGCACTTTAAATACACACAGATTTCATAATGAAAATAATATGGATGTTTTGTGCAAGACATGAAAGATTTGTTTGTTAACCGACTTCAAAAAAGAGGTTACTCAAGTCGACCGTAAATATATTTTTTTATGTGTGTTCGCGGATTACTTCGTCGTTTATGGACCGATTTTGATGATTATTTTTTGTTGGAAATGAGATATCTCAAGGGTGGTACCATGAATAAGGAAACCAGGATCTGATGATTGCATCCCAAAGAAATCGAGGGTAAGCTGCGAAAATCGTAGTGGCAACTACGAGTACGTACGATCGACCTACGTTGTATTAGGTACTTGTCGATGTAATTGAAGTCGGTTTTTTTCGTTTGCAAGCAAACACAATTATTTATTTGTATTTCCACAGGAACCAGATGTAGTTAGAGTTTGTATGTGTGGATTTGTTTGTTTTTTATAGAATATTCATCAAGAGAGTCTTAGAACTTAACTCTTTCTTTCTTTTCCCCTGTCTGTTACGAATCTTAGGAATCAATGTAACAAATTAATAGATTTTTATTTTCCAATTTACATCACATGATCAATTTTATCGGCAATATATATTATACTCTGACTTTCAAGTCCAATGATGTGTTTTACGATTCCCAAATCAAAAGGAAATCAAAAGGGAAACCTGATAAAAAGGATGTACACAATAAACTTTAAAACGCTATAAATGTCACTGAGTAGCTGTATATAAGGTAGTAACTGTTTTTTTTTAACAAAAGAATTCCGTGCAATAAAATGGATTTAGTAACAATAAAACGGCGAGGTTTGATTTAATTTACAACGTGTATAATGTACTCGGAGCTAAATATTCTTTCTTGAAAAACCTAACTGAAAATAGGAAAAAACGAGTGTTAAACCACACGACTGAAGTTAAAGTTATGAAACGAAACTCTCTCTTTCTATCTTCCCTAACTTATATCTCCCTCTCAACTTCCGTTCGCATCGCTCAGTCACACTTTTCGTAACGCTCTCGTCACGCATTTACCAGCTTACTCCCTAAGTCAAGCGTGAGTAAAAAAGTTTTACATCAAAAATAGGTGTATGGTTTTGATTATTTCCATTTTACAAAACTTTGTTCTTTTCAGCATGTGGAGTTTTTTTTGTATAAATTAATACATTTTATGTTAACTTGTATATGTTAATATGAAATAAATCTCTTTCAGTAATAGGTCGTTATGGTTAGGACTCCAGGGCTCACCCCGAATTGTTTGAGTTTTACTGTACACATAGATATCATCAATTACAAAGTAAATCTATACTAATATAATAAACCTGAAGAGTTTGTTTGTTTGATTGTTTGTTTGTTTGTTTGTTTGAACGCGCTAATCTCAGGATCTACTGGTCCGATTTGAAAAATTATTTCAGTGTTAGATAGCCCATTTATCGAGGAAGGCTTTAGGCTATATATCATCACGACCAACAGGAGTGGAGTCCACGCCAACGAAGTTGCGCGCAGAAGCTAGTATTCAATAATATTGTTTAAAATGTACATAATACAGAATCACAATATATATTCTTACAAATAATATAGCCTAATCAATTTGAAGGACAATACTATAGATTGTTGGATTACCTGAATGTGATTGATTGCTCTAGCCAATACATAAAATCATAGGAAAACTTGATAAGCCGCTCATTGTCAATACGTCGGCATCCGTTGGACTACAGATTTTATCGTTTGTCCCAGCAATCATTTGTTCGCCTTTCCCTGTCTGCCAAAAAAAGGTCTAAGAAATATTACTCTGGACAGTTAGATTATCTGCTAAATTGGTATTACCGACCCTTGTGCAGTGACAGGAAAGTTTTGCCCGTTTATAGCACAATTAAAGATGCTATTTTACCCTCTTTATGTAACTAAGAATTTTGGTGGATAAAAATTAATATCCTAAAAGTCACCCAATTTCTTCTTATTGTAAAAATGTTCTGAAAAGTTTTTATATTGTGATTGAAAAAGGAAACTTAAAGGTTTTTATTGTTAACAAAATTGACTCATTACCTTACAAGGACTATCTATCATAAAATTTTGTAATAGTCAATAAAATGCCGGAAAGGAAGTCGATATCACAAAATGACAAAAAACCCTATTGAAACTCAACGCTATGAAAATCTATTGTTTCTGTGAAAAACTCGCGTAACATTTTTTGCGCTCACTGGATCCACTTCTATTTTCTAATATATCTAGTTACTGAGGTACTGTAAAATTTTACGCTTCCATCGCAAAATATTCATTCATCTGCACGGTCGGTAGTCGTATGTAGGTAGGTGTGTACAAGTGCGTGTAGGTGCTTTCAGAATCTGTTTAAAATTTCTGTTTGATGTTTCTGTTAATAAAAACATATTTCATGCTTGTTTATTTTCGAAGCGCCGTTTCAACTGACCGATCAGTTAATTTACCGACGCATTTCCAAAAAGTTAACACAATGATAAGTTGCGTGGATTTATTAAACTTTGAATTTCATTAATAGTTTTTTCATTACTATTACATGTTCATATTATATCATTAACTATTCGTTTTCAATTGAATCTGCCAAGTTGATACGGACCCAATTGGCTATAATAAATTGATAGAGTTTTTCATTAATATTTGCTCTTCCACTGCTGTAGGAAAACTTGAAACTACGAGTCAGTATTAGTAGAGTACAGTGAGTAGAGTACCTTACAAATCTTAGTTTCGTAAACTTAAACCTATTAACTTTTTTTTTTATTTTGACATAAATTGTTCAAACTAAGACTCCTTACAACTGTACTTAACTAGGTGCATGGGGACTTACAATTTCGTACTATAATAACTAGGTATTGGAAATTTTTATAGAATTCTTGAAGATTAATCGACTGTTCAGTGTTCTTGTTCAGTGTTGTCCGACTCGTTATGTCGCGTATTTTATGGGCTCACGTCATGGGCCCGTGAGGAAATTTTAATGTGACTTTTAAGGAGACTTAATAAATTTCACTTGCCACAACACAAAAAAAATGGCAACATTTTTCAATCGTTTACAGTAAACAGGCGATTAAAAAAAACTGACATTTTTTGTCCCAATAAAAATAATTAACGCAACATGATATCGTTAAGTTATAACACTACCTAATTAAATACCATATCCATCTTTAAAAAATAGAAAAATTAAAAAAAGGAAACAGAAAATGATAAAATCTGTAAAGATTTTAGGAACGATGTAACAATTTCTTGGAAAACGTAATAACGTATTTTAAACTCTTGTAATACTATCATTATTAATCCGGGAGAGCATAATATTGTACTTAGGCTAGGCCATATAATATGTGTGGGGTCGCCGGCCGACACTCGGGGGACTTCGGCCGGCCGGACGACGCGACGTGACCCCACAGGTCTGCAGGGTGGCCTTGTTGTGAGCGAGGCCACCCCAACTTTGTGACGGGGCCCGGACGTTCAGACGTCAGGGCCTACTACCGGGGCGAGGTGGCGACTGCTAGCGCGACCCCATCTCGCCCCACCCAGGCGGACGACGGCTCACACGTGGCGGTTTTTAGTCAGTAGGAGTCTGACATAACCCTCTGGTGCTGGTGAAACTATATTTATTACGCGCTTGTTTAAATCAGTCACCGATATTAATTCATTTTAGTCTTTACTTTACGGTATACTAATTATTTACAAATAAAATGATAGGACATGAGGGATAATATTTGTTTATTAGTTTCTCGGAAACATCTTTGTTACGTTAATATAATAATTTAAGGTTAATTTAATTTCTAAATATTTTGTGTTTATACACATTGAGATGGTATGTTGAAGATAACAAGAGCATTGTCTCGGTAGATTACCCTTCTCACAGGGGAAGTTTATACTCATTACTAGATGGATAGATATATTTAACCATGCATTACAGGCATATTATAAATCTCCCTGGTTTTCTTCATTATGTATATGTATTAGAGTTATATCAGTATGTTATTGATGGGATGTTGGTTAAATAAGCCTTTCTCATTGATAACTCGACCTTATACGGTACCTCGACTTTTATGTCGGATTTATCAACCTATCAGCTTTTTTTTATTTTATTTTATTTATTTATTTTTTATTTAATTAAACATCCATGAGCTCAAAGTGCCCATGCTTTTTGTTAAACATGCATGCTTTAATTATCACTACCGGAGGCGATTTTACATTAGAACTACAGATCGACAGTCCTGTGACTGCGTAGTAAGACTAGGACGTGGTCCGACGCTGACGGTTTTTTTTTTTTGTTTCTTTTTTTTTGTTTGTTTTTTTTTTTTTTTTTCCTTTACAATAATTAATTAATCCTGTTATGGAAATAGTATGCACATCGTTTCTTGAGCATATTGTTATTGTTATGTTCATACACTTATTTGCTAGTTATCATTTATATATATACACTTATTTGCTAGTTATCATATATGTACACTTATTTCCTAGTTACCATATATGTACACTTATGTTCTACTTACAATATACACTTAACCTATGTTACTGTTAGTAGACGTTTTTTTTTTTTTTTTTCAATATACACTTACTACTTACTTTTTTACTTACAATCTACCTATTACATTCTATATATTTTTTTTTACATTAATCTACGCCTTTTAAATAAATACACACTGTTTACACATACAATGAATATAGCGATGTCCTCACACCCCGACTTTTTTCAGCATTTCGAGCACACACTCAATGACGGCAGCATCCCTATGATGAATCGCCACCTTGAGACTGTGCTCGAGGATTTTCTTATCTGTTGCCTCCGCTGCTCTCGCCACTTTTTTTTATTTGATCAACGTTAAGTAAAATAACTTTGTGACATTGGTGGTATTATTATGTCATATCTACTAATTTTTAGTACCGAGTTTGAAATACACCAACAGTATGGATAATTTAATTCTCACATATAATTATGATTGTGTCATGTCTCCTACAGTGAGTGAATTCACCATAATATGAATCTTTGTAAAAGATAATAAATAGTCATTTCTTTTTGTTTTTAATAAACATGTTATTGTGGGATATCCACACATAATAGGTCGGGGAAAAGTCTATTCGTATTTTCTAGTAGAAATTCGCAATAAAATCTTTTTGGTTATATTGTTTGTAACTGGCTGGTTTTGATACCATAAAAATATGGCATTTTAAAAATGAAATTAAAAAGTAAAACAAACAGTTTTCCACCACTTTGCATTTGTTTTTCTGTCCGCCAAAATGGATAAATCATACGAAGAAATTCGGTACATTTCAAAGTTTTACTTTAAAAATAGAAAAATTCGACTTAAGCCGCGAAACAAATTTGTGCCGTTTATAGACCTAATGCAGTATTAATAAGGGTGGAAAAAATTGGTTTAAGCGTTTTTAGTCAGGAAATTTTGATGTCAAAGATACAATTCGCTCTGGTCGCCCAGTTAAATACGGCTAAACGTGACGACATTGAGTAGTTACGATATAGCTTAAGATCGGAGATTTAACCATAAAACAGTTTAGACACATTTGAAAAAAGCTGGCTATACATGGCTATGCTTATACTATAATATGCTGGCTGCCTTATGAACTCATTGAAAGCAACGTAATTGGACCGTGTACTCATTTGTGCTTCTCTCTTATGACGTAATGATATCGAATCATTTTTGAAGACATTGATCACTGGTGACGAAAAGTGGTAAGAATGAGAAAAGCGGTATGAAAGAGATCGTAGTCAGTCAGGCTGCACAGACTATCGCGAAACCTGTGTTGACACGCAATAAGGTGATGTTGAGTGTATGGTGAGATTGGAAGGACATTAATTATTACGAACAAAACGATCGATTCGGATTTCTACTGTCACTGTCAGTGTGCTGATGGCTGATGACACTTAAGTTAAAAATTGAGAATAAGATGATGACGTCAAGAAGAAGTAGAAGAAGAGATGTCAAGAATTTATATTTTAAATTCTTCTTTATAGTTTTTTTTTTTTAATAATCTTTTAATTCTACCTAATAAGAGTATATTATGTATATTTTACTACGTGAACGTTGTTTTGATATGACATATCGAAGATTTTATCATTACTTCATTCGTAATAGAAACATAGCTAAATTATCTTGAATTTAAACTTCACTGGCAGATCGCAATTTCTTCCGATAAATGCAATTTTTCCTCCAACTGCTTTTGCTTGTTTTTTTCGTCGCATCTACTGAATATTGATCGATATTTCAATCTCACGATGCATGTGAGAATAATTTTTGTACACAGTACAAGATTATAAGTAAAATATATGCGCTACTTTCTAATAAATGTTATACAAATTCTCTATGAAAAAATTATTTTCAAATTTTATAACTAAACGTACTACATAATAATACTGCAGTATGGAGATATGTTTAATTACTCTACCTAGTGGACTTTTGACAAAAACAAGCATTTATCCAATCCTAAACAAGAATAAAAAAACTCTTCGAAAATAAATATTGAACAATCTTGAAGCGCTATAAATTCAACTGAAATAGGATAAAAGTAGGAATTAAAACCATTGCAGAACTGAAAATATGAAAAGGAAACTTTCATAGTTCAAATATTATAATGAACAACTTTTTCGGATTTTATCGAGGTTTATTAGGTCTTTTACGTGCCTGATGTTTCGGATACTTTACAGCAACCATGGTCACTTAGGACTGTCCTTGAAAAAGTTGTTTCATTTTAATGAGTGAAATTCGCGTAAACATTAGAAAACAATATACTCGTAGTTCAAATAGTTGATTTGAGCCTCACGTACGGCTTTGAATAAAATTTGTCTCCAAAGCTTAGCAAATACTCCTCATAGATGAAAATAGAAATTCTAGGGGTATATTACAGAAGGTTCCCTTAATAGCAAATGTGTAATGTGAGGCATTTGTAATGTCTTCTGAAATACCAAAGTCCGAGAACGGAATTGATCTTACGCGTGAGCATGTACAATAACGTATAATCGTATTACTTACTTGCTAGTGACCATGAGTTAATCACCCTATAGTACAATTTTGTTGACTTTATTGATCCTTACTTTCCAGTAACATTTGAAAATATAATTTAAATAAAGTATTTTCTTCTCGGTCTCTCTTATTCATTTTTTCATTCATTCATTCATTCAAAACTCCAATAACATCCAGAAAGTACTATAAATAAACGATCTTTAATTTTTTGTGATACCAGCGCGTTATAAAAGATTATATTTGGAATTTTATTAAAGATTGTACTCAAAAAGTGTAGTTCAAACTTAAATGGGACTACAAAACAATCATCAGCTTTCGATTAAAACAGGAGTCATCAAAATCGGTATACCCATTACCCAGTGAAAAGTTATGCGGTATAATACAACGCAGGTCGATGAAAAAATAGTCAAGTAAATATGCATCTATACTAATATATAAAGCTGAAGAGTTTGTTTGTTTGATTGTTTGTTTGTTAGTTAGTAGTTCTTGTTTGTTAGTATCTAATAACTAGCTTCTGCGCGCGACTTCGTCGGCGTGGACTCTGCTCCTATTGGTCTTAGCGTGATGATACATAGCCTATAGCCTTCCTCGATAAATGGGCTATCTAACACTGAAAGAATTTTTCAAATCGGCCCAGTAGAACCAGAGATTACCGCGTTCAAACAAACAAACAAACAAACAACCAACCAAACAAACTCTTCAGCTTTATATATTAGTATAGATAACTTGAAAAGTACTTGTAAGAACTCAATTAAATTTAAATGGAACCACATAACACACACCACCTTTCGATGAAAATAAAGATCATCAAAATCGGTCAAAGTCAATCCAGTCAAAGGTTTTAAAGTAACATTTAAAAAAATAGGTACAATTGAATGAGAACCTCCTCCTTTTTTGGAAGTCGGTTAAAAAATAACATTCCAATTCAGCCATTCTCTCTTACTTGAATTCGTTCTGTGTAATAGTGTCTAGATGATAAAATGTTATGAAAATGAGGGTCACAACCACAAGCGTCAAAATGTAAACAGTTTATGTCTGAAATTATATAGCAATCAGCGCGACGACTGCGATTGCAAGTCGATCAGTGAAATCACAACATTTTATTTTATTTATAGTTTATCGGTAGGTTTAATGATTTAGGTAAAAAGTTAAAAACATTACTATGACTATTATTATCTGATAAAATATAAATTTACCAAACCTGTAAAGATTATCGTTTTGCCGTTGTAAAGTGATTGTAACAGCAAAATTGCAAAGGTGTGTCGTAAATCTGTATAAAACTTAATTTATACAAAAAATATAAGTTTAATTAAAATAAAATGAGAAAAACTTAAACTTGATAGGAACATTATTTTTGAACTATGGACAAATTAATCTTACAAACGTATCCAATAATTTTCTATTTAAATACTTTATGCGCACACAATTGAGATATTACTTATTAATTTATCGTTTGTACGTTCAGTTTCCAGTATTTTCATTGTTCTGAAATGGAAATACTTACCTTGAAACGGCCTCACACATCCTGCTGAAATGCGCTGGTGTGGCGAACTACAGGGCACGACACCTCGGGACAACGAGGTCGCTCCAGGAAGTCGTCGGCAACGTGAAGGGTCTGCTAGGCTTCCTGAAGGAGCTGGGCTGGCAAGAGTAGTGTCCACAGCCAGCCACCTACGCAGAATAGGCGCTGAAGTCGTCGAGCTGCGGAAAACGGCCCGTGCTACAAGTAACCAGTAACAAGTATGGAAATACTTTTCCAATTTGAAAAGAGAAGGTTATAATTATGTTAGTCTATATTTTTTTCCAATACTTTTATTCATTATCAACCAATTTCAAAAAATTGTTTCTTCTTTTTTTATAGTGCTCACACCACACTAGGTCGTATCATGTACATAACATAAATTTTTACACATTTGTGTACTTATTTTTATATAACCGAGCTAACTTCAAAATAATATTATAATATATTATAATAATTAAAAATAAATACACGTATAAAAGTGAAAAATTATTTTAAAATAATAAATAAATCTATACTAATATTATAAAGAGGTAAAGTTTCTAACTTTGTTTGTTTGTAGGGGGTAATCTTCGCAAATACTGATCCGATCATAAAAATTCATTTACTAACAGAAAGCTACACTAATCACAAGTGATATAGGCTATATTTTATTGTTATTGAACAAAAAAATTAGTGAAAAATAATAGTATATGTAAATCAAGTGGGAGAAATGAGAGTGAAATGAAAATTTTAATATATATTTGCATCGCAAAAATATTAACTAACGCTCAACGAAGTAGACTACTGTGTGGTGGTAGTGTAGTGTGTAGCTGTAGTGGTGTAGATAACTAAATTATTACTGTAAAATATACACGACCTAAACAACCTACTTCAAAAACTTTAACACAACAAATAACTTAAATCATCAAGACTCCGCCAAGTTATTGAAAACAACCAAGTTTAAGTTTACCCTTATAAATATATACATAATTTTATAATTGTTAACTAATAGGTCTTATTATGGTCTATGATAGGCTTATAGGTCAAAAAGAAGTAATTTATCGCAACCAATACAAATCAAATTAATTTAAAGTTTATATGTATTATAACTGTAAAATATGTATGTAAATGTAATTTGTAATGATTTTATTGTGTGTATGTATTACTAGTGGTCGTCCAGTGGTCGAAATTCGACCATAAATTTATGTAAATTATAAGTTTGAACGTCATTAAGGTTCTGTTGTCAAAGAATATACTTCTATAATAATAAGCAAAAGAGTATAATTATATTATGAGTGTGCGTGTCAAATATATGGTAGTGTGTGTAATGTTTTTTTTTATTATTATTGTTTTCATGTATTTTTATGCATAATTAAAAAAAATTTTAGTATTCCGCACTCTTTCTCTATATAAACTATAAGTGTGCCAAATTTCATACTCCTCCGTCCGTGCAATTTTTGTAAAAATGGGTACAAAGTTTTTGCTTTACGTATTAATATAATTTGTATCAACAGATAATATTTTATCATTTTTTTAAGAATTTAAAATTATATTTGAAATATATTATATGAAAAGTAGTACTAAAAACGCACTTGACATACGTATGTATAGGTATGTACAAAACGATGTGTCGAATTCTGAAACACAAATTTCAATTGTTTACTCCATCAGCTTTGTGCGCAATTTATTTTGATCGGAAACAATTTATTACCCGTTTATCAACAAATATCAGGAATTGTTACGGAGCGGAAATTTGACGGAGGCACATTCAAAAAATACAAGCACACAAAAATACAAATAAAGAACATTTTATACCTGGATTGAATATAAGGTAATAACATTTTCACTATCTACTATATTTTTTACGTTATGACAGCTATATTTGGGTTGTAACATCTTTATCAGATTTTATTGTTGGAATGGAGTGTTCAACTAAAATATACATATACATGTACATGGTAAAATGCATATTAAAATTATACATTTAGCTAGCTGTAATGTTTTCTCATTCTTGTTATAATTTTCCAGTTATAAGAAGAATGAGATTCGTGTTTCAAATTATTTCTACGGGAAAATCGAGGTAACCTTATTTAAAGTAAGAGGATTCAAATCCAGGCAGGATTAACACATTTTTTACGTACTGCGATTCAGCCTGTAACATCTTATTCATAGGCGTAGGCCTCTTTCTCCATGTAGGAGAAGGATCGGAGCTTAATCCACCACGCTACTCTTCTGCGGGTTGGCGGATATTTTCCCTACCATAAGTAACATTCATTATCAGTTGTTCACAAAATAAAAACCGGGATCAACAACTTAACGTGTTTTCCGAGACACGGTGGCACCCACAATGACGGAAAAGCAGACCGATATAGATTGTTTTCAATATACATACTAATACTAATGAGGGTACAAACTGTTGTATAGTAAACAGTGAAACCACGCACACAATAAAGTACTTGAACGCCTCGGGCGTTTCTGGTTTTACAGAGACCGAACAACAATTTTTACTTTCGCATAATAGCAGTCCTATGTGCCCTGAAGCTTCAATTTGGCGCGTAGGAAAAATCTTAGAAAAAATATCTTGTACTAAAAAATTATTAATATCAGTATTGTCGGCATTTAATAATACCAACTTTTATAAATAGTACCTGGTGACCGAGCCAAGCTCGGTATTTTCATTTTTTTTTTTTGTTTTTTTTTTTTCTCGGTATTTTTATATTTTAATTTTATTTAAATAATAAATCACGAGTGAAATTAAAAAAAAAACAAGAAAAAAAAATAATCTGGAGACTGAGATTCGAACCCAGGTCAAAAGGATTTGAAATCCGTCGCTTTCCTAATTACGCTAATACAGCTACATTAATGAATGGTGAAATTAAGCTTCGTATTCTAATGATATTTTTTCATTGCCTAAAAACAGGGATAAAACGACATTTTTTTTAAATGAATCCTAGCTAGATCAATTTTTCGCCCCCGAAATCCCCTGCATACTAAATTTCACGAAAATCGTTGGAGCCGATTCCGAGATTCAGAAAATATGTAATTATATATACAAGAATTGCTCGTTTAATAGTATAAGATTACTGTTATTACTGTTATTGTACCTATAGTTATCTTCTAATACTTTGTTATTAAATCCTGCTATAAATTGAATGATATCACATAATTTTAGATCTCTAGTAATTTTTGAAATAATACTTCTTTTGGCGCGTTAGGGAAAAATGATGTGAGTAAATTTTTACAAAGCGCGCACACACCTTCATACACAAATAAATGCGTGCGTAAGGCCGATGCCTCGAAATTTAGCGGGCAGCGGGGCGGGAGCGGCGCAGGCAACGCCGACCGTTCTCGAAACCAGCGGCAGATAGCGTGGCTAGCTATAGTACGGCCGCACCGGCCCCTCATCTTTTGTCTTTGTCACCGCTTGACTGGAGTCACCGCTCGTTGCCCGCCACCGCGCCGCTGCCACGCCGCTGTTTTCGAGGGTCGATCCATTTGACTGTACACATGATCCGGCCGCTCCCGCACCGCCGCCGCTGCCACTCCGCTGCCCGTAAATTTCCTGGCATCAGCCTTACGGAGACGCGGCCGTTCGCGCGTCGCGATAGGCTGCGCGGCCCGCACTAAATGCAAATGTAATGTAATGAAAAAATAGCTCATTAGTACAATATTATAAAGGTGTTAGTTTAATAGACATTAATTTCACGTTTTACTGATTTCATAGTATTTTGTTCACGTTTCCTTTTAACTTTCTAGCTAAACGAATAAACATATTTTAACTGACTTCCAAAAAAGGAGGAGGTTCTCAATTCGACTGTATTTTTTTTAAATCATGATAAACTTAAAATATCATATTTTATCCCTTCTCATTGTTTTAACTGAACTACAATGCTAGTGAAAAAACATAACATTTTAACCCATTAATGGTTCTCCCTAAACAAAAAGAAATTAATGGTATTTAAAAACAAGTAACCCTTATACTTTTGGACTTAATCTTCGAGGCGAAGAGCTTCCATTTCCAAAACAAAGCCTCTTAATGAAACGGACAAACAGAATCTATTAAGAAAATGTTTTTTTCCCTAAATTTAGATACATTTTTTTACCGAAATTCTTATAAAAATATTCTTCGTGTCTGATTGGTATCAACCGTTATAATTATCATGTATATTTATAGGTTTTTTTTTCGCAATTTTGAAAAATATTTATATGATTTAATTATAGGACAAAATAATACTGTATAGATTATATAGCGAAATTAACGTTGGTTGTATCTCATTGAATCGCTTATCCAATTATTTAGACATAAAATACCAGCCTTCTGTGAAGTCAATGGGAAGTGTTTCGCGCCAAGATGTTTTGCTCTATTACTGAGGCCCAAATATTTCGACTGCAAATGACACTAAGATGTTATTTAGAGTGAGGGACAAATGTTTGCGCTACTTTCCAAGTTAAAATTTTTGGCAAAATCTTTTTCTTTTTACAGTAATTTTCTTAACATTACGGCAGAATTTAAACTGAAAATGTTTGCCTTCCTACTTTACTGACAATCACTTGAATAAGACATTATTAACGTTTTTTTCCTAAGATAACTAAATAAAAGCTGATATACATGCGTAAGCTTTTTTCACATATTGCACCTACTTAGCTGATCATATCGGCGAATACACAAGTTGCATAATTACTTACACGAGTAGTGCCTTTTCGATAATAATAGGTACTTACAATTTACAATGTGTCAAACAAAAACGTATTTACTTCATTCAAAACCTTTTGATAGCTAAAGTAAAATATTACGACTGTGATATTTTATCAAATTGAATCTGTGTACAAATGTTAGTAAATTGTGTCGTAACATTTCATGAGTCGTCAAATATTTGACAGCGTACATTTGTGAATTAATTAGGCCTACTTCAAAACATAATCATACTGTCAAAAGCATATCTATATTATTACAAATTGTGTTCATTTAATGATATCTATTAACTTGTTCAAACATTAACCGCTTTGACGATGAAGTTTCAATCACAACCATTTAGTAGTACTTTAAGTGCCTGCTTCTACAGGTGATAACTAGACGTAGGTACTGATTACTGAAAGGTAAGTTAACAATTAAATTAATATTTAGAGTGTTATCAAGTCGTGAAATATAGTTGACAAATGGAGTAATCATAGTCAGGTCTCCATGACTCAGTTAAAGTAAAATAAAAACATTTTTGTTTTAACAAACATATTGTCATAATTTCTGTAGTAAACGCCTGGAGAAATTTAAATTAAATATCAAACGGTAAATTATGTACACAAAACAAAAGTAAATAAAACAGTCTAAGGCTATTATTATACTGGTTATATTAAAATTTCAATTACAATGTTCTCTTAGATTTTTTTTTGTTTCGTTTTATAAAATACAGATACATCTTGCATTTGTGATTAAGAAAACACAAAAGCTAGTCTTTAGAAATAGTAGATTTATAGTTGATAAAAATTCTAGATTTCACAAGAGAACGAACAGTATCGATTTTATCAACATTGAGTGAAGTAGTTAGAGTATTTTTTTCTTATTGCCAATTTAACGGCAAACTATACTTTAAGGAATTTTAAAAATATTTCACTTAAGAAAAAAGAGAATAAAATCATTAAATACCAGCAAAATTGTAACAACAAATTAGAAAAGATTTCAATGTAGTTATGTATTATTTTACAGTAGGTACTTAGCCATCTGAAATATACCTCAGGTTGGTCCTCAACCCACTACGCTTTCCTACTACCGTTTAGATTTCAAGCTTTAGAGGCTAGTAAAAGCTAACATTTTTTCCGATAAAAATTCCTTGTAATCTTTGTTATGACAATAACAACATTTCTTAAAACCTTTTTTTATTTTTGCTAATAACGCCCACAAGGCTAACACCAACGTACACAAGAAATTATACGATCATGGAAATATCAGAGTGTCTCCCCAATTATAGACCCAAGTTACATACAAAAATCATGGTCTAAGATCCGAGAAGCTAAATCTTCCCTCATCTGTTAATTAGATGAAACAGTTGTTTATAGGCTTATTTTAATATTGTGAATTTATAAAAACAACCTCTGCCACCATAAACCTGCTGCAATTTTTTTTTTATCTTTTCCCTCTCATGTTAATTACATGTAGTAAGCTAAAATCGTTAATATTTTACATTATGTACCTGACTGTAGTAGATAGCCACCTCTATGATTGTTATTACATGTAATTAACATGAGAGGGAAAAGATTTTTTAGAAGAAAAAAAAATTTTTTTTTCGTATTATTATTTGAAGCAGGCTTATGGTGGCAGAGGTTGTTTTTTAAATTCACAATATTGAAATCAGCCTATAAAAAATTGTTTCATCTAATTAATAGATGAGGGAAGATTTTGTTATATTCCGGATCTTAGACCATCACTTTAAATCTTAGTTTGACGTTTTCTGTCCATTTATTATTTTTTTCAATAATGTCAGCATACAAATTAAATCATACTAGCGCTGTGATATCTAAAATTAGCATAAGCACCTATTTAATTAATTTTACTTATTGATTTTATCTAGTATTTCATCTAAAATCAAATCGCACAATTTATATATTTTAAAAATGTACTCAAATCAAATTAAGTATTATGAAGGGTAGAAAATGTGTTTGACATTTAAAAATGTCATACCATAGATAGCACACATTTTAGAAATGTCTCGAGAAACTTCATAAAAGACGATCCAGTGGAAAGCTATCTCAACATTTCATAAAAAGACACTAACTTTTAACGATCAGTTTGATATTTAATGACTCAAAGCTCTAACAGTTAATGACCGTGGTAGTACTTTATCATATAATGAAATGAAAATCAAAACCGACGTTAATATGTTGTTTTAACTCACAGACCACAGCTTTAACTGGATGATACTTTTATAATTTACCGTCCTAACTCTGTATTAGAGGGTTAGAGAATAGACAACAAGATATTTTTTATTATTATTATTATTATCTCAGAATATAACAAGGTGTATATGTACTTATCAAAAGTGCATTTAAATTTATTAAAAAACCTTATAATAATTTGTAATATCCGCCAACCCTCATTGGAGCAGCGTGTTGGATTAAGCCCTGATCCTTATACTACAAGGGGAAAGATGCCTATGCCCAGCAGTGGGATATTACAGGCTGAAGCGAATTTATTGATTATTCATGTAAAAAAATCTAACAAAACCTTACAAGCCTCAACACTCTGTCTATTTATATCTTTTTTATTTATTCATTATATTCCGAAGCAAAAGGGTTTCGTGAAACGCGTAAATAAGAAATTAATATTTTACTGAAAAATAAATAAATTTATGCATTATTCTACTTATAATGTACATATGATAATGATATTCTACATCGAAACCCACTATTGATCAAACTTCACTGAGAGCGGATACACAACATCATATTATCAAAGCAAAATTTATGTTAATATAAAAAAAAATTGTGTTTGCTCGCAAACGAAAAAAAACCGACTTCAATTACATCGACACGTTAATACAACGTAATAAGACGAAAAAATAGTCAAGTAAATACGCGCTATTAAAGATTACTCAAAAAGTAGTAATCAGATCTCAATCAAATTTAAACAAGACTACATGAAAAGTATTAGCTTTCGATTAATGTAAGAATCATCAAAATCGGTACACCGAGTAAAAAGTTATACGGTATAATACAATGTAGGTCGACAGAAAAGTAGTCAAGTAAATACGCATTATTAGATATAACTCTAAAAGTACTTGTCAGATCTCAATTAAATTTAAATTGGACCACTTGACATGCAACACCTTTCAATTAAAACAAAATTGATCGAAATCGGTCTACCCAGTCAAAAGTTCTGAGTTAATATACATTAAAAAAAAAATACAATCGAATTGAGAACCTCCTCCTTTTTTGGAAGTCGGTTAAAATTTATTGAGAACAATACAATGAACTTAAGCACAGTACTATTATAAAAGGTAACACACCGTTACATCAGAACACTTGGCCAGGGGTTGAAAAGAATTGGCTATAGGTATTTAAAAGCTGTTCAACCGGTTGAACATTATAAACTTTTTTGTTGATTTAAGTATGCGTTACTATAATTATAATTTAAAGGTGATGGCCTTCAGAAATGCCGAGCATCCAAAATAGCATAGATTATTTCACCAAAATCACGTAGAATGGATAAGACACGCAGAAGATTGATCGGAACATTTTAGGTAACAACTTCAATATAATTTTAAAAACCGTAGAGGCGTAGAAGATCAAGTACTTAATAATGATGGCGCCACAAAGTATATACAAAGTACAGTTAATAAAATAAATATTATTGTTGTTCTGAAAATAAATAATAAAGCTTTTCACTATAAAAATAACCAACAATTAAGAGATAACTGAATCATATTTTTAAAAAGCTTGAAATATTTTTTGTTGAATATTTTATTTGTATTAAAAGCTTACAGTGTTGTTTAAAATACGAAGAGAAATCTTTTACAATACTTTTTATATTCCTATTTGTTATGTTAAGGAAGATTATTTATTTTCATCTAATTAATTATTCTGATGTAATGTTTAAGGGAATTATGGATTTAGTTTTTATACTTTGTAACAATGTAGCATACAAGCTATTGCCTGCAGTTGTAGCATATTAGTCGACACTTTTCGTGATAGATGGCAAGACCAACCTTCTTTATAAAATAAATATCTCATTTGTTATAATATGATTTTAATTTGAAGGTATTACAAACTTACACGTAAATAATATTTCTGAAAGTGTGTTATAATGGTACAAGGAAAAACATATTTAAAATAAAATGTTTAGAACATAAAATTTGTATTGAAAATAGGCTATAAAAAGTGTCATAGAGCTAGCAGTAATATTAGCAAATTTCAGTCTGTTTCTAAGGTACAAATTCATACATGTTATTGTCAGCAATGCTTTTACCACCTAATGGAAAGCGGTACCGTAGCCTGTAACACCAGAAGTATCTATAGCGATTTGCCGACCTTAACCCTGACGGAATACAACACAACTTGAGACCAGAGTAATATTTAGCTTTTATCTTCTGTACGGTTAAGATACTTCTCCAGACAAGCTGTTTACATATTTTGAGGACATTTCCTCAAAAGGTAGGACACAGCAGGATATTTCCTTTAATAGTCCTCCATATTTTGACTAGGACATTTCCTGCTGTGTCCTTCCGCAAGTAATATTTATAAATAAAACAAAATATGTTGTAACATTAGCAAATTATCTTACCTAATGGTTCATATCAAACGTATCGACATCATTAGGTGAAAATGAGTGCGTAAAACTTACTAAATCTAAGCTTGTTAAATCATTGAATGGATTGGCTGAAGACGCTCTACGAGTACTATCTCGCCCCCACTGAATAGGACTGAACTTGTATGTTACGACGCCCTAATTTTGAGATGTTGATTTTAACTAAATTATGTGTTGGCGTTATTAAGTTATTAGTTTATAATATATTAACTGAAGAATATTAATCAAGGCAATTTTAGAGTACAATGCATGTGAAAATGCGTTCAACCTTTAGTCTTACATAATACCTAGGTACTACATATGTACTCAGAACCACTCACATGTTAATATCGTAACCTGTTAAAAAGGGACCGCTTTTTCGGATAAGTCCCCTTTTGTTATATTTTATCAATCTGAAATAGCGTGAATTCCAGATTTACATTTCATACTAACTGTTGCCCGTGGCTTCTCTAGCGTAGAAATTGATTATTATTACTATAATAATATAAGAGGTACTAAAATAGTACCTAATTATTATATTATAAAAATTCAGAATCTGTTTTTACACCATATTTATGAAGCTACTCACGGAAAATTAGCTTGATAGTAGTTACCTAAGTGCAAAAAATGTACCAGGGATTCTGGACTATTTGACTTTAATTACAAATTCCGAAATAGTGCAATAAGAGAATATATTTCAATCTATACTAATATATAAAGCTGAAGAGTTTGTTTGTTTGTTTGTTTGTTTGTTTGTTTGTTTGTTTGAACGCGGTAATCTCTGGAACTACTGGGCCGATTTGAAAAATTCTTTCAGTGTTAGATAGCCCATTTATCGAGGAAGGCTATAGGCTATGTATCATCACGCTAAGACCAATAGGAGCGGAGTAAACGCCGACGAAGTCGCGCGCAGAAGCTAGTTAATTATAATGTTCAAAATTTGATAAAACGATAACCGTTTTAACTTATTTTAATTAAACGTCTTTTAAGTAGTAATATTATTTATTAATTAGTTGGCAGCTAAAGCAAAGTTCTAGAACTGTAGTGGAATCTATACTAATATATAAAGCTGAAGAGTTTGTTTGTTTGGTTGTTTGTTTGTTTGTTTGTTTGTTTGAACGCGGTGATCTCTGGAACTACTGGGCCGATTTGAAAAATTCTTTCAGTGTTAGATAGCCCATTTATCGAGGAAGGCTATAGGCTATGTATCATCACGCTAAGACCAATAGGAGCGGAGTCCACGCCAACGAAGTCACGCGCAGAAGCTAGTTATGAATAAAGCAACATGTTTCGAAATAGTTTAAGCTGAAAAAGGTTTACCTCATTTGAATTTCGTTTTTACAACTTTCTATTTGACTTCAAAGTTAATTGAAGTGAGTAAAGGGGAAAGATTTAATTAAAATTGATAGGATTTGATTGTTACTTCTAACTTTGTTATCTTATTAAATGTTTATTTATCAGACAATTTTATTATACTTTATAAATATCATATTTGAAAACTTTTTTTGAAATCATATTCTTAAGGGTTAAATCTCATGTAATATCTATTTTGGAAAAGCGTCGTTTCTGGAAACACAAAAAATAGATCTAATGATATAGAAAGTTCCTACAGTATCAAGTTATCAACGGATAAAACTGAATTGAATTAAATAATGCGGTTGGATTTTTTGTTTTTTAGGGTTCCGTACCTAAAGGGTAAAAACGGGACCCTATTACTAAGACTTCGCTGTCCGTCCGTCCGTCCGTCCGTCTGTCACCAGGCTGTATCTCAAGAACGGCGATAGCTAGACAGTTGAAATTTTCACAAATTCTGTATTTCTGTTGCCACTATAACAACAAATACTAAAAATAAAATAAACATTTAAGGGGGGCTCCCATACAACAAACGCGATTTAATTGCCCTTTTTTGCTCGATATCAATAATGGCAACAGAAAGGCACTTGAAATATGCACAAAATACTCAGTTATATTTTTACGTTAATAATAAATAATAAAAATAAAATAAATATTGAAGGGGAGCTCCCATACAAAAAAAAAACGTCTATTTTGCCTATTTTTGCTCGATATCAATAAATGGTACGAGGTAGGTACTTGAAATATTCACGAAATACTTAATTGTATAGTTACTTTAATAATAAATAGGTAATAAAATTAAGATAAAAAAATATTTGAAAATATTTGGGTGGGATCTCATACAACAAAAGTGGTTTTTTGCCGCCTTTTGCCCGATATTAAAATCAATGTACCTACTACTACTCTTGACTCGCACTTGGCCGATTTTTTTGTTTCTATTTGGGATATACAAATGGATCAAGGAATACCTACATATCGAAGCACTTCAGATTCCCTCGGGCGACACCTTTATGTAAAATTGTAAATGATTATGTATACGATTCAATACGTGTCTTTACGCTCTATCAGAACAATGATATTACCATCTTGAAAAAATTTCGTAAACGATATAACAATAAATTTTAAATACATTTATTTTATTCTATTGATTACCTATCTATCTATATAGATATATATAAAAGAGAATTCCACCCATTGACTTACCACGAGATCTCTGGAACCATAAGGCGTAAGACTTGAATTTTGGTAGGAATATTCCTTTCGCCGAGTAGAGGACAGCTAAGAACGGATTTTACGAAATTCCATCCCTAAGGGGGGGGTTGCGGGGGTTAATAACATATATGGCACAACAACGTTTGCGGGGTCAGCTAGTAATACATAAGTATAATAAAGTATTTCTTATGACATATTTTTAAAGATAGAATTGTAAAATAAAATACAACTACAGAATAACTACACTTACTAATACTTGTAACAACAACATTAGTATTAAAAGACATGCAAACAAATTCTAACGATTTAAGTAATATAAATTAACTATTACGTGTAGTTAACTAAGTACTTATGTCTATTCTTCCAACGGAAATTCTTTTTTATTCAGAGTATTGCTCAACGCCTACGATATGGCGCGTTTTAATTTAGATTTAAATTATATTGATAATATGAATTTAAATTATGTTCGTAGTTTATCTGGGTCCTTTGAGTGCTCATAACGTCACATACGAAATGTTTTACACTTAATACTGAAACTATTAATTTCAGGCTATCAAACTTAATTACAGAAACTATATCTACTCTTAAAACTTCAGTGTATAGACAAAGTTTGTCTAAATGACTATAAAGAATAAACGTAGATTTACACACAAAGATCGACAAAAAATACTAGCTTTGCACAAACAGTTACATTACGAGAAAGTTAAAAGTTTCAGATCATAACTTTCATTCTGTATTTTAGTATGAGTAGTATAAATTATGGTTCGTATAAATGAACAGTAAAAGTGGAATAAGTGTTGATCTTTTCAATTTTCCGAATCCTTTATACTGAGCGAGTCGTAAAAGTCAGCCGGTCCTTTATTGAACTAAGCTATTCCGTTCAAATACTTTCAAGATTTACTTACATACGTCTCGGTCTAAACTCTAAACGTTCATTTTTATGCGTCGCATGACTTTGCAAACTGATGAGTCCAATAATTTATACTAACGTTCTTTGAATATACTAGAAAAATTGAAATATATTCTATATGATTTTAATGTCTTATAAATATGAAGTTGTAGTAAAATGAAGCGGATTTTGTAAATTCTGCTAATATTAAAATAGAATTTTTTAATAAAAATAAAGTGTGTGTGTCAGCTCCGACGCACGACTGCAATTTATTCCTTGAGATCGACTGCCTAAATAGGCACAAAAAAGGCTTACTAGTCAAAAAAAAAATTAATACTTATCATATCAAAATAATTTTAAATAAACGAATCAAATAACGTTATCTATCGGCGATAGATGGCGTTTTTAGAAAACGTTGTCGACTATCGGAACCCTATTGAGTACCGATAGATCACGAGAAACGTAACGAGGTCATTCGTTCAGTAAATTTTACTCCTCATGTTTTTTACATACTGGGGGCCTTATATTAAAATCGATTTTTAAGGAGTAAACTCCACTAAACTCAAAAAATAAAAATTTATTCCTGAAATGTAGGGTATATATAATATATGCACGGAACTAACGAAGGAATGCCCCAAATTGACAATTTTTATCGGCATTGCAAAAAAGGAAATTTAAAGGAATGGCGTACTTACGAAAAAAATAGCAGTACAATGACGCCGCCGAGTTAGATATAAAGGTATAATTAAAAAGTTGACGACATTGTAGGTATACTAATTTAATTACGGAAACATTTAATGAGTGTAGATCAGTTTTTGTGTCTTTAAAACTTATCAACTGTTGATAAATGTATCGAGAATAAAAAAATCTAAGAATTAAATGAATTGCAAAACTTTAGAGTGTTTTGTTGTAAGAAAGTAAATAAATGTTGAAGCAAAGGGATCCTTTTACAAGACTGCTTAATCTAGTTTGAAACGTAAAGACAACTTTATTATTGGTTATAAACATAATATATATAATTGTTTTAACCGATTTCCAAAACTTAATCGGTTTTATGTTAATGTGTTTTTTTTTAGTTCACCTTTTTTTTGTAGGTACTGTAAACGAGCTTTTATTTTTTCCATTTCACTCCAAAAGTGAACCCTCAAATCAAACATCAAAATATGAACTATGAGATCTTTTGAAATTCAAGGAAACTCTCGCAAAAACAAGTATATTCCGTTTTATTTACACGATAAGCTATTTCAAAATGCTGTATGTTAAATTAAAGTTGAGTTCTAACTAAACTATAGCTTCTAGTTGACTAATTTTTTATGAAGTAAAAAACTGTACATAATTATATCGTACATGTGGTTTAACTTAATTCCTTTCGTATCTGTTCTATCTGTACATAGGTACTACCTACCTAACTTACTATATGCACTATGAAACATAATATAGAATTAGACATGTGAGACCAAAAATTCACGTAGATATCGTTAAGAATACACGTAAGAGAAATATTTTTTTTATTTTAATTTGTAATATTTAAACATATCTCCGAGCAAATGCTTGGGTTTTCCTTTAATCATGTATTGACTGTTTAATTATATAACGTACTTCAAAGAAAATTAAATAAATATGTTGAATTTTTTCAACGAAATTATAAATATACTTGTTTTAATAATTAATTATATGTATATAATATATACGCAAATTTTCGTCTAAATGTTATGTATGTACGTGAATTTATAGCATTGTTGAGAACTACACCTGGTTACGGATTTTTTTTCTCTCTTGCACGTCATTAGGTATATATTATTTTAATGTATATAAATAAAATATGTATTAAAAAAATTTGCGCCATACACAACCTTTATGCATGATAACTTGGAGAGGGCAGCTGGTAGTGGCTATTGAGTAAGGAAATTAATAATTTCCTTACTCAATAGATTGGTAAAGCGAGAGATCGGATATTGTGGCTTACAATGTGGCAGGCTTACGTCCAGCAGTAGAATGTAACAGGTTAATGTTGAAATATAAACAAAAATGAATTATTGCTAAAATGCATGTAGGTATGGACATAACTTCCGAGCGACTAAACTGTGGTAGGGCACAGCAGAAATTACCTCCTCAAAATATGGAGCAGCCCGACTGACGTAGTACCTCGACCTTACAGAAGATCACAGCTAAATAATACTGTTTTCAAGCAGTGTTGTGTTCCTGTTGATGAGTAAGATGACCAGAGCTTCTGGGGGGAATCGGGGATAGGGTCGGCAACGCACTTGCGATGCTTTTGGTGTTGCAGACGTCTATAAGCTACAATAATCGCTTACAATCAGGTGAGCCGTACCCTTACTTACCGATATAGTTATATCTATATAAAAAACACCAAACCAAAGGATGATAATAAATGAATTAAAACAATATAAATTCGTATTCGCGTGGTACACATCAGTGACACTTAACAGATTTAAGCTGTTTAGTTATACGTACCTACGTACTAACTTTTAAGTCAAAAATTCAATAAAATAACTAGTGTGTTTTTGAAGTGAAACTTCTTTAGGTGCTTGACGGGTAAAATTTGAGTGTCGCTCAAATTAATCAACGCGGAAGTCATGACGTTCAGTACTTGGATGGGTGTGTACTTGATTGTACCGCCTGGGAACATCGCGTGACGCTGTCTTTTTGTTTTTTTTTCAATTTGTTTTTTGTATTTCAAAGTCGTTTTTTTTTATTTTTTTGAATTAGTTTTTTTGAATTAGTTTGCCAAAGAAGTTTCACTTCTGACATGACGTGTACTTTGTATTTTTTTCTTTATCATACTTTTAATTTAGTTTAAATAAAATACAAAAGGGTAAAAAATGAAAAAAAAAAAACAATCAATAACAAGGCTTTTTCTTTAAAAACATTTCGTTGTGGTGGTTTTCGCTTATGAATTTTTACTTCATCTCTACAGATCATCTATCAATAGTAACCGCCATCATAGTAATGTCCTAATGGCCTTGATACTTTCTGTCCAACTTCTTTAGGAACCTTTTGACTTGATCCTGATTGTAATGGCCCAATTTTTTTATTTTTTTTTGGCAAAACTTCATGAGACCTCACACGATCTGATCACCTCACACTTTGATCCTTCTTCTACATGGGGAAAGAGGCGTTTGCCAGTAGTGGGACATTACAGGCTGAAGCGAAACTATGCATAGAAAGTTGATTTAAATATATCCAAAAAATTGTGAGGTGACACATTAAAAAAAGTCTATGTTTGCAATGAAAAGGTCAACATCTACAAGTTACATATAAAATGAACAAAAAACCTTTTCCATCGCAGACCTGTGTAATTATTTAAAGTTGAGTAACATAGCGGGTTTTTCTCGCTTATCCTCTGAGTAATATCATGTTACAGATGTGAAATAAAATACTAAGACCTTTTTATAATCCAGCTTATTTGTATGTTAAAGCCGTGAAACCTACAAACAAGATGATCTAACATAAATAAAGCAATAAAAATAGTAGAACAATAAAAAAACTTCTTCTTTAATTTATATTCATTACTTTCTTTCTTATATGTTACGTATCCCACCTGCCTTTACTAAACACGCTTATTTTTTTCTTTACTGTTCTCACTATTGCTTCATTTTCATTTTTATAAGGTTTACAGTAACTTCATTTTTATCGCGGAAAGAAAGGCGTAAAATATGAAATGGAAAATTATTATCTGTACTAATAATATCGGGCTAAAAATCGAATCGAACTTTTTATAAAATAAGTAAAACAAGTTACTACAATTGTTAAATCATACTAAAGCAATATTTTGTTTAAAAAGTTTCTCAACTTTATTTTTATGATGTAGGTAATTGAAAAAAATCTTGCATAGAACAAATATCTTGCTGTGTAGCTTTCGTAAAACATAACACTCTTATATTGTATAAAACAATAACTGAAGTACATAAAAGTTTTATATGAAAAGATTTTCACAATGCTTTTCTGAGTAACACATTTTATTTTACTCTTTCAACATCTATTTTCAGTATTAGAGGAAATTCTCAACTAGATAAATATCTAAACATATTTCCTACTGTGATTCATAGGTACCGTCACCTGTTTTATATTATTATATTCTCTTTAAAATATAGTCGCACTACAAATATATTTTATTGGGTTTTCAAAGGCAATAATTTTGCACCTTTGGACGGATTTTGCTTCGCTCGCTTCACGTAAAAATGGTGCAAGCTCGATCTTATGAGAAAACTGGTCAAGTATAAAAATAATAAGCTTTGAGGATTTTGTGGCCACTCCACTATCTGTTGTGCTTTCACTCACCAAAGTATAAATTAAATATTTTGTGTATTTTGAACATACTCCTTTTACATTTTTAAATCAATATTTGTTATATTAGCTGCGGCCCGCGGTTTGAACCGTTTTACTTTAAGGAAAAAACGTACTAAAATACTATTTAGCCTTTCTCGGTCATCATCATCATCATCATCATCATCATTTCAGCCTATCGCAGTCCACTGCTGGACATAGGCCTACACAAGTTCGCGCCAAAAATGACGTGAACTCATGTGTTTTGCCCATAGTCACCACGCTGGGCAGGCGGGTTGGTGACCGCAGAACTGGCTTTGTCGCACCGAAGACGCTGCTGCCCGTCTTTGGCCTGTGTATTTCAAAGCCAGCAGTTGGATGGATATCCCGCCATCGGTCGGCTTTTTAAGTTCCAAGATGGTAGTGGAACTGTGTTATCCCTTAGTCGCCTCTTACGACACCCACGGGAAGAGAGGGGGAGGCTAAATTCTTTGCCGTAGCCACACAGCAATCCTTTCTCGGTAAATGGATCTAAAATAAAAGAATTTCAATTCGAACCAATAGTTTCTGAGATAGAAAAATACGCGAGTGCGTACAAACAATCAAACAATCTCTCTTCAGCTTTATAATATCTATATATTAATACGTGAAGCAAAAACTTTGTACCCCTTTTTACGAAAATTGCGCTGACGGAGGAGTAAGAAATTTCGCACACTTATCTATACTAATATATAAAGCTGAAGAGTTTGTTTGATTGTTTGTTTGTTTGTTTGTTTGTTTGAACGCGGTAATCTCTGGTTCTACTGGGCCGATTTGAAAAATTCTTTCACTGTTAGATAGCCCATTTATCGAGGAAGGCTATAGGCTATGTTTCATCACGCTAAGACCAATAGGAGCGGAGTCCACGCCGACGAAGTCGCGCGCAGAAGCTAGTAGTTCATATAGAGAAGGAGTGCGGAATGCTAATAGTTTTTCAAAATTATACTTACATAAAATATACATTAAATTATTAAAAAAAGTATTACACACACTACCACACGCACACATGCATATTATACTACTTTGTTGATTGTCAAATTCTGTAGTCAAATTAAAAAGGTATTTAAAAGAAGGTTCTTTATTGTCAAAATTATTTGGTTTTCTTTAATTTAAAATTTTAATTATCGTCGAATTTCGACCTCTGGGCGACCACTAGTTAGTATAGATACCTACATAATGGACAAAATAACATTGTTAAAGTATCTAGTCAAATCTAGAATATTTTTAAAAATTACTTAGGCTTACTTTATCTTCTCTCTTTTTAACAAAAAAAAGTGTCTTGAAGTACGTTTAATATTTAAAACATAATTATATTTTTATATTGTATTCTCATATCCTTCATTTTATTATTTAATATTCGAACAAAAATGGGCGTAAACGTGAGACACGTGTACCTACTACTAAAAATAAAATGATATGAATATAAACAAATATGATTTAATAATAAATAAATCATTCTCTTTATAAATATACTAGCCGACCGTTCGCCCACTTCGTTGGGCGTTAATTATCTTTGTGATGCAATTATGTTGTGTAGTTCTTAGTACTGTTTTATTAGGTTCATTGTTTAGAATTTGACCTATAAAATCGTAATAATATCGTGTATTTATTATTTTAAATTACAGAAGAACCAAATAACATACTTTATAAATAAAATGTTGCTCCAACGCCATCTATCAAAAAGCGCAAAAACTTCGTCGTCGATAGGTTAAAATAAGAGTAAATAAAATAAATAGACTAAAAAATAGCGATAGATGGCCATGGTTTCTTTGTGATTTTGATAATATATTTTATTATTTTTCTTATTTATTGAATTTTTTGTACAATTACAATAAAATATAGCCTATGTCACTCCTGAATAGTGTAGCTTTCTGTTAGCGAAAGAATTTTCATGATCGGATCAGTATTTGCGAAGATTACCCCGTATATACAAACAAAGTTATAAACTTTACCTCTTTATAATATTAGTATAGATACATAACAAAAATAATTATCATGCCCTTATAACAGTAATAAAACGTTCAGTAACGAAATTATCTATAGGTGTGGCTTTGGCATTTGCAATTTGAGAATTTGGGGATAGTACTTTTGAGATATGGCCTACATTTGCAAATTAGTCTGAGTATGACCGGAAATTAAAGTCACGAATTGGACTGATCCAATTAGATTGGACTAACTTTCCTGCGTTATCTAGTCGAAACCTACGATAGCGTTTTTTAAAAACGATGTTCATATTTCTATGTGTATTATTAAGCTCAAAATGAGACTATTAGTAGTAGATTTATTTATTACAAAGTGAAGGTAGAGATAACCTTAAAGTATACATATATAGCAAAACATGTTTAATTTATAAACTAATATCTCGTCACACTGATCAATCTCCTTCGCGCTTTCTCCATTTTCCTCAAGTTTGAGGAATCAACCGTTCCTCACTGGCAGAATTATAAGCCAATGAACCTATCAATCAAAAAAAAACTCGTCATATAAAGTGTACTTTTAATTAATTTAAATAATTTTGTTGTAGTTACAATAAAAATATATCACACATCTAAGGGCCTATGCAAACCACGTTTTTTAAACGCGCCGTCGACGCGCGTTTTAAAAGCGCGCGTCGACGGCGCGTTTTTATTCTACAGAGCAGTTTGTTGGCGTTTGTATCGATACACACGCGCGTTTGCATCGCGTTTGTATCGCGTTTGCATCGCGTGACACGCGCGTTTGCATCGCGTCTGTATCAGTACATACGGCACATACGCGCGTTAACGGCGCGTTTTAAAAACGCGCGTCGACGGCGCGCTTTTATTATACAGGTGTGCAAAGGTCTACAGGCTGCGTCTAACTCGCGTGTGTATCGCGTTTGTATCGCTTCAAACGCGCGTCGACGGCGCGTTTAAAAAACGTGGTTTGCATAGGCTCTTAGGAAATAATTGCATTGAAAACTTAGTGTACGATAGTATATATTTCATTTTCAAGGTCAAAAACCATATAAATGCGGGTCGGAGTATTGACACATTCCATTGCTTCTTTAATGTTCATCAATTTGTGTATATTTAAAAATAAATCTCTAAAATATTCTTCGATGAATACATTTCTTGTATAGTGATCACAGCAGCGCTGTGAAAATATCAAACTTTTTTTTCATTTTGGAAATTTAGCAATGTCGTAAATATAACAAAACAATTTTTAGCGGTAATAATGACAAACTGTGTCTCAGTTATTAACACCTATCTCACAATCGTCGTATCATATAGTTGACTAAATATGTATTTACCTATAGGAGTTAAGTAGAAGTATTTGTAATAGACTTCTGTCGCTTCTCTTTTAGATCAAGCTTATTTCTGAGGTCCTATATCTGACAATCGTGGTCACCATTAAAGTTGCATCTGGAACGGATAATCTGCTTCATCTGGATCCTGTCTAGCAAATATTTTATAGAAATATAGAATTTTGTGCAGAATACATTAGGTATATAATTATGTAGTACCCTAAAAAGTCTACAAAAACGAAACGCTACCACATACGTTAATTAACAAAAAAGCGAAGCTATAAATATACGAAACGTTTTTACGAGGCCATGTTACAAGTTTCTTGTTAGAGCGGGAACTCTGAAGTATTTTTATTAGCGAAATTGTTTCAGCATGATTACATACGTACATAAATGTTTACATAGCAGTATTACATATGCTTTAATCTAGGTTTTAATTTAAATGAAATATTTAAATTTAAAAAGGAAGGTAATTTTTACAATATAGGTACTAATTATTATAAAATTTACTTCGAAATACTACAAATCTTCCTTAATTATACCGTAATGTTATTAATTTTTTTTTTTTGTCAATTTTAAAGGTCTTATAAATAACGTTTTCATAATATGCTATCACGCATTTAAACCATTGACGTAATTATAATTTAAGATTGCTTCATATTTATATGTTAATTGTTAATGCGATTTTTCTTACTACTACTACTATTATTATAATTTTTAAAATTTAAATTTATAAAAAGTTTTTTATTATCATATCAAAATTTTCGATCCAGCGGGATTCGAACCCGCTCCCCCGACATACCGTGTCCGGTGCTCTAGCCATTAAGCTATGGATCTATGTCCAGCCCAATCAAAATATTTAATATGATTTTATTCGGTTTTAAGCAACCGTGGTGTAGTCTATAGCGAGTCCTTTACAGCACTTACTATTCAAAGTTTCATATTACAATGAATTCTTTGAGAAAACATTTTTCGAATTTCCTCATGTGTGGCAAACACAAAAATAAAAATAATACGAATTAAAATTTATAATTATACGTATAAATAGTACAGGCTTATTTTTCGCTGCTCTCAAAACAGCCGTTAAATCAACAAACAATACAAATAAGTCCAAACAAGTTTAAGTTATAATTAAAAATTAAATATTAAAACACTTTAGGTAGTAGCCTGGTGAGGAAAAACGCGGAAATAGAATTTAATTAACAGATACATAATTTCTCGAAAACATACCTTACAGAAATAATATAATATGTCTGTTACGAGTAATACCTACTTAGTACGTTACGCACAACTTAATTAAAAACTAGCTTTAACATTATAAGCGATTGGCATTTGCCAACAAAGGCAACAGCCTTTGTAAACAAAAGTGTGGTTATGCTCAGTACATTACGTCTATTTTAATTTTTACCAACGAATGGTGTCTTGTCTTTATTAACTGGCCTACTAATGTAAGTATTAACTCTTTAATTTCGTTTCATAAGTTTTATAAGTACTCCAACGCGACGTCGCGTTGGCGCAACGGTCACAGCACTGGTTTTTGGCTGTTGCGCTGGCGGTTGCGGGTTCAATCCCCACAAATGACAAACATATTTTGTATTGCCCATACAAATGTTTGCCGTGGTCTGGTACTAAGATACAGACAGACTCACGGAAATGAAAAAAAAAATGTTTTTATATCGATTACAGTAAACCAACCAACCTGAAAAATCTGAAATTAACTGTTTTTATTATTTAAGCGTAAATTAAAAAATATTTGTAATTTAAATGTAATAATAATAATTATTTCAATATTTAATCCACATCGAAATCTTAAATGCTATAGCATAAAACGCAACTTTTAATTACAATAAATATCATCTAATGAAAGAGAAATAAGTCGATAATAATTAGTACTAATCCCAGCCTTGGTAGAAGATAAAGAAAATCGTTATAAACTTTGGGCTTACCCTAGTCTTTCTAATTGCTAACTAACGATGGTCGCAACGGAGACTGCAAGCAATTAAAATCTAGGTCAAGTTGAAAGCTTTGCTGGAAAAAAAGACTTAATTTAAGAGTGGTAACCTGCGGTCAATAGAGATCTTAAATATTTTTTAAACTTCTTTTTAATAAAACAGAAAGTATATGTAATAAATTCATACAAAAAATCGTTGGTACAAGTACAGTACAGCTCTTCGCTTTTAAAATGTCTTAACATTCTTATATCACTTACTATGTGAAACTTAGGTTAAAAATGTTAAAATATGAATATATTTTCGTAATTAGTCACAAGACATTATTACACTTTTAAAAAAAATGACAATAAATAACATAATAATAAAAACTCACATGACAAGCGAGAGGCGATTAAAAAAAGTCATTGAAAATGTGATCCACCCATTCATAAGTTCTGAGGTAACATACAAATTTAAGTTAAATTGATAACCTCCTCCTTTTTTTAAAGTCAGTTAAATAAAAAATATACAGTCGAATTGAGAACCTCTTCCTTTTTTGAAGTTACTTAAAAATAAAAGTTTAGAGCTGTTCATTAAAACTTTAAGAAAACTTTGTCTTTACAGTATAAAGATGGACTTAAAAAGCCTATCGTTTTCTCTTCGCCAGCGGTAAATTTTCCTTAAATATGTACGTACATTAAATTCTTTTTGAACTTTTTGTAGTTCTAGTACTTTTTGAGCTATTTCTAATAATACGTATTATTTATTATTATTGTATAACCTAACTTTGTCCTTTTTACTGAAAATGAAAGATAATAAAATCAAAAGTTCAGATAAATATTTTCTAAGAATGAAAAATAACTTTTCTCTTAAGAATAATTGAATATACAAAATTCTATGCTTTTAAAGAATTACTAGTAGTTTATTAACTTAAAAAAGAATAATCAACACATTGTTTTCAATATTAAAAAGCATAATTGATTTTTATGAAGCATGAAATGTAGAGAAGAAAGTCTGAAAAATTAATATTCTAATTGAGCGTTTTAATGATCTTAACTTTCCCTAAAAAAAATCTTATTAAAAACTCCGAATAAAGTAAAAATTCAACCAGCACTATTCTTCCGGCTCTATCAAAAATAAATAAAGTTGTATTCAAGTTGTGTAATAAAAACTGCGAGGAAACTTTATTTAATTAGAATCAATTTATATGATGTCGTTCTGCCTACTAACCTCAAGCTATTTGATGTCTTTTTAAGACATTTTCACAGACCGGACCGAATTTGGAGTCGCAATGTTTTACATTTATTTCATATGTTGTCTCCTCTTCAAGGTACTCTACCCTCTCCAGTCTACAGCATCCTGTGCTCTTCGCAAGAAATAGCACGTGGTAATTCATCATTTTACCAGGGTAAATTATTAAATTATTTTTAATTGGAAGCTCTTATAATTTTTCTCTTTTACCAAATTTATCCAACTATAATATCACGCTTACTAAGATGCTTGTTGATGCTTTTGTTTTACATTTCTAATGTTATAACTATGTACATATGAAAAACAAATTAATTCATTTGACGATATAATGGTTAACCATTCATAATTTTAAATTCTAAACGATTTTCTCTTAAATTTAATAGGTGGATAATATAAGCCGACATCTTTATGAGCAGCTTTAACAAAAGATGTATTAAAATAATTGCAGAATTTGAGCGGCTTTTAGAAGCGTTAACAAATTTTAAATTATGGTACCAAGTACTTTAGCTCGAGACAAATAATTTATGTGAGCAGTATGTTTAATAAATTGGACAAGTCTCAATTAATATTTTGTCCTTTAGAATACGAAAACTGAACAAAAATGAAGGTGAAAATAATTTAAAATTAGAAAATAGCGATACGTGAGCGATACATACCAAGTTAACAATATAATATAATATATTATTGGCACATCACTATCGCACAAAAAAGGCCCAATTAGTAAATTTTGTATAGGCACAAATAAGGCCCTATACTCGTACTTAGTTGATTCGAATAATCTATACCTTTTCTTAAATTAAAAATCTTTTTGTGAAAGTATCACTTTACAACCGCCCTGGTGCTGCGTGTAGTCGCTTAAAACATCGACGGTTTGCGGGTTTGATTCCCGCTGATGGATGTTTGTATGTACAAATATGTATTTCTTTCCGGTTTGGATGTCAGTCTTTGTGGGTCTCCTCACTTTGCCTTGGAGAGCACGTTGAGCCGTCGGTCCTCCTCCTCATAGTAAGGAACATATCCGCCAACCCGCAGTGGAGCAGCGTGTGGGTTAAACTCCAATCCTTCCCCTACATGAAGATAGAGGCCTATGCCCAGCAGTGGGATGTTACGGGCTGAATCGTATAACTTTAATTATTTATTTTATTTAAAATCTAAATCCCGTTTAAATTTTAAATTTCGAAACATAATGTTGAGCATTACAATTTAAAGACTTAATTATTGAAACAGTAGGTACCTGATATATATGTATATGTATGTACGTACGACAGCTACAGGTGCAAAGACTGCAAAAGTTTAGTCTTATTCGAAAAGTATTGATCGAGGTCGAGTTGCTTTTATGTCTCTCTTTCTCACACAAAGATAAACTAATAATTTACCTTTCAAGGTAATTTACCTATTATGACCACATTTTTTCGTAAAATTGGACATGATAACGTCATGCATAGTTTTAAATGCAATACTTTATCGTTTGCTGTATTTGTCTAAACTTCCTTTTGGTTATCTCTCAAACCATTTTAGCTCGAAGAAAAAACTGATAATCCAGCTTTTATTAAAACAGAATTAATTTTGTTACTCTGAATAATTTAAGTAAAAGCTTTTTTCTATAAGATTGAAAAATTCAAAGGTTTTTGGTAAACTGTTACAATGAGTATTTACGAATTACCAAATTGCATACCAATTAGGTATGTAGAACAGTCAATGTGACCGATAAACAAAATTAGACCTTGCGCCATGACTTTCTAAGTCTATTTCTCGCAGTTGTAATGAATAGGTATTTGAGTTTCAATATCAACTATCACTGTCATCAATTTAGGCCGGCGTTTATTACGTACCGAATTACTTCGACTGTAAACTGATGGAATTAGTCTAATCATAGCTATAAAACTATGTACAGGGTTTGGCTTCAGTTGTTGGGTTGTAAAAGTATCTACTTACTATTTAATGTAGTGCGAAAAAACACGTAAAATTGAATATAAAAGATTTCCTAATACTCTTCTTATCTGAGAAACCCGTTTGTAGCTTCTGTGTTGCTGCGAATGTTCATAGAAGGCATTGAAGATATATGGAGGATATCCCATCTGATCGTTAATATAATTTATTGCAATATTATACTCGTATTGTTGAAAATATTTAACATCTACACAATAAAGATAAACACTGCTTAGCGCACACAAAATATACCTAAACTATAAATAAACATTTAACTAAACAAACACAAATGCTCTGAGCAGAAATCGAACCCCTGAAAATCGACGTTAATGGCCTAAAAACGATTGTCAAAAACACATCAATTTTAAAACCACAGACTCTATATCTACAAACAAAAAATAATAATTAATAATATTAGATACAAAATAATAATAATGACACATAGCTAAACTCGATAATATGCCTTTTTAACCGACTTAAAAAAAGGAGGAGGTTTCTCAACTCGACCGTATATATTTTTTGTGTTTTCGCGGATAACTTTGTCGTTGATGAACCGATTTTGATGATTCTTTTTTGTTGGAAAGGAGATATGCCAAAGGTGGTACCATGATAAGGAAACCAGGATCTGATGATAGCATCCTAAAGAAATCGAGGGGAAACTTCGATAATTGTAGTGGTGACTAGTGCTTTTGTTAATTTTTTTCGTCTACTTACATTGTATTACTTGTCGATGTAATTGAAGTCGGTTTTTTCATTTGCTAGCAAACACAATTATCGCTACTTAATCCCAACAAAACATAAACGATTATTGAAAACTAGCGGCCGCCCTCGACTTCATACGCGTGGAGTTATTTATTTCCAAATAATTTTTAATTGTATTCGAAAAAGCTTAATACCTAATGAAAGAAAAAAGTAAAAGAAAGATAAAAACAATCAATATCAGTCTAGACGAATTTTGAGAATCAATGAAATCGATGGATTTAATTTTTTCATTGGACTTTCATACAAACTACCATCCTCTGTTTTAACCCCAAAAGGGATTTCTAAAGATACATTATTAGTACACCTCAACACCATCTATAGAGCACGCATTTTAAATTTCAAGTCTCTTACTTCAAAAACATAGGACTTTCATATAAACTTCCAACCCCCGTTTTACCCCCTTTGGGGTGGAGTTTCATAAAACCCGTTCTGAACGGATGTCTACTCGCTATAAGAAACCTATCTGCTAAATTTTAAGTTTGTAGGTGTTATAGTTTCTGGGATTTGGTGATGAGTCAGTGACCTTCCTGTTTTATATATATAGAGATATTATTATTGTAATTTGTACACTTGCAATAAAACAAATGATGCACATAATGTATATTTTCACATAAATGCATGTAATTGAAACTGATTCGGCCAATAAACTCAACCAACCAAAAGATGAATATGTTTCAATTGTCAAATAAATTGACAGTTTGCTAACTATGTGTCACGTACAATATTTTATATAATAGCTACATTTCAATAGAATGTAATGAAACGATCTAAATTGGTAGCATTGTATACAAATAGTAACATATTGTATTGTATACTCCGTTTTTTTTCGGTACGGACTAAATTGACATAAGCTGTGTTGCTAGTTTTTTGCGAATCATTAATAGTGATGTGCCACTACCGTAACTTTACGTAATTTACAATCTAGTATCGTTTTTCAGTAATAGTTACAAAAATCTTTGTCTTTAAAATTTTAGAACGTGGCGACAACCGTAATGTACCTATAGGCATACCTATATACAGTGGCGGCCTTAGGGGGTGGCGAACGGGGCAATCGCCCGGGGCCTCGCGCTTGCAGGGGCCTCGCGCAACAACCAAAGCAAATTAAAAATAATATAGATTTTTAACTGTATTTTTTTTAATTAAAATTATTAAAACATATTTGAGGAATTCGATGACACAAGATCGGCTTTCAGTCCTTGCTATTCTTTAAATCGAAAATAACGTAGCTCATTCGTTAGATTATTGTGCTTTAATAAAGATTTTAGTCTTAGGAAATGCCGTATAGTCTAGTCGACAAGTTGAAAATGGTCGAAAATAGAGATACTACTCTTAAAAGTATGTGTGATAGCTCGTTGGATTCGGAATGACGTCTAGAAAAATGCTCTAAAAGCGTGCACATAAAAAATTGCAAAAGTTATAAACAAATAAATTAACAATTGTGTTTTCTTGCAAACGAAATAAAAACGACTTCAATTAGATACATCGACAAGTAATACAACGTAGGTAGACGAAAAAATAGACAAGTAAATACGCGTTATCAAAGATTACTCAAAAAGTTGTAAACAAATCTCGATGAAATTTAAATGTAGCATGATGATAAACACCAGCTTTCGATTAAATTAAAAATCATCAAAATCGGTAAACCAAGTAAAAAGTTATGCGATATAATACAACGTAGGTCCACGAAAAAATAGTCAAGTAAAAACGCATTATTAGATATAACTCAAAAAGTACTTGTAAGATCTCAAATAAATTGAAATGGTACCAAATGACACGCACTACCTTTCGATAAAAATAAAAATCATCGAAGTCGGTCCACCCAATCAAAAACTCTGAAGTAACATACCTACATAAAAAAATACAGTCGAATTGAGAACCTCCTCCTTTTTTAGAAGTCGGTTAAAAAGGAAAAAATTGGCATTTCGTTTTTTGCCAATCTATACTAATATTATAAAGAGGTAAAGTTTATAACTTTGTTTGTATATACGGGGTAATCTTTGCAAATACTGATCCGATCATGAAAATTCTTTCACTAACAGAAAGCTACACTATTCAAGAGTGATATAGGCTATATTTTACTGTAATTGAACATAAAATTCAGTGAAAATAATAGTAGGTGTTACGAAACACGCCATCTCTTGACGAACTGTAGGTACCAACTAAATAAACATCGATGTAAAATAGCAGTTCACGACGTTTACCAAAGTATACTTCATTTAAAAATTCGTTATTATTCTGTAATAGTTAAATTTAAAAATCTTGAAACAAATCAAATTACTGTAAAAATCTTTTAACGCCCAACGAAGTGGGCACAGGTCGGCTAGTATTTCATAAACTATTAATATTTAATTTATTTGTTGAAAAATTAACTTTAAGTTAAATTTTCAACGGGACTTTAGTATTTGTAGTGTTCAGAAATTCAGAATACACCATAATTTTTTCAAATTTATGAAAAAATTTCAATATCTATACTAATTGATTTGTATTTTTGTGTGTATGTTTGTAATAAATAAACTCAAAAACTACTAGACCGATTTAAAAAATTCTTTCACCATTTGAAAGCTTAGTTATCCTGTGTAACACAGGCTACTTTTTATCCCGGGAAAATAATATGTTTCCACGGGAAATTGTTTGCGCACACGGGTGAAAGCCGTTGAGAACAGCTAGTCTTAAATAAATTAACCAATGTGTCGTACTCGCTTTTGACGCCGCGCGCGCAACCTTAAAATGTCACGTGGAAACTGGAAACCCATTTTCAGTTTTAAATTAAAATTATAAATAATGGAGATAGAGTTCCGGGAGTGGGAAGTTTTTTATTGGAAATATCCTCTTCTTTCAGAATCTGTTTTTGAAATTTCTTAAATATTAATAGTTTATGAAATATTTGAAAAAAACGAAATACCATTTTTTTCCTTTTTTTAATTGTTTATAACTTTTGCAATTTTTATGTGCTAAAACACGCTTTTAGAACATTTTTCTAGCCGTCATTCCGAATAAATTAAGGTATCACACATAATTTTAAGAGCTATATCTCTATTTTCGACCATTTTCAACTGGTCGACTAGACTAGAAGGACAAAGGGCCTCGCAAAGACTTGCCGCCCGGGGCCTCGCAATGGGTAAGGCCGCCTCTGCCTATATAATGTATGTACCTGTATGGCTAATGTATAGATTTATGATAAATGAAAAACACTTATTTTTAAAGTATTTATTAACCTTAGTAATCACATGCAAATTGAAATGAAATGAAATGAAAACATTTATTTCGCCTTAAGGCGATACACACACATAACGAAAATAAAAAAAATGTCATTTACAAAAAAAAAACTAAACAATAATAAAAGAAAGTTAAGGTAGCAAAATATCAAATACCTACTCAAACAATAAAATAAAATAAAAATATTTTTTTATATCTTAACATTCGGTACATTACAAGTTTAGGTAATGTACCCAGTGTTATAAGCAACCTTAAGTTAGTCAAAATGTTAAAATATTAAATTACTCAAAATTTCTGTCTCGGTAGACATTACCTATTGGTCTAAGATCCGGAATATAACAAAATCTTCCCTCATCTGTTAATAAGATGAAACAATTTTTTGTAGGCTGATTTCAATATTGTGAATTTATAAAAACAACCTCTGCCACCATAAGCCTGCTGCAAATAATAACACTTAAAAAAAAATTTTTTTTTCTTCTAATAAATCTTTTCCCTCTCATGTTAATTACACGTAGTAAGCTAAAACCGTCAATATTTTACATTATATACCTGACTATAGTAGGCACCCATCTCTATGATTGCTATACTTACCTGCAGCCAGGTTACTCTGACTGAGGTTACTGACCTGGCTGCAGATAAGTGTAGCAATCATAGAGATGGGTGCCTACTACAGTCAGGTATATAATGTAAAATATTAACGGTTTTAGCTTACTACATGTAATTAACATGAGAGGGAAAAGATAAAAAAAAAAAAAAAAATTTCAGCAGGCTTATGGTGGCAGAGGTTTTTTTTATAAACTCACAATATTTAAATAAGCCTATAAAAAATTGTTTCATCTAATTAACAGATGAGGGAAGATTTACCTTCTCGGATCTTAGACCATATCTATTTTATTCTCGGCTTTATTCAATATTAATAAATATTTTTTTTTATCTGTGATGCTCCATAGTTACCATGATTTTTAAAAGATTCGTCTGTTGTCAAATAATAATAAAATTATGTGGTAAAAGTAAAAAGTTACGATTCATAAAACCGGTATTGTATTCATAAAATCGGTATACAACACTATTACTAAAAAGCTGGTATCATTATTTCGAAAATTGACATTTGCATGTGTCAATTTAGTCCGTACCGAAAAAAAACAGGGTATAAAACAATTATGTCGAACACTAATCTATACACACATATTAAAAAAAATTGTAACGGGTCTCGTTCTGTAGCATAAAATTATTTTGAAATTATTTTCGGAGGATCTGGAATCAACACTGAAGCAAAATTGTTTTTCTCAGTTTCATCTTTCTGTTTTCTGTCTGTATTTTGGCATTGTATCCTCCGATTTCTGAAGATTTAATTTAAACAAAAAAGAAAAAACCAAGGTTTGTGTATTGTGACAAGCTAGGATATTGGGTACTTTTCTTTGAAAGTTAAAATTATTGGATTGATGAAGCAATCTTAAACAATGTGTCTGTTCAGCCTATCGTAATCCACTGCTGGACATATACCTCCCCAAATTCGTGCCAACATCCCGGCTTTCTGCAATCCTCTTCCAGACTCCACCGGTAAACTTACGTAAATCTTCGGTCCAGCGGGTCGGAGGACATCCCACACTATGTTTGTCAACACGCGGTCTCCACTGCAAAACACGTCTGCTCCAGAGGCCTTCATTCCTGTGACACAGGTGACCAGACCAGTCCCACTTTAACTTGCTAATTCTGTTGGCTATTTCAGTTACTTTAGGTTTCTTGCGGACACAATGTCTACTCAAGACTTATACTTAGTTATTTGTAATAATTTCTATTTCATATCCTAAAGTACAATTTAATCTATTCCATATTTAAATTCTATATATACACAGAATATATATTGTGGTTTGCAAAGTAAATTGGAACAATAATTTTACTATCAAATATTTAAAGGTCAACTTTGATGGATTGCTGCAATATTTATCCAAAACACAAATTTTGAATATGTATATCCGGAAAACAAATATACGAGTGAATAAATGATATTAATTAAATAGTTTACGTAGTGGATTTTATTCGACTATGGCGCATACAAAAAGATCAAGAAATTGTATTTTTGTCTCTTCCTTCATTTAATAATTTTGTTAAAAAAAAATTTCTGCACTCATTACTTCTTTGACAAAAACTACTCTAGAAATATTTTTCCCGTTACGTGTGTAATGTAAATTTATATTTTATTATAAAGCTGCAGAATACGTTTGTCTGCACGTTTGTTTGAACGCCCTAATTTCATTACCTTCTACACTGACTTTAAAAATATTGTTAGAATACAAAGAGAAGTTTCGAGGAAGATTGAGAAATATAAAAACATCACTCTGCTACTATCGTGTGGACGGACAAATGTATATATTGGTCTAAGATCCGGAATATAACAAAATCATCCCTCATCTGTTAATTAGATGAAACAATTTTTTATAGGCTGATTTCAATATTGTGAATTTATAAAAACAACCTCTGCCACCATAAACCTGCTGCAAATAATAATACTTAAATTTTTTTTCTTCTAAAAAATCTTTTCCCTCATGTTAATTACATGTAGTAAGCTAAAACCGTCAATATTTTACATTATAGGCCTGACTATAGTAGGCACCCATGTCTATGATTGCTATACTTACCTGCAGTCAGGTTACTGCTGACTGAGGTTACTGACCTGGCTGCAGGTAAGTGTAGCAATCATAGAGATGGCTGCCTACTACAGTCAGGTATATAATGTAAAATATTAACGGTTTTAGCTTACTACATGTAATTAACATGAGAGGGAAAAGATAAAAAAAAATTGCAGCAGGCTTATTTATGGTGGCAGAGGTTATTTTTATAAATTCACAATATTGAAATAAGCCTATAAAAAATTGTTTCATCTAATTAACAGATGAGTGAAGATTTAGCTTCTCGGATCTTAGACCAATAAACGTATGACGTACAGTAAACAAAGCAATAAAGCCAGTTGTTTAGTGAAATATAATATTAATTTCAATTAAATTTAAAATAAATATCATTTATCTGTTGAAATAGTGCAATATTCAATACCTAAATTGACTATAAACGCTTTTGTGGTTTGTGGGATTTAGAAGATATACAGTAAACCTTTATCGGTTAATTCCAGTCGATAAAACTATATTTTTAAGATAAGGTTTTCATTTACATTAGCAACCGTTTACCGTAGTTTCATTCAACTATAATTGACATTACCTTCTTCCAAAAGGACTATTTTATATCAAACATACTAACAGATAAGGAATAAAGTTTAAAGATAAAAGTTTCAGAGGGGAACAAAGTTTTTATGATATGAAACTTTGAGTTGAACTAAAGTCATAAGAACTATATAAAACATGTGTTTCTTCGCGAGAATACTGTTCTTAAAATGATATTTGACTTTTAATTAAAGACAAGAAAAAATGAGAGCAAATAAATTGAATCAACTAATATTTGCTATGAGATTATAAAATATATACATATACACAATAATAATAATAATAATCGTACATCTTTATAATAATTTTTTCAACCATTAATGGTTGTAATTGTTGTTACTGTTGTTAAAGTTGTCACAAAATAAGAGGCCCGTTTGGACGTTTAACAAATACCCTAGAACGTAACTTGGTACGAAACTGTAAGAAACAATAAAATAATTATTAATAACATAGTGTTTTTAAAACATACGTAAATTTTTTGGTGCGTTAAATATTATGATAGAATATATTGGGAGTGTTCTTTTCGCGCTTACTTTATAGTAGCATGCAATTTCTAATTATTACGAAACGTCTCAAAAACAGTTACGTTCTAAGTCTTTTTGTTTTTAAATACTAGTGTTGTAACAAGTTAATTACTGAATTTCAGCAGCATCATTCGATTTTGATAGTAAATCGATATTGTGTAGTGATCTCTACTGAAAATAATTTTATTGTATTTGCTCGCAAACGAAAAAAAACGACTTCAATTTCATTGACAAGTAACACAACGTAGGTAGACGAAAAAATAATCAACTAAATACGCGTTATCAAAGATTACAGTCTCTATAGCTACCATGGTCACGGGAGAACAATGTCCTCATGTAGAGAACCCAATAAAACGCGAGAAAACCTGAAAAAGTTATTTCGTAAACATTAGAAAAGTAAACATTAGAAAACAATAAAAAAAAATTAGATCAAAGACAAATTGATCTTTTGTACCATTGTATCATTTCAATTTACCTACAATATTAAAGTTTAAGTTAAATTTTCTAATCCGAAATTTAATTCAATATACTTTACACTACATAATCTTATCGATCAAATACTCATACAAACTTGAATCGATTTATCGTGAGTATCGAATACCGAGTCGTATGGTTACTTCCCTATTTACGTCTCGATGACATATGTCCAAACGGGCCTATTATTTTGCGATGACTATAATACCTTTACTTTTATGTTTCATGATTTTTTTACCGACTTCAAAAAAGGAGGAGGTTACTCAATTCAACCGTATTTTTTTTATGTATGTTCGGGGATATTTCGTCGTTTATGAACCGATTTTGATAATTCTTTTTTGTTGGAAAGGAGATATCCCAACTTAGGTACCATGATAAGGAAACCAGGATCTGATGATCCCAGAGAAATCGAGGGGAACCCTCAAAAATCGTAGTGACAACTAGTGCGTTTGTTAATTTTTTTTCGTCGGCTTACGTATTACTTGTCGATGTAATTGAAGTCGGTTTTTTTTCGTTTGCGAGCAAACACAATTATTATTTAGCTGTAATTATTAGTTATCTTCTGTAAGTGGCGAGGTACTTACTACTTACCCCCTCGGGCTGCTTCAGATTTTTAACAGGATATTTCCTGCTGTGCTCTACCATCAGGTGACCGAACGCTAATTTGCCGACTGAAAAAGGAGATTTTGACAGATTATTTGTCGTTTTCGCAAGATAACATGACTAGGTTGTTCAAAGTGAATAGTTGAATTTAGGGAACTAAAATGTTTATTTTTATTACAGCACGTATACCTATAGGTAAATTAGGTAGATGAATAACTCGGTTCTGCTTCACGAATACTCTTGATTTTGGCAGACCACTGTGTATGCAAATGTTTTAGTTATCATCTGACCTCCACTAAAAAAAACTATATATGGATTTAGACGTTAAGCTTGAAATGTCTATTTACTGTGTTTGACACTGAGATGTGACGGCTACTGATTTTTTGATTCAGCATCAAACTTTAGCAATTATCGTAACGTTTCCTATTAAGTGGCTTGATTAGATGTTTTACCATCAGGTTTATTATATACAAAATATGTAAGTTCGGGTGACCTGAAGTAATAGATAAAATTATAAATTTATGTTTTATATAGAAATAAAAGCTTATGAATGTAACTTTAAAATAAATTGTTATTCCGTTGAAGTAAAGGGCTTAGTAAGAAGTAGACGCATTAGAAACCAAATTTCACTTAGAACGTACCCGCAATTCATAGTGGTTCGTGATCCCTACAGGTACACTTCTAATTTATTTATAAGGTAGTCAGTATCTGGCACAACTTATCTCTATGCGTGCCAGTTGTTATAACTTGATAATGGACAAAGACTGTAGCTGAAAAAAACACATTAGGATAAAACTTTCACAAACAATATATAACCCACCGTACTAGCCCTGTTTTATTTTATTTTTTTTCAATAAGTTTTAGAAACTTGTTTATCAAACATAGTCCGAACAAATTTGAAATGCATCGAAATCCAGATCCAGAAATCCAGTTGACAGTATTATAAAATTTAAAATATACATTTCGATATTCCATTACAAGTTTCAGGAGACAATTTTCTTATTTTAAATTTAGTTATTCGACCTAAATCTCGAGATCTAGACTAGATGTCTATCTTACGTGTTTATCTTATTGAAAATTCATAAAAGTTTATTATATTTCTTGTTTAAGAGTATTTCCTACTTTTGTAAGTTGAGATGTGGAACTACCAGGCAAATTTAAATTATTTTACTACCACAAGTCCATCTATTTTATTGCAAAATTATGTATAAATTGTCTTTCAGATTTTACTTTTTGACTAAGGGATGACACAGTTCCACTACCACCTTGGAACTGTTAAAGCCGGCCGATAGCGAGATAACTAACCAACGAAACGAAAAAACTAAAAAAGGTATAAGTGTTACAACATTAATTACACGCAGCATAAATGAACGAGAATAACGTCAATAACAGAGCTTAAACACAACACACTTGTGTTGTGCCCTAACTAAGCTATACAAGAGTAGGTAAATATAAGCTTTTCACCAAAACCACAATGGACATAAGCGTATTACGAATTGAATTTAAGCTGAGCATTATTTCATCAAAGCTGTGTAAAATCTTCTGGATAATTTTTTTTTTTTTATTTCTTGTTGACTAATTAATTTACCTTGGTCTGATTTATTTTAAAACGAGAAATTCGATATTATATTTGCCTGTTATTTCATTTTGATAAACATAATTTAAATCAATTGTCTGTTATTATTAGTAGGTATAATGGATTATGAACTAATTTAGTATGAAATTTTTTTCACCTTTTACTAAAAATAATAATTTTTACTCTATCGTATATCGGATTTTTAATAACGTATCATACTTTTTTATGTAATTATAAAAATAAAAATGAACTTTTGTATATTTTGAACAATACATTAATGATGTAACTTGTTAGATAATAAATAAATAAATAACTATCGAGTTTCCGTTTACAAATCATTACACTGTTTATAAACAGTGCCCTATTAGGTTACACTTTGATGATTGTTTGCAAATACATCTACTTAACAAGATTAGAACATCAATTAGCGTGATTGTTATCATTATTTTGTTTTATAGTAATTCGAAGCTATTTCTGGAACTACTGATGTAAAAACTTCAGACCGTATGTATCTAAAACAGCAATAGCATCTTATGTAACGTGAAATAAAACGAAACTGTTATTTATATCTCGATTTTTGGCTTTATCTCAGAGCTTTTATACACTTATAGTCAAACGTTTGTATGGCAATTTTGTTATGTAGTACGTATTGGTATTTTAATCTTCTACTTTAAAAACTCTCTTATACCCTAATACTTATCGTTTATTTCCATAACCTCTGACATAATTTTTATAAGATAAAACATGAACACCGTACATATTCGTACGTTTTGATTTCGTGTAAATTATACTCGGCTACACATTAAAGGAGCAGCTGGCAACATATCAAGCAACAGCTGTCATCTCTAAATATTCACGAATTTCGGTCTCCGTGAGCTTTATGTAATCTATATTGTACTTGGGTTTAGCATAAATTTCAGAAAACAAACTTTATGCAAATAGATAAAAACAAGTATAAGTAAGACTTGTGAATTTTGAACTCACATGAATGCGAAAGCAGCAAATTAATCATTCACGACTAGACGTCTTTTTCGACTTCCAAAAAAGGAGAAGGTTCTCAATTTGATTGTATTTTTTTTTACAACTATATAGATTGGTAAGTAAGGGTGCGACTCACCTGATGGCAAGCAATTACCGTGGCTTTTAGACGCCTGAAACACCAGAAACATTGGAAACGCGATGGCGACTATACCCCCACCCCTCCCCAGGAGCTCTGGCTACCTTACTCACCACAGGAACACAACACTGCTTGAGAAAATTATTATTTAGCTGTGATCTTTGTAAGTTTGAGGTAGTTTACAAACGGTCTGCTCCAGATTTTGAGCAGGACATTACAGGACAGGACAGGAGGCCTGTTGTGCCTTACCTCAATGAAAAATATTAATTTTTTTATAGTATTACCTACTTAACATTTCTTTACAGACAGTATGTCATATTTGAGGAGTACTGTATTATTAAAAAAAATTCAAAACGTATCAATTTTTAACACGCTTTTATAAGCTTGACCTGTTTGTATGTATGTAACGGAATCTTTGAACTTCATTTTCACCTACTTGGAGCACACGGGTCAAGGGCCGATGACAATACAATATAACACTTTTTTTTCACTCTTGACACTAAAAAAAGTGGGGTGCTTAATCATATTACTGTAATAATTCTAATATTGCAAACAGTAACTCTAATAAAATGATCCTCACATACGATACCAAGCACCCCACGCTTTTTCACTTTATTTTCTACTTTTTAGTTCGATTGCTATTAAAGCGTGTTTTTTAGTTTTTTTTAACTATAATTTATTTATTTATGCCCAGACAATTTGAAGAAACACATACCTACAGGTTTTAAAATTAATTAATTAATTTCAATTAATATGCATAAAAACCTATGCAACCTATGCATAGGCAAGTAGTAATGCAATCTGAAGTCTGTAGATATTTATTGTTACCAATGTTTTTGTTATTGTAGGTGAAAGATTAATAAGTGAACTTAAACTATGTTTTATATTTTCAATATTTAAAGAAGGTTTTAATCTCGATTTTACCTACCTAACCTACGAGATATCAGAAGAATTCATCACAAAAACAATTAAACCAGAGGAATAAATGAGTCGAATTACGTAAATTTAAATTTTATTCATATAGTATAGTAAGTTCAACTCATCTTTGCGCGCGGCGCTATGTGACAACGCTTCATCAACATTCATTAGTCGTTGCATATTCTTTAATACTTGGAATAGTAACTATATGGATATAAAAAATTATAATAATAATTTGTTAATACATGATTATTGAACATATTAATCTGTATCGCTACTAGAATATAAAATGATGAATTTTCGGATTCGCTGCTTTCACCAAGTTTAATTATTATTTCAGATTCCATATCAAAAATTCTTCTTCTTTTTTACGTGTTGACAAGTATTACGCCACATTTCTTCATTAATTTGACTAAAACGATCATTTATTAATTTCGTTATTCCAGTCACACTTTGTTCGATATTATGCGGAGCAATATAATTTTTTAAAATTCCCCATACATTTTCTATCGGGTTTAGTTCAGGATAATACGGCGGTAGTCGAAGAACTTTTATGTCATATGGCTGAAGTATGGTCATCAAGCTTATGACAAATATGGTCTTCTTTTTTTATCAAGTCATACAGTTTAATTTTTTTTATATGTGCATTATAAGTAATGTTTTGATTCTGTCAACCATCTATGCATTTCTGTTTTGCGGTCTTTATACGGAGATTTAAATTTGAAGTCAGTTTTTTTTCCTTCAGCCAATATAATTATTTGTTATTGTTCTCTCTGATACCACCACTGCCATTGCTGTTCTCTTTCGCACACTGTTTAAATATTCATTCAATTTTGATATTAATTTGGACCTGCACTGCAAATTGGATCACTTATACTAGCTGCAATATAACTATGTTTTCCTTTTTTAGAAATTCGAACACCTTGGCAATAGTTTCACGAGTCTAAAACAATCATAATACGTTCACTTTAAAAATAATATAGTTTTTAAAGTAAGTTAGTAATGTAGGTATACATTATTTAATCATAATAAATATTAATAATATCGAAATTAGCACATTGAAAATATTTACCTGACTCCTTAAAAAAAATTCGTGAAGAACTAGACATTTTCTTTAACGACTGTACCGGTGGAAAAATGACCAATAAGAAGACGGTCGTGTTTTTTGAAATTTCGAATGACGGCGGTCGCGTCACTGCTACACAAATTAAGGCTAAGCGCGCACTAGTGACTTTTGTCACCGTGACAATAAATTCTTTAAACAAAAGTCACTAGTGCGCGCAAAGTGTTATAACTATAAGCGCACGCAAACATAGAGCCCCGCGCAAAGATGACTTGAACTAACTATACAATGTTAATTAAAATAAAAACCTTTAATCATCCTCAGTCAACCAACTTTCTAATATTATTTAAGAAAACTTACTCGTAGTTGCCGAGTATGCTCATTAGCGACTTTAAACAAACAAACTATCTTGCTTTATTTTACTGTTGTAGATTTCTAATGACATCTATCATATCAAAATATACTGGACACGTTAACGAGATAACGAGAGACGTATTATTAAAAACTTTTACATTTGAATAAATTGAAAATAGCGCAGGGAAAGATCCACAGAAATAGTAGTGGAAAGATCATAGTAATATTCGAAGAAATTTCTACTAATAGTGACTGTATTTTATATGAATCCTGAAAAAATCAAAATCAAAATCAAAAATGTTTTATTCAGCATAAAATTATAACAATTTCTTACTGAACGTCATGAGTCTACTACCAGTTCGGAAAAAAGAAGCCTCTGACCTGAGAAGAACTGGCGAAAGAAACTCAGCGGGACTGTCATTTTTTTTCTATCGTAATGTTTTTTTTTTCAAATCAGGTTGAAATTAACAATAATTTTATAGGTTGAAATAGCCTGGAGACGATCACATCATTCTCAATCTCATCATTATCAAATTTTAAAATGTTTTTTTTTTTCATTATTATATGACTTCTAAACATTTTATAATTTATTTTCATAAACTAACCACCAAGAAGCTTTGCATGCAGCATGTTAAAAAATGCTATTCATTTGACACGACGATAAAATTGTAGTGGAAAATTGAAAGTGGCAGTATAAATAAATTGAATGTCGATGATGAAAAATCTTTGATTACTCTATAAATTCGAAAATGACATACAACAAAACGCAATTTTATTTTACTGTGTATTTATATTGGCTTTCAATAATGCCAAAATGGCACGGATGATTTCGGCAATATCACGTGAAACGAAAAAGGCACGAAAAATAGTGGTTCGATGCGTCGAGATAACAACGGTAATTAAATTTATGAAGACCGTAGAAATAATTGGTGATTTATAACTTAAAACTTTCTTTAGTTAAGGACTACGCCATCTCAATAGGAACATCACACATGTTACATACAAGAAAATTAATATAGTCGTCGTCGCTTACCAATGTTTACAATCATGTACAATAGTTTAGCCGGTTCTGAGAAATGATATAACTAACTCTTAACATACCCAAAAATGTTAATCTATACTAATATTATAAAGAGGTAAAGTTTATAACTTTGTTTGTATATACGGGGTAATCTTCGCAAATACTGATCCGATCATGAAAATTCTTTCGCTAACAGAAAGCTACACTATTCAGGAGTGACAAGATAAAAGGAAAAAGATAAAAATATATAAAGATTTTAAATCAGCAGGATTTGAACCTGCGCCCTCTGACGTGCCGTGTCAACAATTCAATCTAATCAAGCATTATTATTTGCCTTAGAAATTAATTGGTGATTTTAAAACATTTATATTTATCTAATTTGCTGAAAATAGTGAGAGTGTATTGGAACATATCAAATTTCACCGTACCTGAAATGGATTATAACGCCCAACGAAGTGGGCACGGGTCGGCTAGTAATTTATATAGAGCTACAATAATTCCGTAACAAATATTTAAAAGATTTTATTGTTAATTGAAACTTCAAAATATATATGCAAAGTATTTATGTTTACATTTTTAATATAAAAGAGAATGGAGGCAATAAATATTGCAATCAATGGAAAATGGGCATGACGAAAGATTTAGAAAACCTATTCCGTAATGTGGGTACACATTTACTATTTACGAAAATACCTATATTTCGGTAATAAACTTAAGTTTAAGGAAGTTTAAAACTATTTTTCTAATATGTTTTCAACGAGTGATACAAAACGGCTGCAGGTGTCATGGCGTCGGCTCTGACGTCACGGTACAGTAGTTCGTTCCACCTACGACCCACAAGTGCCCACAACGCCATCGACCACGACCGCTGAAAACCGCTCAGTTGTCTATACACCGTCCAATCGTTTATTATCTTTTTGAACGCTCACGCCTATAAATTACAGGCTATTTTTCAACCATTTTCAACTTGTCGAATAGACTACTGAGCGGTTTTCAGCGGTCGTGGTCGATAGCGTTGTGGGCGTTATGTGGAACGCGTATTATAGCGTGACGTCATGAGCTGTAGTTTGTGTTTCAATCAAAATGGCCGATTGCAGTATTTTAATGTTTTATTTTATTGAAAATCACAATAATCTTATTATTTTACATAAAACTAAACCAGTTTTTTGAATTTTTTTAATATGAGTGTTCCCCTAAAATTATTAAATTGCCGATTTTTTGATACTGTCGTCATGCCCATTGTTTAAATGGGTTCTAAAATTTACATAGTAGTATCCGTAACAAAAAGCATCTTCAAATTGAATTACTTACGCTGCGCTGAGAATTCAATAATGTTTATGCGTCCATAAAAAAGCTTTCAAGATTTTAAACTGTGTAGGTACAATCGCGTAGGTATATATTATTGTTACTAAAATTCAATTAAATATACCTACTTTGCAACCCTTTTAATCTTCAATTGGCCAACTCTTGATGAAGTAGTGACTGTTACAAGAACATTTCTCACAGAAAACGTAATAGTAGGTATAATATAGTTCTTTAAATACAGGGTATTAATAATTGTAAGATTTAATTTATTGAAATAAATAACTATTTATATATAGTATATAAAGTCTATCTTATAACCTCAGAACATAAAGTCCACAAATCAATACTCTTAATAAAACCCAGCACCTGACATTTGTACTAATATGCAGAGCAAAGTTTTACAATGTTCAAAATTAAAACTTTTTATAAACTAGTAACGACCAAGTTCCGTCGGTGCGTTAATAAAAGTTCATTATCAAGTTTACTGGAAAAAATTATCTTGTCATTTCAACTTTAACAGCTAATTGTTAACCGGATAAATAATTAAAAAATTTGTATAACAAATTGTAAAAATGTATATAACAGAATTTTTATCATGTTTAAAAGAAAAAAGGGACAAAGTAGAAGATATTGCATTCAATTACAGAAAGTTAAGAGAACTGTTAATGAATTGAGAAAGGCTTTAAAATGTTACTTTTAGACTCGTAAACCTCAAGGTGGATAATACAGTGAGAGACATACAGTAAAATGATAATAGTAGGAACTATTTAAACGTGACGGTTAGCGAAATGGTACTCAAACTGATTTCTTATCTTATTTTCCCGTCATAACTTTCGATTCTCTAGGTCCATAACGAATCAGCCTACCGTAAAGGCAATGAAGTTAATAATTTCAATTTTGTCTTTTCAGTCAACACAGATCAGTATTGAAATTGCTTTTTTTACGGTTAATAAAAAGGGAAATGCATTATTACTACCTACTTTTACTAAATACCTCTCATCTTCAAACATGGCAAGCTATAATATTATTACATGTATAGAAGCATAAAACTTCATTAAGCCTACGAGCGCAATGATAAATGTGTTCAGCATAAGTGGAGCGAAGTCTCCTTATTTCATATAACACAATAAGTCTTCACTGAGCTTTGACGTGTATTGATGGAACTAAGAAGGTTTAAATTTTGAAGTTTTTCAGATTTGATGAATAAAAAAAAATTGGTTGGTCTTGAGATTAACGGAATTCGATTTATCGGGTTTTGGGGAGGGGGGGTAGGGTTACCCTCTGGTACCACTCCCACCATGTGCGGAATCGATTTATGGGGTTTCGAGGGAAGAGGGGCGAGGGATATCCTCTGGTACAACTCGATTTATGAGATTTTGGGGGGATAGTGGGGGAGGGGGTGGGTGGGTTTACCCTCTGTTACCACTCGCACTATGCGAAATCCCATGGTTATGGAGATATCTATCATAGCTGTATAGCCAAAAAATTGACTCGAAGTCAATGAAAACAATCGAATTCGGAAGAACTTCAGAGTAATATAAACAGATGTTCACGAAGTAACCTCTCGTTCTCCAACGAAGTTGTATGTAAATCCGTGGTTCTCCAATCAAATAACCCTTTTCGACCACAGCTCGAACAAATAAACTGCTTACATTAGGTACATTACAGTAAACTATTCAGATTTAATATACATATAAATTGGATAGAATACACCGAATGTTCGACAAAAATTGTTTATGTTTTTTTTTAATTTTAAACGAAAATAACAAAAAATAAGTAAATTTGGAAATTAGTAGTTTTAGTATCCGAAACGTCGGGCATATAAAAAACGTAATAATCCGCGATAAAATCCGAAATACATTTAGCTACTTTAAAGATTTTATTGTGTACTCAATTACGCATCATCTGATATTTAGGCGATTATATCACATTAGTCGGTGAAACCAAGATACGAGTAAGCCATAAATCTTTTCAAAACATGACATTTAACATGACATTCCTATAGGTAATTGAAACCGTCCACCACAACATATTTTCACACCCGTACGCCACTTTCTTCAGCAATTCAAAGGCTTTCAGAAGCACGCAAATATCAACAAATATCTCTACCCTCTTTGAACTAGGTCAGTGAAGACTTGAAGAGGTCAGTAACGTAACACAAACAAAAAACGCCTTATTTATTTAATATCTAAGGTAAGCTCTATTATATTGTTATGAAAATTATATATATATAAATAAATTTCTATAAACCAATTATTTTATAAAGATGTTAGTATTCATTATGTAGACATAACAAAGTGTATAAATAAGATTGTACCTTTATACAAACGAGATTACCAGTCATTTATTTTCTCATTAACTACAAAAGAGTTTTCCCTGTCAAAAATAATTTCCAAGTTTGACTCGAAGGTTTTAATCTTGCTTCTGCCGAGGTGATCTAATTTAGTAAACCCGCACGTCCGGCTCTTCTTACAATTAGGTTAAGTTCAGGTTATACGTGAAGCTTGTTAGGGATTACAGACTTTTATGTTTGATGGTATTTTTAGATACTAGATGGATTTTTTTACGTAGTAGGTTTACCTATATATTCCTTTGTAAGCTGTGCTGATTAAAAATTGTTGCGGTATACCGTTATAGCCATTGTATTCAAACTATACTAGTGTTTTGACATACCTAGTAGGTTTTAACGAATTACTTTTCAATTCCAATTACAGGATTTGTGTTATTGTTGTTTTATTTTATTTTAAATTGAATATCATAACTATTAATATATTTGTATGTGTTATTATAGTATTTGTATATTATTTGCACTTTATGAATTTTTTCAGTCTATGGTATGTATATTTTGTACTTTACTGAATAAAGGACTGGTATTTCATCCATGCAAACCTTCGTTAACAGGCCAACATCCTAAAGAGCTTAAAATTTTGTATAGAAAAATTGCAATTTTAATAGAATTTTTAAAAAAGCGGATATTGTTATAGCGTCCAACTTTTTATTTCTTTTGCAAGTACCAGGAGTGGTTCAATAGTTGTACGATTAATGTCAAAGCATAAAATTTTAAAATACGTTCTTTAAAGTACTACTGTCAAAGTAACACTTATTAATTTAATAATCGTTATTTTGAAATAAAGACAGACCTTAGCTTCAAATTTATTACTGGTCTAATATTGTTGCTGTAAATACAGGTTAATAATAGTTACGTATATGTATGTTTTATTTACCTTCAGAGTTCTCCGTTATACATCAACGTAAATAAAACTTAAGCGCTATGACTCGAGACTTTATTTATTTTACAACTATAAATTGCAACAGAACTAACACAAATATTGATTTGCTGATAATATTTAAATAAAAATTATTCTGCTACTGTGATTTTAATGTGAGGTATAAAAAATCCAACCCTTCTTTTTTTTTTATTGAACAATATTTTTATGCACCGTTATAAGAAAATAAGATCTAAAATAATCGATATCGATCGATAGATCGATAAATAAATAAAGAGCGATAACCACAGACGTTGCACTACTACTATTACTGATGTTACTACATTACTGATAATTATAGCAAGTTTAATATTGTATGGTTGCTGGCATGTTTTCCTTAAACAATTATTGTGACTATTATGTTATACAAATATATTGTTAGCATCAGCCTATTTCATCAGCTCAATATTCTCGTATTTTGTCAGGTATGACTAGAAGTTCCGAATGTTACCAATTGTCGAGTCATATACCATTCGATAGCAACTGATAGATCATTATCACTACAGATTGTATTAGTATAGAAAAATGCTGCAAATCTGTTACTGTCCGCTAGTTATATTTTTCTATTTACTTATGATACCTATTTTAGCTATTTTACACAAACATTTAGAATAACAAACCCATTTTTCTAAATTATATATTGACATTATACATCATTAGTATATTGATATGATATTGTGGGCGCGAAACCCACATCGGACGTTGTGCGGATTGATCGAGATGGGCTGGTGTGAAAGTATATCGGATGGGACTTACTTGGTGAGGAATGTTGCGTGGCGCGGAGCTGATAGTCTCGACCTCGTGGCGTCGAAAACTCGGTGGCATCGAACTGGGTTCACTGGTTATTCTCGGCACTCGTTTTACACTTAAATTACTTATGTTTTATGCTAGAAGGCCGGCCGGCAATATAGAGAATTACTTTAAATGTCACACACTGTAGTTCATGGATGAGCGGATGACTTCGGGCGCGCGCGCGCCGAGATCTTGAAACGAAGTGATTAGATTGAATGAACTGTCAATTGTATTGACAAGAATGACAGCTGCACTTGTTCAATCGTCGTGCCAAAAATGTGGCGCGAACAGATATAATATAAGAAATCTTATACTATTAAACGAGCAATTCTTGTATATATATATATTTTCTGAATCTCGGAATCGGCTCCAACGATTTTCGTGAAATTTAGTATGCAGGGGATTTCAGGGGAGAAAAATTGATCTAGCTAGGATTTATTTAAAAAAAATGTCGTTTTATCCCTGTTTTAGGCAATGAAAAAATATCATTAGAATACGAAGCTTAATTTCACCGTTCTGATTATAGTTTTAATGGTGTAATTAGGAAGTCGGCGGGCGTCGAATCGTGTTGACCCGGGTTCCAATCTCAGCCGCCAGATCAATTTTTTTTCTTTTTTTTTTAATTTCACTCGTGATTTATTATTTAAATAACATTAAAATATCAAAATACCGAGCAAAAAAAAAAACAAAAAAAAAGAAAAGAAAATACCGAGCTAGGCTCGGTCACCCAGGTACTATTATATATATTAATCAGAGCGCCAGAAGCTGTTTTGAATAAATAACTAAGATTTATATTGACAATACGTAAATTAATAAATAATTTCAAACATTGTGACACAAACTATTAAATATATGAAAATACGACAGTTATACTTAACCCTTATCCGAAAGAGTTCTAAAGGTACTTCTTTTTAGCGGTAGTAATTTTAACAATCAAAATTTGTAGCTAATTGTTTATAGTTTCTTAATTATAGTGCAACTTAATTTATTATTCATTTTTGCAAATTTTTCCCGGCTAGAAAATCCTTTCGACCCATTTTTTTAGACGTCATTCCGGATCGAATGAGCAATGGCTCATATTTTTAAGAGCTTTATCTCTATTTAGCACGTTTTTTTTTTTAACTTTTTGACTAGACTATTGACATTTTGGAAAATTGTTTTCGTTATGGTCTAAGATCCGGGATTAGACAAAATATTCCCTCATCTGTTAATTAGATGAAACAATTTTTTATAGGCTGATTTCAATATTGTGAGTTTATAAAAACAACCTCAGCCACCATAAGCCTGCTGCAATTTTTTTTTTCTTTTCCCTCTCATGTTAATTACATGTAATAAGCTAAAACCGTCAATATTTTACATTATATACCTGACTGTAGTAGGCACCCATCTCTATGATTGCTATACTTACCTGCAGCCAGGTTACTGCTGACTGAGGTTACTGATCTGGCATTAGGAAGCCTGTCTATTATAAAGTTAATTTTGAAATTACATCACAATTCACAATTATCCATCTTATCAATGTATTACATGAGTAAAACCGCGCGGGTTTATTTAGTTTTTAAAATGTTAATTTCTCTACACAAACATTGTTTCTGTGTACCTACGTACGGAGTACAAACATACGGTGCATATGATATCAAAAGACGGAGAATTATTTTTTTCTATTCTAAAAGATAAATTTATGCTCGTACGTTTTCCTCGTACAAATAGTAACAATTTTATAATATAAATAAAAAGTGTAGATTGACGAACGTATCAAGATAATACATTCAAGCAATATACCCGTATATTGCATTATGCATACGACATTTGAGGCAAATTGGTACGTGAAATTTAATTCAATCTCTACGTATAAATGTGTCGTTTGCTAAGAATAAGTGAAAATTCTTTACAATTCACACACAACGTTTTACTACAGGGAATCCTCTTCTAATATTTACGTAATTTTTACATCAGAAAATATTTCAAGAGTATTCCTTATTTTTTAACATGATCTAACTTTGAGTATATTCAAATGTATTAACACAAATACACAAAACTTTAAAACTTTAATAAATTGACTTGAATACATTACAGTTTACAATTTACTTTAATATCTTAATTCTATAATATTAAAGACAGTTAGAAATAATATGTAACAAAAAAACGCCGCAATGCTCGAACCAAAATCGGTTAAAAAGAATTCTAATTTTATGGTCCAAGTGAGTTAATTACGAATGAGAGTTAGAGTATCAAAGAAAAATAAATTCCAATTTTTTTAATTGAACTTTCCTAGCAATCTAAATTTTGGTTAGTAAAAAAGAGGGTTTGTTAACCATTAATCTCGAGCGAAGTAAAGCTTGAATAATGCACTGTTACGCGCCGATCCTCGCAATTGATTTCGCTTTGTGGTTTGTCGTCAAAGTATTGTTATTTGTTGTCGTACAGAAAAATGTTTATTCTTTATTAGTTCGCTTTCAAGCGAAACTATTTTCTAGTAAATATGTTTTTAAAATGTATAAAAATTGATGTTTTAAAATTATTTTCTTGACTTCATAAACTTTCTATTGGGTTCCCTAAATTATAATTCTTTGGAGGTCCGACGGTTGCACCGTCAGTTGATCACAGCATGCAAAGTATTCCGTGGTAGGATTGATGCACCGGACCTGAGTGACGGGCTGTGTCGATTCGCTGTTCCACACAACTACCTTCAGTTCCGCCACCATAAACTATTTGCCGTACCTCCAGCGCGTACTGTCGCGAGAGCGAACTCGCCTATTCCCCGCATTCTCGCCACGCTCAACGCTCTTCTGGATGCATACCCTGAGTGTGATCTGTTTGCGGATGAATGGTCGAAAATACTGTCTGTATGTATGAAGTTTTGTGAGCGAGGTGTATAATTGTTGTAGTGATTGTTGTTTTTTTTTTCTCAATCTTTTTTGTTTTGTTTTTAGTTCTATTTGTTGTATATCCTGATTGCTGTGTTTATGTTTTTATATTTCTTGTTAATAATTAATGTAACTGGTGTAAACCGTTTTAATTATTATAAATAAATAAATAAATAAATAAATTCATGTTAGAAACCTAACTCTTAATTGAAATGAAAATTAGGTACTTGTATATGATTCTTCTTTTTTATTTATTAAGTACCTACCTTATCGGTAAATATAACGCCTGCTGTTATGTGTATAACCAGTGCTGTGACGCCGCATTGGTACAGCGGTCACAGCATTGGATTGTGGCTGTTGCGCGGGCGGTTGCGGGTTCGATCCCAGTACACGACAACATATTTTGTATTGGCCATACAGATGTTTGCATGGTCTGGGTGTTTGTGTAGCCCTTGTGGGTCTCCCCACCGTACCTCGGAGAGCACGTTAGGCCGTCGGTCCTGGTTGTTATCATGTATACCTGATAGAGATCGTTACTCACAGTAGAGAATATATCCGCCAACCCGCATTGGAGCAGCGTGGTGGGTTAAACTCTGATCCTTCTCCTACATGGGGAAAGAGGCCTATGCCCAACAGTGGGATATCACAGGCTGAAACGTAAGCGGTAAATATAATATTTTTTTTAAGAATAAAGAAAAGCAAGGATATCGAAATATCCAATGTTTTGATAAATAGCCACAACATTGAAAAGGACAAAACAAAAAATTAATAATAACAGAAAATATAAAATATGACGAATAAATTCCGTTTACGTACTTTTTTGAGGTTAAGACTAAAAACCTTAAGTCATTGAACTACAGTACTAAACTATAGTACTAAAGTTAAGGCATTGAACGAGAGGAAACCGGACATATTTAAGAGCGCTCTTACGGAACTGTGAAATAGTAAAACATATATGTACTAAGGTTTATGGTAAGGTATATGAATATATCCGCCAACCCGCATTGGAGAAGCGTGTTTGATTAAGCTCTGATCCTTCGCTTACATGGGGAAAGAGGCCTATGCCCAGCAGTGGGATATTACAGGCTAAAGTGAAGAGCGAGCGATACATTTGGATTAATGGCTTCCAAGTGATAAGGTTCAAAAATTTCATGTAATAAAAATATATACTATGTATACTACAATGTGTATTTTACTTATTAGAAAGATTTTAATACAAATTTCAAACTTTGAATGTTTATGGATAGGGATAATATAAAGACAAGTACTTACTGACATTTAGTATCAATAAAAAATAATTTAACAGACGTTATGTAAATCCCGCTACTTTAAAATGTATATAATAAAATCTTTATTGTTTTCTTTACAGATGCTGAGATTTGCAGAAAGTAATTGGTAAGTTAATAAATCATTTAATATCCATTTTTATTTCGTTTTGATTGTCCTTATTATACATATAAGGATATAATAAATAAACTTTCAAAATTATTTAAACTTATTTAAATGACGTCAAGTTTCTACATATGTTTCGACAGTTAAGACTACAAATCTTAAACGATAAAAAATAAAATGCTTATATAAAATTATTTTATTATTATACTAGTAAATAAAGAGATTTTTATAAATTAATAACGTGCAACTATCAGTTGTTTACTTAATAATTTTGCTCTTCAAGTTGGAATATTTTCATGGAATGTTAAGCATTATGGCATTTCCATTTATCTTTGATTTAATAAACTACTATACAACTATATAAATAACTATTGTACAAAGCTTCAGTATTGGCCAACTCATTTTTTTTTTCATTTAAAATTTAATTCTAACTCTACAGACTATCTAATATTCCAAGCATTTTAAAAAGATATAAAACCGTAGTATATTAAAAAACAACAAACTAACAAAGCAAATAACTCATTATTAAATAAATAAAAAATTACTCATTATTAAATAAAGAAAAAATTATTCCAAGATAAAATAACTGGCAAGTAGGTAGAAACACGATTTATAATTATACAGTTTTGAATATTCCTATACGATTAACATACTTAGTTTTTTTTTTATGTTACTAAGTCGACAAACAAGCATACGGCTCACCTGATGGTAAGTGACTACCGTAGCGTCCGTAGCCTATAGACGCCTGCAGCACCTGAAGCATCGCAAGCGCGTTGCCGACCCTATCCCCAATCCCCCCCAGGAGCTCTGGTCACCTTACTCACCAACAGGAACACAATACTGCTTGAAAACAGTATTATTTAGCTGTGGTTTTCTGTAAGGTCGAGGTACTACCCCAGTCGGGCTGCTCCATATTTTGAGCACGAAATTTCCTGCTGTGCCCTACCTCAGTTAATAACTTAATACGAATATATTAACATAAATTCCGATCTATGACAATAAAACTTTGTCAACTGTCTATTTTCAATATCTATCAAGGTTAACTTGCGTCACTTTATTACAAAACTTTCTCTTTGTTCGATTACCTCTCCTTTGTACAAGTTTTTTAGACTTTGTCTCCAATTTTGAATTGAACATTACGAACGAGATATATTGAAATGAAAATGTAAGATTTAGATATTCCATTTTACCTGTGACTCCAAACTAAATATACCATAGAACCTATGCGTTTAAGAATATAAGGAAATTTATAAAAGTAAAGAAAGACGAAACAATGATGCTAAATATTTTAAATATCTATTTGTTCCAGTTTCACACAAAAAATGAAATGAAATTTTGCTTTTGATATTTTCGTTTTTCTAGATTCAACTTTAAAAATAGTGTAAACTTTATCTCAATATATTGTCTAAAAGCGAAGTCATAATTACGTATTAACACTTATGCCTTGTTTAAAAAATTTACTCGTACATAGTCGAGACCGAAATATTCAAAAATATATAAAACCTACAAGAGAAAATTTACGTAAAAGATTCTTCAAAACATTTATTTTTAAACTTTTAGTTATTAATTGATACGCTATATGTGTTTGTTTGTAAAAATGCTTAACATAATTTTATCCGGATACATAGGTACTGATTTATCGGCGTATTTGAGACAAATATTCAATAGCTATTTTACATAAGACTAAAAAAAGTAAAAGTAAAAATTAGAGTCATGTCTTACACATTATTTCAATTGCAGTATTACGTATACTAAATACGATAATCAAATAAATTATAACAATATCAATTCATGTTTTAAAAAAATACAAATGGTATTTTGTCCGAGCAACTTCTAGTTGAAAATTGCAGTTGGCTGATCAAGTGTAGTTAATGTCTATAGATGCTTTAACAATCCGATATCGGTATCATTGAATCGGAAAACTAAGATCTCCAGAACATAATCCTGGCTATCGGAAATATGTCTTAACGTTTAATATCATTGGTCTCAAACTACAGTACGATTGTATAAATCTTTTTTTAACCGATACTCAATACCGATAACCGGTTACTTAATTCGACCGTATGCATATATATTTTTTTTATGTATGTTCGGGGATAACTTCGTCGTATAAGAACTGATTTTAATAATTCTTTTTTTGGAAGGAGATATCCCAGGGGTGGTACCACGATAAGGAAACCAGGATCTGATAATGTAATTCCAGAGAAATCGAGGGGAACCCTCGAAAACCGTAGTGACGACTAGCGCGTTTTTTAATTTTTTTCGTCTACTTACGTTGTATTACTTGTCGATGTAATTGAAGTGGGTGTTTTTCGTTTGCTAGCAAACATAATTATTAATAGTACTAAAACTCTTTCTCCACCCACGAAACACATGAACAAGGAATAGTAAATGCATACCTAAACATTACGCTACGCCGTACAAGACTGCAGCAGTAGGTAAAAAGTTATGACAAGCGTCCAGACTCAACACAGCTTATGTCATTTTTTTGATTCGCTCCATTAAAAATCATACCTTGTTAACGAAACACAAAAAGAAACGAGTAAACAATTGAACAAAGTCTACTCTAGTCCACTAAATCTTAGTTGTATAACTATTAACACTAAAGTTTAGTTATGTAGTAACAACCGGTCTGGTGTATTGATGCATGTAGGTGTCTAAGCACCAACGGTTTGCGGGTTCGATTCCCACTTTGGATAGATATTTGTATTTGTACAAATATTTCTTTCCGGTTTGAATGTCTGTGCTTGTGCCCCCCCCCCCGCCCCCGCCTCTGAGAGCACGTTAGGCTGTCGGTCCCGGTTGTTATCATAAATACCTGATAGTAATGGTTACTCATAGTAAGGAATATATCCACTAACCCGCAGTTGATTAAGCTCCGATCTTTCTCCTACATGGAGAAAGAGGCCTATTCCCAGCAGTGGAATGATACAGGCTGAATTGTGATCGATCGTGAATTATGTAGTTGACATATTTAAAGGAGGCAATTACTCATTTAATAGCAAAACTCGTTAAACAGTTATTCAGCTACCCTTGACACTCCTCGAAGGTGAGACAGTATACTTCACTCCGGAACAGCTTTTAAATTTATACCAAGCTCAAGTTCGCTCATGCATGGAGTCAGTGCCCTCATCTTTGGGACGGCTCAGCCAAGTACCAGCTGGAGCTTCTCGAGTCAATCAAGAGGCGAACCAAGAGGCTCATCGGTAATGATATACCGGTCACTGCAAAGCTTGGATCATCGGCGTAGAGTGGCCGGTCTGTCGGTTTTATCGGATAAACTTCGGAGAATGTGCGCAGGAACTCCATGACCTGATTCCCCCCCTACCCCTTCCATCTTCGTACTACCAGACGCAGTGCTTTACGTCACCCCTATTTGGTTGACATTCCCACTATACACACTAAACGATTCGCTAATACATTCTTGACACGCACGGCCAAGGATGGAACTATACAATATAAATAACTATAGGTAAGCGTGCTCCATCCTAGACCATAATTCTCACTTAACATCAGGTGAAATAGTGGTCAAACGCAAGACTATCTAATTATATATATATAAATATATATATTAATTTAAATTATGATATTAAAATGATGATATGTATTATAAGAATTTTTTGGAATTTATACATATAGTAATAACTAGCTGTGCCCCGCGGTTACCCCCGCGTTAATTTGAGGAAAAGCATAGACTTTCATACAAACTATCATCCCCTGTTTTAACCCCAAAAGGGGGTTGATTTCTCAAAATACATTATTAGTACACCTCAACATCATCTATAGAGCATACATTTTGAATTTCAAGTCTCTTACTTCAAAAACATAGGACTTTCATACAAACTTCCAAGCCCCGTTTAACCCCCTTAGGGGTGGAATATCTTAAAACCCGTTCTTAGCTGACCTCTACTCGGCAAAAGGAATATTCCTACCAAAATTCAAGTCTCTACGCCTTATGGTTTCAGAGATATCGTGATGAGTCAATGGGTGGGTTACTCTTTTATATATATATAGATAATACAAAAATATGGGTATATAACGAAAATATACGTTTTCTGGTTTTTAAATTACAATATTGTGAACATTATAGCGTATATAGTTCAGACTTTATTTTTAAAATAATATAATTAAAACTGGCTTCAAATCTTATCACTGTCTTTGAAACAGTTAGAAGTTTCAATTATTCCGTTAACTCTACGTCACCCGCATGCCCCTAGCTAAGATAAGCAAAACCTTGTTCCTAAAGACAAAATGCTATCATCAAGTCATAACGTTAGGACCAAAGACATTAAAAGAGATTAGGACGTATACATGTACTTGATTGCTTTAAATGTCGACCATCAAATAGAACTTATTACTAATAAAGAATTTTCCTTTTTTTATATAACTAGGTCAGCTAACAAGCGTACGGCTCACCTGATGGTAAGCGATTACCGTAGCTTATAGACATCTGCAATACTAGAAACATCGCAGTGTGTTGCCGACCCTATCCCCTATTCCCCCCCAGGAGCTCTGGTCACCTTACTCACCAACAAGAACACAATACTGCTTGAAAACAGTATTATTTAGCTGCGATCTTCTGTAAGGTCGAGGTACTACCCCAGTCGGACTGCTCCATATTTTGGGCAGGAAATTTCTTCCTGAGCCCTAGCTCAGTTATCAAGTCTACTAACTAAACCTTTTTTCCTAAACTAAACAAAATTTACTTCGCTTATAATCCATTTCACATAAGATGGGTACGGTGATATTTGATATGTTTCAATACACTCTCACTATTTTCAGCAAATCAGATAAATATAAAAATGCAGAAATGCAGTATACGTTAAGTTAAAAAAAGGTAATACTAATCAAAATGTATCGAATATCATAAAATCAAGGGTCCACGGAACACTCGTCAGGGATCTACGTTGGCGTGACCAAAAAAAAATGGGGGTTCACAATTCGTAAGCGGGATTCCTTGTTTCGATAGTGTGTAAAAATAATGTGTAGCATGCCATGGTTTGCCGTGGTCTGGGTGTTTGTGTAGTCATTGTGGGTCTCTCCATCGTGCCTCGGAGAGCACATTAAGCCATCGGTCCCGGTTTTTATCTTATACATCTGATAGCGATCGTTACTCATAGTAGGGAATATATCCGCCAACCCGCATCGGAGCAGCGTGGTGGATTAAGCTCTGATCCTTTTCCTACATGGGGAAAGAGGCCTATGCCCAGCAATGGGATATTGCAGGCTGAAGCGTATCGCGTAGCGTAGCGATTGGTTTCTTGTGCTTTAATAGATGTCAAAAGTAAAGTTAAATGGAATCACTTTTTTGATTGGCTCATCACACATCATAATCAATTGTCCAATTAATTCTCTTATTATTAACTAGCTGCTGCCCGCGACGTCGTCTGCGTGCGTTCACCGCTCGTTCCCCGTAGGTGATAGCGAGATATATGTAGCCTATGTTCTGACCCGACCTCTTAATAGTATTCGTGCCAAATTTGAAGTAAATCCATGCAGTACTTTTTGAGTTTATCCCGGACATATATTTACTTTCCTATCATTTTATTGTATGTATAGATACTGTAAATTCATGGTTGGAATTCAGCCGCAAAGCAAATTTCTGTAGTTAGATCTAATTAATATTCACATTTTTGTCGAGTTTTGAAAATATGGTAGAAATAAGCAGGTGGTCCACAGGAACCAGCAAAACTTTGAAAGTTGTCTATGAGAAAAAAAAGTCTGGGAACCTTTGGAATTTAGATGATGAATAAATCTATACTAATATAATAAAGCTGAAGAGTTTGTTTGTTTGATTGTTTGTTTGTTTGTTTGTTTGTTTGTTTGTTTGTTTGTTTGTTTGAACGCGCTAATCTCAGGATCTACTGGTCCGATTTGAAAAATTCTTTCAGTGTTAGATAACCCATTTATCGAGGAAGGCTATAGGCTATATATCATCACGCTAAAACCAACAGGAGCAGAGTCCACTCCGACGAAGTCGCGCGCAGAAGCTAGTTTATTATATTTACGTTATAGCTTAAGATCGACAGATATTTTTTATTTATTAATAATATAAGCACTAATTTTAATACTTAGATAATAAGCCCTTTAAAATAAAATAAATCTCTTTACTTCTACTAGTTGACCTTATCCTAAGGTAATGTGAGTTACTACGAGGGTAACCATGTATAGCGTAAAAACATACCATGGTCACTGCCTTTGAAGTCTGACGAAATACCGCTTTACATCTAGTGATGTGCAGGGTCGTCGCGTTTTTTATTTGCCTGCCCCGTTTTTATTGAAATAGACTCGCATAACTAATAAGTAACGTTTATGTGTACAGCTACGTTATAATTATATGTCTTAGTCATTTTATTAAAACCCAACTAATGTCGAGACAAGTGTATTCAAGCAAGGGAACGGACAACAATATATGCGTCTGTCTTAATTATTGCGTCCCAAGTAAGAGTACGGCCGCTTAAGCTCCCTACCGCTTCGCCCGTCCCGAACAGTAACCCTGCCCAAACCCTCCATTAAAATACCAATTTACGCTTACGTACGGTTAAGAATAAGAAAATTGATTTTTTTTCACCCCACTGCGAAATCTAATACACCGATTCATTTTAATTTTTTTAAACTCGACGAAGTGTAACCATTTGTTATGTTTCCGACATCGCCATATATACATGTTAACAGCTAATTTTCATAAAAACTCATTTACATTAAAGTCATTTTAAGTATCAAAAATAAAAATGGAGCCAACTGCAAGTTGTACTGCAACTGCAAGTTGTTGATGAAAAAATTCATTCCACGCGGACAATGACTGTGTCCTACAGAGCTGCCAAACCCGAAACTTCCTCCACTGCGTCAGTTAAACCATTTAACTTCCGAGTACACATATGTAGTTCTACATACTCTACGAAATTCAGAGTTTTGCTTCCGCGCGCGAAGGCGGTTAAAAGACGCATTATAAGTTTGTCAAACTTTCAACTAACAAGTACATAACAATTTGGTATTTGTCGTCACCTCTTTTCCTATACTTAGTAGTATGCTGATTTTTTTTTAACAGACTAAAACAGCTTACATTTTTTTAGTTTTTCTGATATCTAATAAGTTCCACCTCTTTTAACTAGAAACACGTAACTTTGTATGAATAAATACCTATTATTCTTAAAAAAATCGTGAAGCACTATTATTACAATCGAAATGAAAATCATAAAAGAATTTTTGTTTTATTTTTCGAATCAAAGGAAACAGAAATAGTATGCTATAGAAATACTTCGGTACCTCTCGAAATTTCTTATTCAACTGAACACAATACAATCTCTCTCTTGAAACAGTTCGCCAACCGAGGCATTCTACATTATACATTATAAAACTAGGTATAATTTTAAATTTTAAAGTTATTTATGAAATCAAAATTAAAATAAGCACAAAAGGTATACTGTTAAGTAAAACAATTAATTACTGGCAATTTTAACGAAGTCTGTTGTTTTTTATACCGGGCGATTGACTTTTGACAATGATTGTATAATATCAAAATATTATTTTGGCTCTATAAATTTGTTATTAATGGCTGTAAATATTCAATGAATATAGTTAAAACTTGTATACATACTATAGAAAAATAGCATGCAACGTTTATTAAAGTAAAGAAAGTCATTATCGTGTGATTCTGTAAAATAAAACGCTTTCAACATCAAAACGTAAGAAATTTCAAACAAAAATCAATGACCAAAGCGAATGTGTTTGATGCGGGTGTGATACGTTAAAAGTTATATATATTATATTCTAAGCTGCGAACGTAAGAGGGTCACCAGATATGACATATATACTCGATCAAGTTAAAACACAAATCTTTGTAAGGGAATTCATGAATATCAAAATCTTTAAAGTGTTCTCAATGATGGCACATTGGAATTATATTATGTACCTCTTTATCCACACCATATACGATGACTGACACAGATTAAGTGATGACCCCCTCTTGTCTTTTCTTCAAAAGGTTATCTAAAATCTCTCTCTCTTCTCGTTTTATTTAAAAGATTAAAGTATCTTCTAAGGGGCTTGAAAAATTTAAAACTGTGACATTACCTGTACTTAAAACATAGAGCATGAGCAGATGCATAACAACTTAGATTTACAATAAGGTTTTAGGTAATTCTGTAAACTTAAATTTTTTGCAAAAACTTTTTACGTTGGTAAATAAAAAGTTATAATGAATAAAAAATTTATACTTTTTAATGACCTTTATAGCAAAATGAAAACTTCCTGCTTCAAGTTTCTACTTATAATTGTTTAAAAGATATTCTTAGAATATTTATTGAGAGACGGTTCTCATTCTCACTTTATTTTTTAACAAAATTTTACTTACTTAACTCCGTTTCGATAATAGTTAAAGCCTTGAAAATTGAAAAGGGAAATCTGCTATACTACTCTCTAAACTGCGGGCTTAACTATGGTTATAAATATTTTATTATTTTTGCCAAAATATGCAGATTTCTTCAAGATATTTTACTCCATCAATAAGCACCAAAGGAACATAAGAGATAAATTTTAGAACTTGAATTCAATTTCTACAAGACTACCCATTGAAGAAAATCGCTCGTTACAACAACGAGTGTAATCACTATAAAAGTAGTATTTGAGCAATTTTTCTAGGAACATCTTTGCTAGACACTTGAATCACTGATTTGTACAGATGTGTGTTCTACTAAAGATACAAATCAGTGAAAAACTATATAAATAGGATAATTTTAAATTATTTTGGCAAAAGTTATAAGCACGCATTTTTGTTATACCTTAAGATACATACATATATAATTCTTCTGTGTGTTTGTAACTTAACTTCTCCTATATATAATAAATAAATACTTTGAAAATGCAATTGGAACCTGCACAGGGAGCTGCTGTCGGTATGTTAGCAACACTTTTGTATATATTGGATAACTCTGAGAACAGGTTGTAATAATGATTTCCATCTCTAGCTTTTTTTAAAATTATTGGACAATTTTTAATATTTTTCCTAAGATAAAATTCTAAAAAATATAAAAGATAAAAATATAAAAATATTCATTAAAATTTATTTCGTATAAAAAAATCTCAAATTCAGCGTGTATTTAGAATTTGATTACATTTTCGGTTCCAGTATGCTTATTTAAAAGTAAAATTGTAACGGGGCCGGCTGGCTGTATTTCGAAGTAAACGGTTCCTAGGGAATAATGAACACGTCCATATCGAAGGTCCTTGCGAACGAACTCCTGTTAGAATAACCATAACAATGTTTATATAGAAAGATAAGTATCAAAAGATAATTGTGTTTGCTCGCAAACAAAAAAAAAACGACTTCAGTTACATCGACAAACAACACAATGTAGGTAGACAAAAATATAGTCAAGTAAATACGCGTTCTCAAAGATTACTTAAAATGTAGTTATCAGATCTCCGTCATATTTAAACGGTACACCACAAAAAGGCATCAGCTTTCGATTAAAATAGGAATCATCAAAATCGGTACACCGAGTGAAAATTTGTGCGGTATAATACAACTTAAGTCAACGAAAACATAGTCAAGTAAATACGCATTATTAGATATAACTCGAAAAGTACTTATTAGGTCCCAATTCAATTTAAATGACGACTACATTATACACACCACCTTTCGATCAAAATAAAAATTATCGAAACCTAGTCAAAAGTTCTCAGGTAACATACATTTAAAAAAAAATATCGTCGAAATGAAAACCTCCTCCTTTTTCCAAGTCAGTTACAAATAAAGTTATCATTACATTCAATAAACTGTTTAACCAACCACAAAAAAAACAACTATAATAGTATATTATTATCACAATAACTGTACAAAACTTAAGAAGAAATAAAGACAACAAATAATTATCACGAAAAAAAAAATTACAAAAATTCAAATATTTATAAAACCTTCACTGTAAAAGATTAAATTATTGTCTGAAATATGAAAAACGTGCAAAATTGTGATTAGGCGAGCGAGACATACGTTTCCGGAGATAAAAGAAGTAAAAATGTTTGTGTTACGTCAAAAAATGAATACTTTGTTACGTTATGTAATATTTTCTTTGACTATTACATGATTACTGTAAATGCCCTTTCGGCTGTAACTACAATATACTACACATACTAATTAATTATTATTATAACCGCACTGGTTTATGGCTGTTTCGCTGGCGGTTGCGGGTTCGATCCCCGCACATGACAAACATTTGTTTTGAAAGAAAGAAAGAAAGAAAGCCTGGTGTGCCTCGGAGAGCACGTATAGCGATCGTTACTCATAGTAGGGACCACGAACATACATCAATGGATACATCCACGAACCCGCATTGGAGCAGCGAGGTGAATTAAGCTCTTATCCTTCTCCTACATGGGGAAATAGACCTATGCCAGCAGATGTTAGAGGCTGAATTCATATTGATTTTATTAAAATGTCTGCTAACGTAATGAAACTACAAAGTTTGTTTTTATTTAAACGTTAATTCGTTTTAATCACCTTGACCCTTAACAATATTGTAAGGCCCTCTTTTGTACTTACACCTACTTTCTAAAATTACATGAAATATGGTATTCATATAATATGTACAATTCATATGTATGTACATATGAATGGTACATATTATATGAATTCATATATATGTACAATCTATGTACATAAGACATATTCCTGTACAAATACATTAAAAATTAATGCAGAAAAAACAACACGAGGGTTACCAAAGCATTACCCTCGGCTCCCGCTGACCCAGCAGAGCTGACCCCAGGCGTTTCGATACAATAGGCCCCTTTGTAATACAATTCATTTTCAATAGTAACATTTATTTTAAGTCTAGTCTTAGTAGTTTAGTTAATTAATATTGTATTATAATATATTGTTTGCAATACGAGTGTATTGATATAATAATATAATGTAAAATTAAAATTTAATCAACTGGAACTATACAGACTAAAATAGTTTATTTAGTTTTATCTGAATTGCATCACTATTTATTGGTAAAAAAGTTTTGTATAATTAAAATATTACGAATAAATTTATTATGCCATGGATAATTTCTCATAAACATACATATAAGTACCTGCACATATTTATTAATAAACAAACTTATACTTTCTTTTTATTAAATAAAAATAGTTCATGTTTGTTACGATTATTTATTTATTGTTCAATGTATACGAAAAGTCTTTATATTGAATTCATTAAATTAACGACACGTTGGCGCAGCGGTCACAGCACTGGCTGATGCCCTGCTGGACGCGGCCCGACAGGAGAAAATCCTACTGGGGGCTTATTTATTAAAGTTATTTAAGTGTTTTATTTTTATTATTTATTAAGTTATTATTATTAATTTGAAAAAAAGATTAAAGGGTAAACAGCATTGCAATAAATATCTTATGGCCCCACGTCTTACGAAAACTCGTGAAGGAATTCTGATACGGATTCTAGAAGGTAACAAGGACTTACCTAACTTATTGTTCGTAAACATAAAGGAAAATCGGCGCCATTTGATTTATTTACTCGAGATCCCTTATCTCTTTAGCATTTTGATGCCTAACTTATAGAAAATTAGTAGGTATTATCTTTGTAATACTTATAAACGAGTACATTCAATAACTATTTACTAACTTAAATATATAATTTACTATAAATATGTTTCTATATTAAGTGTTATCTAAGATTTAAATTAATAATTACTTATGACAATCAAGCAATAGGAAACCACATTAAATATACATTATTATTCTTTTTTATACTAACACCTACGTACCACCCACCTCGTTATATTTTGCAGTTATTACAATTATTTTAATTTCTTTCTAAACATATTTCATTACGCCCTCGCAACAATTTCGAGATTGTCAATTACGCTGATAGTAGAACACGATCAATCATTCTATCATTTCTAGATGAAACTTTAAGCGCTACCCAAAGACGAGTTTGTACAGCTAAGTGCTTGAGATTTTGAAGTAAAATTACTAAACATAAAAATATATTTAAGTAAGTTTATCTATATTACAATGTAATAAAGATTAAGAGTTTGTTTGTTTTAATGACGTTTTAGTCCTAGCATAAAAAAAACTTTTAATATAAAAGATCGCCTAATTATACGAGCGGAAAAGCTATGATAACTCTACCTATACATGCAAAACCGTGCGATTTGTGTAGTGTTATCTCTATATAATATATAAAAATGTATCGCTGAATGTGTTGCTAAGCGCAAATCTCGAGAGCGGCTGAACCGATTTCGCTAATTCTTTTTTTATAATATTTCTTGAAGTACGAGGATAGTTCTTACGAAGAGAAAAATTTAAAAAATTCCCTGAAAAAGATTCGTAATAATACTTAAAAGTCAATTTAAACTTTAATACCATACCATAAAGTTTAAGTGTGTATTAAAAAAAAATAAAAATTAAAGAATCGACTGTTAGGCGGTACGAAGTTCGCGCGGGTCAGCTAGTATCAAATAAAAATGTTCTAATTCATTTTAAAATAACAATTTGAAGAAAAATATGAGTTGGTATTTAATTCAGAAAAGACCTTTATAAAGGTAATAAAGTAGAAAAGCGGGCATTGTTGTCGGCTTCTGAGGGCAAAGACTACTCTTTGTTTCAGAGAGGAAACACGGCTTTTTCATTGTATATTCACAGCGACGCCGCTTCTAACTTAATTAGCGTCTCTCGTAAAAAATGTTGAAATAACATTCCTTTCAATTAATGTTCAAACGATTTCCCTCGTAAAGCGAAAGAAAACCGATATTTTATTCATTTTAAATGGACCAAGTATTTCTTAAACAAAATAATAAAATCAAATAAATTGGTTTTTATACATGCAAATTTATTTATTGTATACCTCTTATAAAATATAAAAAAAAAACGATATAAGTAGAAAATAAAAATTGGTTAACTGCGACGTTTAAAGAGAGTTATTGTAATATGGCATACAGGTTTATAATATTTATAAGCTCACGTTTTGATAATGTTATTATTATCTATGTCACGTTTAACTTATTTATACCTAACATAAAGTTTATTTAAAACTAACTATATAAAGATTTAAAAATACATTAACTTAATATTACTCTTTAAACGTTACATATTTATTTAAAACAGGACAGGAGCATTCGGAAGGTAAGTATTTTGGAAAAGTGATTGAATAAGAATAAGGGCTAATTTTATATAGATCTCGTAACTTACTCATTTTCACCTGCATTGACCTTTATAGCTTTCATTGTCTTATAATTACTACATATTATAAAACAAAGTCTCTTCCCGCTGTCTGTCTGTCTGTCTGTATATATACTTGAATCTTTAAGACTACGCAACGGATTTTGATGCGGTGTTCTTTAGTAAATAGAGTGATTCCAGAGGAAGGTTTATACGTATGATACATGCATAATATAGTAGAGGAACACTGATAGTTTTAAAGTTTTCTAATGTTATGTCGTAAATAAACACATTTTTTGCGCTTAGATTGCAAATATTTATTTTATATTTTATATTTAGTATCAGCATTGCACCCGTGCGAAGCCGGAGCGGGTCGCTAGTTAAATACAAAGAGAATGTAGCTTTCTATAAATTACTAGCTGACCCGGCAAACGTAGGGGTTGGTAGTAGAAAGATGAAAATTTCAGGCTTGATGTATTTTTAATGCTAAATCATAACAAAATAAAAATATAAAATTTTGTCAAAAATATTTAAGAGTAGGTCGCCCTTATCATTTAGGGGTATAAAATGTAGCTGACCACGCAAACGTTGTTTTGACATATATGTAATTAACCCCCGTAATCCCCCCCCCCCCTCTTATGTTACCTGGTTACCTGGGTGACCGAGCCTAGCTCGGTATTTTCATTTTTTTTTCTCGGTATTTATCTCGGTATTATTTAGTAATTAAAAAAAAAGAAAAAAAATTAAATTGGAAACTGAGATTCGAACCCGGGTCTACACGATTTGACACCCGCCGATTTCCTAATTACGCTATTAGAGCTATGTTGACAGTAGTGAATTTAAGCTTCGTATTCTAATGATATTTTTTAATTGCCTAAAAACAGGGATAAAACGACATTTTTTTTAAATGAATCCTAGCTAGATCAATTTTTTGCCCCCGAAATCCCCTGTATACTGAATTTCACGAAAATCGTTGGAGCCGATTCCGAGATTCAAATTCTATATATATACATATATACAAGAATTGCTCGTTTAATAGTATAAGATAGGTCCAGCCGTTTAGGAGGAGTATTGTAACTAACATTGTGACACGAGAATTTTATATATAAGATTAGATTATAAGGAATAATGAAACACGTTCTACACTTTTTAATGTTTATTAATATAAATACAGGTGTATGTTTAATATAAACACTGATAGCATAAAAGACACGATTGCTTGAAGAATTTCAAAACCAGTAACAATGTCTTCGGTAAGTTTCCCTGGGGTGTCGCAGCTTTATGTAAATGTGTTGCTAGGATCTCAAACGTATTTACTTGTCTGTCGATTTAATTCCATTAGGCCAACACAAAACAGTTACGATAAAATCTTTTAGAAATAAATTTTGTCTTGTATCTAAAAAGTGCTTTGTACACAATTAACTTTTATAATTATTTCTATTTAAATTTATATAATATGTTACCTTGGTTATTACTAAAAAAATGAAAATTAGTTTAATTTAAAAAAAAATTAATCTTATTACAAAAAGTTATAATTACTTTACTTAAAGTAAAATAATATAGAAATATTTGAAATCAGCAGATCAAAAAGTGTCAGTATTATATTATGATAATTACAGTGCCACCTTAATCCATGTCATATGAATTATTAGTATATTGTTCGCTATATTCGCACTTACTCATGACCATGGGTTGACTGGAAGAAATCTCTTTCAGAGATAAGTCCACCTTTGCCATAAACTTTATTATTATGTTTTTTCTAAATGTATTTTATTTGAGTGCAATAAAGTACATAATAATAATAATAACAGTTTATGTAACTTTCCATTCTGGTAGAAAACTAGTAAGTGTGGACGGATACATTAACTCAGGTGTCGTAAAGTCCAAAATTCATAGGACATAAACTTATGTTGTGATATGCTTGAATTTAAGCCTCTGTTATTAAACACTATCTACCATAGATAACACTAAATGAAGAGTATTGTTATTAATTTTTTTTGTGTAAAGAATGTTTTCATGTAAGGAATATAGTAAATAAAAATATTTAATAATAATTAAGGATGTAATGATACTCTTACGATCAAAATGCACAGTGTAAACAACTCAACTACTCAACATAAAATGATTTTATTATTATTTTTATAAAAATAGAATAGAGTGCTTCTAAATATTAAGTGAATTTTAAAAAGGCCAAGTTTTACATTACTAACAACCAAGTATGTTTACGCCCAGTATATTGATGGCTCTCCTCCTACATTGTCTAATATCGATTTACAGTTACTCATTACCTAATGGAGTTGTTTCTTCTTTAAAATGTAAAATTATATTTTTTATGTACCTAAATATTATGTTCCATTTTCAGTGGATTATATGTGCAATAAAGCTTATATATTTTTATGAATACGTTAGTGAAATAACACATAAAGGTGATTAATAAAATTAATCACCTTTATGCACTTTAAATAAAAAAGACTACTAACTGAGGTAGGGCACAGCAGGAAATTTCCTGCTCAAAATATGGAGCAGCCCGACTGGGGTAGTACCTCGACCTTACTGAAGACCACAGCTAAATAATACTGTTTTCAAGCAGTATTGTGTTCCTGTTGGTGAGTAAGGAGACCAGAGCTCCTGGGGGGGATTGGGGATAGGGTCGGCAACGCGCTTGCGATGCTTTGGTGTTGCAGGCGTCTATAGGCTACGGTCTTACCATCAGGTGAGCCGTACGCTTGTTTGCCAACCTAATTAGATTAAAAAAAAAACTTAGTTCACATCTGAAGATTATATCGGAAGGTATTAAAAATACAGAATACAGAACCTTCTTCTTGTCTTAAAATATAACAAAAGATAACAAGTTATACATATTAACTATACTACACTAAAAATATTTATCATAAGCAAAATCTAATCTTGAAGATTCCTAAATTAAAAGGTCAGAAACTCTTATTTCAAGAACGTCCCACGCGATTTTACCTACGTTTAGCTTCACAGTTATATCATCACCACAACCATCAAAGTTCGTAGGACCATTTTATTTTTATTAAATACTAGCGACCCGCCCCGGCTTCGCACGGTTGCAATGTTGAAACTAAATAGTATCTACAATAAAAGATACGTTAGAAACCTCTAAAATTATCAGTGTTCCTCTACTATAACATGCATGTATTATACATATAAACTTTCCTTTTGAATCACTCCATCTATTTAAAAAAAAACCACATCAAAATCCGTTGCGTAGTTTTAAAGATCTAAGCACATAATTATAGGGACAGACAGCGGGAATCGACTTTGTTTTATAATATGTATTGATTTTAACCTTCTCCTTCATAGAGAACGAGATGTTAAAGGCTAGATAAATCATTCAAATCAAAAAAATATTTTACGCAAAATATGTATTTATACGAAATATCTAGTCGTGTAACAAAACAAACCATTTAATTAAATTATTATTATAACATGGATTGCTACCAATTATTAAAGTTAGCGCAATAAATTTGAGGTATATATCCCGTAGCCGGGATTCTGTACCGTAAATCTTAATTTTCCGGCTTAATGACGTCGATTTCGGATTATTAAAACATCAATAGTCATTAACTACGCTATATTTATTCCAATAGATACCAAGATTAGCACATTTAAAATCGACAGTAATTTGAAAATTATAAATTAAAAATAGGATTGAAATAACGGCAACAGTATATAAAATTTCAAGCTTTAGGGATATTTTAAAGGACTATTTTAATTCGAAAACAAAATAAGTTTTTTTGCAATTTCGTTTGTGCTATTTTTAAAAAAACACCAAAACCTTTTCAAGGAATGTAATCTCCGTTACGTTTGGAAGTCTATTAAGATTAGTATTGAGTAAATTAGGTTAGAGGATCCACGTCTTGATTAAAGAGTGTCCCAATTGAAAGAAATTAGAAACAGTCACTTTTTCAACCCGTAACTTACACTTTTGAAGAAAAATTTCGCACAATGAGAATTTAATTCCTAACAAAATACTTCAGATATTTCCTGAAGAATTTCAATAACATACATACCATATTTTAATTTTTTTCGTCATATTTCGATATTTTTTATAACTTTTAAAACAAACCTTTTCTTGACAATAAAGAATAGGGGGAACGCTGCCAGTATCTTCGGAACCTTGCCTAAAGGGACTCCTTTTAATAATATATTTTTTAATTATTATATTACAATTTTTAAGGTTTTTAGTTTTATTTTCATTTTTTTTAGTATTATATTTTTATAATTAGTTGTAATTTAATAAGCATTTAATCGATATTGTAAAACCGTAATATGTTTATATTTGTTAAATTAAATAAAGAAGACATTTAAAAAAAAATAAAGAATACAAAATAAAAGTTATTCAATTTGGTCGTGTCGCTCTCAAGTTATGTCCGTACATACATTTCAGCGATTTATTTTTGTTTATATAAATTTAACATTAAAGCTTTACGAGTAAATATTACTCATAAAAATGTCGCATTTGTCGCTGAAACAAGAGTACAAGAAAACTGGTATAAATTATATTTTGAAAGGACGATGATGAATATAAATGTTTAATTTATCTTTATTTTTAGGTTCACATAACATTTGAATATAGACCGTACATATAATAAATAACATGTAGATGTTATAATAGAAATTCTCTCTCATAAAACGTACCCTTCGGAGCGGAAATTGGAAATTCGCGCTTAAGATAAATGTTTTCACGAACTTCACGCCTTAGTTAACTTACACCGTTTTATGTGAGTAACAAATCTATAAGAAAGTTTGAAAACATGGATATTTATATTGAACTTTATTCCGCCATGTTATTGTACCAGACTGTAGCATAAACATAATTTAAGTTAACCAACTGCCTGATATAGACACAGCTAAGACTATTTCGTTCTAAAAGCATTATTAACTTAAAAATTTGGTTCACGAAAATTTATAGAACATTAAATGTTCTTTACGGCTTTTTCCACTATTAGTATTTTTTATTTTTATCAATGAAAGAATTATAAAAATATGGTTCAGTAGTTTAGGAATTGGTTGATTACAACCATAAGAAATTACCTTCCCTTTAATATTATAGATTTGAGTGTATTTAAAGATTTTTTAGGTACTTAACTTTAACCAACGCAACGTTTTAACAGAGAAGGAGCAGTAAAATTTACCTAAAAGCGTGTAAAATATAAACGTAGCTTAAAAATATATTGCCTTCGATATTTTCAATATTGAAATGTATTAGAATATAACAAAAATCCAAAGTATGTTAGTAACACTTATTTTATTACAGTCACCTGTATACATTTAAATATTTCATATCAAAAGTCAATCGTTATATATTCACTAATGGTCTAAGATCCGGAATATAACAAAATCTTCCCTCATCTGTTAATTAGATGAAACAATTTTTTATAAGCTTTCAATATTGTGAATTTATATCACAACCTCTGCCACCATAAGCCTGCTGCAAATAATAATACTTTAAAAAAATTTTTTTCTTCTAAAAAATCTTTTCCCTCTCATGTTAATTACATGTAGTAAGCTAAAACCGTCAATATTTTACATTATATACCTGACTATAGTAGGCAACCATCTCTATGATTGCTGTACTTACCTGCAGCCAGGTTACTGCTGACTGAGGTTGTATTTATAAATTCACAATATTGAAATAAGCCTATAAAAAATTGTTTCATCTAATTAACAGATGAGGGAAGATTTAGCTTCTCGGATCTTAGACCATAACGTTTATTTTGAATAGATATTTTAATAGTCATCTGAATTGTTTGAAAACGTATTACCTATTTAAAACTTTACTGAAGTAGGTCACAGTGAAATATCCTGCTCAAACCAAGAGACCAAGAGTTTTTGCAGACCTAGTTGTATAAAAAAAAGTAAAATGAAATATTTTAAAAGAAAGGTGATAAATAAAGGTTAACATTTAACCGTTGATAAATTACGTTGTCTGCGTCAAGAGTTGTACTGGGCTCCCGCTGAATCACATTAATTGTGACAGATTATTTTCTGTAAGCTCAAAATTATAACATTGCCAATCATGTATGATAACATTTAATTTTAGATGAATTTAACAGACATTTTTATTTTCATTTAATATGTTTTTACCGAGGTTTTATTAAGTGAAATTATAGTAAAAGCAATTAATAAAGATATTCATATAAACTCTAATAATAATATATCTTGCCTTCTTTGAATTAGGTAGCATTATGTAAAAAATAATCAATATTTTCACTACAAAAACCAGACAGTTGAGTTCAACTAATGAGCTTTAACATTCAGTACCTGGGTGACAGAGCCCAGCTCGGTATTTTTTTTTTTTTTGTTTTTTTTTTTCGGTATTTTTATATTTTAATTTTATTTAAATAATAAATCACGAGTGAAATTAAAAAAAAACAAGAAAAAAAAATAATCTGGAGACTGAGATTCGAACCCAGGTCAAAAGGATTTGAAATCCGTCGCTTTCCTAATTACGCTAATACAGCTATATTAATGAAAGGTGAAATAAGGCTTCGTATTGTAATGATATTTTTTCATTGCCTAAAAACAGGGATAAAACGACATTTTTTTTAAATGAATCCTAGCTAGATCAATTTTTCGCCCCCGAAATCCCCTGCATACTAAATTTCACGAAAATCGTTGGAGCCGATTCCGAGATTCAGAAAATATATATATATACAAGAATTGCTCGTTTAATAGTATAAGATAAGATAAGATAAAATACAATCAGGAAATGGCGATTCATTTCCCTTAATAAATTTTGTGGGATCAATCTACCTCCACTCCTACTAATAATAAAATAAAGTTAACCATAGAACATAAAAAGTATAGAAATAACCTATAATAACGACTTGGTAACAAAAATCGAAGTTATGCTTATAAAACGCAAACAGATATAAACCGTAAGCGTCAGACCAGTCATAAATTTACTGGGTAACCACAGGACTATACATCTACAATCATAAACAAAATTACATATAAGATAAGCATAATCAATGCGTGGATTCAAAAATAAAAGGAGTAGGCAATTAAAAACACTTGGATATTATTTTCTTATTGTTATAAAGAGTCGTCGATTTTCACGACCCAAATTTCTTATTATTATATATCTACCAGAATCATTTTTACCAAATTAAATCTTTTTTTTTTTATGAAACTAGGTTGGCAAACAAGCATACGGCTCACCTGGTGGTAAGAACGTAGCCTATAGACGCCTGCAACACCAGAAGCATCGCAAGCGCGTTGCCGACCCTATCCCCAATCCCCCCCTCCAGGAGCTCTGGTCACCTTACTCACCAACAGGAACACAATACTGCTTGAAAACAGTATTATTTAGCTGTGGTCTTCTGTAAGGTCGAGGTACTACCCCAGTCGGGCTGCTCCATATTTTGAGCAGGAAATTTCCTGCTGTGCCCTACCTCTTTAGTTATCTTCTTATAGTATCGTCAAAGACGACGACAGCAATAAACTTTTAATCAAAATAACAGGCTCTGTCTACCCATCTCTAACTAACTCCTTGTTCCGTAACGCAAATTGAGTAAATGGGTGGAAATGGAAGGACTGTTCGTACAAAAGTGTAATAATTCATATTGTACAGCCCTCGCTTTTAATTTTGCAAGTGATCAAATTGACTGTCTGGAGAACCTGGAAAACGATAAAATTGAATTACAGTTGAATACTTCTCCGTTTTTTCGAACCTTTATTTACAAGTAAAGCAAAATGCAATTGCTTGCTATTGATGACAATTATTATTGATACAAGTTCCACTGAGACACTCCTAAGTGATCCAAATCTAAAATTTATTACTTGTTTTCTTCAAAGTAACAAGTATATTCTCAGGCCACACCCAAGTGACAAATTATAGCACTGACTAATTTACAAGAATGTTACTGGGTCATGGTTGTTAATACAAATTTTAGCTGATCAAAACATGTAATATTGTACATATGAAAAATTGATTGATTTTCATCTATTTTTATTTATTTCATCAGCCTAATAATAAAGATAATAAATGACGAAGATAAAACTCTTTATACTATGAAAGTCAAAATAATTATAAAATAAATGAGGAGTATTCTTTTACCTACTACTTATTTGGAATGTCTGAACGACTGTTTATGTAAAACAATTTGATCTTATAGTACCTATAACTCGAAATCAACTCCATGATTTTTAGCCTATTAGTGACAGCACATAGGCTTTATTTAATATATTTTACACAGAAAATTCAATTCAGGTTCAATTAGGAAATAGTGTAAGTAAGACCCTTCTCATTACAAATTTTTGTAGTTAAACATAATTTGTATGAACTCCGGGTCTATAGTTTTTATCCTTGAGTCCTTTGAATGCGAAGCGCTTAATTTTAAAAAGCTATTTATTTAAAGACAACATTGCAAACATTTACATATTATAGGGTAATTCAGGGTGATAAGGCCGGTCGTCTAAGATAGTCCGTGGAAAAAATCTAGTATTTTCTAAATGATGATGCTGTTTATCGGCAGTAAGTTATTGGTGTTTGTGAGTAAGAGCACGTACTGCACTTATTCATGCCAAAAAAAAATTAAAAGGCAAGAATTTTAACGTTTAAATGTTATTATACTACTTGAAAAGTTTTCAATTTCCGGTATACTTAACGTTGCGAATATAAATTTATAATCGATTTCGTTATTATTTTCCATTTCTCATAAAGATTAATGTTCTGTTGAGCTTTATATAACTTCAAAATAGTCATATTTATTTTAAAGTGACGTTATTTTTGATTTTGATTACTTGGCCATCCTAAGAATCCGGCTAATATGCCTATATTTTTTCAACAACAGATCATTTGTATTGGAAATACAGATATTTGCCTTGGTCTGGGCGTTTGTAGGAGAATAGGAGAATAGCGGTCGCTATTAGGAGAAATTCCTTGTCGTAATTTCAACAATTCAGCAAAAAACAAGTAGCAGCAGTACTGACTACAAAAGAAATTAATAAGGCAAAAAAAAAAAATAGAGAAGAGAGACAAAAAACTCAATTGCAAACCACGTTCGTTTAGAATCAAATGGGAATCAAATACTGACGAAGGAGATATAATATTCGTACATTTGGATTGCGAGGATATGGATTAAGATCCCATCGCAAATTGGTGCATACACTCGATTTTTCTAAAAATCAACTTTTTATGTTTATTTATGATTAGGAGAATATATATCGACCAGGCTGCCTATCAAAATGTGGTCGCTAGTATTTATAATTACATTTTTGTTAAAAAAAACGTGCATAACTAACATTTATTATTTATATATCGAATTAAAGGTATTTTTTTCTATTGATTATTATATATGGCTGCCTAATTAAATCTGGCCGCAAATAAGCATTTCTGGCCGTTGAAAATGGATTGCGTACCTACGTGTCGTCGTCGTAACAAGAGATGGCGCCGCTATTTTTGCTTCGAACCATCGTATATTGATGTATAATACTATATAGAAAAACATAGCTTTAATTTGATATATATAAATCATAAATGTGAATTATGATGTATTTTTTAACTAAAATTTAATTAAAAATACTATCGGCCACATTTTGATAAGCAGCCTGGTCGATATTTATTTATTTATTTATTTATACTTTTTTGTACATCACAACTACAAATATCATTTACAGACTGTGAAGTACAATGGGCGGACTTATGGCTATTTAGCCATTTCTATCGATATCTATTCTAATGATAAATAAACATAAAAAGTTGGTTTTTAGAAAAACGGAGTGCATGTACCAATTTGTGATGGGATCTTAATCTAATACAGCTGAAGAAGATTGTGAATAATATGTCATGAAAACTACTATTAAACCTAAAATAATAGTTAGACATTTAATGCAATCAATATTAAAATTTATGAATTGTTGTTTGAGTTTGAGTATATCATTTCTGTTTATGACTAGACCTCTCTTGCGGATTTACCAGCATGGATTTAGTAGCGCTGGATTTCATGCAGGACATGTGACAAAATTCGTAATTATTGACGGTTTTTAAAAGAGTAACTATTGAGTTTTTGTCAATTCTTCTTTGCGGGGTCTACTTTCTGAGTAGAGGGTAGATTCACTTTAAGGTGAATAAGAATAAGACAAAAACGCTTTTGAAGTCTACTTAAATGAAAACAAAAATTGATTGATCGCCACTGTGCGTAGTGTAAGCTTTAACCTTACATAGGTTTTAGATATAGATCTTAGATTATAAAGTGTCTGAACTAATTATTAAATCAGTTCAGCATTTTTAAACCGCTCACAAAAAGGGCCAACAATATTTATTTCTAATTATATGATACTGATCTGTATTTGAATTGTTATTTAGAACTAGATATCTATTTTACTCGTTATATTTTGACCCTTAAGAGCACCCAATTCTAGGTATCTATTACGAATTTTAGGAATTCCTTCTTTAGAGGTAACTAATATTTTTGTTTGCATTGTAATATCTCGAATAGCTTAGTTAAAATAAAGACTATTATTTCAATTTCTGATTTTAAAGTAAATTAAATCTAAGGTTAAATATTTGAACTATTAAGATGAAATACGTATTGACTACAGAGTACAAAGAGAGCACAAATACAAGTGGATAGACTAAATAAAATTATAACGTTATTTACAGATTCTTTGTGTTAATATCGAAGAATTTTAATAATAATTGTACGCGAACTTGCCGTGAAGCGGTGTAGAGGCTTGAGCTCTAACGCTTCTATATTGTAGAAATCCTTCTATCTAATTAGATACAATCTGTAAGTATCCACTTACAGATTGTATCTAATTTCCGTTCAAAAGTCTATATTATGTACACATGAAAATAACCAAACTTTTATTTGAGTTAATCAGGGTATAATGGAAATAAATACGAAAACCTTACGTACAGCAATACTAAGGGCCTATGCAAACCGCGTTTTTTAAACGCGATACAGACGCGATGCAAACGCGCGTGTGACGCGATACAAACGCGATGCAAACGCGCGTATGACGCGATACAAACACGCCGTCGACGCGCGTTTGAATCGATACAAACGCCAACAAACTGCTCTGTAGGATAAAAACGCGCCGTCGACGCGCGTGTCACGCGATACAGACGCAATGCAAACGCGCGTATGTCGCGATACAAACGCGCTGTCGACGCGCGTTTTAGAAACGCGCGTCGACGGCGCGTTTAAAAAACGTGGTTTGCATAGCCCCTAATACTTTTATTGAAAAAATATATTATTCTTTAGTCTCTACTCTCTATATAAAAAACTAGCCGACCCGTGCCCACTTCGTTGGGCGTTATAATCCATTTCACATAAGAAGGGTACGGTGAAATTTGATATGTTCCAATACACTCTCACTATTTTCAGCAAATCAGATAAATATAAATGTTTTAAAATCACCAATTAATTTCTAAGGCAAATAATAATGCTTGATTAGATTGAATTGTTGACATGGCACGTCAGAGGGCGCAGGTTCAAATCCTGCTGATTTAAAATCTTTATATATTTTTATCTTTTTCCTTTTATCTTGTCACTCCTGAATAGTGTAGCTTTCTGTTAGCGAAAGAATTTTCATGGTCGGATCAGTATTTGCGAAGATTACCCCGTATATACAAACAAAGTTATAAACTTTACCTCTTTATAATATTATAAGTATATAAGTATAAGTATAAGTATAGATTATATAAAGTTTCTTTTTTTATGTTATTCAAAAATTAAAGGAAAATAGATTGAACCTGTCGTTCCGAGAACAGATTTGACATTAACCTCTCGTCTACCGGACTTGCCCGAACCATAGAGCATATTTAGAGAAGAGGTGTCACTTCATAGTCAAGACAAGACTTCAAATTTTACTATACCCTGGGGTACCAACTTTGCGGTTGAGCTCTATTTTTTTCGTTAAATTGGTAATAATGAAGCATAGTGTTGTCATACTGCTATCGTGCCGGATATCGATAATAGTGTGGAAAAAGGTCGATAAATTAGTCGATAAAATTATCAATATTTTTCCGCGTAGCCGCTGCTTGCTAGGTTTTTTTTTGTTTTATAAATAAAACATAATTATTTATATTTTAAACTCTTCTAAAATATTAATTATCCTCTGTTTAATTTATTTTAATTATTACAAATTAACTTAATCCTAGTATACCAAAATAAATAAAATTATGGCAACATAGTGGTGGCATAGTATATAGTGGCATATTAGTACATCATAATTATATATATAAAAATCTTGTGTCACGATGTATGTTGCCAATAAACTCCAAAACTACTGAACCAATTTTTATCAAAATTTGTAAGCATCTGTAATTTGATCCAACTTAGGAGATAGGGTAGTTTTTATCCTAGTTGGATCCGGTAGGTGGCACTGCTATCGGTATGTAAGTAATCAAATTTGGTAGCTGTTTTCCGGGCAGGACAACGTCTGCCGGGTCTGCTAGTAAATTTCTAAAACAACAAATGTTCACTATTTCACATTCTCAACAATTTGCAAACTTATTTATTTTAAGATACCACCTGTAGCACAAATCTACATTGACATTATACGTCTAACTTGTCTGGACAATATTTGAAATAAATTTCTTTTTAATATTATACATCTATACATATAATAAAATGGTAGGAAAGTCAAAACTGTACATTGAATATTTTTTTTAAAGAATACTTGGGCTGTGATCTACAATCGATACCGAAGCCAAAAATATATTTTTTTGAATTTTTGTCTGTTTGTCTGTTTGTCTGTATGTATGTCCGGGATAAACTCAAAAAGTACTGCATGGATTTACTTCAAATTTGGCACGAATATTATTAAGAAGTCGGGTCAGAACATAGGCTACATATTATCACGCTACCACCTACGGGGAACGAGCAGTGAACGCACGCAGACGACGTCGCGGGCAGCAGCTAGTATTTACAATGTAAGACTCCAGAATTATATATTTACAGTCAATTTTTTGGCTTTCTAATGCAAGAAATAAAAATGTAAATGTTGTTCTTAAAACTAAATTGAAAACTCAAATGAACAAGCTCAAAACAATATGGATGGATATGGATAAACGAATTAGAACGACATAATATTCTAATAAAATTAGTAAAATTGTGTGTTAGAATATATATACAGAAATCCGAAAAATACCCAGAACCCAATCCGAGCACCCCACTATCCACGTGGTCTTGGTCTGTCTTACCCCTAGAGTGTTCTGTTGAGAGCCCGGAGCGGATAAGGCTGGTCGCCTTCGGCGACTAGCCTCTTCCGCTCCCTACGCATTCGTTCATGCGCTTTCGCACAGCGGGAGAGGTCTGTCCTCCTTCCGCGCCCGAGCCGTGTTATACTAATTTCAATGGTGGTAGGTTAAATTTTTTTCGTAACGTAATCTATACTAATATATAAAGCTGAAGAGTTTGTTTGTTTGTTTGTTTGTTTGAACGCGGTAATCTCTGGATCTACTGGGCCGATTTGAAAAATTCTTTCAGTCTTAGATAGCCCATTTATCGAGGAAGGCTATAGGCTATGTGTCATCACGCTAAGACCAATAGGAGAGGAGTCCACGCCGACGAAGTCGCGCGCAGAAGCTAGTTATGTGGATAAACCGTCTAATTTTGAAGTTAGGTAGGTTAGGGTTATTTATTTATTTTTTATAACGAAATCATGTCGATAATCTAATTTATCTAAGCTCAAAATTAAAAAGATTTACGATTAAATAGGTTTTGCCTTCATATAAAAAAATGTATTGAAAAGAATCCCGACTGAGTAGGCTGTATGGTCTTAGACTTTTGCCTGTTTGAAAGATAGAACGAAAACATCTACATCGATATGTCAGTTCATATTAATCTGTTGTCTGTTCTTCGTATCGTATATTACTCTTGTCAATCAAGAGATATTTTTAACGTGAATACGAATAATATTATGTATAAAAGTGTTACAAATAGTTTCTACGTACATACGTGTATTATTACAATGTGTGTTTTAAAAGCCACGGAACGGAGTATGAATGCACTTCTTGCAGCATCGGAGCTAAAATACGTATAATTAAAATTAGGTATTCGGTAAGTATTTAAATAATTTTTACCTTAAATTTTTTTGCCGTGATATCGTTATAATCATGAGATTGCTGGGGATGGGAGAGGCACCAGAGGATAATCCACCACACCCCCTCCCCCCAATTTTTCAAAAAACCCCATAAATCGAAATACTATTGTCTAAAGGCTTACCGAAATAAAATACATATATCATACATAAATAACCTCTTTCTTAGAAGTAGTTAGGAAGTGACATTTGGAAAAAAAATATATAATTATACTTGACGTTTATGACGTTTCACACACTACATTACTGCCAATTTATACAAAAATTCAAGTTTGGTATACAAAGTATAGTAAATGAGTGTCACCAAATTGATGCGTCAGATAAATAATGACAGGTTAGATCTAACCTCACGGGAGACAACCTATTAAAGACAAATTATGATAGATAGAGTGAATCAGCACAACGCCCTGGGATGGGCCGAAGATTAACGATACAATACAGGTTTCCTGTTTTAACATAACACATTTTTTTTAAAATATTGTTTTGGCTATTTCGATTCATAAAATCAATTTTATTTCGAAAATACATCAAAGCTTTAAGAAAGTACTATTGTTATTCATATAATATCATATAATCAATATTAACACTTTTTTGATACAAAAAATAAGAATAGATATTTTATTATAAATTTATCAGTCCGTGCGACATTTACACGTTCATTATGTCCCTACTTTTAATTAGGACCAAATAAACGATATTATTTTGGATGACGTCAAAGAGAGAAACTTGAGAATCAATATAACACGGGTACATTGAATTTATGAGTTCAACGGCAGATTGATAAGATCCGCAGAAATGCAAATATTGAGCTAAAATTATAATGTGATGTTATCTTAAAATTTGAATTCCATGTAATATATATTTCAATTGTAATAAAGCAAAGCAAATACCCTGCTCAAAATCTAAAGCAGAAAATCACAGCTAAACTATACTTCTATTAAGTAGCGTTGCCTTCCTGTGGTGAGTAAGGGAGTTTGATCTCTTAATAGGGATGTGATATGTTGACGCACGCTTGTAATGCTCCTGATGTTGCATGCGTCTCTAAGCTCAATTAACTGCTTACTATACCTAGATATACCATACGCTTATTAGTATAAAAACAATTTGTAATACCCTAATGGCATAAAAATATGAAAAGTAGTATTCTTTTGGTATAAAAAATATGTATAGTAACGTAGACTTTCGGATCTATACTAATATATAAAGCTGAAGAGTTTGTTTGATTGTTTGTTTGTTTGTTTGTTTGTTTGTTTGTTTGTTTGTTTGAACGCGGTAATCTCTGGAACTACTGGGCCGATTTGAAAAATTCTTTTAGTGTTAGATAGCCCATTTATCGAGGAAGGCTATAGGCTATGTATCATCACGCTAAGACCAATAGGAGCGGAGTCCACGCCGACGAAGTCGCGCGCAGAAGCTAGTATAAGATAAATACAAAAATAAACAGTTGTTAAATAGTTTATAAATTGGATTAGGTTTGGTCACATTTATTTATCATTGATCACAGTGAAACAAAATAAACAAAATGCAATTCAAACTAAACGTCAAAAAATACTCGGCAATAAATAGAACTCTATATATCTCGATAGCGTCGTAAGCATCTCTGGATTTCTTTTGAAACGATTTATACATAAATGTGTAGTAACCAAACGTGACAAAAGAATCTCAAATATACCTACTCGTATAACTGTTTTCTTTGAAGTCTTAGATGTCATTAACATAACTGTATTATTTATATTATTTACTTATACTGCCTGTGATCTTTCAAGATGCCATTGTATCGATTTTACATAAAACATTATAAATAAAAGTAGTTATCCCGTCGATTTTTTTTTTGTTGTAATATAATTATGTATTTCTATACTGAAGCTTGTAATAGCAGTTTAATAAAAAAACTTGATTTGATTATTATTAAATCGCCTATTTTAGTACCTTAAGCGTTTAAATTCACCGGGATCGGGAATTCTTTAATTTATTTATTCGTTTTTATGTAAAAATTTCTACTATTACACACTACTATTTAGCAACATAAAGGCAGCTATATCTATATATAACTTATAAGCTCACAAATATCCAGCGCTGTGTGCTCAATATAATTATATGTATTTCGCTGACGCTCTTTCTGTCCCTCCCGCGGCGTGTCTCTCAAACCATTTATCAGCGAGCTGTAAGCGCTACGTCATCATAGCCGAGTCAACATGAACATGTGACTTTGGATACGCTCTGGTTATGAATTCGGCTTCGCTTGACGTCTAGTCTAGTAATTGTCGAACATCATAATGTGATAGTTAACAACATTGCGTACATTACCAAGTTTTAAAAGTACCTACCTAATGTTGTGGGTAGGGATTTTTTTTACATTTGTTAAGTAGGTATATGTAATGCTATCTTGTAGGGAAATAAATATTTTCATTTAAAAGTAAACTTCAATTTCATACTCGTAATTGTAACTTCGTTCTACACAATGTCCTCTACTTCTTGAACCGAGAAGTGACAGTTTTCATCAGTATTTTCTCTGACCACTAATAAAGGAAGAAAACTAAACGTAACTATTGAGTAAACCAATTAAATTAGTCTTAATTATGTTCATTTGCCGGACAAAGTGTTTTATACAGTGACTCTATATAATGTGTAAAATATATAGTATACATTTAATTTCATATAAAAGTCTGGATTCTGTTGACATTGTATATTGTGTTACAGTCAGCCATATCAATACTCAATTATTTATTGTGTGTATTTATTCGATTGTTCCTTTTGTATTTTCAAATCAAAGAAGTCGACGCTTGTTTTGTTTTATTAATGATTTTCTATTCGGCTATTAATTTATAATAGCTATGATGATATAACATTTTTATAAAAGTAATCTTCTATTTTGTGTACACAACTGCAGTTTGTACGCAGATTTACGTAAGATGTCTGTCTACCTTCACTCCAACGAGAACGTTTCTATAAATAACTGATAACTTTATTGTATGCACACACACAAAACACAATAGGGAATAAATAATCTTCAAAACTGTGACAGTATACATATAAAATAGATATCATATCACTTTACACATAAATTAATACATAGTACAATACAGCCATATTAATAACTGTGTAAGGATATATAGTTAATAGTTATACATAAAATATTTAATTGATAATGTATTTTTTTTTTCTAAAATAAACAATACGGTAATACAACAAAGCTACCATCTAAAGTGCTGAAATTTCGAACAATGTAAAATACAATTTTAATTTTACTGATGGAAATAAAATTCAAGTTTCTGTTATTGTCAAATTAAAAATAATATAGGTACATATATTTTTATATTTTATAGATTTATTACGTTGATTTGCTTTTATTTTAAATTAATATTTTAAATTTTATTTAACGAGAAAGAAAAGCTAAATTCTTTTAACGATTTCTAACCAGTAATCAAGAAGCAACTGACGTAATTTTCCAAAACCATTTAATTTGGTTAAAAACTGGTTTAAAATATCACTTAAAAAGATCAACTATTCAATAAAAGTATTATTCCAATATTTACTTAAACCCAAAATTTTCTACTTGACTTTAATCTAATAGAAATTCGTCATTTATAATCAAAAAATTTCTTTTATTTAATGAAACAAGCTCAATTATTTAATATATATACTAGTTCTAAATCATAAAACGGTATTACATTGTTGGTCTTAACAATTACAACATAATCTTCTATTGACGAACGTTAATAAAAAAGCCTTAAAAGAAGGTCTAATGGGAAAAACACAAAAGTTTCCAAACAGTCTCAGAATGAAACTTGTTTGTATTTTAATTAAGCTATATCTGAAAACACAAGAGGTTCGTAAGCGCTGACATCTTGAAACGGTCACGTTTCGTAAAGAGAACTTCACGTACTCGCTGACGTCCCCTTAACAAATATGAACTCGGTGAAACATTCTCGAATTGCGCAAATAACTTGTTGAAGTATCGATTTATTTTTTCGTAAACAGAAACGAAAATTATTTTAAGTACTTTCAAGTAGTAATTCCGATCGTATTTGTGAATGTTTTCGTCGCCAAAAGCTTATACGTTAAGAGGCTTGGAGCTTGGCGACCCGAAAAATTCAATACGTTTGTACCAAAATATTCAAAAGTCAATTTAAAATATTACAATACGTAATCGTACAAATTAACATCTATACTAATATAATAAAGCTGAAGAGTTTGTTTGTTTGTTTGTTTGTTTGTTTGTTTGTTTGAACGCACTAATCTCAGGATCTACTGGACCGATTTGAAAAATTCTTTCACTGTTAGATATCCAATTTATCGAGGAAGGCTATAGGCTATATATATATCATCACGCTAAGACCAATAGGAGCGTAGCACCAATGAAGAATGTTTCAAAATCGGGGTTTTTTTTCCTTTTGAGAGCTTCCGCTGCCTAAACGGTTAAAGTTTCGCACAAATCATGTATGACAGAATTGGTCCTATTCCACGGGGACGAAGTCGCGCGCACAAGCTAGTGTTACTATATGTTGATGTATTTAATACGCCTTTCATTATATAATAACGATATTTAGACATTTTACTATTTTCTTATCAAAACGCGAACCGTTTTTGAGAACTGCTCAAATATTCAAATTCTGTCATACAATATTGTTTTCGTTTTTGAAAGTATAATACTAGCCTACTACGACTACTAACTAACTAAATACGAAGATTTAAAAATGTTACTATGGTATATATTACTCATGATTTCAAATGATGTAGTCATTCCTATGGTAATTCTTCAAGCAGGATTATGAGAGCAAGCACATATATAATATAATTAGATAATATAGCACTTAACAGCAAATGTAACAAATCTATTAAAAGTTGGCGTTATATTATTTACACATAAATGTATGCTAAACTTTATTTACTAAACATATTTCTTTTTCAAAATAAGAAAGCAATACAACTAAAATCTAACTGTAAATCACTAAGTTTGTGCAACTGGCTGTCAATATTTCGTATAATATCCTGTCAAACGCAACTTATATACGTAAAGTAACAATTTGCAGCAACAAACTAAACAACAACAACTGCAAACGCTACTCAAAAATATATATTAAACTTGAATCTTTACGAGAAAATTTGAACTTCAACTATCACTATGTGCATAAATATCTTATGAATAATCTAAAATGAACTAACTTACGTAGAACAAATGTTCCACCAATCGCAGTACAAGTGTTGCTACGATTAGAATGTCTGTAACGACACTGATTAATACTTTCCACGTGAATAAAAGCGTATAACTTTATTATTTAATAGCTACATAAAGCTCGTAACTTCCACTTCTAATAGAATTGCTAAGAAAATAGATTTTCCGACTATCCCATTACTTACTTTAGAAGTTATTTATTGTGTCGGCTTATTGCTTTCAGTGTTAAGCAGAAACAGAAATTAGTGTAATTGATGCCGTTACATTTATTACTAGCGAAGGATCAAAAAGACTTTGTTGGCTAACAATAATATATTTAAGGTTTATTGCGAATAAAAGTAAGTACGTTGTAGTAAAAACAAAAGTATATTTGTAAGTATTGGTACTGAAAAAAAATATTATAAAAATAATTTACGAAGCCAATGGGTACATTTCTGCCCCCGATAGTTGAATAGACGCATCTAACAAAAAGGTAAAATGGAGAAAAAAATGTTTGAATGTCGAAATCGGGAATTTCTTTGCTGTCTCTAAGAGATAATAAAAATGAAAATGAATTATGTACTGAATGATGGCTGACGTATTCATCTTTGATTTCTATTAACTAGAAATAACAATTTACATTTAATTTAATTAGTTTTTTCATAAAATCCTTTTCATCTTAGCAAAAAAAATCGAGTAAAATGTTTTACGCTTAATTGAAAGGGCGCAAATAACCATTTGCGCCCTTTCAATTAAGCGTAAGATATTTTACTATGTACATATTACTACATAATTTTACATGTACATTAATTTTCTCTCCATTTTTATCATTTAAAAAATATATTATAGTTTTTTCACGGTTGATTTTTTTGAGTACGCGTTTTTGATTTATGTATGTCTTGCTGGTGTCGCTTGAGAAGTATTGTTGGCTATATAAATATACATACTGTTCTTTGTAACTGAATTTACGAAATTGCTTATTTAATGTCACTCTATGATCTGAAGAAGTTTTCGCGTTGCATCTTTTTTACAACTTTCATCACAACCCGGTTTCAGGTAATATTTGAAGTTATTTTTTTAATTCTTTTTTATTTCTTTTGCGCTCTTCTAATTTTGTATCGTAATATTTAAAAATTAATTATGAATAAAACTTTCGTTCAAATGTTATAGATAAGGCCGCCTTTTGTACTTATATCCTGTTTTTATTTTTGTAATTTTGCTTATTTTTTGTGTACAATAAAGAGTTTTTATTATTATAACCACTAGGTAATTGTGAGCTCTAGCTAATTGCGTTTAAACATATAACAGATAAACAAATAATAATAACATATATTTTTATAAATGCAAGTAAAATAATGGGTTCCGAAATGGCTACAGAACCGTCGACCGCATCCATACTGTTCGGCAGATTATTCAAAAGATAGAAGAATATAATCAGCCGCTGTGTATGGCATTTGTGGACTTCGAGAAAACCTTCGACTCTGTCGAGACTTGGGCTGTCCTGGACTCTCTGCAGAGATGTCATATCGACTAGCGATATATCGGTGACGATGACTGTTCATATCCAAGACCAGAGAACAAGACCCATTTTTCTCCGGCGTAGGGTAAGACAGGGAGAAGTAATATCACCGAAACTGTTTACGACTGCGCTGGAGGATGTCTTTAAGACCTTGGTTAGGTTCCATTAGGGGGAACGAGGCATCAACGTCAACGGCGAATACATCTCTCACCTTCGTTTCGCCGGTAATATCGTCATCTTTGTGGAGACGTTGGATGAGCTGGGATAAATTTTGGCCAGCCTAAACGAGTCCTCCCGACGGGTCGGTCTCGGTATGAACTTGGACAAAACGAAAGTTATGTTTAACAACCAAGTCATACCGTGACCGGTGTCGGTCGATGGTACGCTTCTCGAAGTTGTTCACGATTATGTTTACCTAGGCCATACCATAAAACTGGGCTGCAACAACTTCGAAAAGGAGGCCGATAGGAGGATTAGGTTGGGCTGGTCGGCGTTTGGCAGGCTTTGTCGAGTCTTCACTTCAAAGATTCCGCAATGCTTGAAGACAAGTCTTTGAGCAATGCGTCCTGCCTGTGTTAAACTACGGAGCCGAAACGTGGATACTGACGAAGGGACTGATCCACAAGTCACTTAACGTGCAATGGACGGGCTATGCTTGTGATTTCTCTCAAAGATAGAATTAGAAATGAGATTATTCGCTAGAGAACGAAAGTAAGCAGTGTAAGTGGCAGTGGGCTGGTCATCTATGTCGAAAGGACCGATGGCCATTGGAGCAGACGTGTCCTGGAGTGGAGACCGCGTCTTGGCAAACGCAGTGGACTGCAATAGGCTGAACTGACTGACCAACTGAAGTAAAATAATATTATATTACTCTTACCCTTAACAAGTCACCATCAGAACACAGAGAGCGCGCTAGATAACGACGTCCTGCCTGCTTAGCCACTAGGGCGCAACTGGTCTCTTGCTGTACATATTTTGTCTAACCCCCGCACCTTAATGTTTGTGGTGCTATATTGAAAGGGCGCTATTACACATTTACGCCTTTTCAATTACGCACTACTTAAAAGTTAGGCTATTTCTAGAATGGCCAAAGACGTATGTACCAAATGCGTTCGAAAAAAACTTGATGTACGAGTTTGAAAGGGCGCTTGTGACAGATGATGACTTTTCTTCTTAATGTGCATGAATTTTGTAACTACTATCAAAGACGCATATGGTCAGTTGCGTCTAATCAATTTCCTATTTGAAACATGTGCCTTTTCAACTTCCGAACTTAGAAGAATATTATAAAACTAAATGGCGTTTCTACGTAAATGTGCCTTTTCAATTAAGTTTTAACGAAATCCGTCTTTTCATCTTCTGACTAATAGAAAAAAGTTTATAATTGCGCCCATATTCGTTATGATAAATCTGTAACGGGGTGAGATAACAAAATAAGAAAATTACTATCAGATGCGCCTTTTTTTCCTGATTCCGGCAATATATATAACTCAATTTCGGCAAAAATGTTAGATGCGTCTTTTTAACTATCGAGGGCAGATTTATAGAAATAAAGGGACAAAATTTACGAAATTACGTTTTAATATAAAATGTATGTTTTTAACCGCTTTTATATAGTTCGATATATCTAGAAGTTGCGAGCACAAAAGCTGTCATCAGCAGATATTTTTATATTGAAGTAAGAAACTAGAAAATATTTTAATACTTTTTGAAATGGGTTTTAAAGATTACGATGAATTTAATTAACCCGTTTAAAAACCAGTTTTTAAATTGAAAAAGCAGTTAACCTTTATCTTTATAAACTGAATTTTCTTACCTACTTGATGTAAAAATAAAAATCGAAGCTTAATTTTTTTTTCTTATAATCGTTTACAATTTTATCTTTTTTTCCTACTTTAAATTTAGTTTCCGAATTGTACTATGAATGTCGACGTCAATAATTTCTATTGGCAATATAACGAACATTTAAAAACACTAACCAAAAATTTTTTATTGCAAAATACTTTTGTTACTATCAATTGAATGTAAAACAAACTGAACTAATATGCCTCGTATTATCCATGGATCTTGCTACATGGTTATATTCTTATCTCATATGTTGTAGTAGGCTACTATTATATTAGTATATATCTTACAATTAGATGAATTACAAACTGTAGCCCGGAGTAGTAACCGATGCTGATTAAATTAATTACTACCAAATTGAGTTACGATAACTATGTTTCAAGGTCGTGACGGCCCTTCGAAACATAATAATTCTAATGATGCTGGTTATTTCGGATTTATTTTTTAGACAGTCTTTGTCCTGTCTTATGAACTCTCAAACGTATGAAGTTCAAATAATAGTTACGTTTTCTTAATAATTTACTAATGTTCTACAAAATTTTCTTTATTTTTCATTCCGTAAGAACCTTCTACAAAGTCGGCTTTTATTATAGAATATAAAATATTAGAAAATTAAAAAAGATAGCCGAATTAGCTTAGACGTTCTCGAATTTTCTCGAAGTTTGAGCGTAGCGACACATTTAACGCTTATTTTTTTATTTTATTTATATAGTTAAATTTAATGGTAACTTGTGTATTAGCAAAGTCGGAGAAACAGAGAGTGGGTGTTTTGTGTCAGAATTTTTCTCACAGATCCGTAAAATAGCATTTTAGAGCGAATACTAAAATTAAGAAACTGATCTAAACCTAGAATAAAATTGATATCATTATTAACACTTATATTAATAATAATAATAATAATAATAATAAGCCCTTTCAACTGAACTTAAATACATATCATACAAATACGTGTTCTTATTTTATTTTTTTATAAAATGTCCCGTAGCTCAGTTTGCCTCTTGGCATAGGCCTCCTCTAACAGCTTCCACTGAAACCTGTCCCGTGCTACCCTTCTCCAGTGATGTCCTGCCGTGAGTTTTAGGTCGTCTTCCCATCTTGTCTGTTGGCGTCCTCTACTTCTCTTGCCATCTCTAGGGTACCAATTTGTGACCATTTTACACCATTTCTCTTGTGTGTCTCGTAACATGTGACCTGTCCATCTCCATTTTTGTTGGTCTATTCTGGTTAATATATCAGCAACTTTGGTTCTGTCTCTTATTTCGCTACATCTTACTCTGTCCTGTTTCTTTATTCCTAGCAAGCTTCTTTCCATGGCTCTTTGGCAGCGTTCCAGCTTTTCCCTGTGTTGTTTGGTCAGTGCCCATGTTTCACATCCGTATGTGATGATTGGAATTATGCATGTGTTGAAGACTTTCCTTTTTATTTGTATACCTAACTCCTTGGATTTCATGATTTCTTTGAAGGACCAGTATTTTTTCCATCCGCTTCCTATTCTTCTTTCAATTTCTTTGGTAGTTTGATTTTTGTGAGATATGATTTGTCCTAAGTAGATGTAGTCCGTCACATATCCGAGGGGTTGGTTGTCAATTTTAATTGTTACTTGTTTGGAGTTTGTGAGCAGTTTTGTTTTGTCTTTGTTCATGCATAGGCCTACTTTCTTACTTTCTTTGTTGAGAGTTTCTATCATTTTACTTAGATGCATCGGGTTTTCTTCAAATAAGACTATATCGTCTGCGAATCTTAGGTGGTTAAGTTTTTCGCCTAATACGTTTAAGCCGTATTCTTTCCAATCTAATTTGCGAAATATACTTTCCAGAACAGCCGAGAATAATTTTGGTGAAAGAGGGTCTCCCTGTCTTACTCCCCTCTCAATTTTGAACTTTTTACCTAAGGTTTCAAGCTGGATTCTTGCTTCCCCATTCAAATAGATGTTCTTTATGATATTGATGTAGTTCGGTGGTATCCCCTGCTGTTCTAAGCTGTTCCATATGGCTATGTGGCTTATGCTATCGAAAGCTTTAGAATAATCGATGAATGCCATGTAGAGATTCTTGTTATACTCGTTGTATTTCTCCACTATTTGTTTAGTTGTATGTATGTGGTCTAAAGTGGAGTATTTTTGTCTGAAGCCAGCTTGCTCTCGTGGTTGGTTTTCATCTAATTTTATACTTATTCGATCCAGAACAACTTTAGAAAATACCTTATATATATTTGATATCAGGCTTATGGGTCTATAGTTACCTATATCCTCCTTTTGTCCTTTTTTGAATAATAGAATTATGTTTGCTGTTTTCCATTCTTTCGGGATTTGACCAGTTGTTAGTATTTCATTGAATATTTGAGTGAGTATTGGTAGTAGTTCATCGAGCGTGCCTTTTAGAATTTCGTTCGTCACTTTGTCTAGTCCTGGAGCTTTTTCCATCTTCTGGCTGTATATAGCTTTTTCGATCTCTCCTGGAAGTATTTCTGGTTCAGTTTCCGGTTCTTTGTTGGAGTTAGTCCTCGGGTAGTGTTCTTGTTTGTGGTTTTGGTTTGAATAAAGGTCTTGGTAAAAGTTTGTGGCTATTTCATTTATGTTTTTTCTGTTAGATGAGGTATATTTCTTATTGATTAGTTTTGGTATCCATTCCTTGTTTGATTCTCTCAGTTCCTTTAGCGCTTTCTTTACTCCTCCTGTCCTTGCTATATGTCTTTCTAATGTTTGCAACCTCGTCCTCTTTCTATCCTTTCTTATGCTCGCACTGATTTCTTTGCTTAATATCGTTATGGTTTTTAAGTTGTCTTTTCTAGGGTGTTTTGATAGTAGGTTTTTTCTTCTTTCTATTAGTTGTAGGGTTGTGTCACTTAGTTTGTATTTACTTTTTTTGATATGATCAGCTTTAACATTAGTCAGTATTTTTTGAAGTTTTTCATATTTTATATGAGTATCAGTGTTGCTCATGGTTAATTCTTCAGCTGATTCAATAAGAGCTTGTTTTATTTTCTTTGTTGTTTCTTCACTATGTTTTGTGTTGCATGGAGTAAAGTATTTTCTGGATTTCCTTGGTGGTTCTATCTTTATGTTGCTTCTTACCATACGGTGGTTTGTGTTGAAATTAAACTTTGCTATGACCGACGTATCTGTGAAGGCTTTTGGATAATTTGTTGTTATGTAGTCAATTTCATTTTTAGTGCTGCCATCGGGTGAAATCCACGTCCACTTATTATTTTGATTTTTTTTTAAACATACTATTTAGGAGTGTTAGGTTATGTTGCAATAAAAATTCGACTAGCATTTCACCATGTGCACTCCTTTTTCCTTGGCCGTAGTTTCCCAAGACATATTCTTCCTTACATTGCTTTGCCCCGACTTGAGCATTAAAGTCACCCATTAAAATAATGTGGTTGTTAGAATATCTTGTTATTGTCTTTGATAGTTCGTTATAAAAGAGTTGAATTTCTATTTTTGAAGCTTGTTCGGTTGGAGAATAACATTGTATAATTGTCCATAATTTTTTGTATCCCGGTATGACAATGTTGAGAATGGCTATTCGATCTGAGAGTCCAATTAGCTCTTGTATTTGTTGTTTCAATGACTGTTTGATAATGAATCCAACTCCTCTGTGTCCGGGTACTTCCCCTTTTTGGAATAGTATGTAGTCGATTCGCTCTTCTATCTTTTCTCCCAATCGTCGCATTTCACTAATTCCCAAGATGTCCCAGTTTATATCCCAAAGAGCTTTTTCTAGTTCGTGTAGGCTTTCTTCAGTTCTAAGGGTTCTCGTATTTAAAGTTGCAATGTTGAGTGTTTTGTGTCTTCTCGCTGTTAGAGGGTAGTGGTCAAAACTTCCCGCGGGGACCAGCCGTTGTGGGAATTTTTTTGGTACTTGTTTTGTGTTGTTTAATCTAGTTAGTATTGGTAATGTTTGTTTCCGATTTTCCGAGATGATTATAAGTTTTTTGGAATGTTTACTTGTGGGTCAGGACTTGCACGGTTAATGTAGTTCAGTATGTTGGGTTTGATAATCTCTTTCCTGTTGGTAGTTTTGGATAAGGATTGTGGCTGGTTGCTCTCTGTTTGGTGTTTTTTCAGTGCTGGTGATTTAGGAGAATCAGAAGTTACCCTTTTCCGCTTTTCTTTATCGTTGTTCTTTGGATTAAGCACTATCAGTTTGTCGTACTTTATGTAAGCTATGTTACCCTTCTTTTTTTCTTCTTCTATTTGAGGTTGTAGCTGTTTTCGTTTTTCCAGGATTTCCTTAGAGTAATCTTCTTTCACATTAATACCTGGGGGCAGATTTGTCTTGTTTTTTAGTATAAGATGTTTTTTCCACAGGGATGTGAAAGAGGCTACCACTGGGCGGTTCTTGTTTTCTCCTTTTTTCCCGATTCTGTACACACTGTTAATTTCGTGGCTGTCCAAGCAGACTCCCGTATTTGAAATAAGTTCTTTAATGTAGTTTACAAGTTCCTCTTCAGATTTTCCCATCTCTTCCAAGCCAAAGAACACTAGGTTATTTTTGCGTTTTTCTCTTTCTACTGCTTTAAGTTTTCGTTCTAGTTCTGATACTTTGTTTTTGAGGATATTGTTTTGCTCGATAATTGTTTTCATCTTCTCATCTAGCGCTTCCATAACATTTACAGTTACCGAGTGAGTTATTTTTTCCGCTTGTTTTTCAAGTTTCTCGTCAATTTTGAGAAGAAGTAATTCCATGTTTATATCCATTCTTTTTTCGGGCAAATATCTCAAAGTCACTTGCGTGTAAAGGAACGTAAGTAATGGTGGAAATTATTTTATTCGGAATTGCAACACTGTGTGAAATGTCTGTTGTCAGTTATGTTGACGTTGCTGTCAATCCGCCGCTTGGAACGACAATTTTGAGTTCTACCCTCTGTTAAAATATTAACAAACTTGTACTTGTGTAGTTGTGTTTATTCGATAAATTCCAGTAATCACGTAAAGTTGATTATTACTACGTACGTTTTAGTGTTTTTTCTGATCCTTTGACTCGAATCCAGTATCCAGATAGTGTTCAAACTATATTTATTGAATAAATTTTAACGGAGATTATCGCTGTGGTATTGACAGTTCTAGTGTCGGAAACGGAAAACCTTGCCTTACCTTACCTTTAACACTTATATTAGAGAATTTCAAATAAATATGCAGCAATACATTTTAATATTGCAGTAGGTATGCAGTTTGTGAAATTTATGTTTCGTGGCATACTCCACGACAAAGTTTACATTAATTCCTTTGGATATATGGTAAAACAACATTCTCAAGTTCTCATATGGGATACTAATATTTTGATTTAGGTATATATTTCTTTGAAATATCTCAATAACCCTTTTAAAAAATTGAATTCAAATATTTCAATGACGTAATAACAGTTTTTTGCTAAATAGCTACATACGACAATTAAGGTATACATGAAACAGGTTATATAGCGCTGCATAATAAAAAATCATGGAAATGTAAAGAAACGTCGAATTGATGATTCGATCATCCGTCTATTATAGTAGGTATATTAAAATAAATAGTAATAGTGATATTTGTTACTACGACTTATATACTGTTTAAAAAAGGACTTTTATTATAACAATTCAAGTAACAAAACAGTAACGATCATTAAGCAAATATTATCGACGTATCAGACAATCAGTTTAACAGGTCAAAGTATATAAAATAATATCTTCAATAGGTTAAATTAAAAAAATATATATTTGCCACGGAAGTAAGCGAAATATCTGCTATTTTAGTGTATACTTAAATTATAGTTATACGGTATGAAAGGCGCCAACTCAAAATCTTTTAACTAAATATTTAATTACTATAAAAAAATAAGAAAATTAAAGTTATTATTTCAATAGATTAAAAGTACTACAATAAATAGAAATTATTTTGTTCACATATGCATAGTTTTTTATTCAGTTTCCAGTACATGATTTCCGACAATTCTAATTATTTAACCAAAACTTAAACTAATATCATAGAATAAAATTTAATAAAGATAAGTAGCATTGAACAGAAGATAACTTTATTACACAGTTTTAGCTTTGATGAGCGTACAATAAAGATTATCTAATAACGAGCAAGATCACATCTTTTATATGTATACATATATATTGTATACGTAACTTTCATGCATGGTCAGAAAGCCTGGGTAAATATGTGTCGAGATCAAAGGATTCCCTGGCCTGTAAATCCCAGCTTCACTTGATCTAAATTTAGACGAGTGTCCAAAAAGGAGAGTTATGAGATTCCTTCAACAAATATTAACATCTAAATATTACGACTTGTTAAGATACTTTTCCCAATTTACTAAATTAATTAATACTTCGTTACAAATACTTTTGAAATAGTTATACTGTACTTATAATAACTACTAACAAATGACCTGAAACTATATACAAATGACCCTGCCGCAATTAGGTCAAGGGTCATATAATGTCCTCTCCAGATGTCATTCGAGTAGCTATAATAGGAATTAATCTATTCACAAAACGCCCTCTTATTTAACTTTTTCTTTTGTATAAGTACGTATATAAATTTATTTTTTTATTTCGGCACAATAAAAATAAATATTCTTAATCCGGTATCAAAGTTGTAATATTATTTTGTTACCGATTTAAAAACGTAATTTCAAATTAATGAAAATAAAAATTTTCACAAAATTATTTGCTGAATGACATCCTATCAACGAAAATTTCGAGACAATACTCTTAAAATAGCCTAGCAAAGGCTCTTTCAATAAAATGGTAAAATAAGAAATGCTGTCATTAAATTTATATAGAATTTTGTCTTACCAGCATTCAAATTTTTTATTGATTCTTTATTATAATATTAAATACGAAATATTCAAACAATTTAATACGTATTTCACAAAATATTTGTAACAAGTTAAGTTACTTCGCTTGAGTGAAACAGGTGGCCATGAAAAATAAAACTCTACTTCATAGTCGGAGATGAAATAAAAGATTGATTCATATTAACAATATAAATAACTATAATACAGAATTTTATAAATAACTCGTATACAGAACTCTAGGTTTGGTTTTGCTGCTTAAATAGAAGGTAATTTTATTTCATACTTGCAGACACCTTTTTTTTTCGTATATATGTATGTATGTTACTGTAAAAGCTCGAACTACGGTAAATCCTAAGATTTAAGAGTAAGTCATAGGATTTACCGACATGAGTTGGTAAATGTAAGGATTTATGAAAATGGGACATTTTTTTCGGGCTTTTACTATTAGAATTTAGTACATGCTAGGTTTTACCACTGACAGCTAGTAAAGTTGGTTTTGGGAATAAAACAAAGATTAATTAATTCTTACTCATTTATTTCAGGCAAAAACTTAAATTGATAAGTCTTTAGATTAAGACCTTTAGACCGTTTGTCGGCATTATTTCGTTTCGAAAAAAAACCCTAACCTATCTAACTTTAAAATTAGACCGACGCGGGTCTTAATATAAAGACTAATGTAAATCCTAAGACTTACCAAGTGAATGGCGGTAAAAGTGCGAATCACAAAATCGTACGGGCTTTTACCATTAAGAGTTGGTAAATCTTAGGTTTTACTCTTAAATCTTAGGATTTACCGTAATTCGTGCATTTACAGTAACATACTAGATCGTTCAATAAGTCCCGAGACTAACCTGGAAATGGCGCATATATTAAAAACTCTTTTGATTTTTAAAAAGTACTGGCTATCAATACAAGAATATGTGTCAAATTTTTAAAAATGGAACAATAAAATTATTAATTTTGAAACATTTAAGTGACGCTACTGTTGTAATTTCGATACAATGGAAAAAAACGAGTTTCGCGTGTTGATAAAACATTGTTTTTTAATGGGAAAAAATACCGTTGAAGCACAGCAATGGCTTATAAAATGTTATGCAGGATCAGCTCCCTCTAAAGCAACCATTTGTCGGTGGTATGCCGACTTCAAATGCGGTCGCATGGACACCAATGATGGGGAACGCTCAGGTCGTCCAAATGAAGCAGTGACTCAACAAAATATTAACCAAGTCCTCAAAATCGTATTGGAAGATCGGAAGGTAAAAGTGCGAGAGATAGCCGAGATAGTGAAGATTTCAGCTGGTAGTGTTTTCACTATTTTACATAAAAATTTGGCCATGAAAAAGCTTTTTTCTAAGTGGGTGCCGCGTTTGCTTACAACTGATCAAAAGGAACAACGTATCAATGATTCAGAGCGATGTTTGGCGCTGATGAATCATAATAAGAAGGATTTTTTACGTCGGTATGTAACAATGGATGAAACCTGGATATACCATTTCACTCCGGAATCCAATCGGCAGGCAGCGGAGTGGAGAACGGCTGGTGAAAGCCGCCCGAAGCGTCCAAAGACTCAGAAATCGGCCGGTAAGGTTATGGCGCCTATATTTTGGGATGCGCATGGAATACTTTTCATCGACTACCTTGAAAAGGGGCAAAATATAAATAGTGACTATTACATGTGCTTATTGGAGCGATTGAAGTACGAAATTGCGGATAAACGGCCTCACATGAACAAAAAGAAAGTGGTGTTTCACCAGGACAACGCGCCTTGTCACAAGTCCGTGAGAACGATGGCCAAAATTAAGGAATTGGGCTTCGAATTGCTTCCTCATCCCCCTTATTCGCCAGACTTGGCCCCCAGCGATTACTGGCTGTTTGCAGACCTCAAAAAAATGCTTCAGGGTATGAAATTTGACTCAAATAGTGAAGTTATCGCAGCAACGGAGGCTTATTTTGAAGCCAAAGACAAATCGTTCTACACACATGGGATAGAAAAGTTAGAAAAGCGTTGAAGGGACTGTATCGCTCTTGCAGGAGACTATGTTGATGAATAAAAAATAATTTTATAAAAAAGACCTTTTTTTAGTACTTAGTCTCGGGACTTATTGAACCACGTGTTATATATTATTTTTTTTTAATGTTCATTAATACTAACATTGCCTTGACAATATAGAACTATTCAAATTGGTGCAACTTTTCGAAATTTATTGCGTACATTTTGACGTTGTATTTTTATGTGTAAAAATAGTAATGTAAAATATTATGTAAATAAATGCGCGCTCTTTATTCCACACAAATCTTACAAGTACAAAGTAAAAGTGTTCGAGAGTAATTTACAAGAGGCAACGTTATTGCTAATAAAGCAATCTTTTCCAGGCAACCTTAGGTATAAGTAATAACCAAAACGGTAAGTTTACGGGAAATGCGTAAATATAATAGGTACATATTATGTATTGTGGAGAACAGACAATATATAAACATTTCTATAACCACTTACATACTTTTACACATATTTCATACATACCAAGTAATATTATTATATATATTATTTACATATTGCACTTAAAAATACATACAGAAACATCTTATTAATTATAAGGCTTAGGGCAAAAGTGGACTTATCTCTGAAATAGATCTCTTCCAGTCAATCCATGGTCATGAGAAAGAGTACGTTCATACTTAAACTTAATGCAGTATCCTTTCTTGGCAGTCCAGTCAATATAAACATAAAGTTAAACATTTAATGAAACAAAACTACATCCTATACAGTAGTAAAAAATTTCATAAACAATTTTGAGGATGAAAGATTCGGCACGAAATAATATCGAATAGCATAACCTATAAATATAAGCAGATCCAATACTTCTGTCCATATTAAATCCACAGAAAGACGAAGTTTATGAAACTTTCATACGATACTGAAAACTTTTCCAATTAATATTATCCCAAATTCTTGTTCACAGTGAGGTAAAATTTGAACAATAAAATAGTCAAATCAGATCTGCTCCTTTAAATGATGTGCTCACTAACGGTAACCGGTATTTTATAACTATATTTTAAATAGGAAAAAATAATTCCATCCCCATTTATATTTTACTAGCGACCCGCCCCGGCTTCGCACGGGTGAAATGCTGATAATAAATATACTACAGAATGTCTCTGTATACGACGTTCACAGTTTTTTTTTGTCATTAGACAATACATTACATTTTATAGCTATCAGTGATAACAAAATATTAAAATAAGTTATCGATATCTCCTATTAACCTCGGAAATGTAAAATTTTCATTGTTAATGCCCGCCCCCGCAATCCTTATTGGGGATGAGTTATCATAAAATCCGCTCATTGATAATTTATAGATCACGTATAGGAGATTCCTACCAAATTTGGAGTCGATAGGAGCTACAGCAAGAAATTTCCTGCTCAAAATATGGAGCAGCCCGACTGGGGTAATACCTCGACTTTACAGAAGACCACAGCCAAATAATACTGTTTTCAAGCAGTATTGTGTGGTTGGTGAGGTTAGTAAGGTGACCAGAGCTTCTGGGGGTTGGAGATAGGGTCGGCAACGCGCTTGCGATGCTTCTGGGGTTGCAGGCGTCTGTAAGATACGGTAATCGCTTACCATCAGGTGAGCAGTACGCTTGTTTGCAGACATAATTATATATTTTAAAAAAATATTGTTGTAACGACCCATCCCCGCAACCCCTTGTGGGGTAGGATATCGTAAAATTCTTTCATAAATTATTTTTATATTACATTATTTATAATAAATTATTAATATATTACATCACTTACAGAAAATGCAAACAAAATTTGGAGTCTGTAGGAGCTATAGCTCGGAAATTTTAAGTTATCATTGTTAACACCCACCCCCGCAAACCCCTGTAGGGTGGGATATCGCACATTTTGTTCATAAATTATTTTTTAAGCACACAGAAAATTCATACAAAATTTGGAATCTTTAGGAGCTATAGCTCGGAGATTTTAATTTTTTATTGTTAACGCCCACCCCTGCAATCCTTATTGGGGATGAGTTATCATAAAAAGCGCTTATTGATCATTTCTACATCTCATATAGGAGATTACTACCAAATTTATAGTCGATAGGAGCTATAGTATAAAAACGGGAATTTTCCATTGGTAACGCCCCCGCCACCTCCTCTTGTGGGTGGAATTTCGTAAAATCCGTTCTTAGCTGATCACTACCCAGCGGAAGGAATGTTCCTACCAAATTTCAAGTCTCTACGACTTATGGTCCAATTTTCCATTGTTAACGCCTCCGTAACCCCCTCTTGTGGATGGAATTACGTAAAATCCATTCTTAGCTGATCACTACTCGGCGAAAGGAATATTCCTACCAAATTTGAAATCTCTACGACTTATGGTCCAATTTTCCATTGTTAACGCCCCCGCAACCCCCTCTTGTGGATTGAATTACGTAAAATCAATTCTTAGCTGATCATTACTCGGCGAAAGGAATATTCCTACTAAATTTGAAATCTCTACGACTTATGGTCCAATTTTCCATTGTTAACGCCCCCGCAACCCCCTCTTGTGGATGGAATTACGTAAAATCCATTCTTAGCTGATCACTACTCGGCGAAAGGAATATCCCTACTAAATTTGAAATCTCTACGACTTATGGTCCAATTTTCCATTGTTAACGCCCCCGCAACCCCCTCTTGTGGATGGAATTACGTAAAATCCATTCTTAGCTGATCACTACTTGGCGAAAGGAATATTCCTACTAAATTTGAAATCTCTACGACTTATGGTCCAATTTTCCATTGTTAACGCCCCCGCAACCCCCTCTTGTGGTGGAACTTCATAAATACCATTCTTAGCTGATCTCTACTTGGCGAAAGGAATATTCCTACCAAAATTTAAGTCTCTACGCCTTATGGTTCAATTTTTCATTGTTAACACCCCCGAAACCCCCTCTTGTGGGTAAAATTTCGTAGAATCCATTCTTAGCTGATCTCTACTCGGCGAAAGTAATATTTCTACCAAATTTCAAGTCTCTACGCCTTATGGTTCAACTTTTCATTTTTAACACCTCCGATTTAACCCCAAAAGGGGGTTGATTTCTCAAAATACATTATTAGTACACCTCAACACCATCTATAGAGCATAGATTTTGAATTTCAAGTCTCTTACTTTAAACACATAGGACTTTCATACAAACTTCCAACCCCCATTTACCCACTTAGGGGTGGAATTTCGTAAAACCCGTTTACAAGTAGGTATTACGCAATTGTATATGTACTCGTATTCGGTGTACTCTGATGTAATAAAATTATGTATACTGTTGTTCAAGAGACAAATCCTAATGGTCATATTGATTAAAGCAGCAATAATTTTGTTGTTGCTTATATCTACGACGAGTACGAGTATAAATTATAAGCATTAAAAATTCATTTTAGTCACTGATGTTCTTCTCCTTCGCATTATCAATTACACATTGACGCCAGCATTAGTCTTCTAGGTCACCTCCACTTTGCACGCTCTTTAGCAGTAAGAGTTAATCTATTTTATCTAATATTCTGTTTCACAATATCCCGCCAGCTTTTCTTTGAGTGTGTTATTTTTCCGGTCGACTTAGTGAATATATTTAAAATTATTATTGGCCTTATTGTGACCACTTACAAAATCAAAATCAAAAAGAACTTTATTCAAAATGAGCACCTTCGAATTATCATTTTACAAATTAAAATTACACGTAACTTACAACAGTACCTACTGTTCAATCATAACAAGAAGATAAAGGCAAAAAAATATCTAATCAATAATAATAATTAGTACGTGTTCGACCATGTTTCTGTATTACGTTACTAGGGCAATGCCTAGGACTTATTTAACATCACTTATCTGAGCCAAAATATGTAATATTTTCCTTTTTTATCCCTATAACAAGTATACCTACCTATTAGAACAACAAACAAGAATTACCCTTAGAATATCTTTCATTTAATTCAATTAATTACGTTCGTGTAAAACAATTTTGGATACATCTTAATTTGAAGATTAGAAATTAACAACCACAGTAGCTAATTATAAATATTATGAGCAATAATATGAGTATTTTTGAGTATCGCCATTAACTTTCTGCGCATCCAACCGCAAAATTAATTGCTTTTATGTTTGCGAATATTAATGCGTACAAACACAAACATCATCTATATAAATACGTATACAAGTGGATTCGACAAATAACTTGAATATTATTATTTGATAATTTAATTAATAATTATTGTGTTTGCTATACAACGTAAGAAGACGAAAAAAATTAACAAACGCACTAGTCGCCACTACAATTTTTGAAGGTTCCCTTTGATTTCTCTAGGATGTGATTACCATGACCTGGGTTTCTTATCACGGTACCACCTTTGAGATACCTCCTTTCCAGCAAAAAAAAAAATAAAAAATAAAAAAAAAAAAAAATGTTTATTAATCGGACAACAAAGGATCCATAATTTATTGTTAGTAACAATAAAAGATAAAAGCTTAATAACTAGTGTTAGTACTTAATAACTAAAAGAATTAGTAAAATCTATACTAATATATAAAGCTGAAGAGTTTGTTTGTTTGGTTGTTTGTTTGGTTGTTTGTTTGTTTGTTTGTTTGAACGCGGTAATCTCTGGAACTACTGGGCCGATTTGAAAAATTCTTTCAGTGTTAGATAGCCCATTTATCGAGGAAGGCTAAAGGCTATGTATCAAGACTAAAAGGAGCGGAGTCCACGCCGACGAATTCGCGCGCAGAAGCTAGTCGGCTTATAAACGAGGAAGCTATCCGCGAACACACAAAAAATATACAACCTATATACGGTACGAGTACCTATATACGGTCGATTTGAGAAACCTCCTCCTTTTTTGAAGTCGGTTAGTAAAAACTTTGTAGTTATATTTAATTTTACTCTTTAACATGCTTTAATTTTTAATTATGTCTGCCAATGTGTTGCCAATAACCTATGTTGTACAGGCTAAGTGAGAGTGTTTATATTATTAAAAAATGAATCATTTTCATCTTTTTCGTGTAAGGGCTCTAAAGAATTGTCATTTTTTTATTTTTGATGTCGCGTTTCAGAGCCAAAACTACCTAATGAAATACATTCGTCACGCCACGTTTCTTCTCGTGTAGTTTGATCAAATTACCACGGACTAGGCCCTCATAAAATAAGGAGTTAAACCTAGTGATTTTGAAAAGAAATTCCCCAGAGGAACTTCTGGGAAATTGCGTTCTTGTGTTCATCGAAATCAACAGTTAATCTTGTGAATGAGAATTTCGACTGTTTTTATCATGGTAAAATTTATTACTATTCCTCGAAATGTCATGATCATTATTATTAATAATAAACAATAAAAGTATGCATATATAGAATTTATATGTACCTACTTACAATTAGTGTCTCCCCACCGTGCCTCGGAGAACACGTTAAGCCGTCGCGCGTCGGTCCCGGTTGTTATCATGTACACCTGATAGCGATCGTTACTCATAGTAGGGAATATATCAGCCAACAAACATTGGAGCAGCGTGGTGGATTAAGCTCCGATCCTTCTCCTACATGGGGAAGAGGCTTAAGCCCAACAGTGGGATATTACAGGCTGAATCGTACGATTAGTGCTAAAATGACAATTTTATTGTTTAGCTATGTTCAAATCCTAAGTTCTACGAATACATTTCAGTTCAAGAATCTATATAGATATTTGAACTGATAATGCATAATTATGTGTGTGTTAATACGTGAAGTAAAAACTTTGTACCCCTTTTTACGGAAATTGCGCGGGAGGAGTATGAAATTTTGCACGCTCATCTATCTTCTATCTATACATATAAAAGCGAAAGGTCACTGACTCATCACGAAATCTCAGAAACTATAACACCTACAAACTTGAAATTTGGAAAGTAGGTTCCTTATAGGGAGTAGACATTCGCTAGGAACGGGTTGTACGAAATTCCACCCCTAAGAGGGTAAAACGGGGGTTGGAAGTTTGTATCAAAGTCTTATGTTTTTGAAGTAAGAGACTTGAAATTCAAAATGTATGCTCTATAAATGGTGTGAAGGTGTACTAATAATGTATTTTTTAGAAATCAACCCCTTTTTGGGTTGAAACAGGGGGTGGTAGTTATATGGGAGCGAGATGAAAACTTATGTATAAGTATATTATTTGCATTACAAAAATAATTAACGCCCAACGAAGTGGGCACGGGTCGGCTAGTAGTTTATATAGAGAAAGAGTGAAGAATGCTGATATATTTTTTTAATTATGCATAAAAATATATTATATCAATAAAAAAAAACATTACACACATGGTGTATTTGAAACACACACACACGCGCGTATACTCTTGTTATTACTATTGTTTATTATTATACAAGTATAGTCTTTGACAACAGAACCTTAATAACGTTCGAACGTATAATTAAAACTAATTATGATCGAATTTCGACCATTGGGTGACCACTACTTTCTCTAAAAACGATATTAGACTTTTTAAAGTACTGCTTCAAAGTTTCAAGGTATACTTCCGAAATACTCGAGTTCAATGAATTATTCAAATAACTATCTGTCTGAATCATTAAGTCGAGCCGACTTTTAACTCAAATGTTTTCTTAACAAACAAAATAATTATTTTTCATGAAATTTCTTCGGTATAAGTCTACTGAAGAAATTTGGTCGCAACTAGATAGAAAACAACCACAACAGAACATCATTATTACATACTTATGTTATGTTTATATTTCCAACACACCCTGAAGGTTTTATTGCGTTTTTTGGTCTATTGTCATATTGATTGATTGATTTTATTACTTCGCAATTTCCTATATATTGTACAGCATTATCCGTACCTTACTTGTTGACTAACGCAGTTTTGTTCGTTACGACATCGATAGCTTTTTTTTCTTCTTTTCTATATAACTAGGTCGGCAAAACAAGCGTGCGGCTCACCTGATGGTAAGCGATAACCGTAGCTTATAGACGCCTGCAAACACCAGAAGCATCGCAAGCGCGTTGCCGGCCCTATCCCCAATCCCCCCCAGGAGCTCTGGTCACCTTACTCACCAACAGGAACACAATACTGCTTGAAAACAGTATTATTTAGCTGTGGTCTTCTGTAAGGTCGAGGTACTACCTAGAGTTGCCAGATGGTCGGGATTCGTCGGGATTGTCCCGACATTTCGTATGATGTCCAGAGTCCCGAAAACATACTAAATGTCCCGACAAATAACAACAAATCAAAAATCTCAAACTATCGCGATACTAATCAAAAATCTTAAACTATCGCGATAATAATAATCATCATCATCAGTTCAGCCTATCGCAGTCCACTGCTGGACATAGACCGCCCCAAGTTCGCGCCAGACATCCCGGTTTTCCACAATCCTCATCCAGCCTACACCGGCAATCTTACGAATAATATGTAATCTAAAATTCCGTAAAAAGTGAGAATCATTTCATTACCACTTAGTCTAGTCGATGAGTTGAAAATGGTCGAAAATAAATATACTGCTCTTAAAATTATGTGTGATAGCTTATTGCATCCGGAATGACGCCTATAAAAATGTTCTAAAAGCGTGGAAAAAAATGGCCTTTCGTTTTTTGCCAACATTTCATAAACTGTTAATTGTATTAAAGAAATCTCAAAAAAAAATTCTGAAAGAGGAGGTCCAATAAAAAAGTCCCAGCTCCCGGAACTCTATCTCCACTATTTATAATTTTACAAAAATGGGTCTCCGCGTGATATTTTTAGGTTGCGCGCGCGGCGTCAAAAGCGAGTACGACACATTGTTTAATTTATTTAAGGTATTGAAAAGTTAATTTTTCAACAAGTTAAACGATTGTTAACTAACAAAATTTTCCCCGAATTCCGTCTCAATTTTAGTTCCAGAAAAATCATCATTTTTTAGAAAAATTACCGGTTTTTGTTCAAGTACAATAATTATTATAAACAAAGAATGAATATATTATTTACTTTTATGGGGTGATCTTGTTAATCATGTATATAAGAAAGGCTGTACGAAACGAAAATTTTTTACGACAATTATTTAAACATTTTTTTTCATTTATGTACAATTGAGACGGAATTTCGAGAAAATTTTGTTAGTTAACAATCTTTTAACTTGTTGAAAAATTAACTTTAAGTAAAATTTCCAAAGTATTTATAGTGTTCACAATACACCATATTTTTTTCAAATTAAAAAAATATATATTCAATACCTTAAATAAATTAATCAATGTGTCGTACTTGGTTTTCACGCCGCGCGCGCAACCCATTTCACATTAAACCCCATTTTCACCATTAAATTAAAATTATAAATAACTAGCTGCTGTGCCCGCGACTTCGTCCGCGTGGAATTTAAAAAAATTGTTCAGTTCGCAGTTATAAAACTAAAAATCTAAAATAAAACTAGCCTAAGTTACACCTTATTACATCAGCTATTTACCAGTGAAAATCCTGTCAAAATCGATCCAGCTGTTTCAGAGATTAGCCGGAACAAACAGACAGACACACAATAATTTTAAAAAATGTTATTGTGGAATATGTACCGTGTATAGATCCATGTACATTTCGTAAAAAGCGGTTATTTTAATATTACAGACACTCCAATTTTATTTATTTGTACCTATAGATATTTGTATCTCCATGATATAGTTCCGGGAGCTGGGTGTTTTTTATTGGGAATTTCCTCTTCTTTTGAAATTTCTTAAATACAGGGTGTCCCGCGATAAAGTGCAACCCCGAAAGAGGGTGAAACTAGACCATAAATTATCGACAAAAAACAGAATAAAATTAAAAATATTAAATAATTTTTTTTTTTTATTTTTTTTTATTGACGAATTAAGATTTTTATATAGCTTACGTAGGCTCTTTGTACAAAAAATGATGATTTTTGTACGTGTTTTTTGGGATACAGGCATAATTTTTTTTTATTTGAATGGCAATATGGTAAGAAATAATAATAAATCATAAAATTTCCTGGTATTGGGGAAATAATTCTGAGAAAATTAGAGATCATTGAAAAAAACATTCCGGATCCAATAAGCTATCACACATAATTCTAAGAGCACTATCTTTATTTTCGACCATTTTCAACTTGTCGACTAAACTAACTACTCTACGCGGAATGGAACACGCTTGGCGAGTCTCTGCGCTGCTGCCGAGCGGGATTTTTTTTTTATAATAAAAAAAAAAGATTTTTTATATTTCGTAATATTTATTTGTACCGTTGGTCCCGACCATAATCCCAAAATCCCGACTTTTTGAAAATTTGTCCAGACATTTTCGTCTTCCCATCTGGCAACCCTAGTACTACCCCAGTCGGGCTGCTCCATATTTTGAGCAGGAAATTTCCTGCTGTGCCCTACCTCAGTTAATCTTATCTGATTTTATTATTCTACTTGAAGTCGATCATCGAAGAAGGTTAATAATTTTATATTCGCCGTACAGCGACAAGTAATGCTGGAGAAACAGTTTTGGACGCCTAGTTTAACTATGTAATATAAACCGACCTAAAACTTACATACGCCATTAATATATTAATAGGTATGTATACAGAACAAGGAGACTCCTACATAGAAAGTCGTGTAAATTATTAATTACTATATAACGATCCTTAGCGCCGATGTTATACTCGTATCTCGGTCTAGAACGTCATAATTTATACACACTGTAACTTAATGTGTGCTCTGTAACGCTATCAAACAGTTTTTATAGGTTAAGGAAAGTCAATAGATTTAAGACGCCAAATAAAGACGATTGCACACTAAATAAATAAGTTTTTTGTTACTACGATAAGAGTTTTTGTTTCTTTAACGTTTGAGGTCAAGGTGATTCGGGAAATTTATCGCTAGGTTTCAAACGAAGATCAAAACACATTTTTGCAAGTTTTTGAACAGTACATTGTGCTTAAAATAAGGGTGTTTAGGTACTCGCAAACGAAAAAACCAACTTCAATTTACAACGACAAACAATACAACGTATGTAGGTAGATGCAATAATAATCAATTAAGTACACATTATTATGAATAACTTAAAAAGTACTTGTCAGTTCTTGATTAAATACAAATGATAAGCACCAGCTTTCGATTAGAAAATAATAATCAAAATCGGTGGAAGCAGTAAAATGTTATGAAGTAACACATAAAAGTAAAACAGAATTTAAGGACCTCCTCCTTTTTTAAGTCAGTTACAAATTAACTCAAGGTTCAATATAAATAAATTTGCTGTATATACTCGTATTTATAAAAAGCGTATTTACATTAAAATAAAAAGCGTAATTCCTTTTATAACAAACACTAGTGTGTTAACCTCTTTCTCTACTCTAAGAAATTTTGTAATACCAAAACAAACAAACAAAATTTAGTTTCTCTGAATTTCACAATATTTTCAGAAACCAAATTCAGTGATTTTCATTAAAGTAAATTTGAATTGTATTTTCACAATTAGATGCGAACTTCTGGGTTTACTTTATACAAGAGCTAGCGACCCGCTTCGGCTTCGCACGGTGTAAAAACTATCAGTGTTCCTCTACTATATTATACATATAAACCTTCCTCTAGAATCACTCTATTTACTAAAGAAACCCAAAAAATCCGTTGCGTAGTTTTAAGGATCTAAACATACAGACAGCGGGAAGCGACTTTGTTTTATATTACGGGTTAAAGTATGAAATTGCCGATTTGTAAAAAGATTTGCCGATTGAAATATTGAAAATCGTTTTTTTTTTTTTTTTTATTTAACATATTTATTTAATCAAAATGATTACCGGGTGAATAGGAAGGTCATATCGACGGGTGCAAAGTAAAAAAAGTTAACTACAATTTTGAGATTTTTTTTTTATTTCAGTAACTAACTAAAAACTCTATATTTTACAACATGGCAAAAGAAAAAATTAAAATATCGCCTCATTTCTTGTACTTTTGTCAAGTAAAAAAAGACAACTACTGCTTTTTTGTAAAATTACACGACGTACATGCGTTCAACTACCGCTGGCCGCTTTTACGCAGTCCGCGCGGGGGGCGCACGTTCATTCTATTGCGTCATCAGTCAGATGGCACGTTCTTCGCCGGCCGGCAACAATGTTAAACAAATAATTTCACGATGAAGAAAAAGACATCTGCGTAATTATGCTTTGAATTTTGATTTTATTTAGAATATAACACAGTTATGGACTATTTTTAATAATTGGAATAGTCATACTTTTTATACTTACTGAAATATATATGTATGAAACATACTTTATTAAATCCAGATTTTTAATTCCTATGTAGAAACGACCAAGTGGTAGTTAACTCAGTTGTCATATTTTTAAGCACAGTGTAGAGGCGGACAACTGCAATATCTCGTAAATTAAACATAATTAGAAGAAATGAAAAATACAGGTGTTTGTCTTTGTAAATAATGTAGCAATGTTGAAAATTTCAACAAATTTGGTTTGAAATTGACAAAATGGGATCACTTTTTCCTATTATACGCTCTCCTGAAAAGTAGCTGTTTTGTATATAACTCTTTTTACTTTGCACCCGTCGATATATGCCTTTGCGATAGAACTCTGGTGATCTAGCTTCGACAAACTGTGTGAAAGCATTTTGTACTGCTTAATGAAAAGAAAACTTTTTATTACATAGAAAATTGTCCAAATCACAAAAAAATGGTAGTCCGTTGGAGCTAGGTCTGGCAAATACGGAGGGTGACGATTGGTTTCTAATTGCAGTTCCTTTAGATTTAAAATGGTTTCTCGTGCTGTATGAGGTCTCACGTTATCATGGAGCAATAATGGTGAAGATCGATTCATGAGTCGGGCTGTTTGACTGCTAGTTTTGCTATCATTGTTGGAGTTCGGCACAGTAGACATCTGCCGTTATTGCTTGACTAGATCGGAGAATAAGCTATAGTGAATAACACCATGCTGAGACCACCAAACTTTTACCATTCCTACCTTTTTATTGGTAAGCTTTGCTTTAGGACACTGTTGCGGTTTTTCCCTGGGGTCAGCCATTGCATTTTTCGCTTACGATTATCGTGAAGAATCCATTTTTCATCACATGTCACAATTCGATCCAATATTCCTTCATTTCTGTATCGATTAAATAAGGCAAAGAAAGTCTCAACACGCGTTTCTTTCTGTAGATCAGTCAAATCATAAGGCACACATTTTTATATTTTTTTATTTTAATGATTTGACGCAAATAAGTCAATATTGTTAGTAAGGTAACGTTTAACGGTAAACCATGCCGCTAATTCCTGGGCAGTTTGGCTCGGATTGGCTTCCACCGTCTCTTTCAATTCATTGTTATTCACCTGTGAGGGCGGTCTTCCACTTGGTTCGTTCTTCAAATCAAAGTTTCCATCACGAAAGCGTTTAAATCAAAATCGCACAGTGCGTTCAGTAGTATTTCCCTCTCCAAACGCAACATTGATATTGCGAGCTGTTACTCGTATTCAAAAATCACTCGAATTTTCGAAGTATCCATCTTATTTGTTTATTTATTTATTTATACTTTATTGTACATCACAACTACACATATCATTTACAGACTGTGAAGTACAATGGGCGGACTTATGGCTATTTAGCCATTTCTTCCAGACAACCCAAATCAATCATCATCTTTCATGTCTAAGCTGAATAAAAAAAACAACTGAAAGTTGATAATCGAATGTTGCAGATTTTTTTAAAGAAGAACTACATAAGCACAATGTGAAAGAAGTTTCACTCGAAAATTTTAGACCATGAAGGTTCTATGTTAATTCGAAGTACCTATTACAATAAAACGGCATTTTCATACTTTAACTTATATACGGTATACGATATACGGGCATGTAATGGCAATAAATTTTGATAGGTTTCAATTTCTACACATGTTTTGCCAAGCCCCTACGGGTTGCAATGTAGCTGATCAAATCCCAGTAGATCAAAAGTATAGCAATGTGTACAGAGTATTTCAATAGATAGGCCAATTTTTATTTATTTCTATAGTTTTAATGTGGCTACGGCAGTAAAGAAAATAGCCAACCCCATCTCTTATCCTGGGTGTAGTAAGAGGCGACTAGGGATAACAAAGTTCCTATATCAGCCTGCGACTACAGAAGCCAACTAGTAGCGGGATAGCAATCCAACTGCTGACGTCTGTAAAGCTAGAAGGGTCAAATGGGCAGAACCACTAAAATTTTTGCTAAACTTGCACTTAAAATTTTAAGAATCCTTTTAGCGTCCATTAATTTTTTTTTACATCAATAAAATAACAATCAATATTTACCGTACCCAAGCAAAGCAAAGCTATTACGATATTAATTGAATTATTAACCTTTTAAATAGGAATTTTCTTTTGAAAGCATACTTTCTAAAAGTACTTACGTTTCTGTCATATTTTATCTAGCAAAAAAAATTAATATTGATTCTATAATAAATTACAAACATTGTTTTAGGATTTTGTTTGATGACTTCTGCGAGTTTGTAATGACATTTATTTTTCGAATATTTATGTATATTTATCGCAACTCCGGTGACAACAAAACCTAACTTTTGATAAGTTAGTTATGACTTATCACCACGAAAACTGGTTTTGAGTCTATAATATTTTTTGTTCATTTCTTGTATATTTTTTAAAAGAAAGATTAATTAAAAATACATCCAAAAACTAATAAAATAGTAAAGCTGTTTAATTATATGAGCATTATAATTTTCCAACAAAAAAAAAGTTAGTATAACCTTGTTATTACCTTCAAAAAAAATTCTACAAAAAATATACAAATAGTCAACAAATACAACAATCGTATTTATCTTATTTATTCCGTTTATCTTACAAGTATATTATCAGTTTGTTTTCTTTGCAGGTTAAACGAACGAGTTGAAAAGCAACTAAAGAATAACTAGAGTTCCTTGCACGATCCATAAATACTCTTATAGGCTGCCGATGTTTGCTCTAAGAGTCTTATCACTTGATAAGTTAGAAAACAAGCCACGATCAAACAACCTTATCATGGTAACATTCTTACTGGAGACGCTACAGAGCTCCGCAGAATCAAATGTTATAAGGCGTGGTGCGCAAAATACTTGAATATATCCGCGATGGAAGAACTCACTTTCGAAAACAATAGATAAAAATTAAAAAAAAAGTCATAGTGACGTGAACGAAGAACCAAATTTAGTAATTTCTAGTCTGAGACGAGATATAAGTTCGGCAAACTGGAGGATCTACAGACTTTGGATACCGCTGAGGGTGTGGGGGAGGACGCTACCGAGGAGTGCCTGGCTAAGAACTTTAACCTATCTCTAAACTTCTGCCCTGCCTACTTCGATGGCTTACTGTGCTGGGACCCAACTCCGTGGAACACTTTGGCGGTTCAGAAGTGTTTCAGTGAGTTTCATGGAGTCCAGTATGATGATACACGTAAGTTAAGAATTCTATATATCTTATATATAAAATTCTCGTGTCACAATGTTAGTTACCATACTCCTCCGAAACGGCTGGATCGATTTTTATGAAATTTCGTGTGCTAATCGGGTAGGTCTGAGAATCGGCCAACGTCTATTTTTCATACCCCTAAGTTATAAGGGGGGGGGGGATTGAAGGGGTTAATAACATATATGGCAAAACAACGTTTGCGGGGTTAGCTAGTATTACATATATTTTGTAGTGAAATTCTTTAGGCGCATGAGGGGTAAAATTTAAGAAACCAGTAACGCGGCAGTATCAGGAACGGTCAGTACTTAGATGAGTGACCACCTGGGAACACCGCGTGACGTTGTCATTTTGTTTTTTTGTTTTTCAATCAGTTTTTTTTGTATTTTAAATTCGTTTTTTTTTTGTATTTTAAATTCGTTTTTTTTTTTTGTATTTTAAATTCGTTTTTTTTTATTTATTGTTTTTATTAGTTTGCCAAAGAAGTTTCGTTTCACTTCTGACATGTGTACTTTGTACGCACGCAATTTTTTTTATAAATGATGATTAGTTAACAATTATTAAAATTTAACCATTAAATAACGTAGTGGGATTTTAAAATCATTTAACGTTGATAAAAGTTAAAAATATTATGGTTCAATTAATATTAGAATCATACATAATCATGCGAAACATATTTTGTAATTTGGAATAAGTAATAAAAATGAAACCCGTGGGAGGTTAACTGTAATGTGATCTTATCGTCTATAGATATATTTTGGCACAAGATTGATGATAGGCCTGCTGGATGAATGGATGAAACATTTTAGTTACATAAAATAATTTTACAATCCCATTTGTGGATTTGTACAGAGCGTCCAGTGTGTAGTGATAAGAGTTACGTTTGACCATGAATTGTAGGCCTCATGTATAGAGGAAAACCGTTTTATTTACAAACTATCTATTCCGCCATTGAAAGACATTAAACCAAAAGAAGTTGAACTATATATGACAAAATGTCTCTTCAATGTTTTTAAAGTCAAACTATCACCTATTTTTAACGATTGTTTTGACACAAAGTTTAAGTAACGTAGCTATTTTGCATTATTTAGTAAAGCTCTAAAGATCATAAATGAATTTCAATATCACCTATTCTAATATTTTATCCACATATATTTTGTTGTGGGATGAATAGAGTGGAAAATAGGATGACATATTGAAATAAATTTTCTTTTTAAGTATAAGTTAATGAAAACAGTTACGAATTGAAAGAAAAAATAAAATAAGTTTAAATCCACTTTTATGTACTCGTAGCTAAAATAAAATAGAAATGGTGCCTTTGATTTTTGTATACAATGGTGTTACTATTTGTTTGTGGTTGTTATATTTAGTAATAATTAATATTTTTTTAATGTCATGATGAAGTAGTGAATGGTAAGTGATTTCACTACTGATCATGGTGTAAATTTGTTTATTTAAATGCCTGTGTGGCTGTGTACCATCCCATGACGCCGCGTTGGTGCAACGGTCACAGCAATGGTTTGTGGCTGTTGCGCTGACGGTTATGGTTTCGATCCCCACACATGACAAATATTTGTATTGGCCATCAGATATTTGCCGTTTTCTAGGTGTTTGTGCAGTCCTTGTGGGTCTCCCCGCCCCGAGAGCACGTTAAGCCGTCGGTCCCGGTTGTTATCATGTACCTACACCTGATAGCGATCATTACTAATAGTAGGAAATATATCCGCCAACTTGCATTGGAGAAGCGTGGTGGATTAAGCTCTGATCCTCCTCCTTACATGGGGAAAGAGGCCTGTGGCCAGCAGTGGGATATTACAGGCGAAGCGTACCATCCCCATATATCCTCTATAACATCTAAGTATAGATAAATCCCTAATTTTGCTACACTAATATTCTTGTATTTCAACAGAAAATGCTTCGAGATTATGTCTGGAAGGCGAATGGCATAATTACTCCAATTACGTTAACTGCACGGAGAGGATAGCGAACGTGTTGCCGACGGACGTCGCTAGTCTCATATACTTGACCGGATACTCTCTCAGTCTCGCCGTTTTATCTCTCGCCGTATTTGTTTTCCTTTATTTCAAGTAAGTACCTAAAATACTCAACTATATTGCTATTATGATTTTATTATCGGTTTTAGATGATTTTTATGTGATGTCATACAAATACTTTGTCATTTAATATGTAGTATTGCTTAGTGAGGTAAATAAGTAGAGTAAGTTAACAAAAATAAAGTGTAATAAAACTTCACACTCACTCACTTCAGCCTATCGCAATCCACAGCTGGACATGGGCATCCCCAATTTCGCGCCAAACATTATGGCGTGAACTCATGTGTTTTGCGCATAGTCACCACGCTGGGCAGGTGGGTTGGCACCGAAGACGCTAGTGCCCGCTTTCGGTCTGTGTATTTGAAAGCCAGCTGTTGGATGGTTATCCCGCCATCGGTCGGCTTTATAAGTTCCAGGGTGGTAGTGGAACTGTGTTACGCCTTAGGGGCCATTCATAACATACCTACGTCACACGAATTTATCGATTTCTCGACCCCTTCCCCCGTCCTTGTAACAGATGGTCACATTTGTGAGACCCACCCCCCTACTACCGACCCCGTCACACTGACGTCACATATTTTGCAATTTTGCATGAGCAAACTGATGACAGTTTCGACATTATTTTTATTTACATTTTAATAAAAGGCAATTCACCTATAAAACAAATAAAACTTTGAAGTTAGTTATTGATAGGTTGTTGAAGTATCATGTTTTTGTACTTACGTTTTGATATTATTATATTTGGAAATGTGACGTCACAAAATTTTGGACTCCTCCCTCCCCCTTGTCACACAATGTCACACTTCGTCGACCCCCTACCCCCCTCTTAACGTGTGACGTAATTTATGGATGGCCCCTTAGTCGCCACTTACGACACCCACGGGAAGAGAGGGGGTGTGGCTATAGTCTTTACTGCCGTAACCACACAGCAAAATAAAACCTAAAATACTAAAATAGATAAATGCGATAACAATAATGATCGATCATTTTCGTCTTCAAATAGTAACGTAATCGATTCTTAGACCAATAAAGAAACGTGAAGACAATATTTAATAGCTATATAGAATAGTACCTGTAACACAAGCGATTAAGTTTTAAGAAGCTTTTCGACAGCCAAATTAGTTTTGATTTGCACCCTTTATAGGCTTTTAACGTTAACCTTTTAGTCCTTAGCAATTATTTAACGCTCATCATTGATCAATGTCACTCAAAAGCTGCAATCATTATCCTTCACGTTATCAGTCTATTAAATTTAAATGAGACTATATGAAACGCTCCACCTTTCGAAAAAAAATCATCGAAATCGGTCCAGCCAGTCAAAAGTTCTGAGGTAGCATAAAAAAATACAATCGAATTGAGAACCTTCTTCTTTTTAGGAAGTCGGTTAAAAATAAGATAAAATGATCAGGATTCAACTCAAGTAATGACCACAATCAAGATCCAGATAGAGTTTACAACTCTACCAAGGTGACCTCTGTTGTTGGTTGATGTCGTAGGTCTGGATATGTGTGTAATTTACTTAATTCAATTTGTATGAAACTCCTTTGATTAGGGGTCAATTAACCGGCACCTAAGCTCTCGACACGTGCCAACGTCCTATACTAACACATTCATATACCTAGACAAATCGATAAGAAGCGTTAGCGGAAGTTTAAATTCAATTGATTTCACTGCACAAAGTGCTGTGAGTGTAACTCATATTAATAAACATGAACGATATTTGATTTACTTGCAAAACATCATCTAGTTTGTTGGCAATTAACAATCACACAAAAATTTTCTGTACCTAACTACTTAATAATTACTTAAAGACTTTCACAAAAATAAGTTTAAATTAAGCACAACTTTTGCTTCCAGATCCCTTTACTTAATTTAAAATCATCCACAAACTATTTTTTAACTAAACATAAGGTCCTAATTTCATTTACCACTCTGACAAAAGGTTCTCTCGGAAACAAAATGTGAGTTTAGTCATTAAGAATACTACTTAGATAGTAATTAAAAACTTGTCTCATTTCTAACATGCCTACATTAAATCTAATGTTCTTTTAGTTTATCTTACTTTTCATATAACTTTCTCTTTTAGTAGTCAGTTAGTTGCTAGCTAACTAGCTACTAGCTACGCATTTTCATCCACTACTCCCTTGTTAATTTCATAATCATTATTTTAGTTTGCATCTTAATAAAGGATATAAGGCAGAAAAAAAGTATGTGTAGGCTCCGACGCACGACTCGAGTTTACTCCTTCAGATCAACTATCTAAATAGGCACAAAAAAGGCTATACCACTCTAAGAAAAAGATTATATATATCAAATGGTAAATAAACGAATCAAATAACGCCATCTATCGGAGCCCTATTGGGTTAACAAAAACGTAACGAGGTCATTCTTTCAGTAGATTTTACTCCTCATATTTTTTCATACCGGGGGTCTTATATGAAAATCGATTCTTAAGGAGTAAACTCCAAAAAAATTATGGGGAGTGAAATCGTGTGTAGCAACGGAAAAGCGTAAGGGCCTATGCAAACCGCGTTTTTTAAACGCGATACAGACGCGATGCAAACGCGCGTGTGACGCGATACAAACGCGATGCAAACGCGCGTATGTCGCGATACAAACGCGCCGTCGACGCGCGTTTGAATCGATACAAACGCCAACAAACTGCTCTGTAGGATAAAAACGCGCCGTCGACGCGCGTGTCACGCGATACAGACGCGATGCAAACGCGCGTATGTCGCGATACAAACGCGCTGTCGACGCGCGTTTTAGAAACGCGCGTTTTAGAAACGCGCGTCGACGGCGCGATTAAAAAACGTGGTTTGCATAGGCCCTAACAGTGATGCAGAGGGTAACGTTTTACCTTTACAGCGTTTTTAGCTGTTTAGGAAATGATGCATACCAACATTTACTGGACCATTACAAATATCAAGCGTCAATTTATGTTTTAATTTTAGAGTATTACTATTTAAATTAATAATTATAATTTGACTCATTTAACAAATACTAAATTCCAGTCGCTTGTCGGAACTGACACATACACTTTTTTATGTAACGCAACTATAATGGAAAAAAAATATTTAGTATATTATATATTAATTGAGGCAACTTCAAACCTTATCTGTTGGAAGTAAATATACATATTTTTATTCACAAGATATCGTATTATCTTCGTAATTATAGAACATAACTGAAATTTGGTTTTGCTATATCGCATTTCTTTTCCCTTATACGACTTCGATTTAACGTGATCTTAGAAAATTTATAATGAAATAATGTATCGTATAAAACATAAAGCTTAAAACAACAATTTTGAGCTACAGGTCAATGGTATCCCATAAACGAATTTTTATTTAGATTTACCCAGCTACCTCTGCATATTATTCTGTTTATATCGCTAAATAAATAAATAAATAAAATATAGAATATTATAGTACGTATTTATTCATTGTAAACGTGAAGAAGATAACAATTATATAATTTCATCGTTAGTGTACCAACTAAAAACTTGTTTAACGGCTTTAAATTTGAAGTATTTTATCTCCCATTTCATAAATATTATAAAAATCATTACAGTTGCAAATATACAACGTAGGTAATATGATACAACGTAATAAATAATTACAAAATTTCCTTTAACAACAAACAATGAACGTCGAATATAAAAGTTGCTAGCGTCTTATTGAGACAGTTCGCCTTTATCTAAGGTTTAATTATTACGAGAAACTTCTATAGTAGAATTCGTAGTACATGTTTCTTCAATTTTTAAATAACTTATGATTTTTATTAATTTTTATTTTTACCTATAAGAAAGGAATCTAAAACAATTATAACGAAAAACTATACAAACAAATACAACTTTGACTAGCAGTTAGCGCAGTTTGTAGTGGCCCTGCTTTCTGTAATAGACTCTGGGTGTAATATTTGTATTTATATATGAATTCCAGGTATATTTATTAAAAAAATATATTTAGCTATATCAGCCGGCTGTTACCTATATCACACAAGCATTAGGTAACACAAGCATTAAGTTGCTTATCTTAGGAACAGACGACTATGTGTGAATGTTAAGATATATAAAAATACAACTAACACGTGGTTCAATAAGTCCCGAGACTAAGTACTAAAAAATCAAAAGAGTTTTTAATATATGCGCCATTTCCAGGTTTAGTCTCGGGACTTATTGAACGATCTAGTATCTAACTATAGAAAACACGTTACGCAGAAGACGAGCTTAAAAGCCATACAGATTACAGCCCTATCTACCAATGCCTTTTTGGGTCACATTGCAATAAAATTATAGTATATGCACCATTTTGTATATAACGTTTACTAATTACACCTATTGTCTTGTACTGTTGTAGTGATAAAACAAAATTAACTTAGTTTCAAGTATTAAAAACCTTAATTGCTTTTTAACATACTAAGCCTACAATAGCGCACTACAATTATATTTTAAAAAATTTTGCTCTTAACAACAGAACTGCAAAAATTGTTTCGGAATAAAATAATCGTTTGAAACACCCCTTTAAATGTTTCACAGAAACCCACAGTCTCCAAATAGAATTTCACTTACGGCCTTAGGATATTTTAATTCTATTAAAATTGTGTTTTTTGATTGTTCGTTGATATATTATGTATTTGTCTATACCGTTGATGCAATTTCTACCGTGACTCTGAGTATACACATTTATTTATTTAATTTGAATAAAATTTTTAATAAGCTTGTAAAGTTTGCTATGCACATTATTTAAAATTATAGTTACGTTTTAGAATTTTATGTATATTAATAAGAATATTGTTAATTTTCTTGTGTGGCTCTTGAGCACAATCTCATACGTCTTGAGCTGCGGTTTAAAACTTTAAATAACATTTTTCATTTATTTATATGCATTTTATTTATATGTTCACACGTGTATAATTATATGTCAAAAAACTTGTAGCTATATCAGTCTTTTGTTACCCATACATAAAGTTACAGTCAATAAGATGCTTATAATAGGACCAGACGACCGTGTGTGTCTGTTACAGATATTTATTTATATTAAATAGCAATTTGTTTAATAAAATTTCCTAAATATAAGAACCGGTATTAAACAGTTTTCTCAGCTATTTAAAAACGTAGTTTGTAGGTGCCATCTAATTAGCAATTGATACGCAATGTTCAGAATCTGCAATTATTATAATTGTGTTTCTTGTTTCAGAGATCTGAGATGTCTTCGTAATACAATACACACTAATCTTATGTCTACTTATATACTATCTGCTTGCAGTTGGATCTTAAATTTAGCTTTACAGGTAAGTTTTATTATTAAATAATAATAATGCTTTTTTATTTTTTACTAACAAACATGATTCCAAAAATACATAGGTATTCAATTCAAACAATACAATATGGATTTAAATTTATATTCGTATTTATAAATTAATTTATGCACAATAATATTACACTAAATGTCACATTGATATTTAAAGCTACTGTTACTCATAAAATAATTACGTTTTCTTTAAATGATTATTAATTTAAGTGTGCGTGCGCTGCGGGCACAGCAATCGATTTACTTACTAGCGGTCGCAGGTTGAATGATGATTTTTTCATTTCATCACATGATAAATTTTTGTGCAAACCATACATACCTCTGTCGTGATCTGGACGTTTGCACTTGTGAGCTATGTGTGTTTCTGAAAACTAAACACAGTACTCACATCCTACTCGAGGCAGTTGAGTGTTAAACTGTTATTGAAATGAAACTTCTTTAGAAACGTTTTGATTTGAATCTCGATGAAACGAAAATGTGATGAAGAAACGAAAGAGAATGACATAGAATACATTACATATTATTTTATATTCATGGTAAAAAAATGTCTCGTAGGCAACTTTTCAGAAGTTTCACTTTTGCCGTGTGTGAATTGCACCACGCACATTTTATTTTTATTTGTATGTGTAAACTAACCTCGATGTGCCCAGGAAACACGAAATAACGTAAACAACCTGCAGATATTTAAGTTCCATACTATAAAAGACTGTACACCGGTCGATGTATGGATAACAATGAATTAAGACTTTCGGTTTCGATATAACAAGACTTTATACTATTACCGCGATTGTCATTTTTTCACTCCCGATATTTAGACGATGTCGCAGACGCCATGGTTTTTTATTTTTATGTAACTAGGTTGGCAAACAAGCGTACGGCTCACCTGATGGTAAGACCGTAGCCTATAGACGCCTGCAACACCAGAAGCATCGCAAGTGCGTTGCCGACCCTATCCCCAATCCCGCCAGGAGCTCTGGTCACCTTAGGTACTCACCAACGGGAACACACTACTGCTTGAAAACAGTATTATTTATCTGTGGAAAGACGCCATGGTCGCGGGTGAATCGTAATACCAAAAGTATTCGTTGAACGTGAAAGTTTAAAAACTAATTTCAATAAATTAGATTCCAAAATATACTTTAAATCAGGGATGTCGAAGATACGGCCCGCGATCGCCATGTGTCACAGAAAGAAGTATCATGAATTCACTCGATTCCTCTACGGAAGTTTTAAGATGCGCACACTACATTTTTTTATTTGAATCTGGCCCGCCTACACATTCTAAATTTAATATAATGTGGCCCTCTGCAAAATTGAGTTTGATACCCCTGCTTTAAATATTTAACCATACCCCTTCCTTCGCTTATGACTAGTCCCTTTATGTCAGTCTTTTTGACTGGAAAAGAGTTTAAAACGGATCAATAATTTTAGAGATTTTCGATTACAAACAAAAATTAAATATTTTCTCTGTAAATGGTAATGATTGGAAAGGTCATAAGTTTCATCTATTCTTAGGCGTTTGCATTTACTTTAAGAACCGGGTCGTAGTATTTTTGTAATTATGTTATATTTTATGGGCCTAATTTGTATCTAATAAATCCGCATCGACATAATCTTTGTCCTATGTTTTCAACAATTTTATTTATGCTGTAACATACCTATACCTTCGTAATAGTAAACGTGGTTTGAAAAAAATAATAATTTGTGTCCTTTCTTTGTGCGCTTATTAGAAGAGAACCACTTTCTGCACTATAATTGTTATTACGGAAAATATTTCACGGGAAAAAGTATCGGGGGGCACGGTAGTGCCCCCGCCAAGTCGAGCGCGAAGCAAACACTGCCGTACCATCCTTTACTCGAACCATTTCGCCGCATTTTCAGGCCCGTATTTGAGAACCTCTGGATAAGACCAGAACGCTGAAATTTTCGTCATCCAGTAAGCTATAATCAAATACTTAAAATATAAAATTTCAAGTCTGTAGGTCATTTAGTTTCGAAGTTAAGCGAAAGCAAAGTTTCGCATTTACGACACTCACTCACTCATGATCATCAAAATAGAACTAGTACTTCCCATAAACTCAGAGAGCTGAAATTTGGTACAGAGTTAGGGTTTAATGGCTACATAAAAGGAAAACTATAAAAACTAGGATAATCGAAGATCTGGAGTACCTGGTGACCCTGATTAGAAAACAGAAAAGCCCAACCAAACTAGTAGAAGAGATCGAATACCGCCTTTACAAAAATATAATGCGAAAAACAGGGTGTAAGGGGTTGAAAGGTAGGAATGAAAATTTGTAAGGAAGTATGATGTATAATGTTTGTGTTTTGTAACTGTCAAACATTTAATATTCATCCCGTCGATATGGTAAACTCTCACCTAAAATTAAATAACGTATTTATATAAAGGTTTCGAATCGACAACATATATCCACAATATAAGGATAGTGGCGTATTTTTGATTTTAAAAATGTATAATAATGTCAGTATACTGAAAACGGATTGACATAATACTCTGTGGTCTGTGCATAATACATATTGATTGGTTGTCAAATATTTAGGCGTGCGTTCAGAAATTTATTTAGTGTGAACTAAGGAAAATATATAAAGCTACTTAAATATACAATAAATGATAAATGTACAAATGAATTAGATACAAAAAAAAAGTTCAATTGATTGGTCTCCTTGAAAAATTCCAGATTATTCTGTCAATCCAGTCAAAGTCAGTATATCATAAAAATATTTTCCTCGCGGAAGTGTAAAACATATGTTTTATATATCTTAATCTGTACTAATCTATACTAATATTGTAAACCTGAAAGTTGAATTGTTTGTTTGTCTGTTTAAAACGCGCTAATCTCAAGAACTACTGATTCGAATTGAAAAATTCCTCTGAGGTGGATAGCCTATAAGAGAACGGTTATGCATTAAGAAGAAGGAAGGCTATTTTTTTCCTCAAATCAAAGTGGGTGAAACCGCGGGGCCCAGCTAGTTGGTACATAAAAAAATCGACTGTCATTGCGAAAATCCAGCGTAGTGGGACACATCTTCTAATTTAATCTAGCGTATAGCGTCCCACTTGTATTGTAATAATAAAAAAACTATTCCAAAAAAAATGTGTCAAATAAGAAATTCTAATAAAATAAATAAATATGCCTGAATATTCCCACGTTTCTACAAAAAGGAGTGAAATCCCACCAAAAACATTCTGTAAAAAAACTAGCCAAGTCTCGATGGAGCTGCTTGTTTATCTCTAAAAAGTAATGAAATCTAGACAAAGTCGTGCCAAGTCTAAGGTTCCTTACTGCGATTTATTTATTATTATAGTTAATATTGTGTGACTTGGCCGTTGAAGGGTACACAAGGGTACAAAACGAGGTGCTACATGACACCGTTGCACCAATCTGTCGCCAGAACCGCTACCCATTGACGATGGAAAATTGCCACTTGGAAAACGTTGATTGAATAACCAGTCAATCGTAGGCTTGATAAAGCTGCGTATTTCAATAATACTTTTGTATGGGCAAGCCTGAAACAAACTGTATAAAAAATTATTTCCAGTACGTCTATTTTATGTTAGATCGGTGGTCGATTTGACGCTCCAAAAATAAGAGAACAGAAGTCAGCACTGTCAATGCTGAATGCATGTGTTGCACAATCAACAACCGCCTAAAATGAGACACTTTCGTCCAATTAATACCAATAACAGTATGGGATATTATTCTTAGTTTTGTACCCTTCAACGGGCAAGTCACACAACATTAACTATAATAATAAATAAATCGCAGTAATGGAACCTTAGACTTGGCACGACTTTGTCTAGATTTCATTACTTTTTAGAGATAAACAAGCAGCTCCATCGAGACTTGCCTAGTTTTTTTACAGAATGTTTTTGGTGGGATAACATTTATTACCATGTACATATGTAACACCACAAAAATGGAAACACCCTGACGCAATTCAACGTCGCACTTATTTGTTTAAACTTTTAACTTTGCATCCCGAAATGTCAAATATTTTTAATTTATGAAATGAAATCTTATACTATTAAACGAGCAATTCTTGTATATATATATATATATATATATATATATATATATATATATATATTTTCTGAATCTCGGAATCGGTTCCAACGATTTTCGTGAAATTTAGTATGCAGGGGATTTCGGAGGCGAAAAATTGATCTAGCTAGGATTCATTTTAAAAAAATGTCGTTTTATCCCTGTTTTTAAGCAATGAAAAAATATCATTAGAATACGAAGCTTAATTTCACTACGCGTCAACATAGCTTTAATGGCGTAATTAGGAAATCGGCGGGTGACAAATCGTGTTGACCCGGGTTCGAATCTCAGTCTCCAGATAATTTTTTTTTCTTTTTTTTTTAATTTCACTCGTGATTTATTATTTAAATAAAATTAAAATATAAAAATACCGAGAAAAAAAAAACAAAAAATAAAATGAAAATACCGAGCAAGGCTCGGTCACCCAGGTACTATACTTTAAGAAAATAATTTCCATTTTTATATTTAAAAAAAAACTTTATATGTATAATGTATATGAGAATACACTAACCATGTATATTAAACACGATCTCGTTGTCAATACGTTAACAATATGTCGAAATTTGGTATACTTCATATCGTAATATGATTTTCCATAAAAGATATTTGGATGCTAAATTAAATTTATTCATAAACACGCTCTATATTAACGTTTCATATGAATTTCATAGCGCCTGTTAGCATCGAATAATAGAAATAGGAAAGAATGTTAATAATATTTTATAAATGAGTATTTCACATACATATGTTCTGTATGCTATATACGTATTATTTATTTAGCCACCCTTTTTTGTCAAAGTATAACAATTTCATTTACTGTTTGGCTACCAGCCTGAGGCCGGAGGCGTGGTAAAATTTATTCCTAAGCATTTAAGTTTAATATTTTTTTATTTATTTATTTACCACCAACAATATAGGCACTGATAATAGACAGTAAGTTATAAACTTATAATCATACACAAAAGATCTTAAAAGCTAAGCGTTAATATGCATAGTTATACAACAAGTCACGGGTTCTGTAGCATAAATTTTGATTTATATTAGCATTTTTTTCATGATTTTTATATTTAAAAAAAAAGATTTATTTGATATTTCAAAGTAACGTAGTAAACATTAATATTACCTCTCTCATGAACAGAGTAATTAAGATATATTTCTATCGGACTTATCAATCCCAAAATTAACCCGTTAATATTGTAATGTAAATACAAAAAGGTTAAAACTTTTAAAAGGTTAACACAAAATGAAACGCTAAACTTATACGTAAATGTTTCAGTACAACACGTGTAAGCGATTGTATTATGAATATTAAAACGAAAAATACCGTTGAAAACTGCCTTTTTATCACTTTTGACTGAAATGGAAGTCGAAGGTTCGTAATATATTTCGAACGTATGTTACACGTCCAAACATAATACCAAAAAAAACCGTATTGAACACGGTTTTTAGCCCGATGTATTTTAATTACAAAGTAATTATTCACTGTGTCGTGTATATTTATTATAACACTTTAAAATTAAAAACCATTTAAAGTTAAAATTTGACAAGCATTTTTTTTATCTTACCTTCCTTAAGGTAACCAACAAAATAAAACTATTTCTATAGTTTTAAAGAAAACACTCTATCATAGCGTAAAAATATTGCTTATTTTCGTACACGTACAGGTTTGAGTCGGACCGGCTGTTAATAATGAATACAAACCAAAAAACAACAAACAGAAATAAAAATACACCGTACTTTACCCACATAAGTATATTTATGACGAGATAATATATGTTCATATAGGATTGCATATGTAGGAATCAGAAGTGAGGAGAGGATGACGGATGGCCAGAATAGTTAATTAGCAATGTAATTTAACACAAAATAGTTACTTAGTATTCAATGTACTCACCGAGCGGGCGCCGGATCTATCGCGTGGCAGAGGGACAGCTCAGAGTCAGTGCCTGGGACTTGCGACCCAAGTGTAGGGTTAAGGAGGGCCCTCCAAAGATACGTATCAAACGCTCCCCATCCACTGCTCGAGCTGCCCACGCTGTCTAACTAAATAAGTAACAATTAATTCGTGTACACAAACTAACTATTAGAAGAGTCGAGGTTAAGCTACTAGCAGAATACACAAGTGCACCGCACCACGCCAGAGCCAAGAATGCCTTAGCCGACGACAGAATGACTCGAATAATCACAGGTACTGACATACACGTCAGAACGACTCGAATAATAGAATGATTGAGGGTAGGTAAATATCAAAAACAGCGTAGGTAGCCTACACGGCCGTCCTGATGTGCGCGCGTCCTCGCGCGCTATTTATTAAAATCTTAGGTATTTGTAAGCAAAAACAAAATATCGCTCGACTATCCTGACAAAAATCTATCCAACATCTTAATATCTGATTCCGTCCAAGCTGGACATTCCGACTAGAAATAATTGGTTTCAGTTAGTAAGTCACTCAGTCACACCAGTCTGAATATGGTTAACATCATCATCATTACAGTCATATCAATATGGTAAGTAACACTAGTCTAGTTTTACAATAGGAAAACCCCTACAATTCAAACCTGCTGGTCTAAATCGTCACCCACTATAGAAGGTGAGATTCCAGCAGCGCATCACTCATCATTGCAAACAGTCTGGTCTTCAGTTAGTTCTCTCAACAACAAACAAGCAAGTTGGACCGGACGGGTGTGTCCTCACAGCCAACCGCGGACGGTATGACCCGGACGACACTGTCCTTTCGACCAACCTAAACCAACAGTATGGCCCGGACGGGTGCATCCCTTCAACTAACCGGGCACGGTATAGCCCGGATGGCACTGTCCCTTCAACCAGCACAAACCAACAGTATGGCCCGGACGGGTGCATCCCTTCAACTAACCGCGCACGGTATAGCCCGGATGGCACTGTCCCTTCGACCAGCACAAACCAACAGTATGGCCCGGACGGGTGCATCCCTTCAACTAACCGCGCACGGTATAGCCCGGATGGCACTGTCCCTTCGACCAGCACAAACCAACAGTATGGCCCGGACGGGTGTATCCCTTCAACTAACCGCGCACGGTATAGCCCGGATGACACTGTCCCTTCGACCAGCACAAACCAACAGTATGGCCCGGACGGGTGTATCCCTTCAACCAACCGCGCACGGTATGGCCCGGATGACACTGTCCCTTCGACCAACTCAAACCAACAGCATGGCCCGGACGAGTGTATCCCTTCAACCAACCGCGCACGGTATGGCCCGGATGACACTGTCCCCTCAACCAGCGCAAACCAACAGCATGGCCCGGACGGGTGCATCCCTTCAACCAACCGCGCACGGTATGGCCCGGATGGCACTGTCCTTTCGACCAGCGCAAACCAACAGTATGGCCCGGACGGGTGCATCCCTTCGACCAACCGCGCACGGTATGGCCCGGATGGCACTGTCCTTTCGACCAATGCAAACCAAAAAGCGTTCTCACCTACTAATCAGCTCTGTCTAGTTCAGCGTGAATTTCTACATCGTGTAAGAGTCATGAGATCAAGTCAAGTCAAATAGTCATGATGATTGTTCGTAGGTCGAAAACATTATAGAACTTAGTCTCTTCCTCAGTCTTACCAGGCAAAAGTTACACAAGTTAGTAATACTACTACTACTAAATCGGTTCTACTAATCACTTAGTACTTATTACATACTCGTAGTTTTATTTGCCACCTTTGTTTCTTAAAGTTATCTCATTTACTGAAATCAATTGTCTCTTTGTTTTTCATTTTACCATTCATCTCTTAAGTACTGTCGTTAGTTCTGTAAACATCAGCTTGTATCATAATGTTGACAGGTTCAGATCGCACAAAATACGAGTTGGCAGACAGTATCATAGTTGTTACAAATAGTATCAGATGTAGCAGTCATAGTATCAGAGTTGGCAGTCATAGTATCTGAATTATTCTGGGATTGCTTATTATCCAAAATCGACAGTGCTCTTTGGCATAACTGAAAGCCATTAAAACCAAGAATTAACTAATTATTACCAGAATAGACCAGTATAGGTCAGTGTGGACCGGTTTCACCTCAATTAATAAACTATATAAGTAACAAAGGACAAGTCACGACCATCCTGCTAGCACACGCCCTTGTGTGATGGTTAACCTGGAGTAGAAGAAAGGCCACAACAGTACTTTATACTCAGTCAAACTCTACGTAAAAGGGGAAAGTAGACAAACTCTACGCTCAAAACTTAGTTTGTTTCAAGAACTTTACAATAATCTGAATCATAATATTGTCATTAAACCAATTATAACTAATCACTTCACTCAAATACCACAGCCATGTACCATCAAAATCATCACAGCCAAAACTATAGACGTACTCTACTTCGACAACAAGCTTGCGAAAACCTCGAGTAAAGACTTCTAACACCACGGCTCTCTAGGCGAAGAGTAATCACAGTACATGTGTCAGTCACATACATCTCAGTACGCATATCAATCGAATGGATCACCCGTGTCAGTCACCTCTCGTGACTACACGCTACGGTCAGAGTTAAAAGCACAACGCAAACCCTTGGGTTGCCCCAAGAGACACCTTCTACAGGGCTACGACTACTAAATAACTAGACTGGTACGGTTGAACACATTACGGTCGATAGAGTTGATCAATCGAGTTTCTCCCTCTACTTAAACTTGAACATCATCATTATCAACAAGATCATAAATTATCGTCTGGTACATGACGTGCTGGCATTTTTCTTAACCTTTCGTGAGCAAATTTGTAGGTACGTTGACAATTTAAGCTTTAAGGGTATACCGATTACCTTCGAGAACTTTTATTACGTGAAAAGGGCCTCAATATTTCGGATCAAGTTTCGTTTGATTACGCTCCTCATTTTGTAACAGAACAAAATCGCCAAAGATATTAAAAAGCCTAGCTGTCTCTATGAAGGAATTATCGAAATCATACAGTTCCATTTACAACCCTTGCTTCGCAAAGTTACTCAACAATTTTTAGCATAGATGGAAACATAAGAATTTCAACAGTTACCTACAACGACTGCCTTAAAATGTACTACTCACGCGTTAGTGTCATTTAACTTTAAAACGCGTGGTTAATAAAGTCGAAATCAAGTTAGAAAATCACACACCTGTCTACTTATTTATTTAACAAACTAGCTACGTAATTAACTAAAATAACTAATAACGGAACAATTAATTTTTTTTTTAACTAAAAATATTTCATTAAATCGATTGAAATTTCTTCTTAACTAAAATCGATTTCATATCAAATTGGTAACGTGTGAGGGAGTCACTAATTTCAAATTTTCTTGAACTGTTAAAAGAAAACAAACGAATATAGTAAGAATTTTCAATAGTTACCTACTCATAAACAAAATTATTAATCTTAGGTGACCTACCTATAACTATTGTTGTAATAGGTTTACGATTGTACCAAGGTGTTATCAATTAACTCTCTGTAATTTAAACGTTCTTAAACAGAACAACTAAAACAACTTTTAAACAGTTTAAATAAATCCATCAAAGGTAGAAAAAGACTAAAACCCTCAAATAAACACTCATTTCTCACTTCAAATCTATAGTTCACGATACACACTTTTAACTATATCAAATTAATTATTATTATCACAGTAATCACTTATACGTCACGTAATAATTAAAACTAAGTAATTAAACAATAACTGCTTATTCACTTGCAAATTACAAGAATCCCGCCAATAGATGATAAAAATGGTGACTGACTAAATCAGAAAATTAGTATTAACTATTGGGAAGATGGCGTCTTTAATTTTACGCTCTTTCGGTACTTCGACAAATAATATTAGTTAAAATATCGTGTAAGATATATCGTGTAACAAACACAAAAAAATATTCGGGTAATCGGAAATACTCAAGCTAAGACGATATTAACACTTTATCACAAACAAGTGGGTAACCACAAAAACTTTAACAACCTAAATACTACAACTACGCTCGCAGCATTTAATATTTTAACTTTGAACTGAGTTCAGAATACTACAAATTACAATTATTTAAAACTATCCTATGGAAACAGTTCTAGTTTCCGAAAAATAGCTTCGATACCGTAAGCGAAGAGAGTCATTAAAGTGAGGGTGGACCTTGTCGCGAAATATGAAAAATGAGTATTCACTCTTAAAAACTCGGATAGTACGCAACGAATCGGTTCGATACGCTTTGCCTTTCGCTAGATCTGGACCTAGAACGCGCTGCAAGCTCGCACTACAATCACACTCACAATCTAATATTGTAACTGTTATGTATGCCCTGATGCGAAGCACTGGCTCGCCAACTGACGATGTGCGCAGGCGCCCCGTCCACCATATTATACTTATCTACGGCCGCGTCCGTTCTCGCCCGTCGCTTGCGCGGTACTGACGTAATGACGTGAGCGCCCCCACACCGTGAGCTCGAGACAGTGTATATAGTTATGACTATACATGTAGCACTATACAAACACTACATCCCTTCCTTATCAAAACTTTAATAGGAACTTAGCAAGTATACATTTATGAATCATATCATGAATTAATTCATCAAATACAGTTTACAACTTTAGTCATTTATTGTCTTCCATTTACTCCAGGTGCAACGACTTTACTTTCTTGATCTTCACCTACAGCTTTCCATTGCCCTTCCTTATTGTCTTCCACTTACTCCAGGTTCAACAACTTCACTTTCTTGATCTACACCTACAGCTTTCCATTGCCATTCCACTCTTTTTAAGTGTACTATGCTCCTTCTTAAGGTTTGTCCACTTTCTTCATTCCTTATTGTCATGTCTCCGTTCTTTGTATTTTCCACAGGTGTGGTGTTGGATTATAATCTCAAGTAAGCTTATTTGTTTTTTAATTTCTTTTACGTACACCTTGTTTTCTTCATTTAAATCTCGATCCCGAGCACTCTTCATCTTATCACCATCCTTCTTTTCTTTTTGTAGAAGGGTCAGAGCCCAATCCACCACGCCGCTCCAATGCGGGTTGGCGGACACATTCCCCACCACGAGCAACGACCGCCACCAGGTGCACATGACAACAACCGTGACCGACGGCTCAATGCGCTCTCCGAGGCACGGCGGGGAGAACCACAAGGACTACTAAGGTTGCCTGGAAGAGATTGCCTTCAAGCAATAAGGCCGCCTTTTGTACATTTTTTTTTTAATAATCGCTGTTAATGTTGCTTATTTATTTTGTTCCTTGTTTGGTGTACAATAAAGTGTAAATAAATGAATAAGGACTACAGACACCCAGACCACGACCAGACCAATAACGATAGCCCATAGCTGTCGTGTGCGGGAATCGGACCCGCAACCGCCCACGCAACAGTCACAACCAGCGCTGTGACCGCTGCGCCACGCGGCGTCAATGTAGTAGGGGTACATTTGTACCTAACATTTCCAATTTAATGGGGGCACATTTGTACCAAACGTTTCCAATTTAATGGGGGTACATTTGTACCAAGCATTTCCAATTTAATGGGGGCACATTTGTACCAAACATTTCCAATTTAATAGGGGTACATTTGTACCAAACATTTCCAATTTAATGGGGGTACATTTGTACCAAACATTTCCAATTTAATGGGGGTACATTTGTACCAAACATTTCCAATTTAATGGGGGTACATTTGTACCAAACATTTCCGATTTAATGGGGCACATTTGTACCCAACAATTACAATAACTTCATCAAATGATCAATCAAAGTAACTTCCTATACAACTTACACATACGACTTTATAGTCGTAAACAAGGAACACGCGAGTATCTGAATGATCTATTTATTTCTGTTACTACCACATAAAATGTATGCTAATCACACTTATTCCGAATAATTACAGAACAGAACTCAACTCTTGTTTTAGGGAAGGAACATTTTTTGTGATTTAAAGAGAAATCAGCCTTAGTCAAAGCTTCTAACACGATTTTGAGTCTCTCTTGCCCTGATCCAATATCTGGAGAGGTAATCAACACCAGTTGTGTTCAAATCCGCATTGAACTAAAGCCTTGTTATAGACCACAACTATATTTTTCCAGCGCGTTGTCTCACGCTATCATTATAACACGTTGTTACAAAACTTAGCCGCAGTCTGAACGCGGAGACATTATCATTTTATTAACTGAGTTCCAAAAAGGGAGGAGGCCCCAACCCGGGCGCACTTCCTGTCGCATTTCGGATCAGAATCCCCGACCGGGCGGACCGATCTAGATCTAGTTATCTCGCAACTACTCGAAACGCGCTGTACATGAAAGAAAATATTAATATCTGTGAGTGAGACTAGTGAGACTATAAAAGTTACAAAACTATAATGCTATCCCGCTCCAGCCTCGCTGTGTACGTTTAGAATTTGAAACGCCTAGTTTGCCGAGACGTTATATTTCTAGTGCGAAGTTGAGGGTCGATACACAAACGCTAATACATCTCGTGTTATATTTACGACGCTAGATGTTTTATTAACAACCACTAATCAAAACGTCATCCACATATACGAACATAATCATGAGCCAAGTCACCCAGAGCATTCATTATTGCTCTTTGAAATACGGAGATCGCGTTCTGTAAACCAAAGGGATAGTCAAGAATTCATATTGACATCAGGTGTTATAAACGCAGTTTCCCTATTGAATCTAAGTACATTTACTGAAATCAATGAAAAACATTAGCGCAATGTATGATTAATATTCGTACAATACTTGTTACAATTAACAAATCGGGTCAATTAATTATTGTTTTTCAATTAGGTTTTAATATTATGATACCTAGAGCACAGCGTACTAATGAAATACGAAATGTAGGCTAGTTAACGACGGATGACAGTAATAGCACATCACACAGCACAGTGTTTTGTTTGAGTTGTGCGTATTTATAAATTATTTTATTATATGTATAGATAATGGTTCATACTACATGTGCTTCAGGAGACTGCATGTCATCATCTTGTATAAATAATAATTTAAAATTGCATCAGTTTCCACACACACAAATCAATTATATCAACACTTAAAGAACATTAATTTTAATGCAAAACCATGAGCCTGCTTCCCTTCTAAATTTTATTAAAATTACTAGGTACTATCTACCTATCTACGTATGGGAACTACTACAAAAATACCTTCCAGTCGCATTTGTAGATATAAGAATCCGTATCTTTTTTTTTTTTTTTTACCCTCGTCATTTTATGTACTTCAATATTTTTTCATTTTATTCCTCGTACTCTACACACAATTGTAGAACGGATGATAAAAATATATTAAATTGTGACAACCTTGCAGCAATGACAAATGTCTACACAAAAGCGGCATTTCACGCGACTTCAAACGCGTTGGCCCACTGGTTGTTTTTTTTATTACACTGTGGTAATAGTCCGTACAATTTCACCATATTTATTCAGATTTAAAGAAACAAAAACGTTCTAAATTATCATAGTTATGTACGTAGTAATAGTTGTTATTGTATACATATTTGAAACAATTAGTCATTAACTGACACTATTTTATTTGTTTTACTAATAACTATTTCATGAAATTTAATTTTACAAACACCATCTCGTATTCACTAGTACAAACAAATACTATACACGTATAAACGGCGAACGTAAGCAAACACATATAAAGCGGCTTACTTTTTCTGAAAGTAGCTTTATCAATCGAAAAATTAAGCAATTTGTTTTTTAATTTCCATTGAACTTTACATATGCAACGTCTTATTGTATAACATTAATATACCTCTAAATTTTTATAATTACGAAGTATTCTCTGCCGTGTCCTGCTAATGAATTTCTAATGGTATTTACCTTTAAAAAATAGTTTTAACGTATTATATAAAAGGTATCAAATGACTTTGATACACAAATACCTAGGTACCAAGAAAATAACTCTTTATAACGAAGGAAAATAGGTAAGCTGATACTTATGTATACTGTTATTGTAAGTGCTCGAAGGTGTAATAATTAATTTTCAATCAAATCAAACATGTCTTTTGAATAAATATTTCTGTTAGTTATCATGGTAACTTTGTAAACAGCTCACGCCTATAACTTACAGTTTCTCGGAATACTGTACTACAAAATTCCACAGCAATGTCATACTCTATCGACGATTTGATTGATTGAGTAAAGTGCCTTGTGTATAATAACAACTACAGACCATAACAGTTCTTGAAATACTATAAATGAACCATAATTATGATTTAAATAATTTGACGTCATGTCATTATTGTATCTATAAATTTAATAAGAAGGAAATGAAAATAGCATCCATGACTCTGATCACTTGCAAGGAATTAAGTCAAAATCCCGGAATCCACCTTCAAACCAAGAGCAAAGGATAATAACTATGTTCACTTCTTTATTCCTTCTTCGCTGCCTTAATATGCAACCATGCACGCGCCAGTGAAATTCAACCATAAAACGCTTAGTTATAAAGTCTAAATCAAGTCTATATCAAGAGCCACGAGCAAATATACCCGGAAAATTACACATACACACACTACTCATTCATTTGCCAAGTAGCTACGTGATTGGGTATACCAATGAAATAAGCAAAAATATTAAATAATCTAACAAACAAGTAAGCGAATAATTGATATTTTTAACCAAAACATTTCATTACTTCGATTGAAAATTCCTCCCAAAACAAAGTCGATTACTATTTTAAATCGAATTGGTAACGTGTCGGTGTAAGGGGATCACCAACCTCAAACTTTCCTGAACTATCAAAATAAATAACGAATGGACTATAATAGATATTGTGAAACTAGACTTTAATAACAAATGCATGCTGCATTTCCGATACAATGAGTTATCATCATTCATCACTATTTTAAACAACTTTAAAATTATATTTTAGTTAAATATCATTTACTTCTCTGAAGAATACGATTCACTTACATGAGAAGTTACAAAAACTAAATAACAAAAATTTTATGTTGGTACATCACAGTACAATATATAAACAATTCATAGCTGAGACAGTAAATTAACAATATGTAGGGCAGAATTAAAGTATCTTTACAAGTTAACAGAAATAGACCCAACTGGAACAAAACGCATTAATTGTTTAATGTTTTGCTTTATTACACTGTAGAACACGACTAACTACACTAATAAGTTATCACACCAACTACCTGTACGCCACTTATCGAGTAGGTTGCGACTTACTGTACAATAATTAAACAATAAATACTCTGTCTGCTCTGTCACTTAAAACTTATCATACCTATAGGGCAACATGATAAATATGGCGCCGACCAACCATAAAATCAGCATTAACTATTCGGAGGGTATTCTCTTTCTTTATGCTCCACCGGTTCTTCAACAAATAATAATCATATTAAGAACACTACAATCTTATAAAATTGTTTGAAGCATAAATTAATTGATAACAGTATTTATTGTGCACCCACCCTGCAAAACAGATAAAGACTGTGCCTGCTGCCCGATCAATCGCAATTCGTAAATGAATAGGTATTACCCAATTAAATCTTTGGTATTAACCACTCGGAACACGGCGCGGGCGCTACCATCCCCGCACTACACGGTACACCGGCGTTAAGCGAACAACCAACAGATAGCAATATCGATACAAAATGCAATAAAATTGAAATGCCAACAATATGTATAATTTTAGTTATTTAATATAATTTCTTTTATGTTGGTATTATTGTACGAGTATATATTGGACTAAACTAATGTTCCTAATAATCATATTATTGTCATCTATCTTCTATAATGAAGCCTACAACAATTGAAAATGAAATCCAGTTTTAGTTACAAAATGAAATCTTTTGATAGCAATGTTTTAATTTATACCCACGAGTATTCACTGCTTTTTTTTTTTTTTTTTTGAAATAATTTTGTTACTTATCTTTTGTCCTCGTCGCCACATGTTATGTATGCCCTGATGCGAAGCACTGGCTCGCCAACTGACGATGTGCGCAGGCGCCCCGTCCACCATATTATACTTATCTACGGCCGCGTCCGTTCTCGCCCGTCGCTTGCGCGGTACTGACGTAATGACGTGAGCGCCCCCACACCGTGAGCTCGAGACAGTGTATATAGTTATGACTATACATGTAGCACTATACAAACACTACAGTAACTGAATCGAAATAAAAACAGAATCGAAAAATCTATTAGCAAAAATCATTAACTATAAAATTAAATTCAACAAATAACACTGAATAAAACCCTTGTACACCGATAAGAACACAACAGAACGACCGAAAAGAACTAAAATATCGATGTACCTACTTATCACCACGAAATATTGCAACTTAATTGCACACTGCTTATTGTTCGGCGCACGGCTTTCGCGATGTGGGTCGTTAAGGTTGCATCCCACTTCTGATGTAGGAATCAGAAGTGAGGAGAGGATGACGGATGGCCAGAATAGTTAATTAGCAATGTAATTTAACACAAAATAGTTACTTAGTATTCAATGTACTCACCGAGCGGGCGCCGGATCTATCGCGTGGCAGAGGGACAGCTCAGAGTCAGTGCCTGGGACTTGCGACCTAAGTGTAGGGTTAAGGAGGGCCCTTCAAAGATACGTATCAAACGCTCCCCATCCACTGCTCGAGCTGCCCACGCTGTCTAACTAAATAAGTAACAATTAATTCGTGTACACAAACTAACTATTAGAAGAGTCGAGGTTAAGCTACTAGCAGAATACACAAGTGCACCGCACCACGCCAGAGCCAAGAATGCCTTAGCCGACGACAGAATGACTCGAATAATCACAGGTACTGACATACACGTCAGAACGACTCGAATAATAGAATGATTGAGGGTAGGTAAATATCAAAAACAGCGTAGGTAGCCTACACATATATCCGTTTATTTATTTATGTTAGCCGTAGTCTAGATGTTGGTATCTGTTTTCCAGATCACGGATACACGATTTCTTCATATTGCGAATCATTAGTATCAGTAGCCCGTTGGCGCAGTTTGTAGTGGCCCTGCTTTCTGCTCCGTAGGTTGTGGGGTCGATTCCCGCCTGACTCTAGATGTTATATTCGTATTTATTTATTCATTTATGTATTTTTTCTATGTATATTTATAAAAAAAATATTTATCTATACCAGTCGACTGTTACCTACACACATACCAGCAAAGTTGTTTACCGTAGGAACAGACCAGCGTGTGTGTTATAACTTATAACAGTTATAACTTATAAAATAAGATGAGATATAAGATTTATTTATTTATTTATTTATACTTTATTGTACATCACAACTGCAAATATCATTTACAGACTGTGAAGTACAATGGGCGGACTTATGGCTATTTAGCCATTTCTTCCAGACAACCCAAAGATTAATGTGTAGCGTTTAATATTTTTTTAAACGTTTCATATAAACGTTTCATATAGATATAGCTACTAGCTGCTTGACAACGCAGTGGAGCTGCATAGTATATTGATATAATAATTATTGTATTAATTAGAAATTATCCTCCCTGCTCAAAATATGGAGCAGCCCGACTGGGGAAGTACCTCGACCTTACAGAAGACCACAGCTAAATAATACTGTTTTCAAGCAGTATTGTGTTCCTGTTGGTGAGTAAGGTGACCAGAGCTCCTGGGGGGATTGGGGACAGGGTCGGCAACGCGCTTGCGACGCTTCTGGTGTTGCAGGCGTCTATAGGCTACGGTAGTCACTTACCATCAGGTGAGCCGTACGCTTGTTTGTCGACTTAGTAACATAAAAAAAAAAAAAAAAAAAAAAATCCTTCTTATACAAGGGTACCATAAACATAATTTTCTTCCTTTTCAAAGTAGAATAATTATAATCTGCAACTTTAAAGGCGCGGCTGTTATTTTATTCATACATAATTGTGTTTGCTCGCAAACGAAAAAAAAGCGACTTCAATTACATCGACAAGTAATACAACGTAATAAGACGAAAAAATAGTCAAGTAAATACGCGCTATTAAAGATTACTCAAAAAGTTGTAATCAGATCTCGATCTAACTTAAACAAGACTACAAGACAAGTATTAGCTTTCGACTAAAGTAAGAATCATCGAAATCGGTACACCGAGTAAAAAGTTATGCGGTATAATATAACGTAGGTCGACGAAAAAGTAGTCACGTAAATACGCATTAATAGATATAACTCTAAAAGTACTTGTCAGATCTCAATTAAATTAAAATGGGACCACATGACACGCAACACCTTTCAATTAAAACAAAATTGATCGAAATCGGTCCACCCAGTCAAAAGTTCTGAGCTAACATACATAAAAAAAAAAAAAAAAAAAAAAAAAAAAAAAAAAAAAAAAAAAAACATACGTGTCGAATTGAGAACCTCCTCCTTTTTTGGAAGTCGCTTAAAAATAAAAGTAAACTATAACTATTTTAAGAATATAAATTGTAAATCCTCACCACCGGTAATGAATATTTTATTTTTCAGAATTGGTCGGATGAAGTGCAACAAGAGCAAACCTCGTGCATGATATTAGTGATATGTATGCACTATTTCTACTTGACGAATTTCTTTTGGATGTTAGTTGAAGGTAAGAGATTTACTCGTATTTGTTGTTTGTATTGTCAATTAATAATGCGTCATATCGCTTCTAAGAGGTGGAAAAAATCGTACTTTTAAAATCACTTTTTTTTTTATAGTAAATGTAAGCAGTTCATTTATATTTAAAACAATATTTTCGATACGTTAAAAAGCTACAAAATGGAAAAATTAATGAGTAATTTTATGTACAATTGTACAGCTCATTAATATTAAACGAAATTAATTAAATGATGAATTTCAAAGTTTAATTAACAATCAAAACAAGACCGAAAACCCGAGGGTCGTCATCGTTTAATATTTGAACACTAATGAGATTGTTAGTTAATATAAGTAGCTAAAAATCTTTTTAATCTGATAACTAGGCTACATAATAGTTGAACTTCAAAGTTTAAGTTTATATGGGTAGCTTTATGGAAATATAAATATAAATGGAAAATTCCGATATTAAACCCGGATGGGATCTCCGTTAGGCGTTCTCGCAGCTGATTCCTGCAACCGAACTGGCTCCGCACGTATCGGCTTGCCGTTCCTGCGGACTAAGTCAGCTAGGTCGAGAGGGTAGGCGTGGGTCTTGGGCAACCCTGCGTTTTCCTTAATCTGTGTCCCGGCGACGCAGTGTCTGTGGAGAGGTCACTCTGCCCACGACAGCTCTGCTGCGTGGAAAACAACACGGGGAGTGGCAGTGACCGGTTATAAGCCCGCACATAATAGGCGTCAAGTGCGGGCGCCAGGGGTCACTCTCGTCAGTGGGAGGGTCCATCGAAGACCCATTGATCGGTTACCGCCTGCTTAAGCCGGGCAGCCCCCGGCCAATTAGGTACCGATCCGTCTCGGCGTGGATTTGCTTCTTTAGGGTGTAGGAAGCACTAGTAAACCAAGAAAGTCCATGTCGTTACCTATCACACCTGGATCTAAGCAGAAGTCAACACACAATAAAAACCTTACACTTTCCATGCGTTTATCGACATGGAATGTCCGTACGATGAGGACAGGCTTCCCGGACACCAATGGAAGCTCAAATGGCGCTGACTACCTGCGCAAAACTGCCCTAATCGATGTTGAGCTCAAAAGACTCAATATAGCGATTTCCGCACTGCAAGAGACCAGATTACCGGACGAAGGCTCAATACGCGAGGCCTCGTATACATTTTTCTGGAAGGGAAAGGACTCTACTGCCGCACGTGAGCATGGCGTTGGTTTCGCGATCCGTAATGATCTACTTTCTGCAATCGAAACTCCTCGAGGAATCTCGGAGCGCATTATGGTGTTGAGGATGCGAAGCAACTGTGGCTTTGTTACTTTAATCTCCGCATATGCCCCAACACTAGTTTCACCTGATGAAGCCAAAGACCAATTTTACGACCAACTCACTAAGACGGTACGTAGCGTAAGTTCTAGTGACAGACTTTACATCTTGGGTGACTTTAACGCCCGGGTCGGCCAGGACAGCTCTGCTTGGCTCGATTGTATGGGTCCTCACGGCATCGGAAATCTCAACGAGAACGGACAACGTTTACTTGAGTTTTGCTCAAATCAATTGCTGTGTGTGACCAACACATACTTCAAGGGTAAACTAATGCGTAAAGTGTCTTGGAAGCACCCTCGCTCTGGTCACTGGCACCAGCTAGACCTAGTCCTCACCAGAAAGAAAGACCTCCGTGAAACCATTCACACGCGTACATTCCACAGCGCTGAATGTGGCACTGATCATTCCCTAGTTGTAGCACGTGTAGCCCTGATCCATAAAAAGATACATTCGTCCAAACCACCTGGTAAGAAGAAATTAGATCTTTCTAAAACTAGGCATGACGATTTGATTCGTGATTTTGAGGATCTGGTACGTAAGGAGACTGCAGCTTGGGACGTAAACGCGACCGTCGAAGACGAATGGAATAAAGTCAAAACTCTTCTCACGGAAACAGCTGCCAAAGCTTTCGGCTATCAGAGAGCTAAGTCTCAAGACTGGTTCACTGAAAATTTAGAGCAACTTTCACCCTTGCTTGACTCTAAACGCGACGCTGCTCTTGCTTACCGTCTGAACCCTAGTCCAAAGACGCGCGAAGAGCTTACAAATTCTAAAGCAGCTCTTCAGCGTAACACACGCCACTTTGCAAATGTCCATTGGATCAATATTTGCCGCAACATCCAAGCGTGTGCAGACTCGGGAAACTTTAGCGGTGTGTACTCTGGTATAAAACAGGTCATTGGCCCTGTTCCCAAAAAGACAGCTCCCCTTAAAGAAGCGGACGGCTCTGTTATTACAGATAGTCACCGTCAAATGGAACGTTGGGTAGAACATTTCACCAGTCTCTATGCGATTCCAGTCAGCATCGAACCGGAGGCTGTTCAGAGCATTCCTAAACTGGATACTTGGAGTCAATTAGACGACCTACCTACTATAGGGGAATACCATATTGCTGTAAAGCAGCTTAAGCGCGGTAAGAGTCCAGGTAGTGATGGAACTCAAGCAGAAATTCTTAAACTTAAGTGCGTGTCACCTATTCTGCACAATCTGCTGTGTAAGTGCTGGGAAGCGGGGTGCGTGCCTCAGGATATGCGTGATGCTAACATCATCACATTATACAAAGGGAGAGGAGATCGCGGCGATTGCAATTCCTACCGTGGCATTTCCCTTTTGAGCATTGTCGGCAAGCTATTTGGACGCGTTATATTAGGAAAGCTCCAAAAACTTGCAAATCGCGTATATCCTGAGGCACAGTGTGGTTTTCGCCCGCAGCGTTCCACAGTGGATATGATTTTCACCCTTCGTCAACTACAGGAGAAGTGCAGAGAACAGAAAACGCCATTGTATATGGTGTTTGTAGACTTGAATAAGGCCTTCGATACCGTCAGCAGGGAAGGTCTTTATACTGCACTGAAATGCATTGGGTGCCCACCGAAACTCTTGAGCCTCGTTTAATCCTTTCACGAGGGTATGAAGGGCACTGTCGTTTTTGATGGCCAAACGTCTGATAAGTTCGTAGTGCGTAGGGGTGTCCGTCAGGGCTGCGTGTTAGCTCCTACCCTGTTTGGTATATTCTTTTCGCTTATCTTAAAAACTGCTTTCGGCGACAACCAACAGGGTATCCACCTTCATACAAGAGTAGACGGAAAGCTATACAACATCTCACGGCTTCAAGCTAAACGAAAGCGTAATGACCTTTTCGTCGACTCTTTGTTATTTGCTGATGATGCAGCTTTCGTGGCAAACTCAGTTCTCGAGCTTCAAACAATCATGGACAAATTTTCCAAAGCATGCACTCTGTTTTCCATGTCTATAAACCCCAAAAAACTGTGGTACTAGCGCAAGGCAGTGCAGAAATACCTGCAATATGCTGGATAGCACTACCTTACAAGTGGTGGATAAGTTCTGCTACCTGGGATCGGCTGTCTCGAACAATCTCTCTCTAGAAGCAGAAATCAATACTCGTATCGGGAAAGCGGCGACTATGTTCGGGCGGCTCAGTACAAGAGTGTGGAACAACAAACATCTTACCAACAGGACCAAGATGATAGTATTCCAGGCTTGTGTCTTGAGCACACTCTTGTATGGAGCGGAAACATGGACGTCTTATGCAAAGCAAGAACGCCAAATCAACACTTTCTATATGCGCTGCTTACGGACCATCCTGGGTATAAGTTGGAAAGACAGAGTGACCAACGAGAGGGTTCTAGAAATAGCGCAGCTACCTAGTCTAACTGCCATGCTTAAACAGCGTCGGCTGCGTTGGTTGGGGCATGTGCACCGGATGGATCCCTCCCGACTTTCACGGCAGATCATGCTCGGCGCAATTGCGGATGCAAAGAGGGACGTTGGGAGGCCTTTGCTTCGTTTTAAAGACTGCGCCAAGCGCGATATGGTGGCTTTTAACATAAACCACAATAACTGGGAAAAACTAGCCGAGAACAGAGACAAATGGCGTACGAGCGTGAAGGATGGTCAAAAACACCATGATGAAGCCTGGTTTGGACTCTTATCGAACAGGAGAATCAAAAAACATCAAAACAGCGACAATTATGACACTAGCGCATCTTTTCCCTGTTCGGTGTGTGGAAGAGTCTGCCGCTCCCGTATCGGCTTGTACAGCCATCAGAGAAAATGCTCTTCAGGCACTGTTTGAATCGTCTGTAATAGACGTAAAGGCCTATGATGGAAATATGTTTAATACACGTATATATTCATAAATATATGCATATATTTTTCCGTGAGTTTTAAAGCACAAATTTCGTAATTAAAATTTTACTCGCCTTGAAATAAAAATAGTCAAAACAGACATTTCAGTTTACATTTGAATAATATTTATTTTAATTAAAATGTTAAAAGTGAACGAAGTGTTTTCTTTTCCCTAACGTATAATTTTTTTCCCCTTTTACTAGAATAATTCGATTGTAATTAAAAATTATAATTAAACTCTTGAATTCTATGTGAGTTTACTTTCATAACTTAAATTGATACTTTCGGCTGTTCCTGTACTGTAACATTTATAAAAAATCTGTAACACACGGAATCTAGACTGTCATACCAGACAGTCAATAGACTCAAATAAATATATCACTCAACTAAAATACCTAAAAAACTATACGTATTATACATTAGAATACCTTACTTACTTCATCCTTTTTATATATTCTATAGCGACGGTATTTTTTTTTTCAAATAGAGGGATTGAACCTCAACGCCCCTTCTGAATCCAACCCTTTATATACACTTATTTTCCTTTATTGATATCCAAGATATTTCAGTAAGAATTTTTTTCTTAAGCCGACTCTATTATTTGAAATAAATATTCAGCAAATTTATTACACATTTGAGTTTATTTTACCAGATATACCTATTTACCTTTTTTCTTTTTTGGTCTTATTTATCAACCTACCTTCGAGGTGTAAGAAAGATTGTTATATGATAATAAGTTAAATATATTGTTTGCTATTTATAATAAAGTACAGCTTTGTCTCTTACTATATTAAAATAGAAATAGATTATTAATTAAATTGCAATTAAAAAATGTTATTCGAAACACAAAAAATAAAAGACCTTAGGAAAATTTTAAGCAAATCTCGCAATATAGACCGAAATTACTGTTTCAAATATTTCTAATTTAGATACTTGAGAGTTTGGTGACTTAATTTCTTTTTAAGCTTTCTATTTTATCGTAGAATCTGTATAAAATTTGCATAAAACTAATAAAAAAACAAAACTTAATAATTTGTATGAGCAACTTGTAAAATTCATTTGATATTTGGTATATCATTTTAATTAAATGGAAATACAAAAGGTTAATTAACTAGCCGTGTCAATTTTCAATGAACTTTTAAATGTTATTTTGTGTATTTACAAATACAAAATACGAGAGCTGAGAGAAAGAGATATTTAGAACAATATTTTATTTCTTGCATAATGTATAAATAAAATATAAACATCTATATTATACAATACGATTAAGTACATTTACACATACTTTAATATGTTAAATATAAGTATTTTAATATTTCTAGGTCTGTATTTATACATGTTGGTCGTCGAAACGTTCACGGCAGAAAACATAAAGTTGAAAGTCTACACAACAATCGGATGGGGTGAGTGAGCCACAGATCCTTATCAAATAAAGGCTTGCCATCGTAATAATTCGTCAACCATATCGCGATATTTTAATATAACTTAGATAAATACTTAATAAGAATATTATTATTATTTCTTCGGAAATAATTAATGCATTAAAATTTATTAAAATCTCTATATTATATTCTTTATCTTACTCTATGTAGATGTTAACAAGATAGTGGAAGCTATTAATTTTCGTAAACCTTAAAAACATAATTTAAAATGGTTACTGTAAATTGAAATAAATTTATAGGCTTAACTGTAAAAAAAAATTAACACAGAATCATTTGTCAAACTCCCATTGCTCCTCCATAACAATTTAAATTTTCTCTGAAGTAGGTACTATTTAATAGGAAACGTTAACTGTTCTATAATTCTATACAGAATGAAAATCTTTCAAAAGACTTTGTTCCGGATAATCTAACTTCAGCAAAGATTAGAAATTGTAATGTTTGACCTTACTATGTAGTACTTACACACGAATATTATGTTTCTTGTTCTGAATAAAACGCTCCTGAGGGCTACTAGTAAATTGCTCAGGAAAGGATTTATAAAAGTCACATGCGGTTTTTGTTTTGGCTAGTCTGCCGGGTTAGATAACAGCTCAAATCAATATGCCATAGTGTACATAATATATACCATACAGATTTTATTATTTTACATTATTTGCGTGTCCGAATCTGTGATATAGGATTTATTTACTAATAGACAGGTAGTGTATTGGGTATGGAAAAAAGTTTCTTCGTATTTCTTATAGAAATCCAAGGTAAGATTTTACAAAATTTATTTACATTAATTATAATAATTATATAATAATATGTACTATTTTCGTCTCGATAACTTGCCACCATCACGCAGGAAGTTACATGATTCCGTTGCAGTAGAAATTTTGGGAATTCTCATATAAAAACCGCGACAAGAAGTATTGACAGTCCTCTCTTGATGTTAACTTTACACTACCTACTGAAGATGCCGAAATAGATGGAAATCTGAGGGTGCAAGATCGGGGCTATATTGTAAATGTATTAAGTCAATACGTATCAGTCAAACTTACAATTTTTATTGAGTGGCTAAAGACGTATGTGGTTGAGCATTGTCGTACTGAAAGACTACACCTCTTCTGTTGATCAATTCTGGCCACTTATTCTCTATTTATTGCTTAAGTCTCATTACCTATTGACCTGTTTTGCCCGGTAAAAGCTCATAATGAGTGATGCCCTTCTAATCCCACCATACACGCAACATCATTTTATTGCGTTTAAGGGCGCTTTTAGTGTCACGCGGATTTGCTCACGCACGCGGGATTGGACCGCATGCGTAGCATCCGCAAAGAACAATTTCATATAGGTATCTATTGTAAAGCGTGATAAACGCACGCGGGACGCGGGGCGCTGTGCGGGGCGTCACCCCGGTGCGGGGTATCCGCATGCGTAAGCGCTGCCTACAACTTCAGTGCAGTGCCCATTTTAGAGTCGAGCGGGGCGCACGCGCCGTATTGTACTACCGAAATGAAAATCGATACAGAACGAGTAATCATTGAAGTTCATCTGCGGCCCGTTTTGTGGGGTAAACGCAATGAATTATACAAAAACAGGGACGCGAGGGAGGCTGCATGGAGAGATATTTTGAAGGAATTGGCACCTAACTACGAAAATTTGAGCGAAGAGGAAAGAAAAGAGGCGGGTATGTGTTTGGTTCATTATTTTATTTATACAAGCATCATTACTTTATTAATATAAGCATAATTATTTAATTCACAAATAACATCAAAAACCTTCTAAAACCTTTTGAGTTTAGTTAATTAATTATATATCGGTGTTGCCAGGAGACTTTTCCTTCATTGATAAAGTAATCTGCAAATATATCTCTGATATTACTTGCCGACGTATTACTACTTTCAGTCTGCTGCCTGGGTAGTGGTCCCGTAAAACCATTTGTGACAAATGTATGGCTGACCTTGTAGCCATCCCGTTTCCTTATGAAATTGTGAAGTACACATGCCGTCTTGACTATTAATTGTGCTAGATCTAACTTGACATTCATGGATCTGTGAAATATTCTAAATTTATTTGACATAATTCCAAAAGTGCATTCTATGTACCTTCTAGCTCTGGACAGACGGTAATTAAATATTTTCTTTTTGTAAGGTAAATTATCACGAGCATAAGGCCGCATCACATGTGATGATAAACCAAATGCCTCGTCTCCCACTATCACGAACGGCAACTTTGCTCTTACACTAGATGGATAAGCTACTTCGGGGCAAATAATAGGCAACTCTTGCGGGTCAGGGATACCCAACGTGTTACTTTCCAGTTTCGTATACAATTGACTCCTTCTAAAGATGGTTGAATCGGCGTTGCTTCCACTGGTACCGACATTAATATATGTAAAATTATAATCAGCATCACACATTGCGAGGAGCACTACAGAATAATATTTCTTATAATTAAAATATAGTGATCCACTGTGCGGCGGCCGAATCACTCTTATATGTTTTCCATCAATTGCACCCAAGCAATTAGGAAAATTTGTATATGTGAGAAATCCCTCTGCGATTTCTTTCCATTTGATCCCATCAAGCTGTGGAATACATTCAGACTTTAGTTCAATCCATATTATGTAACAAACTTGTCTTACTATTTCGCTAATTGTTGCAATTCCAATCACATAGGAATAGTGTAGATCAGTGAATGTATTACCAGTTGCCAAATATCTGAAAACAAAAACAATATATTAATAATATGATAACATAATATATTAATAATGCTGACATCAGACATAAGACAGCATGCACCGCTCGAATTTTACTTCAGAAGAAAAATAAATACCCTTAAGGTGAAAGGGCACGGAAGTAGCTAGCGCTAGAAGTTTTTAATTCGTTTTAACTACAGTACTATAGCTACGTTAGATTTCTATGATTTGCCGAAAATTTTATCATAGGGGGGTATTTATGCAGTTATGATTTCATATGAAAAGTTCGAAGTATAGTTATGTATCTCATATCTGCTAAAAGTGGCCACTTTTAGCAGATTTGAGACACATAACTATGCTGTAAATATTTTATAAGAAATCTTCTCTGTATAAATTAACCCCTATGGTAAAATTTCCGGCAAATGAAAGGAATCTAATAAATATATATAATATAATATAATGAAATATCGTTTATTTCAGGCAATATTTACATTACAAGATGTCCTCCTTCATGAAGGTTGACAGATGCAAATAAAGCAAATTTTTGTTAAAACAAATTAAAAACTTACAGCGCTAGTGACTTCCGGAAGTTTTCACCTTAATTTTGATGATGGCAAATTTTACTGTAACAAATAAACAAATTGCCCGATTCAATCCGGTGTTTTTCCAAAAATCCTTAAATGAAGTTCTAATTATTTTTGTAAAAAATGAATTATTTCGTCGATGTCTGCGCCGCGCCGCCCCGGCCGCGCCGTCTGCGTCTAGTATAAGATTCACTTTGCGCTATCGTTCGCGGCGAAATTGACCGGCCTGCGCCGGCCCGCCGTTTGCGTTGCGCCTAAGGGTACTTTTCCTTCAACTGCGGCCTTATTTTTCCACTCTGTATAGGTATATATATATTGCTTGATTTATCTAATGCTTCATGAGACAGTGTAAAGTTGACAACATGTGTGAATTAAGGAGGGCCTTTAATCGAATGCAGTTAAATTTCCAACTAATATCAGATTTGTACACACGGCCACAGATCAAGCTTCCCAAAACCAGTATAAACAGGACTCATGCGTTGTTTATTATCGTAGACGACTCGGCGCCCGGCGAGGCCCTAGCAAGTTCCGTTTATTGGTACTGGTTTTGGGTAACTTGATCTGAAACTGTTTGTACTTTTGCCACTTACTTATTATATTTTGTCATTTCAGACAAGAAAATACAACAACGCTGGCGAACAGCAAGGGACACTTACCAGAAAGACAAGATATCTGAAAAAAATCAGCCATCCGGCTCTGGGAGTAAGAAGAAGAAGAAGAAATATTCTTACTATGACATTTTGACTTTCTTAGACAGTACAACGGAAACTGCTGGAGAAGAGTCACTCTGTGAAGAAATGTCTGAACAAAGTAATTTAGAAACACCTAATGAGTCCACGCAACCAGATACTTCACGTCAAGAAAGTTCTCACCCAAAATCAAAACAAAAACAAGTAAAATCTAAAAAGCAAGCACCATCTGAATTTGAGGCACAGTTATTAGAATGCTTAAAGTCTAATCAACTGGAGCTAGAAAGTGAGGATTTGGCTTTCTTTCAGTCTCTGCAGCCTTCATTAAAAAGATTCACTAGATATCAAAAACTAATGTTCAGAACAAAAGTGTTAAATATAGTTATGGAAATGGAAAGTCAAACACAACCTGCATACTACAGTCCCATACCTACAACAAGTTCTAGTGCTTTTACTGAGCTTGACAGTTTGTCACCGATAAATCAAGATTACCAAACCAATAGTATAATCCAGGATACTTCGAGTCTTAACGACAATGCTATTAGTTCTGCTGCAGTGAATGACAATGAAACTCTTATTTCGACTGAAAGCGGCCTGTTTAATATCACGTCTTATGACGTAATTTATACCCCAGCAACAACATCATCTACAGGCGAAAGTAATGTCAACGCTCAGGATACAAATTTACAAAGAAATGAATGATGTAAAATTTGATTTTTTAATTTATGAATAAAACTCTTTTTATTAAAATGAGTACGATTAACTTTTTTTCTCCAGTTTCTCTCTAATTGTTTGTTTAGTCATATGAGTGCGGTTGTACACACGGCACAGATCAAGTTACTCAAATCCAGTATAAGCGGGACTCCGACGGGTTACCTAAGTATGATAATACGCAAGGCGCGAGTTCCATTTATGCTGGTTTTGGGTAACTTGATCTGTGGCCATGTGTACTTTATCAGATAAAAAAAAGGATTGTGTATGTAGGTTGAACGTACCAATCCCAAACCAATTAAGGACTTTTTTTGACTTTAAATTACTGTCATGTGCAAACCTATAACTTTTATCTATATTATAATAAGTAGCGTGTGATGAAAGGTAGGAATGATTCCACTTTAATGGCGACATTTTATGAGTGAAATAATCTTATTTAATGAAATTTCAACATGAAATTGAATGAAATTATGAACAATGAAATTTCAGAGTACATGACAAAATTTTTTTTTGCACATGTAAATTTACACATGACAGTAATTTGAAGTCAAAAAACGTTTATCCTACCTGTTCAAATCCCTTTCCACTAAATCATAGCAGGAAATTAAATATTTAAAATTTAAAACTTACCTTAATGTAATAGCGAGCCTCTCAATCGGTTGTATTGTAATCCTTCGTAAACTGCTTTTTTGTAGCTTATTCTCAATTTTACACAACAGTTCATCAAAAGAACGAATGGACATTCGAAAGTAATTTTTAAATTTACGTTCATTATTTTGTAGTTTTCCAAAGCGTGTAACAAACGCCCCAGCAAGAAGCCTATTTTCAAGAAAGGGATCAACATGTACTCTTGTCTTCTTGTTTCGTCGTTTGTAAAGTATGTAAGCGACACATATTCTTCTGACATTGATCATTTTTGAACACGTCTATACCGTTACGCAGCCCGTAGAAAACTGAAACTCATGCTGCGTATGATCCGCAGCGTGAAATTTTACGCATGCGGTCCAATCCCGCGTGCGTGAGCAAATCCGCGTGACACTAAAAGCGCCCTTAACCCGGGTTTCGCGATAGTCTGTGCGGTTTGACTGATCATTGATTACGATCTCTTTCATACTTTCTTACCGTAGGTGATCCACTTTTCATCACCAGTGATCTTCAAAAATGGTTCGATATCATTACGTCTTAATAGAGAATCGCAAATGAGTAGGTATACGGTCCATTAGTTTTCTTTCAGAAAGTTCATGTGGCACCCATATATTGCTTTTTTGTATAGCCAGCCTTTTTCAAATGGGTTGAAACTGTTTTAATAATAATATAAATACTCTTTATTGTACACCACAAAAAAAAGTTACAAAAAAAAGTGATACATACAAAGAAAGATGTAGAAAGGCGGTCTTATCGCTACGAGCGATTTCTTCCAGACAACCTTAGGGTTTGTTTTATGATCAATTCTCAGATCTTCAGCTATATCGTAACTACTTAAAAGTCGATCTAGCTCCACTTTTTCAAAAATGTCGTCACGCTTAGCCGTAATTGGGCGATCAAAGAGAAAAGCAACTTTGACATCAAAATTTTATGACTGAAAACGCTTAAACCAAATTTCTGCTACTCTTACTGCTCAGGTCTTAGTTTCATAAACTTCACAAATTTTTTGCGTGGCTTGAGTCGCATTTTTCCCTCTTTTAAAGTAAAACTTTAAAATGTACCGAGTTTCTTCGTTGGATTCACCAATTTTGGCGGGCAGAAACAAAAATGAAAAGTACCGAGAAACTGTTTCTTAGGGGCTGTCTCCACGAGCGAGCGTATCGCCGGCGATAGTATCGTCGTGCCACCTATTTCTATACACTCTCTATGGAACTGTCTCCAGAGAGACAGCAATCTGTATGGAAATGTCTCCGCGAGCGAGCGTATCGCCGGCGATACGCCCGCTCGTGGAGACAGCCTCTTAGTTTCTAATTTCATTTTTAAATATCACTTTTTCATTGTATCAAAACCAATTATGTAGTTACAATGAATGCAATGAAAAAGATTTTAATACAATTTTTTACTAGAAAATACGAAAAAGCTTTTTTCCCGACCTATTATAAAAAAACACCGTTTCTTAATTCTGATCGGATTTTATTTGTAACATTTAGTAGATAGATTAAAATAAATAGGTAATTCTTTTATTATCTAATAATAAAGTTGAAAAATGTAAATGACTACTAACATATTTTATACTAATTTTGTACTGATAGCACGCAACACATTATTTTAACAAGAAAAGCCTGTATATCAAAATTCCATTACACCATGTCAGCTCTTTGTGTCCAAAAAGTCAAAGGGTTGAAATTAATGTTGAATATTTCATCATAGCCTTTTAGAGGTCGGCTACTTGTCCTTTTAAAAGAAAATTTCGTAGATTATTTATACATTAATACAAATAAACCATAAAACTTTAAAAAACAGTTTCTTTAATATAAACTTCATGAAAAACTAATTTCAAGAATTTTTTTTTTGAAATTAGCAATTTTTATTTAATTAAAATGTTAGCTTTCATAACTAGGCCCAGAATTGTTGCTTTTTCCTTTATGATATTGATATAGGTATTAACTAGCTTCTGCGCGCGACTTCGTCGGCGTGGACTCCGCTCCTATTGGTCTTAGGGTGATGTTACATAGCCTATAGCCTTCCTCGATAAATAGGCTATCTAACACTGAAAGAATTTTTCAAATCGGCCCAGTAGAACTAGAGATTACCGCGTTCAAACAAACAAACAAACAAACAAACAAACAAACAATCAAACAAACTCTTCAGCTTTATATATTAGTATAGATTTGTTCATATAGGTATAGTATAACAGTGCACTTTCGTATATTCTTTCCGTATTTGGTTACGCCATATCGATAATGATAAATAAATTTTTTATTTGATTTAATGTACTAACGATAAATTTCTAACAGAAGTCATTTTCTTACGTCAAATTTCTAACTTTAGGAATCAACAATGGTATACGATTATTTATTATTGAAATCAGTCATTAAAACATTTTATAAAACAGGTGCTCCCGCTATCTTCATTATTATATGGGTGATATGCCGGTGCTTTGTCTCGGTGGTGCCAACCACAGGACCTGATGAGGTAAGTCGTGTTGAAACACTTATTGCTAATCTTTGGTCTCATTAAATAAATTATAAAATAACAATTATATATTTATTTCTAGTCACATAAATTCTTAGTACCTATCTAGAAATAGATAAAAAAAAATCGTGACATTTGAATTAACAACAATTCAAGTGTGGGTGGTTACGGTGAAACAGAAATTATACATTTAATATGTACACATATTTTAAATTAAAAAGTACAAGTAATATCATAAAAACTGTTTCTTCTCAAATATTTTTTGGATATAAAATTATAATCTTATAAATAATTATAATCTTGAAACTAATAATAACATAAATAAAATTTAATTTTACAAGTATTACTGCGTTAGTCTGTCAGATTTATATGTATGGTCCAATATTTACCGATCGTTGTCATGTCTTTTTATAACGAAATGGTTTCAATATATAAATAGTTTATTTGTTATATTATATACAGTAAAATAAACTTTCATCCTGACCTTCGTTACTAATTGAAGTAAATATCGCTTAACACACGTAAATAAAAATACGATCATTATTTTCCATATGGAAATTTCCTTGTTTCAGTCGGTCCAAATTATTCTTTTTTTGTAACACGTGTATGTTACACGTGTTTTCAGAACTAAAAGTCAAAGGTAGTAATTCGCAGTTTTACATTCATAGCACTCGTTTAAAAAAAACTTTATCAGGAGTCCTGCATACTCTGAATACAAAAGTAAAATGTATGTTCTTCCAACAATGAAACCGCTTGTGGGTTTAAACTTTAAATCCTCCTGCTTAAAGCGATAGAGCTTTTGTCAATTTTACAGACATTTATAGTACAACTAGCGACCCGCCCCGGCTTCGCACGGGTGAAATGCCGATACTAAATATACTACACACTTTGAATTTCAAGTCTCTTACTTCAAAAACATAGGACGTTCATGCAAACTTCCAACCCTCGTTTAACCCCCTTAGGTATGGAATTTCGTAAAACCCGTTCTTAGCGGATATCTACTCCCTATAAGGGACCTACCTGCCTAATTTCAAGTTTGTAAGTGTAATTTTCATTGGACTTCATACAAACTATCATCCCCTGTTTTAACCCCAAAAGGGGGTTGTTGATTGATGATTGTTGATCTATAGAGCATACATTTTGAATTTCAAGTCTCTTACTTCAAAAACATAGGACTTTCATACAAACTTCCAACCCCCGTTTAACCCCCTTAGGGGTCGAATATCGTAAAACCCGTTCTTAGCTGACCTCTACTCGGCGAAAGGAATATTCCTACCAAAATTCAAGTCTCTACGCCTTATGGTTTCAGAGATATCGTGATGAGTCAATGGGTGGGTTACTCTTTTATATATATAGATGATGGTATTGATTTACACTTTTAACAACAAATTTTGTTATAATTAATTAAAGTTATGTTGAAAATAATGTAAAAAAATTAACTTTTGTTATTTACGTGAATATTTTAATTTTTAATGTCTTTTTTTTTTGTAGTAAACGAAGAAAATTAAATGTAAATTGGCACTCAAAACATATTTTTATGATCATAAAGTTTTCTAAATTTTTAAAAGTTTATAATAAATTATACATATAATTATATAAGAAAAAGTTTTAATGCAACTCTCTTAAAGAAAATAATTAAACATTCTGAGTTTTATTCAGCGATGTAAGACTTTTCTTTAGTTACCAAACCCTCCTAAAAAGTTAAACAAAATTTTTGATGGGAATTTCCCTCCAGCCTCGACCACTTTGATACTTCGACGCCGTTTCTTAATTAAAGCGGTTAAAAGAAACGACACTGGCAGTGGCAGAAAAAAGAGAAACGTCATTTCTAATTTATATTACTTTTTTTACTTTATAATTATGTTTTTGTGCCACTCGTAAGAGTCAAATCAAAAAAGAAATCTTTACGTATTTGTTACTTAACTATATTTACCGACTTCAAAAATAGGAGGAGGTTCTCAATTCGACTGTTTTTTTAGAACTTCGTACCTCGAAAGGAAAAAACGGTCCCTTATAGGATCACTTTGTTGTTCGTCTTTGTGTCAAGACACTTTTTCTCAGAAACGCGTGGAGGTATCAAGCTGATATCAAACACTGTACAGACAGTGTCCATCTACTGTCACATCTACTGTCCCTTGAAGCTGTGAAAAAATGAAACTTCTAAGCCAAGGCAATAAAATTAAAAGAATCACGTTGAACATGTAAAGTCACGATTCCACGCGGACGAAGTCGCGAGCACAGCTAGTAGATAATAATTGTAGTAGTTAGAGATTGTAAATCATTATTATCATCAAGTGTTAGTAAATCCATTAATTTTACTGTCATCAGACTTCAATAACTTCAAAGTTTAGGCAATATAATCAAAATATAATGAAGATACAATATTCTGATCAACATATTATATATTATAACAAAGTAATTTCAACAAGTTAATAAATCTATACTTTCCATAAAAACTATTGATTTATGCACAAATAAAGAAATAAGTGAAGTTTGTTCATATTTTAATAAAATTTTACCTATTTTTTTAATAAAAAATATTATAACAGATAGGTAATAACTAATAAGTCTTTTTTTCATTTTAGTATTGATTCCCAAATTCGGATAAAATCCCAATACGCGTCCATGAGAAAAGGGGTAGTAAATTTAAAATTATTAAAAACATTTTTATTATATGATTTAACTAAAAATTTATACTTTTCGCAATTTTTCCTTTATTTGTGCTATAATACGTTGCCTTGTACCAAATTTCAAGATTCTGACTTCACGGGAAGTACCCTGTAGGTTTTGATTCCCTTGCGAATGTCGAAAATTTGCAGCATAAACGGCTATATATTTTGATTGCCTTGGCTTAGAACTTTGATTTTTTTGATTATTTGATCACAGCTCTAAGGGACAGTGGATTTGAGTATTCGATATGAATTTCAGCTTGATACCTCTACGCGTTTCTGAGAAAAAGGGTCTTGACAGACAGACGGACAACAAAGTGAGCCTATAAGGGTTCCGATTTTTTCCTTTTGAGGTACGGAACCCTAAAAATATTGTAACCAAAAACTTCTTTAGTATCGATAGTAAAAACAGCTCTAGTGTAGTGGTGCGTGCCCAATGTAAGCTAAACACCAGTGGTTTGCGGGTTCAATTCCCGCTCGGAATGGATATATATAAATTTATAAATATTCTTTCGGTTTGGATGTCTGTCCTTGTGGGTGTCCTCGGTCTGCACGTTAAGCTGTCGGTCCCGGTTGTTATCATATACATCTGATAGCGATCTGATATCCGCCAACCCACAGTAGAGCAGCGTGGTGGATTAAGCTCCTATCCGTCTCCTACATGGAGAAAGAGGCCTGGCAACAGTGGGATTTTGAGGCTGAATCGTCAAATAACTTCTTACCTAATTATTCCATTGAAGCTAATCACAATTAATTAATGTGGAACAGTTGGCGATCACGGGCGAAGCTAAAATGTGTCAATGGATTCATGAGCATCAGGTGGATTGGATACATAAAGCGCCCGCTCTCGTTGGACTAGCTCTTAACTTGTTCTTCCTCATCAGAATTATGTGGGTGAGTATTATCATTAGTCTCACGAGTATAAAAGTAAGTTAATTTTGTAGTAGTTGATCTAAGTCTATGGGTTATATATTAATTAAAAGCTTGCTCAACCAGGATAGTAAAAACTACCTCCTTCCCCTGTATTTCCGGTCTTAAGTTCTATAATATGTTTACAATTCCACTGCCATTTTACTTGATATTTGCAATAAAATGAGCTTAGTTAAACTGGTATTACTTACATAGTAGGTACAATGGTACACAATGGTTAACATAAATGTAAAATTAGGTCTACCCTGTTTTCCAATTTTTTTCTTCAAGACCCTATAACGAATATTAATATTATCACTACATATTATAAAACAAAGTCGCTTCCCGTCTGTCTGTCTGTATGTATGCTTAGATCTTTCAAACTATCCAACAGATTTTGATGGAGTTTTTTTTAATAGGTAGAGTGATCCAAGAGGAAGGTTTATATGTATAATACATGTATAATATGTTAGAGAAACACTGATAATTTTAGAGGTTTGTAACGTATCTTTTGTTGTAGATAGTATTTATTATCAGCATTACACCCGTGCGAAGCGGGTCACTAGTTCACTTTAATTTGTAAATATTCCATATATACATTGATTGTTATTTTAATTTATTAGGTATTATTATTATAATATGTATATAATTTATATGTATCGATACTAAATTTTTTTTTTCAAATCAGGTTCTAATAACGAAGCTACGGTCAGCAAACACGTTAGAGACGGAGCAGTACAGGAAAGCAACGAAAGCGCTTCTAGTACTCATTCCCTTGCTGGGTATCACCAATCTGCTAGTTCTCTGCGGCCCGAATGACGACTCATGGTTCGCGCTCGCTTTCGACTACATCAGAGCCCTGATGCTGTCTACACAGGTTTGACACATAGATAAAGATAAAGATAAATATACTTTATTGTGCATTAACGTACATAGGTATACAAAAAAAAAACTTACAAACTAATATTATGCACAAAGGCGGTCTTATCGCTAGGCAAGCGATTTCTACCAGACAATCTTGTTGTATGTGTGTTGTGACACTTAGTTTTATATACAACGTACAGTATTTTATTTAATACAAGCTATATCTTGAATTAATTAAAAGTTAACCGGTTAATCTTAAACAACCTCGGTGTAAAAATCTCAATTAAAACTTTTACAAGGATTGAAAACAAAATATAAAAGATGATGCAAATGATGATGATGATGATAAAACAAAGTCGGTCTTCCCCTATTGTGTCTGTCCCTATATGTGCTGAGATCTTTAAAACTACGCAACGGATTTTAATGCGGTTTCTTTAATAGATGGTGTGATTCAAAAGGAAGGTTTATATGTATAATACATGCATAATATAGTAGAGGAACACTGATAATTTTAGATGTTTCTAATGTTACTCGTAAAAAAAAAACTCATTTTTTGCGCTTACATTGCAATTTGCAAACGCTAGCTGAACCCTACGAAATAGATTAAAATAGTAATAGTAAGTACATTAGGTTGGATAGGACTAGACTAAAACCATAATTTATCAAGTCAAGAGTAACCTCTAAAGAAAACATGTTTGTATTGTCTAATGACAAAAAAGCTGTGAACGTTGTATATAAAGACATTTTAGTATCAGCATTTTACCCGTGCGAAGCCGGAGCGGGTCGCTAGTATAAAAATAAATAAAAAAAGACAAAACTATACACATAAAAAAGAATAGTTCAAATAATTTTTCAATTCACGGAACAAAGTACATTCTAACACAAATCAGCATTTATTTTTCGACCTCATTCGAACTGCGTGGAATAACTTCAGATATTTCTTTGAAACTTCTTCTATTCCTTTGTACTTCTTATACTTATCGATAATCACTTAAAATTGTTGGTCACAAAAGTTTGTAAACTCTAGCTTTACAATATTTATTGCACCAAACTGAAGATTAAATTAAATTACTTTATTTACACTCATGAAATAAAGACTAATCTAGTGCGTTATAAAAAGTTAAAAAGATCCTTTTCATTTGTTTGTTGTCAAATGAAATTAGTTTTCTATTTCTGGTGCATTCGAATCGTCACTAAATTAAATACAAACACCCTTCCGTGATAAATAGAGGGAAGGATAGTCTCTAAATAACACAAATCGGATCATCTGTCTTACATCGTCACAGTACTCACAGTAAATAGAATAAAAGACGTCTATTTTATTCGAAGTCCAAGAATACACTTGTACCTATGATATTCACACAATACTAGTGTTCGTCAAATAGAAGTAGTTCTAGCTGTCTAAATTGAACATAAATTTTTTGAAACAGTTTTTAATATACATCTTCAATCAATACATTTTTAATTTAATTTTAAATATATTTAATTCTATTGTATAATATGACTTTCTAAGTTTATACATACGTCTTGAATGGTTGTTAGATACTAATTTTTTTCGTCGTTAATAAATTACTTAATCAACCACATGATGTAAACTATTTTAATGAATTGAACCGATTACGTAATTTGTCTAACTAAAAAGACATAAATAAAATAATAATTAAAAGAAAACAAAAAACCCGCCTGCATAAAAAACAACTAGTAGAAAATGAACTGAAAAGACTGAAACAAGATAAAAATTCAAAATTACACAACGCTTAACGCAACTTTACGCAACGCATGCACAAAGAGAGAATGATTTGACTTATCCTTCAATTTCATGTCTCCGACTGCATATTATGTACGATGTTGCATAAAATTTTAAAGGACTACCGTATTGATATTTTTAAGTGTATAGTACATAATGTTTGATATTGTTTCGATTTGTTTCGCTAGCGTTGTGTAATTTTGAATTTTTATCTTGTTTCAGTCTTTTCAGTTCATTTTCTATTAGTTGTTTTTTATGCAGGCGGGTTTTTTGTTTTCTTTTAATTATTATTTTATTTGTTATTGTATTTTTTATAAATTACCAACATATTTTTTGTTTACCTAACATTACGATCAGATACAAATATAAAAATATAGAAGTAATAAATAATCGTAGCGTATAATTTTACATAAACAAGGAAGACCCGTACCAGATATTTGTAACACAAGAATAAACAAATATATGTTAGGAGAGAGAAAAATATGGCTTCATGATCACTTTATCAATTGGATTTTCTATTGTTTATGTTCGCAATCAATATAAAAGATATTCCTTGTTTTTCTAAACCTTTTTGTGTGTATATTTTTCCATCGTGTAGATAACATTATTTTGAGCCTATAGGTATGGGTGGAATAGTTTAATAAGAAAAAGAAAATATCATATTTCAAAGTAGGTACTTACAGCTGCTGCCCGTCTTCGACCTGTGTTTTTCAAAGCCAGCAGTCGGATGGTTATCCCATCATTGGTCGGCTTTTTAAGTTCCAAGGTGATAATGGAACTGTGTTATCCACAGACCACAGAAATACTCCGTGGTGTTATCCCTTAGTCGCCTCTTACGACACCCACCCACTGGAAGAGATCGGGTGGCTATATTCTTTACTGCCGTAACCACACATCAGTATTCTAGTAACATATGTACTAATTTTAACACGGGTATTTAATCTAACCTGTTACATACATTTAATTTTGTTCATAAGTTATTGTCATGCAATGTGCAATATTAAAATAATAGTTTGTGAACTTTCATTATACGTGTTTGAAGTTTTAAAATATTTCTCGAAAATTGTTTTTTATCTTTTTGTTATCTTTGCTAAGAATATTATTATTAAAATAATGATAGATATTTATAAAAACTTGAATATTCCATGGTATTTTCTTTGAAATACAATATTCTGATTTTGAATAATTTACGATTTACAAATAGAATTTTAAAATAGTTAATTTTAAAATTTTATCTAGGGTTTCACAGTAGCATTGTTCTACTGCTTCATGAACACGGAAGTCCGTCACGCGATACGATACCACGTGGAGAGGTGGAAAACTGGACGGACAATAGGTGGCGGAAGACGAAGAGGTGCCTCCTACTCAAAGGACTGGTCTCCGAGGTCCAGAACTGAGAGCATACGGTAAACATCGCCTAAAAAACTGCTTCTTGGCATGAATCACTAATGCAAATTTAGTTATTCTTACCTTTTCTATGACTGTAATAATTCACCATTTATAGACAGCTTATCTAATTCGTTCTTAGCACGAGTAACGCATGATAAATATTAAAAAAAGCTTAAAACCTTTCCTAGTCTAGAATTTATATATTATATATATGGATGGACCTTTCGTGTATGGACTGGTCTATACAATCAATTCTGAAATATTTTCTTCCAAAATCCTTCAACGTTCAAAATCTGCGTACCCTATATTCTTAAAACGCTGTGGAGATTCATTATTTCATTTCCAAATCCATATTTGATCATACTATTTTTCTCATTAGGCTCACAGTATGAAGATTCATGGACCATATACCGGCTATCTTCACTGACACTTACGAAACACGCTTTTTGCATTTACGACGAAGATTTTAAGATGGATATAATGTGGATTTGGAGGAGAGAATGATTTCTTTATATTTTGTTACTGTTTTCAATAAATTTACAATAAATTGATGTTATAAGCTTTATGTTTGACTTTTTTCTGCCTGCCCGCTTTTCACTTCTTTTGCGTCACGGAACATTGCATGCAAGATTTGTATTTCAGGTAAGAATGTCAATTGTAAAGCTTTGCTACTTCTGCTTAAAGAACATATTATACAGAATTATTCATAAAAATTTTCTTAAACATACATTCATTCACATAAATTATAAACAGAACATATTACAGCAGACATTAACTGCTAGATTTTGTTCAAATAAGAGAATATTTATTGCAAATTGCATTTCATTTTACTTTTCTTAAATCGTGAATTCAACTTCTATTATTATTACTTAGTATTTTATTGAAACCAATTAAATAAAAAGAGTACTAAATAGATTGTACAGCCACCCTTCGAAGCGGGAATCTGCGGCATCAGAAACCACAACCACAACACTCTTGGTACCACGAATGTCGCTTGCACCTCATCACGATGGAAGACATCTTCATCCTGTAAGTGTTTTCTTGAACTCAAACCAATTTTGTTGCCAGAAATATTTGTCTTAATATAAAAAGATCGTGCCATTGACAAAGTACATCCTTTTTTATTACCATCCTAAACATACACCTGATTTTTTTTAATTTGGAACCAGAGCAGGTTCCTCAATGGTTAAAAAAAAGTTGAAGGCTACCTCTAATATATCTAAATATAATTATATAATATCATAGAAATAATATTTATGTATTTAAAAATGTCGTGTCACGATGTACATTATGTTCGCGATAAACTCCGAAACTACTGAACCAATTTTTATCAAATTTTATAAGCATCTGTAATTTGGTCTAACTTGGGAGATAGGGTAGTTTTTATCGCAATTATTGGTCTCAATATTTGCTATTTCAAATTAAATGTTTATTTTACGAATTTAGAGTGTATTTATCGGTTAGTTCTGTAAAATCTAAATAAATGGCGGTTTGGCATCTAAGTTACACAGATATCCGGTTGATGGCGCCGTATTTCCATAGATGAATAAAATGTAAATTCAAAAATTATATGTTGGTTTGTGTTTAATTTCAAAATTTCGATACGTACTCGTATTACTTTCAAATTTTGGCACAACGTTTTATTTTCATTTCCTTATAAATTAATCTATTTTTAATTTTTTTTAGAAAATATTAATTTGATTGTATCAAAATAATTAGTAAAAAATTGATTCAATCTATTATTTAATTATATTACTGAGCCACAGCACGAGTGGCTGGGTCAGCTATACATATATAAATTAATAATACACAAATAATACACCCAGGCTCAAGCGGGAATCGGACCCTCAACCCCCGGAGCAGAAAGCAGAACTATTAACTGTGCCAACGGGCTAGCCAAGATTTATATTATTATATTTCTATATGATTACTATTTGACGAAGTATAATTATCATAATAATCGTTGGAATAATTCCCTCGTCTTCCCTCACGCAATATAATATGCACGCATATATAATGCACGCAGGATTATATAACGAGTGGCAGCGCGAGCGGCGATCAGTCGCCGGTGTGAGGCGGGGGGCGGGGGAGGCTCTCGCGCCTGCGCACTCTGCCCGAGGAGGATGCCCCTCCTGCCTCTCCCGCCTTCACTACCCCGCACCTCTTGACTAAAGCTTCGCCAATCTCATCGACTAGCTCCTCGGCTAATACTCCGACTTTGAAATGTTCTAACTACGTTGATTCTCTTACGTTTCATAATTCGAATACTGATATCTGTGCGTCCTGTGACGTCAAAGCGCCGAGTGAGTTCTCTATGAAAAATGGACCTCTTGTGGGTGTTGACCGCATGTAAAATTAATTAAGATTTATTACGTGTTTTATATTATTAATATTCTTTAAAATGGTAATTTAATGTACTTGATAAATAAGAGCAAACTTTGTTTTAATTAAGGTGTTATTCCAAATATGACTTGTCTAAAATTATTTTTCAAAAAAATTCTTCGGTTTTCATAAAATATAAAATTTAACGTACATAAGTTATTAATTAATAAATTGTGTACAAATACAATATAACAAAGAAATTTATTTTAAATTACAAGTGCTTGATGTAAATATTTTTAACTATCCTAATATTTTACTATGACACGTTTTTATCTGTATGTTAATTTAAATAATACTTTCTACAATTTTGTTCAAGTTTATTGCACCTTATATATAAATATGTACAAAACAATATTTGTATCAGTTAGTGCTATATTTTGCTGACGACTGCTGTACTATAACTGTTGACTTTAATGTTAAAACAAGATAAATCTCAAAAATATGTGTACCTACAAATTTTAGAATAATATTAACATAATATTAATATTTATAACTGGAACTTACTTCACTGTTTTCATTAAAAATTAATATAAAAAATTAATATGTTAATATTAGTAAACGTAATTATACAGTATAAACTTTTAATAGGCGTAGTTGAAAAGTTTCAAACTATTTAGACATTTTGAAGCCAATTTTGAAAAAACTAAAACCGTAGTCACCATTATTTTATCATTGGTTTAAAAAATACCTGCGCAAATATTATTATAACAGTGCTGGTAAGGGAAAAATTCTGGAAAGTCCTGTCATGTGAAAACAAGGCAAGCTGTTTTAGCTGTTATCACTATGTGCTATATGTATTGCTCGTATACTTTATATATATGTATGTTAAGGAAAATATAAAAACAAACACTGTTATTTTTTTTTTTAACTAAAATGAGTTACATAAAAACTATTAAACTTCTGTTGAACATTAACACAAGAAGTATATTTTTAATTCGTGTAACTCATTTTTTTAAATAAATTCAGACAACTTTTAGTCTTGAAAAAATATATGATAAATTGTTATGCCAAAGAAAACTGTTATCCAAAATTTTGTTTGATAGCTTTGTATTAAAAGTTTTTTACTTGTTTAAACATACGTGTAGAATCGGTGGAATGAAATTTTTGGTAGCGAGTGGAGACGCTGCCACGTATACGACACCAGAGGGCTTTCGTCAGAATATACACGTTTTCAGCGCTTTTCTCGCTTACGGCGTAAGCCTAACTTAGTTTACCACGTCAACTCAGGGATGTCAGACGTACCATTATAATGGTACACGTACCATTATTTAGCATTATTTAGTGTCACGTACCATGTACCATGACGATTAGTCATGGTACATGGTACGTGATATACATACGTACGTACAGCAATTAATTAGAATATCAAAAAAAGAAAGGTTTGTTTTCTATTAACGGTACACGAAATTGATATATAAATTCTTTTCACTAATTATAGGCTGCGATTTCTGACACACATTAGTATTGGCGTTCCATGTTTTTGTGGCCAGTACCATTTTTTTAAGCTAGTTCGGTACAATGATTTCTAAGTGGCCGTCTAACATCCCTGCGTCAACTTTGTTCATTTAACAAAAACACAATTTAAATGTTTTCTGACGTGGAAACACGCGCTTAAATAATTAATTTCTATTCAACGTAATTAAATGTTTTAACTCAACCTGTTTATCTTATCCCATTACTTATATGTAATTTTTTATAAAAATATATGAACTATTTAATAGAAGTAGTCTATTGCAACTATTTTTGTATAATAAGGCTTAAATTAATAATTATAATTGTGATTTAAAATAAGGTAATAAAATACCGTTTATATAAATAACAACTACTGTTAATTTTTTAATATATTTTCTGAACAGATTTATTAAAAATTACAACGACGCTACAGTAATCGCTTAACATCGTGTGAGCCCTACTCTTTTTGCCGACCTACTAGTATAAAAAAATGTATTTAGAATCTTTAAAAAATCATGTTAGGACAAAATACATAGTGAAGAATATTTTGTATATGAACCAGGGTAATAGTTCACCAGGTAAATTGATGTATAATAAGTATATTCTTTAGTAATTCAATATACCTCTACAACTCTTCCACGTAGAATAATATATATATCATAAGCATTAAAATCTAATGAAGTCTTGGAAGTATATAAAACATTTGAACACTAATAAAAATATTCAGTACAAAAAATAAAATATATAACTATACAGGGTGGGGATTATAATGCAACGATAACTTGGACAGCGTATATGTAATGACATTCCAAGCCCACATACAAAAAATCAATAAAATACATCCAGTAGTTTAGTCACAAATTATGATTTTTCATTTTTTTAAATTACTACGTATGTATTATACTAAAGACCTGACCTACCCTAAAACCGGCGGTTAACGACTCAAGGACAGCTATTATTATTTTTAAAATCATAGATTAAGAAATGGATATGGCATCGACTGCCACAAAAAGGCACAATTTTTAATCATTGCCATTTAGTGACAGTTCGCATACCAAATAATATTATAATAACTAATGTTTAAAAAAAATAACTTATTCAGTATCGGCTACTGATCAGTTCTGCATATTTCAAAAAAATTTGATGGTTTGAGAAAATTTAAATCAAATAGTTTTTTATTCAATTTAATTTTAAATGCGTATCAATTTATTTTAATTTACTTTTCTAACTTACTATTTTTTATTCCATCAAAATAATGAAGTTTTGTAGGTACAAGCACAAACCACTTCCACGCGATTATGCCGCGTAGAAAGAAGGTCACGCGCGAAGGCGGCGCGATGACGCGTGTAACAGGTCAGTGATCCTGTAGTTACAAAAATGATGTTATAAAATTTTATTAAATTAAATTGAATTAGTTTGTATGAAAAAATCTTTTTTTTTTATTTTGATGTTAGGACTTATCTGATGGTTTTGAAATACTTCTTTATACTAGTACTAACGGTGTTTTCAATTATCGTTCTATTGTCATCTCCACTCTGTATATCATGTATTTCGTAAGGAAAAAATAAGTTACAAAAATTTTACGGGTATAAAATAATTTTTAACTGTACAAAAGATAAAAAAAAATTTTCATTTCTCATTATAAATTATAATAAATGTTTAAGTATAATAATATATAATAAATATAGCTTATCTACGTCTGTTACTGAATGCCAAAGCTTTGTATATTTATACGTAGCACTAACTTTATAATTCATAAAAAATAAGAAAAGTCGGGAAACAAAACGCTACTGTATAGTTAAAATATATGTATAGCATATCGTAATGTACGAAAATCGTATAAAATATAATATAATATATGTATGTGTAATTATTACATGTGACCTACGGGTGAGTAGGTCATTATAATGTGAAAATTGTAATAGATATTAAAATAAACTGTATGTGTTTTTTTCTTAAACGTTTTTCAATGTAAGCAGTGAATAAATATTTGTCATGTTGTTTCACATTTGAACTTTTAAGTGTGCCCAGAGATCTAAATGTATGTACCTATATGAATTACATCTTTAATAAATTATTTAACGTAACATATTAGTTTTATTACTAAACCTTTTTTATCAGTAATACTTATCCAAATATAGCAAATATTAAATATAATAAGTAAATAATAAATTAATTAATCACCTTTTTGTTTTTAGCATAAGCAACCCGATAGTTGACTTATTATATCTCTTTAATAAAACATACACATCATTATAAACAGCAGACGTGTCCTGCAGTGGAGACCGCGTCCTGGCAAACGCAGTGTGGAACGTCCTCCGGCCCGTTGGGCCGACGATCTTCGTAAGATTACCGGTGTAGGCTGGATGAGGATTTCGGAAAACCGGGATGTCTGGCGCGAACTTGGGGAGGCCTATGTCCAGCAGTGGACTGCAATAGGCTGAACTGACTGACTGACACATTATACACACAAAGTAACTGAGCTGTTATATTTATATACGCTTCAGCCTGTAACATCGTTGTTTATGAACCGATTTTGATGATTCTTTTTTGTTAAAAAGGAGTTATCGCAAGGGTGATAGGAAACATGATAAGGAAACCGAGATCTGATAATGGCATCCCAGAGAAATCGAGCGGAACCTTCAAAAATCGTAGTGGTTGCTGTACTTGTCGACGTAATTGAAGTCGGTTTTTTTTTTGCTAGCAAACACGATCATTTCATACGAATACTATTTTGAAGTCGAGCTTCATAGTATCTGTATTTGTTTTCTAACATAAACAATTCTTTCTTACAATTGGAAATTAAATGTAGAAAAATTTATAATAGACTAGCTGACCCCGCAAACGTTGTTTTGCCATATATGTTATAGTACCCGGCCATAAATATTGCACATCGACCTTTGGAAAGAGACAATCGGCTAATTTCGACTTCGTAGAGCGTTATAGTCCAAGATCCCAGACCCCAGACTTCCTTGTTTCTGATTGACAAAACATTACAGTATACATCGTAGTATAAAGAGTTGCTAAAATATTTTCTACATGTTTTAAAATATAGTAATATAATTAGTGTCTGGCGATAAATACTAAAATAGCTGGTTAATAACATTTTTACGTATATAAAGCAGCCAAATTTAAAAAAAATTGTGAAAGAACGTTTGTGTACTAAAGGATATTATTCGATTAACGATTTTATAGAAGACAGTACGCCTTGGGAATGATGTGATCGCCGCCAGGCTATTTCAACCTATAAAATTATTGTAAATTTCAATCTGCTTTGGAAAAAAAACATGATTAAAAAAATGATATTAGTCCCGCTGAGTTTCTTTCGCCAGTTCTTCTCAGGTCAGAGGCTTTTTCTTTCCGAACTGGTAGTAGACTCATGACGTTCAGTAAGAAATTGTAATAATTTTATGCTGAATAAAATATTTTGAATTTGAATTTAATATATTTTGTCCTTCAAAAAAATATGACAGGTGATCTGGGAACTGGGTTCTTACACTATTAGATCTGTCATATGAAATACTGACAGTCCGATACGTCTCATAGGTAATGTGCGTGAGAGATAACGCTCTACAAAGTTCAAATTAGCTGATTGTCTCTTTCTAAAAGTCGATGTGCATTATTTACGGCCGTGTACTTTACTAGCTTCTGCGCGCGACTTCGTCGGCGTGGACTCCGCTCCTATTGGTCTTAGCGTGATGATACATAGCCTATAGCCTTCCTCGATAAATGGGCTATCTAACACTGAAAGAATTTTTCAAATCGGCCCAGTAGAACCAGAGATTACCGCGTTCAAACAAACAAACAAACAAACAAACAATCAAACAAACTCTTCAGCTTTATATATTAGTATAGATTAACCCCCGCAACTCCCTCTTGTGGGTGGAATTTTGTAAAATCCGTTCTTAGCTGACCTCTACTCGGCAAAAGGAATATTCCTACCAAACTTCAAGTCTCTACGCCTTATGGTTCCAGAGATATCGTGATGAGTCAATGGGTGGAAATCTCTTTCATATATATAGATAAATTAGAATAAGATTAAGATTATTTTACAAATTTCTACGCTTAAAAACTTAAGATAACGATTAACTGGATATCTTTCGTACATTCTTATCGTAAGTGATCCACTTTTCGTCACCAGTGATCAATCTCTTCAAAATGGTTCGATAACATTACGTCGTAATAATAATAAATTGTATTTTTTGCAAAAGAGCTTTTGTATATTATTGATTTATCTATGATACATTATTGTTCTCTTAAGAATAACTTTATTTTAATATTGTCGGCATTCGCAATAATGCTATTAACTGTTTCCGAATTCCGTAACAGCAGCTGATTGTAAAGAACTTACGAACACCGCATCTTTGCACCGTATTTAAGCCGCACTAAACCCCCTGCGGGAGCCTTCAGCCGCTTTAATTGCAGGGTCCCGGATCTGCAGGCAAAAGGATCCCTCCAGCGACAGGCTGGCCTCGGCGAAAAGGCCAGACTTCAACCGTGTATCTAAGCCACTCAAAATGAAGCTATGTTATGATTTAAACGGTTACTGACTACTTGTAACGTAACAAATAAACACAATTCAGTTCTAATTTATTAGTGCCATAAATTTTAAGATAACAAACGCATAAATTGAAATGTGAGTTGACACGTAAACATAAAACAGTCATCTTAATGGACAAAAGTTGTTCTACTTTCATTAGGGTCTCAAATTTTAAGTTGTACTTAAGAAAGAAATTTATTGCTGGGAACTGAACAGCTCAATTATCGTGTTAGAATATTAGGTAATAAATATCATATTCGAGACAAGCTTAAAATTTTGTGTTGACAGATTCGATAAAACGATGATAAGGAAACGTTCTAAGGGCCAGTTTCCACTGATTGAAATAATCGCGATGAGTTCGATGAAAACTCGGTTTACGCGTTTAACGGAGTTAGAGCTGGAAATTGCATTTCACCAACATAAACTGGACGCAGTTAGAGAATAACTGAGTTTCAATTCTAAACGACCGATTTTTGGCGTTTAGCTGTGTAAACACGTTTTGTCTAGAGCTTCTAACGGTTTAACCTATTAAAAACAAATCTTGTCAAGTTGTCATATGATATATACTGATACTCGAGTTTATAGTAGTGTATCTCTATATATGTATGTATGAATGGCTGAATGTGTTGCTAGGCGCAGGTCTTGGGGGCGGCTGAGCCGATTGCGCTAATTCTTTTTCATGATTCCTTGAAGTATGAGGATGGTTGTTACGGAGAGAAATTTTAAAAGAAAATTGCCTGAAAAAAGGTCTTAAAACAGCACTTTGTTGTATGCCCTTACAAATGATTCGTAATAATAATTAAACGAAAACCAATATTAGAATCGAACTATAAATTCGATTAAGCAAAACATAGCTTTATTAAACGGTGGAACCCGGCCCTAAGCATTGGGTATCCATGGGATACAGTTTTTTGTTGGACTCACATTACGCCAGGGTTGCCATCGCAAGATTTTAAATTACCGTGTTTCGGAATAAAAACTACAAAATTGACGTGTATTTACTTTACATTAACACGTAAGGTTAAAAATGACAATAATCGGTTAAATAATTTCCCTTTTGAAATCGGTTGAATAATACATTATTCTTCGCAGCCGTCATACAAATTTATCGTAACTAACATTTTTTTCTTCGGCTTATTCAATGTGTATTTGTTTTTCCATTTTATTGTTTATCTTTTGTTGTGTTTTTTTTGTTTAATTGATTTACGCAATTTCCTTTGGATCGGATAAAAGTGCTTACAGCCAGTAAAGCTCAATTTATTGAGGAAGTAATAATTTTATTCCTTGGTTTTGTGTTGCACTATAATGACTTATAAACTATCGATTAAATTATTAGAAAAAAAAACAATTACACATCGGATTGCCGTATCTTTGAACACGGCAATGAACCGAAGATATCCAAATTTCCTTGTAATACGGGAATGGCCGTGTAGTTGGTAACACTGCAGGACGTAGAATTTTTTCCGGGAATCTTGGGACGCAGGATGGGAGACGTGGAAGGGGTAGTGGACGCGAGACTGAATATATACGATTGAGATTTTGAATTCGGGGCAGTCATTTTGGGCAGTCAGTTCGACAGTCGGGATTCGATTTTGAATTTGAAGTACAGTAACGAGAGCCCTCGGCTGGCAAAGCTATGGAACTTCTGACTTAGATTAATGATAGAAATACCTGAAAAGTATTTTTTAGATCTGGTTCAGAGATTTCATTAGCGTAAGCTGGCCGAGTGGCAATGTCGCTTCAGTGTAGATCGCGAAATAGTTTTAATTTAATTTTACTGATTAATATTAAGTGCAATTCTTTATTATAAAATTTTAATTGTAATCCGCTAAATAAATTCGGTGAAAGACCTGTGATGAAGCGCTCCTGATTGGTTCGAATGCATTAATTTTTATTTATTTGCATGTTTGGTTTTCTGCATGTTGTGTTTCTTTTACTGATTTTATAACTTTTACGGAGATTTTTAATAAAAGATATCTAATGAATTATTAGTTAGGTTTACATCGGAACTATTAATTATTGATTAATTTTTGAATGAAACTATTATGAAAAGGTTTACATTGATACTATTAATTATTGATTAATTACCGAATGAAATTATTATGAAAAGGTTTACATTGATACTATTAATTATTGATTGATTATTGAATAAAATAATTATGAAAAGGTTTACATTGATACTATTAATTATTGATTGATTATTGAAAGGAATTATTATCTAGGTTTACATTGATATTATTAATTATTGATTAATTACTGAATGAAATTATTATGAAAAGGTTACATTGATACTATTAATTATTGATTGATTAATGAATGGAATTATTATGAAATAAGCCTTATGACCATAATTATATTGAATTTAACTGATAAAATGAAATCTAATTTAAGTAAATAACCACAATATGATGTTGTTAGAATAAAATGAAATTACATTTGTTTGACTTTAAAGTACATATATAAATTGAATGAATCTTGGTTAAAACTATCATATTAGATATTAAGGGTTAAATAGATTTTCGTTAGGGTGTATTTAAATAATGAAATGAAATTTTACTATGTCATTATTTTGGAAGTAGATAGAGTAGTGGATATTTCTATAATATGACCTATAAACAAACTAATGATTAGTTGTCGTATCTTGTTGAATATTCTCTACATATAAATATGCTTCTAATGAATGTATATGTATGTATGTATATGTATATATATATATATATATGTATATTTGGCTTCATTTTGACATTACACAAACTTTTGTAGTTCAAACATTAATTTAAGGACTTGTAGTTGTTAAATATATGTTGGAACGAGGTAACAAAGTAGTTTGTAGTCTGGAATGTGTTCAAGGATACTTTTAGCTCTTGAATACATTCTAAGATGAGGTAATTATACACTGAACCTTGACATTACACAACTATTGTAGTTTTGAACATTGATTTAAGAATTTATGTTCTTAAATGGGTGTCGAGACGAGGTATCTGGTAGACTGGAGTGTCTCATTCTCACGATGATTTTCATTGAACTAAATAAACTATGTTAAGGTGAATCCATAAATGTTTGTATTCGCCAGTGTTTTATTATAGGTTTCCCTATAAGGCTTGGCCTGTCTAAGCCCCAGTTCATCGCGTCATCTATGCTAGGTAGATCCTAACCTTGGCCTATCTAGTAGAGAAAGTTGCGTGTACTTCCTACCAACCTCTGCGTTTGTATTTGCCTAACTGAACTATGTTCTTGGTAAATACTATACGTACGTTTCCTTATCTTTGATAGGAGTTCCTCATCTTTGATGAGAGACATTGGACAAACTCCACCAGACACCTATTGTATGGTCGTTGTTTGAACTGCAACAAAGGTTAGTAGTTTATATTTGGACAGTGGTATGAAGTTCTATTTTGGACTAATAGAGAAACATATTCACTTTTCCAATTAATTTATTGCTAATTTTTGTGGACGGTCTCTGTTAAGTCCTAAAAGCGGATTTACTGAGATTTAGCCAAGCCTTAATCAAGCCCTCTTGTGTTTTTTCAAACATACAAACATTGATGGATTATAAAACCTATTAAATATACATTCTCTTTTCATTGTGAAAATGAGATACTCTCAGAGATTCTGATTGAGTAAATGAATATGTTATATTTTAATTGTTTTATTTATCTCTCGACACTACTATGTCCTTGATAAATCCATTCAGTTCCTAAGAGAGCCTGATATATTCAAATGTTTAACAACTTAATTACTGGTTCAATGTTTCAATTGAACAACCTATTCTGGTTAATGAATGCTGTTTCATGTGAATGCTGTGAGTCATGCAAAGACAAACCTACACACTACACCTACTCTACATGTTGGTCTTATACCTTTAATTATTCTTAACTTCCTTATAGGACACTCGAAAGGTTGCGTTGTCGCAAGTCGCTCGTCGCCGACGACCCATCTCACAATGGTGGCGAGGCTTGACAATATAGCTGACTATAGACTCGTAACTCAGTAGGTCTTCCTATGGGAACTTACACTACACAATCCTAATGTGACAAAAGTAGTAGGTTTCGTGATCGAATTTCAAAGTAGTTGTGTGACCGAAGTTCCCGTATGGGCTAGTAAGCACACAATGAAAAGATCAGTAGACACGATCTCCTTTTGTTCACGAGGAACACATCTTCGTACCATGTCTGTTTACAGCTTGGTAATTACATCAACTCTAGTAGTTCACTGGTTATGTCTATATGGCATTCCAAGGGATTACTCAAATATAGTCCTTGCATGATTGTGCTGCAGCGGTATGAAACAAGCATTTGTTAGACAGGATATATTTCCGTCTAACTTACTGTAGAAAATTGGGTACTCTCATTTCCTACCTACTACCTTTCTTTTGATTGGATAGCACCAACGTTGTGCCTAATTTAATTTAGAGCCTTCAGCACGGTGTGGATCGGTTAGGGTCGGAGGGGTTATGGTGGTTGCGACCCTCGGGTTCAATTGAACCCGGCCTTTTAATTCCTTAATACCTATAAACCCTATCCTAACAAATTAACACATACAAACAAACACTACACATTATTTTTCACAATTATCTGAGATAATTTATTAGCTGAATAAATTATTTCAAGATAATTAATAACTATGTAATATGTATTTAATCATTATTTCAATTACTTATATATTTTTATTTATTTCATTTGTTTAGAGTTATTAGAATCTATCTATTATATCAGGTTTGAACTAAAAATACATGTAAAAGAAACTTAGACACTATTCAATTAATCAATGTCATTATAGAATATCCTATATATAATTATATAATTTTATTTCTATTTTAGCTATCTAGATTCACTAAAAATATTAGCAATTATAATTTACACATTCTTAAGGAGACGTCAGATATTTAGTTAAACAGTAGGTGATAGTTATTTCTAAATAAATAAGTCTATTACTATTTATTCTTAACGGTTCTAATTTACTAAATTTTATTAATTCCTAATTAATTTACTAATAAGGTGTTATAAAGTTTAATATCTTTCTTTCCTTTTAATAGTATTCCAGGAGTTAGTTATCTATAGTATTTATATCACTGGTAAGTGTAAATATCTTTCAATTAAATTTTAGGATAAATTAATTTCAGTAATTTAATGTCATTGTGCAGAGATTTTATTTTAAATTAATGGCTAGGTAGGATGTTAGTTAGAGATTATATAGAAATCAAGGCTTCTAATAACATATACTATGTCTTTCCTTTGGCATACCATAAAAAGAACTGAAGTTACTCTGAAACAAAAATCAAACACAACGTAGAGTCCTTTCTTATACTAGACGATCACAATTATAAGGCCAAAGACATTTAATGTCCTCTTAAGCTTAATATTAGCTTGTAACGCCACTACCATGATAGTGTTACAAATTGGTCCACGTGACCAGGATTATCATAAACATGGTGAATAGTTATCATTCCATAGGTATAGTTACAATTGCTGCCGTGATGATAAGGATATCTATGTATATCCAATATAGCATAGGAGATCGTTACAAAATGGTGCCGTGACCAGGATTATCATAAGCATGATGATTAGTCATCGGTATATCCATATAGGAGATCATTACAAAATTGGTCCACGTGACCAGGATATGATAATGGGTCTTAGGTCATCCATAGGAGATCATTACAAAATGGTGCCGTGACCAGGATGTTATAAATTTATATATGTTGGGGTCTTTCTCATCACACCCCATAGCATAGGAGATCGTTACAAAATGGTGCCGTGACCAGGATATGATAATGGGTCTTAGGTCATCCATAGGAGATCATTACAAAATGGTGCCGTGACCAGGATGTTATAAATTTATATATGTTGGGGTCTTTCTCATCACACCCCATAGCATAGGAGATCGTTACAAAATGGTGCCGTGACCAGGATGTTATAAATTTATATATGTTGGGGTCTTTCTCATCACACCCCATAGCATAGGAGATCGTTACAAAATGGTGCCGTGACCAGGATTATCATAAGCATGATGATTAGTCACCAGAGCGCCAATATAGTATCGTTACATACTTACTGACGTTATAAAGTGGAAGAGTTCATTAGACGAGCCAATCTTCGGTATCTTGTATCTACAGCTAATTTTAAGAAATGCTTCATACTTTAACAGCCCTATTTGTCTATACATAAAGGCGGCTGAAACACAGCGAGTTGTCTACTTTTTAATTAAAAATTAAAATGACATATTAGAAGAAACTTTGTATTCATAGCTTAAAGGTAACTTCGCATCGAAAAAGGTGAACATTTTGATTCATTTGAACGTATGTATTGTTGTTTTTGTAACGGCAAAAAGTAATCGTGATTGCGAGAAAAGCTTAAAATTGAACTGACTCCAATGCTCCTCGCCAACAATTGGTCCACGGTGAATTGGTCCATGTACTTTATTTGTCTTACATTGCTTTATATTAAATTTTATTCGTTAATCAAGTAAAAATAAAATTACTCTCCCATTCTTTTCAAGAGTTTCGTCAAAAGTCTAATCAAATATTCATCTCGTTTGTTTGTCTTTCTGTTTCATCTCATTTTAGCGTGTTTTTCATGAATCAAAAAATCTGTAACAAAATTGTATAAAACTTGGCACAAAAATACATTAAGTATTCATACAAATTTAAATATGGTCTTGGAAAGAACAACAATACCCACTAACAATCCAATAATTATATAAGTTCATAGTGCAGAATTTTAGAGACTATGGAATTTTATAGATTCAAATGATGACATCCGCCAACCCGCATTGGAGCAGCGTGGTGGATTAAGCTCCGATCCTTCTCCTACATGGGGAAGAGGCCTATGCCCAACAATGGGATATTACAGGCTGAATCGTTCGTTCGTAAATGATGACATAGAGAAAACTGCTACATTACAAAAAAAACTTCGTTTTGAATTCGTTTCGTTACTCTATGTTGAGTTATAGATATTTATACATACATATTTGCTAAGGCTCTGTCAGTAAAAAACATTTTTAATGATCAGTGAAAATATCAAGTGTCTATTTCTTACGGACGGACGAATGAAAGACTCCTCGGATACTTAATCCTAAATATGTATTTACTAATAGACACTTTATATGTAGTCTGTAGATCATGAAGGAACCTACAAAAATATTGACTAAAAGGGACTGGTTAAAACGTTAGTAAATAAATATACAACAATAACTTAAACAACAAAGCCAAATATTATTTTAGAAAAATAAAGAAGTTGTTTTCTACTATTCCTCCTTTATTAACTTTCCTATACAACATCATTTTTGTTAAAGTGTCTGATTTTATGGGTTCGATCGTACTAAATCTTTGTCGGGTACGACTTTAGCTTGAACAAAGTAACAAAACTTGAATAAAACTTATAACAAATGGAACTGTGTGTTTATATTTGTTTTGGGCATAACGACGTGCTACATTTTGATGATATCTACAAATAAATATTCTTGTACTATAATATTTTATATAAAGAAAACAAATATATTTTTATTAATATATTTTAATATAATTTAATGAATATGATATAACAGTTATTTATAAAATAAAATAAAAATATACATAATATATTATATTCAATAAACTGTTAGATATATCATATTTAGGTAGTACTTATATGATTTTTTATTATTCCATATAACATTTATTTGTCTTACAAAACATAATATAAATATCCTTGAGGATAAACACACCATTAGGTATTATCGATACTTTCCGACTCTTCTGGCAAATCTTATAAAAAAACTTATTTAAGCTCTTGTAAATCATACAGAAACGAATATTAATATAGTAAATATAATTTACGAAATGCAAAATGAAATACTTATATAAAATAATTTCGATTCCTTTTACGTAATCTTTTCCTAGTTACCACTCTCACGCAAATAAATTACCTATAATATATATAATAATATAATAATAATATAATAATATACTTGATATAAAGTTAGTTGAATATTTCATTTATCCACATCGATATAATTATATTCCTAATTTCCTAAACCTATATTAATGGTAGGACTTACTTTGAGCACAGACTTCTCTGAAATACCTACTTCACGTTGATTAATTATTCTTTCTAACAGATATGTAGCCCTATAATAATATATTTAGGGCTGTTGCCTCGGGCGATATTTCGATATAAAGCCTAAAAATATATAATATTATACTTTTATATAACTACTAAATTTATGAACACCGATAGATATATGTTACATGCATTTAAATAAATTAAAACAAAACACAAAATCAAACTATAAATTAAACTGAAGGCCTTAACTTTGTATCTGTGGAAAAAGGTGGAAAAGTATTTTACGTGACGGGCACATTAACTGTACCTACATATAAGTACCGTAATTTCGCTCTGGCAAACAAGGTAGGACACAAGTTTAACTACTTCGATCAAATATTAGCGACTTTTGTAAGAATTTTTCATAGAAAACAAGCAATGTTAGATTTAGATTATATTGATAATTTTAAGCAGCATTTTAACTAACGATTAGCCTTTTTGAGAGGCACCAATACCAACAGCTTAATCTCCAAAATAATTGATGAATGACTGATAAATTCTTAAAATTGCTCATGACGCTCACGTGTAATTTGGTTGTATAGGATTCAAAATAATGGATCTATGTCTCACGTAAAATACAGTAAAAACTTAGCGCACTAAAAAGTAACGAAGATTGAAGAATTGTTTTCGAAGTGTCATCTTATCTCTCACTAGCTTCTGCGCGCGACTTCGTCGGCTTGGACTCCGCTCCTATTGGTCTTAGCGTGATGACACATCGCGGTATAAGAACCAGATGAACGTATCTACAAAAAAATCAAAAAAAGTTTTTTTTCGTAAAACGGTTCACAATATAGTCCTTTATGAATTGCCAAAACGACGTAACGGTAAAGCCAATATTTATCAAATTCCAAAAAGACGAATTCGCTTAAGAATCATTTTCAATTGAACCAGAAAAACGTATTATGAATACCGTTTAAATAGTTCTAATTATCTTCCTACCTCTTTAGAGCTATAAGAACGTATTTCTAAAAACAATATTTTTATTCGATTAGAATATAGTTTGTTTGGCAATATTATAAAAACCAGAAGAACGCAAAAGCTTATACGTTGTTTTGGTCGTTACAAAATTTTGTTTTGATGCTTAGTTTAAAGAGCCAGTGTAACGTTTGTGTATTTACGTTTTATTGGCACAAACATTTTTGTTAGATAAATAATACAAATCAATGGCCAAAACGATGTATTACGATTTACGTTTATGTGGCAGTACTATTGTTTGAAAATAATTAAGGGTCACACTAACGTATGTCAACCAAATTTTAAAAATATATATATTACGTCTGCGTAAGCACATATAAATAAATAATTTCTATTTTTTTCAAAGCTCTAAGAGTATGGCAATACATAGAAAACATTTTTTTTTCCATACTAGTATTTTATCTGTATTAAAAAGCTGGTAAAGTTTAAAGAGCCGAATTTTCACAGTATTTTTGCTTTCCTGTAAAATTGAGAAAATGTAGGTACGTTTATCTGACTCTTACACCGCGACATAGCCTATAGCCTTCCTCGATAAATGGGCTATCTAACACCGAAAGAATTTTTCAAATCGGCCCAGTAGTTCCAGAGATTACCGCGTTCAAACAAACAAACAAAGAAACAAACAAACAACCAAACAAACAAACTCTTCAGCTTTATATACTAGTATAGATTTTATTACATAGTACCTACAATTTTCAATACCTGACTATTTTTTTTTTCGTACTTAATTAATGCGTCTTTAATCTTGTTATTATATTCACTTATAAAATTTATCCCTAAAACGTCGCCCTCCAAACTGGTAAGGAGGCTTTAGCTATATTATACAAAAATAAAATAGCACTAAAATACCTAATGAAATCGACATTTTATTATATTGAAGTTTTTCATACATAATTTAACAAAAGAAAGCCCTACACAAAACACTTTTATTGACGAATACATCATATCAAAATGTTACAGAACGTAAAGAAGCGAACAAAGGCTGAATAAGCACTTAAATGGTGGTAAAAGGAAAACGTTAAGTGCAAGCTGCAGAGAAAAGAAACAATTGTATAACATTACACACTATTATGAAGATATATGATGAGAGATTGGGCATCATATCTGCACTTATCAGATTGCACAAAAATGCTTCGTATTTTGTTTTCTATTATATTAGTAACTTACTATAAGATATTCTGTTCTAAAGACAAAATGTTAAAATAAAATAATGTTAAAATAATTTTAATAATTGATAGGTAATATAAAATAAAGCATAAAATATTTTATATACATACTACCTAATATCATTCACTAACTCCAATTTCATAATAATTAAAAACTTGTCTATCTGTAATTATGTAGTTGATAAAATCAATCAATAAACGAGAATATAACAAGTATTCAACATAAGAATGTATTAACTTGATAATCATTGTTAATCTATGCTTCGATTATTATTAATTGCTTCTGAAATAATTAGTGTCCGACCGAAGTTTCGGTTTCGGTTTCGGTTTCGGCCGAGTTTCGGCCAAAAATCAAGTTTCGGCGGCAGTTTCGGTTTCGGCCAAAATTGGCCGAAACTTTTGCCGAAACCGAAACTGATTTCGGAACTTGTCGTGCACGCTCGCCTAACTGTTTTCAATTCAAATGTTTACTGTAGCTTAGTAGTGGGTTACTTAATTCTAAATGTAAGTATAACTGCTCTAATAATTGTGATATAGGTACTTATCTTTATTAATTCTAAATGTGTGATTTGATTATCTTTGTCTAAGAGTGTACTAGTAATTTTAGTAATTATTATTTTTATATAAGATGTACCTAAAAGAGATTGATGATTCTTCTAAGTACAAATACAAACTAAAGTATTAATTAATAAGATTTCAAAATACCAATACTTAGTATTTAATGAAACAGTAACAATTAGTGATTTGATTATTGATAACTGATATCTAAGCATTTTGCTATGAGTAGGGACACGAAAAAAGTATCGATACTTTGTGTTATCGAGTACATTTCCTTTCGATACCGATAATTTAGTACTCGATACTTTGCATTCGATACTTTTACTCAATGAGTACATTTTGGCAGGTATCGTATCGAAAGATTTACATGAGTACTATTACACTTTTTCCTGAAATTTTGAAAACATTTATTCAGTATTTGTACGATAATTTGAAGCGACGACCTTTTTAACCGACTTCCAAAAAAAGAGGAGGTTCTCAATTAAACTGTATATTTTTAACTAGCTTCTGCGCGCGACTTCGTCGGCGTGGACTCCGCTCCTTTTGGTCTTAGCGTGATGACACATAGCCTATAACTTACACTGCCTATAACTTAACACTAAGCCTTCCTCGATAAATGGGCTATCTAACACTGAAAGAATTTTTCAAATCGGCCCAGTAGAACCAGAGATTACCGCGTTCAAACAAACAAACAAACAAACAAACAATCAAACAAACAAATTCTTCAGCTTTATATATTAGTATAGATGTATGTTAGCTCAGAACTTTTGACTGGGTGGACCGATTTCGATGAATTTTGTTTTAATTGAAAGGTGTTGCGTATCATGTGGTCCCATTTAAATTTAAATGAGATCTGACAAGAACTTTTAGAGTTATATCTTAGTCTATGTGAGAAAGCTGTACAACACATATTTAAAACGTCGCATGAATTTACAATTGGTGGTTTGATTGGCACCTTATGTCCACTTTCCTGTGAACCGTTAAAAATATTTATAAAAAATGGACACAAGGACACAACGTTAAATAGTGAAAATTTTTGAGTAATCTTTAATAGCGCGTATTTACTTGACTATTTTTTCGTCTTATTACGTTGTATTACTTGTCAATGTAATTGAAGTCGGTTTTTTTTTCGTTTGCGAGCAAACACAATTTTTTTTGGTCGACTGACATATTTGGAAACAGTCATCAGTATTTGTACGAAATTTGAAGCGGCCTTCTTTTTTTGGAAGTTGAAGTATCAATTCCTACTATTGAGTACTTTTGTAGGTACTCGATACCAAGAAGTATCGATACTTTTATGAGTACGATACTTTTTTTTCGATACTACTCATGAGTACAGTATCGATACTTTGTATCCGATACCGTGTCCCTAGCTATGAGAACTTAATTTGAAAAAATAATCAAAATATTATTAATATTTTTGAAGTGAAACTTCTTTAGGCGCATGAGGGGTAAAATTTGAGCGACCGGTAACGCGGCAGCGTCATGACGTTCAGTACTTGGATGGGTGACCGCCTGGGAAAACCGCCAAACGTTGTCTTTTTTTTCAACTAGTTTTTTTTTGTGTATTTTAATTCGTTTTTTTAATTAGTGTTAATTGCAAAACCTTGTCCAACACAACCAGGCGCATAAATTAAACCATTACTAGAGATGCTTCAACTTGATATATTGGATTGTTCAATAATTAAACAAATGTATGGTGGCCATATATGTACTAACAAGAAATAATTTTGCCAGCGCGATTGAATCTACTATTACTGGCATCATCTAGTCGTAGACGTGTTAAAGTTTAAACTTATACAAAGAAAAACTTAAATAATTGTAAGTTGCAGCGTTAACGATTAGTTTTTTTTAAATTAGTTTGCCAAAGAAGTTTCACTTCTGACACTGTACTTTATGCGCACTAATATTATAAAGCTGAAGAGTTTGTTTGTTTGTTTGAACGCGCTAATCTCAGGAAGTACTGGTCCGATTTGAAAAATTCTTTCAGCGTTGAATAGCCCATTTATCGAGAAAGGCTATAGGTATACATCGTAAGGTTAAGACCAATGGAGCGGCGCACCAAAGAAAAATATTTCAAAATCGGGAGGTTTTTTTTCTTCATTTTGAGAGCTTCCGCTGCGAGCACAGCGTAAACAGTTAAAGTTTCGCAAAAATCATGTATGACAGAATTGTTTCACTTTAAAAGCTCTAAAAAAAAAGTCCGCGACAGCATATGTCTATCTTTTAAGGTTGGCTCACTATCACCTTTTTTATGCTAAACAAATTTGTTCTAAAATAGTGCAATATTTGCGAAGGTGTTTTTATAAACATGACATAAATCCTTATAGACGCCGCGTTGGCGCAGCGGTCACAGCACTTGGCTGTTGCGCGGGCGGTTGCGGGTTCGATTCCCGCACACGACAACATTTGTATTGGCCATACAGATGTTTGCCGTGGTCTGGGTGTTTGTGCAGTCCTTGTGGGTCTTCCCGCCGTGCCTCGGAGAGCACGTTAAGCCGTCGGTCCCGGTTGTTATCATGTCCACCTGATAGCGATCGTTACTCATAGTAGGGAATATATCCGCCAACCCGCATTGGAGCAGCGTGGTGGATTAATCTCCGATCCTTCTCCTACATGGGGAAGAGGCCTATGCTTAACAGTGGGATATTACAGGCTGAATCGTGATCGTGATCGTCGAAATCCTTATGCAAATAAATACCTTTTTCATCACAAGTATTTAATTTAGAACAAAATTACCCTTAATACCATTCGATTTCAATAAATATCTTAGGATGAGATATCGCAGTTTTTAAAAAAACATCGCAGCAAAATTGTTATAAAGCTGAAAAGTTTGTTTGTTTAAACACGCTAATTTCAGAAACTACTGGTTGGAATTAAAAAAATCTTTTTGTTTTGGATAGCCAATTTAACGAGGAAGGCTATTTTTTTCCTTCAATTAACGCGTATGAAACCGCGGGGCACAGCTAGTATTAAATAAATGATTACAACAAAATTAATATACTGTGTTTCCATTTCATGTCAATAAAAAAATGTGTGTAAATGGGTAACATGCACCAAATTTCAGTATTTTATACTTGACCACGTGAGTTTCGGTTTCGGTTTCGGTTTCGGCCGAAACTGTAGCCACGGCCGAACATTCGGTTTCGGTTTCGGTTTCGGCCGGAAACCGACTTTCGGTCGGACACTAGAAATAATACATTACTGTGTTGCCCCAGCACGTAGCGACTTGACGTTCCTGCGTTCAAAGAAGCTGAAAACATGATCGACAGAATGTTATGCACTATACTATAGTATTGGGTACCTATTTAAGCAGATATTTAAAATATAATTATATAAAGATTTCAACAAAATAAGATACAATAATATACTTGAGAAACTACAATAGGTATAGTAACTAATACAAAAAGTAGGTCTTTGATACCATCATGCAACCGTGTTGAAATAAAAAATGCCAAGCATTTTATATGAAATTTAATTTACAGTTAAATGTAGTATACATACATAAAAAAATATTTTCTAGCTTACAATTTGATTTTAACTATCTCATATGAATTGCAAATATATTACATTTACAAAAATACATAAATTTGAAAGTAAATGTACCTATATGTCATTTTCACGATCTTTCATAAATTGTATGTAAATAACCTACTATTACAATGTACTCTGTGGTAATAACGTTAGTGGCAATACAGCATAATAAAGTGGCATGTTATAAAGCCTGTAAAGGTGACAAAATTATAAGTGTAGCCTAACTAGCCAACGTCACTTAATCTCTTCAAAGAGGTGTTAGCAAAATAGGTCATTGCACGGCTCGCCTCGCTGACTAATTACACGCCCACCTTCGGGATTAACCGACAGTGATTCGATTATATCTTTATAACGTGATAGTGCAACAAGTCCCTATTTGTGCCAATCACCTACATTCTACTTTAAGCGTCTGTAATTAAATTAAGTCGTACTCTTATCATTACATTTTACTTTTATTGTAACCCCTGTGAGGCAATTAGCTTCACATTTAACAAAATAAAGATAGTTCTGAGTTCAAGGCATTTATTATTTAAACAGGCGATTATTGGAGCTAATCAATGACCTTTCGAAGTATCACATACTTCCGTAATCTAGTACTGTGAGACATTCATATGAATGAGGTCCAGAATGCGACAGCTAAGGAAGATCGGAAGAAGACCGACCCAGATTGGCGATAAAGACAAAAGTCTCATCTTACTGTCTTCTAAGCCTTTTCACTACTCAGGGTGCAATAAATACGGAATTCCTTGGACCGTGGATGCTTGAAGTGACGACAACTTCCTATTTTTGAACCCAGAAAATGGTTGTTGCCGGCTTTTTGAGCTGTGGCAGTCAGGAATGTTGAATGACTTAAAATCCCATATAATCCTCGTTTTAACCGACAACGAACTAAATTGTCTTATACGTAGCAGTTTCATAAAAGAGTTTATTGAAACGAGACTTTCATTCTTCATAAAAATGAGTATTTCATCAATGGATCTGTGACTTGTCGCGAAATTAATTTTCTCTAAGCTCTGCATCTTTTCATTCATCTACCATTAGATATGTTAAACATATCGCCATGCAATAAGTGACAAGAATGTGCGGAACAGGATTGGAATATCGATGATAAAAAAGTCTAGTATGTGTCTAGTACTGGAATGGGAGTCAGTGACAATTAATTGATATACTAAAACAATTAATTAAACAGTCACAGAGAGGATCGCTCCTTCCCCCCTTCCGATAAGCTCAAAATCAATCTCTTGCACCGATGGGACACATTAAATTTTATCAATTAAAAATCAATATAACGTAATTAATATTTGTTGAGTTAATAATTACTGTCACGTAACTTCACTAGAGATTACTGATTATATCATTACACTATAATTAGCTGTAACGAATTCAATTAGTTCCAGATGAGTGACTTGCATTGATACCAAATGTCACGGAGCGGATTATTATTCATATTCATCAAAAATACTCTAATACTTCAGTAAATTAAATTATAGTAAGCGTAATTTGGTACAGTTAATAATAAATTAATTATGTAATTTAATATTCTTAATGTAGTTTTATCTGGGAACAATTAGATAAGAAATAAAAGTTTTGTGGCTATAGTGTGCGTTGAATTGTAAAATTATTAAATTAACTAATTAAACCAAAAACAAATTAACTCGCGCTGTGTTGAACCTATCCACAAAAGATTTACATATATGTACTCTTAAAAACTCACTAATGTCTCAATGTTTGAATAATTATGTATTTTTCTTCTTCCTATAAAAATGCTGTCTATTTGTGTAAAGAAACTGCTAAAGGACAAAAAAATTATGTGTATCACCTCCGACGCACGACTGGAGTTTACCTACTTCTTCAGATCGACTGTCTAAATAGAAACAAAAAAAGGAACAAAACAATTTCAGAAGCAAGTGCCCGAATCTCATTAAAAAAAATTTCAGACTAATTCCCATAACATAATTTCGATTTTTGTCATTATTTCTAATCAAAATATACTACCTAATTACCTATGTATTTGGTTTTTCTAATCTATTTTTAACTTATCTTCTAATGTATTTTTCATGTACTGACTTAGAAAATAATTTTGTGGACTAACAATTCTAAAATATTGTACAATCCTGCAAATCTTGCGGGCCGCGGGACTGATGGTCTCAATCTTGCCGATTTGCAAGACTCTCTTTTAAGTGCTGGATTGCATTCCCTACTCCAGTAATTGCGGTAGTTACCTACAAATTTATTATACTTTTACAATTGAAAGTCATATTGTGGTACCTAAAGATCGAAGTATGTCTATTTCACGCAATCATTTTAAACTTGCAATCTACAGATAAATTACAAAGACTATTTAATTACGAACTTTTACAGTCGCAAAGTTCGAATCGACTGACATCGAACTCTATTTGATTTTAATTTATTTTCTGTAACTGGTTTCGATGAAAATCACATTCAATTGAGACCATCAATCAAAGGTTAATTAACAATTTAAGTGTCGGACTGTTCTTGATAAATAATTCTTTGTTATGTACTAAAACTATCATTTATGATAATTTTTTATCAATATTATAATCCACTAGCTTCTGCGCGCGACTTCGTCGGCGTATACTCCGCTCCTATTGGTCTTAGCGTGATGATATATAGCGTATAGCCTTCCTCGATAAATGGGCTATCTAACGCTGAAAGAATTTTTCAAATCGGACCAGTAGATCCTGAGATTAGCGCGTTCAAACAAACAAACAAACAAACAAACAATCAAACAAACAAACTCTTCAGCTTTATTATATTAGTATAGATTAATGATGTAACTACATTATATTCCACAGTTTAACTGTTTAACACGCAATAGATACTTGACTGTACCTATACAACTGTGAATCAATATTATACGTATACCTACACCTATAATATTTTAAAAATGACAATTTTCCTAGACAAACTTTCATCCCCATTTGAACCCCATAAATCTTGTAATTTTAAAAACATTGTTACAAATTATTTTTAATCGTTATCAATAGCCCAAATAAAAATTGTTATATTTCTAAGTCCAGAAAATATAGCAATATATCAATCACATAAAAGTAACGCGGCGAAAAATTTACTAAACTTATGGTTATTTGCTTAACAATATACCTAGGTAATTAATTTATCTAACCTGTCAATTAGGTAGGTACCTAATTTCATGAAAATTGTGTTAAGTGCCTTATACTTATCTATTTCATAAGTTCTGCTACAGTTTTAATAGAATAATTAACGAATCTGCTAGATCATACATGCTATCATTGAAGTAAGAATATTTTAGTACCTATATATTTGCGTGTTCGTTCTCCAAACTTTAAGTACAAGATTTGTGAGGATGATAGTTTAATTATTAAATAGGTACCTAATACTTAAGTTGAGTATGTTGTAAACTTACTCGTCTATTCAAATACTAAGTAATGTATAATTTTGTAACCTTCATAAACGTTTAATTTAATTAATTATTGACGCCGCGTTGGCGCAGCGGTCACGGCACTGGATTGCGATTGGCTGTTGCGCAGGCGGTTGCGGGTTCGATCCCCGCAGACGACAACATTTGTATTGGCCATACAGATGTTTGCCGTGGTCTGGGTGTTTGTGCAGTCTTTGTGGGTCTCGCCACCGTGCCTCGGAGAGCACGTTAACCCGTGTGTCCCGGTTGTTATCACGTACAGGTGTACGTGATAACAATCGTTAGGATAGATATTAGATAGGGATCGTTACTCATAGTAGAGAATATATCCGCCAACCCGCATTGGAGCGGCTTGGTGGATTAAGCTCTGATCCTTCATCATGGGGAAAGAGGCCTATGCCCAGCAGTGGGACATTACACGCTGAAGCATAGCGCGTAAGCGTATACCAATAAATATTACACATATACCACACCCAGACCACGGCAAAAGCCTATTATTTTTCGTCGTTGTTAAAAAAAGTTTTGCAGATGGAAGTCAAACGAAACAGTGTAATTTCTTTGTATTTGGCTGGAAAATCGCAGTCAGTCATCGTTAATGAGCTAGGACATTTACATTTGAACAAAATGTTTGTGTATCGGACCATAACGCGTTACAATGATACGGGTAGCATCAAAAAACGCCATGGAGGTGGACATCCAACAACAGCAACATCATCAGAAATGGTTCGAAAGGTAAAGGCTAGAATTGAACGAAATCCACGACAAAGCGCAGTTAAATTGGCGAAAAGTCTTAATGTATCTGCGCGGAGCATAGGACGCATATTGAAAAATAAACTTCAACTGAAGTCCTACAAATTACAAAAAGTGCAAGACCTACCACTTGCACAAAAGGCAACTCGTCTAGAAAGAGCTAAGAACTTAAAGCACTTGCACGTTGGTGGCATGCTTGAAAATTTGGTATTTTCCGATGAAAAATTTTTTACGGTTCAGCAATATGTGAACAAACAAAATGATCGCGTATGGTTAAAGTGTAAATCAAATGACAATTTAGACCAACGAATTGCCTTGCGAAAGCAAGCACCAGCATCTGTAATGGTTTGGGCTGCGGTAACTGCCACAGGACGCTCACCTCTCGTTTTCATTGACCAGGGTGTAAAGATATATCAGCAGATCTACCGTAAAAACATTTTAAACGATGCTTTGTTACCTTGGGCACGTAAACAATTTGGTAGAAATCATTGGACCTTTCAACAAGACTCGGCACCATCCCACAAAGCACGTGAAACCCAAATTTTTTTACAATAAAATGTTCCGAGCTTCATTTCTTCGCAACAATGGCCACCATATTCCCCGGACTTAAACACAATGGATTTTTCTATATGGTAAATTCTAGAATCCAGTGTCAACAAAAAAATATGTGACTGTCGACGCCTTAAAGATTGCTCTCCGCCGAGAATGGAACAAAATACCAGCAGACCACATTCGTGCAGCGTGTGAAGCCTTCTCGGTCAGACTCGATGCCGTTATCCGCGCTAAAGGTGGTCATATTGAACAATAATTTCTTTTTTATTTATTTTATATCTTCCTACAGGCCTATTAGTTTGTTGCCAACTATGTCGAAGCTCTTTGAAAAATGTCTCCTACAGAGACTTAGCAAGGTCCTACTGCAAAATCGTATCGTCCCTAACCACCAGTTCGGATTCCGGAAAGAACACTCAACCGTAGAACAGGTCCACAGAGTTTGCAGAAAAATAAGATCCTCATTTGAGAAGGGGGAATACTGTTCGGCCGTATTCCTAGACATTCAACAGGCCTTTGATAGAGTTTGGCATAAGGGGTTGCTATGCAAAATAAAATTATTATTGCCTCACCCCTTCTTCGGAATACTGAAATCATACATCTCTGATAGGATATTTCAAGTGAGAGAAAACGATTCCACATCCAAATTCTACGAAATATCTGCAGGCGTACCACAAGGCTCCGTTCTAGGACCAGTATTGTATACGATATACACGTCAGATTTACCACAGGGCTCAGACGTTACTGTTGCAACCTTCGCGGACGACACAGCTATATTAGCGTCGAGTGAAAGTCCGGCCGAGGCGTCGTCAAAACTCCAGAACTCACTTAACAACATAGAAGAATGGTTAGCCAGATGGAGAATGTCTGCTAGCGCCACCAAATTACACCACCAGTACATTCACGCTTCGCAAGGAAAACTGTCCACCGGTCACCCTGAATGGCACACAGCTCCCACACAGTGACACTGCCAGATATCTAGGTATGCATCTTGACCGAAGGCTCACCTGGAAGAAACACATAGTAACGAAAAGGGATGCAATCAACCTAAAGTTTAGGGATCTTCGTTGGCTTATGGGTCGGAACTCAAAGCTGAGCATCGACAACAAGCTGCTCATCTACAAAACCATTCCAAAGCCGATTTGGACCTACGGCATACAATTGTGGGGAGTAGCGAGCGCCTCTAATCAGATGGTACTACAAAGAGTGCAAAATGGCATATTACGGCAGATGTCGAACGCGCCATGGTTCCTCAAAACTTCGGAACTCCATGAACTGCTCCATATTCCAACCATCAAAGAGGAAGTAGCTTTCTCTTGTCTCAGATATAGAACACGACTGCAGAAACACCCAAATCAACTTGCGGGACAGCTTACTATACCCGAAAGTAATCGCCGTCTAAAAAAGCGACGGGATATGTTTGACGATTAAGACGGCTGGTCAACCTGATTAGCCGTAATACACTAAAGAGCTGAACTTCGATGGGAGTTGCACCCTACACAAGATGGACCGACATCGCATCTGCTCATGGCCTACCAGCCGATTGCACGATTAAAAAAAAAATTATTTTATATGTTTTCTTTTCGATACTAAAGTTTTAAAATAAATATTGTCATTATTAACAAAATTACAGCATTTTGTATTAGTAACACTTCGAGTGCCGAACCCTGTACAACAGAGGCATATTAAGTACCTGATATGACCAATTTATACGCGAGCAGTCATGGGCAACAACTGTATACTATATTTAAATAAAAAAATTAATAATAATTTGATAGTGATTTTAAAGGATATGTTTGAAAAAGTGAAAAAAAAATACTTTTGTAAATATTGTATTTTTTATTAAACAGCTAAATTCAACAAACACAACATTACGTACATAATAAATCTCACAAACAACCGCACAAAATAATTATTCATTCATACAATTATGTACATTCTACTAAGGATTTTAATTATATCAAAAATTATGATAAATTTTTATTCTTCTGACGCATTCCATATGGCATTCTCGGCATCCCTCGGGGGTTAGGTCTGTCTGGTTTTGTCTGCTTTACGACGATGTCTGATGTTAATAACTGGTCCATTGTCTGGAAAATGAGAAAGTCATTTAATAACTTTTCCATTCAAATATCATCACAAAATACTTCTTAAAATTATCATAATCTTCTCTTCTATATATTTAAAAATCAATTGCTGTTCGTTAGTCTCGCTAAAACTCGAGAATGGCTGGGCCAATTTGGCTAATTTTGATCTTGAAATGTTTGTGGAAGTTCAGGGAAGGTTTAAACGGTGAGAAACATAAATAATATGTAACGGAAAATACTAAAAACGACGATTTAATTTTCCAATAAAAAATGTTCCTAGCGGGGAAATTTAATGTCTTTTGTCAAAAACGTTGTCAATTGGTTGTCAAATATTTATAGGTGCGTTCATAAAGTGTTTTGTGTATATTTTTCGTATATTTTTCACAAATATACGTAGGTGATACGAAGTTCACCGGGCCATCTAGCATCTTATAATTATACAATATAATATAATTATGCATATCGGGTAGGTCTGAGAATCGGCCAACATCTATTTTTCATTTCCCTTAGTTATAAGGGAAGGGGGGGATTAAGGGGGTTAATAAAATACATGGCAAAACAACGCGTGCGGGGTCAGCTAGTATATATATAAAAATTTTGTGTAACGATCAATGTATGTTAGCGATAAACTCCAAAACTACTTAACCAATTTTTATCAAATTTTGTAAGAATCTGTAATTTGGTCCAACTTGGGAGGTAGGGTAGTTTTTATCTCAATTGGACCAGGTAACTGGCGCTGCTATCGGTATGTGAGCAATCAAATTTTGTAGCTGTTTTCCGGGCAGGACAACGTCTGCCGGGTCCGCTAGTTAAATAATACATTTTTAAACTAGGTTCGACTTAAAAATTGTTCAATATTTGTTGAAAACATCACTTCCAAAAAACAGACTTTTTTGCGTATTTAATTTGGCATAAACTATTATTTAAATTTAAGAATGAACTACCAAATTAGATTTTATACCATCAATTAGGTACATTTTAATCTCATTTAAGTATTTTTTTTACACTTTTTAAGTTTTTAACGAGCTTCTCAACATAATATATTGTAAAAAGTTGTAATAATTAATAAATTGTATACTGTTGTTATAGCGTCAAATCTTATGTAAAATAAAATTCAGGTTTGTAAAGTTTTCATGTTATATAAATAATGACTTATTAAACATATAAACAACCAACAATATGCTTAAATATTAAACTAAAATACTTTACCTGTTTATCAATTAATTGACGATCTTTAAGGGCCTTTTCAATATTCTCAAATTCTAGTCTAATATCCTTACTATCAGCTTTTTCAACAGCTTCTCGTACTTTATTAACCTGTAGGATATAATAAAATTAGCATAAATCTAGGTCCTCTAGTATAGTCCTAGCATACAGAGAAAATTAAAGGTATGTTATATTATAAAAGCTGAATCTGAGATATGTTCTGAGTTATGTAGACGCCGCGTTGGCGCAGCGGTCACAGAACTGGATGCGATTGGCTGTTGCGCTGGTTGCGGGTTCGATCCCCGCACACGACAACATTTGTATTGGCCATACAGATGTTTGCAGTGGTCTGGGTGTTTGTGCAGTCCTTGTGGGTCTCCCCACCGTGCCTCGGAGAGCACGTTAAGCTGTCGGTCCCGGTTGTTATCATGTACACCTGATAACAATCGTTACTCATAATAGGGAATATATACGCCAACCCGCATTGGAGCAGCGTGGTGGATTAAGTTCTGATCCTTCTCCTACATGGGGAAAGAGGCCTATACCCAGCAGTGGCATATTACAGGCTTAAGCGCGCGAGTTATGTTAATTTCATAGTTTAAAACTTTTTAAATGGCAACATTTTAAATAATCACAGGGGTCATAAAATGAAATATTTGTGGACTGATTGAAGTTGGATAGAATATAGGATATATTTGTAACTTATTTTAAAATTATGTTAATTTATTATGTAAATCATTGAAAATAAATTCAAATTAATGATTAAAAGAATCTAAGTTTAACACTATTTAATGAAAAAAAAATTAATTTTTAATTTATAAATGAACTAACCGTGTCTTCAAAGAATGTATGTTTATCTTTCTGATCTGGTTGGTCAATATCTAACACTCCTCTTAATACTGTTAAAGCTTCATCTACTCGTCCTATTTCTGCCAATGCTATCGCCTGAAAAAAGAAATTACTTTAGATTATAAAATAAAACATTAAATAATCCACATTGATGAAATATTTGTTATTATTTTTTTTACTCGGATTAAGGATTGAAGAATGGAAGAAATATTGAAGAAATTTTTCGCTAATTTATAGAGGAGGGTATAATATCCCTATCCCTTAAGAGGAAAGGGTACCTGAGAGAATTTTGAAAAATAGGTATTTGTATAAAATGTTCCTGTCTCGCTGTATGCCGCCGCCGCGCCCCGAGCCAAGAAATGGACAACGCGTTCCAGAACAACGGCAGCTCAGAATGTTTTAGGTAGATAATTATTGACCAAAACACGACTATTTCCTACGTAGTCGACTGTTTCCTCCCCAAAACATGCTAATTTTTTTTTATGTAACTAAAAAAAACCTTCAGCTATACCCCTATGTTCTCGTTTTTTTGTAAATATGCGTAAAAATTTTTTAACGAGTGTCTGAAAATGTATAAAAAATTAGGCAATATTTCTAGTGTTTGACCCTATGATAATAAGAATATGAAAAAAACTAAGACATAGTGGCATAGTCATGGCAGTTAAAGGTTTTATGTTACAACAATATTTGATCTAGTGTCATTACCCAGTTAGGAAACAGTCGACTGCGTTTGTATGGAGAAAGAGCCGGTATCCTTTCGTCTTAATAATAATTAATCTTTAAATTTCACACACACGGGTCTTCTTTTTCTGAGGTAAGCTTAATGCTTGTGAGACAGATAACAAACCAACAATATAGCTAATTTTTTTTTCTTCGATAAATCATTACATAGTATAAAACAAAATCGCTTCCCGCTGTCTGTGTGCTTAGATCTTTAAAACTACACAACGGATTTTGATGCGGTTTTCTTTAGTAAATAGAGTGATTCCATAGGAAGGTTTATATGTATAATACGTGCATAATATAAGAGGAACACTGATAGTTTATGCACCCGTGCGAAGCCAGGGCGGGTCGCTAGTACACATATAATTAATACGAATATAAATAAATATTACACCCCGACTCAGACGTGAAACAAACCCACGACCCCAGGAGCAGAAAGCAGGGCCATTACAAACTGCACCAACAGGCTAGTTAATTACTTCATAGTAAAAGGCTGATGCAATTGGATACTGATATTACTAATCTAGGGCAGCCTTTCCCAAAGTGGGCGATAACGCCCCCTTGTAGGCGCTGCAGGCCTATAGGGCGGCGGTAAAAGACCCAAAGAAGAAATGAGGGCCTTGTGTAGAGGCTTAGGGTTTATTAGAATGCATTCATTCTTAATCTTGTTGTGTCTTTGAAGTTATAGTGCTTTTTATGTAGGTGAAAGAATGGGGGCACTAAAAAATAAATTAATTCTCAAAATGGGCAGTAGACAAAATAAGTTTGGGAACCCCTGATCTAGGGAGTGCTAAATTATTTTATAACTTACCCGAATATTCCTAACTGTAATGTAATGTTGCTTCTGTAAAGCTAATGACTCCAATGCTAAGTGAGGAGCTCCTTGATTTAACGCCAATGCTGCAATAAATAGATAAATTAGTCTATAGACACTAGGGGTCTATTACACCACTTGTGGATAACACTATTTGATTGATGACAACACAAATAGACTTTAACAGCGGGAGGTATAATAGGCCAGAAGGACCTGTACCTCCTCTATTAATAAACTACAAAAAATAAATATAAGCAAATAGAAATCTATACAAATAAATAAAATTGAATTAATATTTTTTTTTTAAATATTAAAATAACCACTTTTTCCTAAATGCATATTGATCAATACACAGTACATATACCAAAATAATTTTTTTTTATAATTTTTGTCTGTCTGTCTATCTGTTCGTTCCGGCTAATCTCTGAAACGGCTGGACCGATTTTAATGGGACTTTCACTGGCAGATAGCTAATTTAATAAAGTGTAACTTAGGCTACTTTTTATTTTAGATTTTTCTTTTATAACTGCAAACTTATCAATAACTTTTTTGTTTAATTCCAAGCGGACAAAGTCACAGGCACAGCAGCTAGTATCTCATAAATGTAGTAGAATTCGATGGTAAAAAATAATAATGCATCAAAAACTTTTTACTGTCCATAACCGGTGAAACAATACCCTAAATATTTTACTTTGTAAAGTCCGTCTAAGCCGAAATGACGCGCCCCACTACTTATTAATTTTATTTAAATGTGTGTGTGCAAATATTAATGATAAACACTTCTATGTGTGGCAGCGTCGACCGTCGCGTGAACTTCGATTTGTACGTCGACAAATCGGTGAACTAGTCGAGTGATAAATCCGAAAATGCACTATGTATGGAGCCGCACTAGCGCGTTGTATGAAACTAGACGTCCGCTCTCTCGCATGATTAGACAATTTATGATTAGTTGGACAACAAATTGTAGAACTAACAATTTTTAGCAAGTACGGTCTTCAAAGAAATTAATTTGAAATATTTAATTACCTACGATATTTTTAACTAATTATTTAGTAGTTTTTTTAATGTAGGCTATTAAACTATTAAGTGGTTTATGTTGTAAGTAGGTATGTCTTTAGTAAGAACTTTGAAATAAAAACTTTTTTTTGAAAATATGTATTTATTTTACAGCTATATTTTATATTACAATTAAAAATAGTTAGTACCTATATATAGTGTATGATTGTAGTCAAAAATTAAGTTGGATTTAATTATGTAAATAATCACTAGCCACTCATTTCCATATCGTTGCTTTCATCTGAATCAGAGTCGATAACATGAATAATGAATTCATTATCCATGTTAAAATATTGTAAATATTGTTTTTCTGTTTCTTCAACATGCCGACATGTATTTGCCCACATTGTGCGATCAATTGTTTCGAGTCGTTCATTTATGGACGTCATAATCGAGGTTAAATTTTGTGAAACGTTTTTACTAGCCACGTAATTTTTTAATATCCCCCATATCTTTTCAATCGGATTAAGTTCAGGATGGTAAGGTGGGAGTCTTAGAATTTCAAATCCTTTTGATCGAATCAGTTCGTCGACAACGAACCTTTTGTGTCTATCTTTGTGTCTTAAAATTAGATCGTAAAGTTCAATTTTTTTCAATGTCTCGGCAAACGGAATATTTTTTTCAGCAAGCCATGTTTGCATAGCATGTTTATTGGAGTTGGAGTTAGGAGCTTTTTCCAATAAAGCATTGTGGTAAGAAGCGTTATCCATAATTATAACAGTGTTTTCCGGTAGATTGGGCAGTAATTGTGTGGAGAGCCATTTTTTATAATTATCGAGATTCATGTTGTCATGATAATCTCCACTTGTTGAGTTGGCTTTAAATGCTAACTTAGCATTTGGAACAAATCCTTCACATCCACCGGCATTAATAATTATGATCCGCATACCCTTAGATAGTTTTTTTTTGCACTGGTGATACTCCTTGCACTTGTTTCCAGCACATGTTTTGAACATGTGTTGTATGGATATAAGTTTCGTCTGTGAATACAATATACCGACCCTCGTCGCGATATTTTTTTAACTGCTTCAAATATTGAAAGCGTAACATTTGTATATCGTGTTTCTCGACTAGAGCTTTACGGTTGTCATCTATTTTCGACCACTCATAACCCGATTCCTTTAAAATGGTTCGCAGAGTTTCTATACAGCCATTAAAACCAATTTTATCATTTAATACTTGTTTTAATTTTTTTAATGTTGGTAATTCATTATGCTCTGTATGAAACGTCGCTATCGTTCTTCGAAGTACACCCATATCAAAATCATCCAGCTTTGACTTAGTACGAACCCTTTTTGGTTTAGATGGCGATTTAAAAAGTTTCTGTGACGTATTCCTTGATGTGCTTGCTTGTTTTTCTTCTCGTAAAATTCGTGTTATCGTAGATTCACTAATACCCACAGCTTGGGCAGTTCGCCACCTAGCATCAGTTAATTTTTCTACTCCATGTTCCGCTTCATATTTCATTCGGTGGTAAACTTTTGCAATAATTTCTTTTTCCTGTTAAATAAAGAAAATAAAATAATATAAATTAAATCATCAGAAATAACACTTTATCTTGGAATATTAAATAATATTTTATTTACCTGACTCCGAAGATGCTTTTTAGTTGACATGCTAACGGTACTTTTGCGATCTAATGATGCGTGCTCCTCCGTCTGTTACTAATTAACGACTGACTGACCAATAGCAGTTGCGTTTTTTATGTATTGCGTACATATTTTAAATTTTCTAGTGTGTGTAAATGAGGTAGTAGGGCGCGTCATTTCAGCTTAGACGACCTATACTATCATATATGTTGTAAAAAATATTAAATATTGATTAGCAATATTTGCGTTTATTCTCAAACAAAATAAAAACCGACTTAACTAATATTGAACATACAAAAATGAGACTGACATTAACACCATTGACGTCAACTAATTACGCATTATTAAGGATAACTCGAAAACTATTCTTCAGATCTCGCTCAAACTTAAATTGGATAACTTGAAAAGCACCAGCTTTTGAATATAAAAATAAAATTATCAAAATCGGTACAAAATCGGTGAAAAAACTTAATGTTTTATAATACTTAAGTACCACATAAGCTTTTGTTATATACATACCAGCCATAAAAGTAGCAGTTCTTCTTAATGGCACAGTGCCTAAGCTGAGCATTTCTGACCATAGTTTCTTTGCATACTCGAAGCTCTGTGGTGTGTTCTAAAACAAAAAAAAAGCTTCAAATTTCCATATAACTTTACTTACGTTTTTGTGCAAAGGTTTAATATTATGATGTAGATGTAGTAACATAAAAATATTAAAGTAACTTCAAATAATTTAGTATTTGTCAAATATTTTAACAATTTTTTTTTTATTATTATTAATATCAGTATCAATGTAGATTGTATTTTATATATAAAAATTATATGTTTAATCAATACCTATAATAAAAATGTAACGGGTCGCTGTCTGTACATTTAAGATATATGAGAAAAATATTATTGGGACCTTTATCAATGCAAATAGCACCCAAAACAATGATTGTCAGAATTTTTGTCTGTCTGTTTGTCTGTGCGTTTGTGCACACTAATCTCAGAAACGGCTTATCCAATTTAGGTGTGGTTTTTACCAATATATTTTGGCAAGATTAGCTTAACATTTGTTATTTGTGTTCGTTTCAAGTTAATCGGTTCATAAATAAAAAAGTTATGCAAATTTAAAGAATCACATTGAACATGTACAGTCACTATTCCACGTGGACGAAATCACGAGCACCGCTAGTGATAAATAAGAGTATGATACTATACATATTGTATCAAGTTAGTTCAAATTTCTGTTATTGTTTTATATAACTGCAACATATATTTAATGCATCTTAGTAAGCATTTTGTTCCTCTTACCTGTTTGTAGCAAGCTGCCATTATTAATACAAATGGATATTTAGGGTATTTTGTCATATTCACTTGTTTTTCCTGAACCCTTTGAAACACTTTGTACATATCATCATACATTTCGTGGTTATAAAGTAAGTCCAGTAATATTTGATAAGACACTAGTTGATCGAAAAACCCATCATTGTCTGGATCTTCAAAACACTGAAAATAATATAAATTTATAATTAAAAAAATGTAAAAATGTATTGATGTATAAGTAACAAGCATCTACTCTACTTTTAATGAAATACGTATTAATTTCTAATTAAATGACTATACTTAATCACTGGACTAGGATGTTATCCCATGTTAGGGCTTCGGAAATATGCAATAATAAACACTCAGACTAGGACAATCTTTTGTAGTTAGTTAGTTAGTTGTGGGCTCGATTTTCCGCATTTAGACTCAATATTGGTCCATTATGTGTGTGAGAAAGGGCTGACTAGTTCAGCCAGCCCAGCTCCTTCCAGAAACTCAGAAGCCTCCTGGGGCATTCACAGGCTTCTACAATCTTTTATATGGACTGACCTATAGATTTTTTTTAACCTGCGACCACATGGGCAACAGTCAGTTATTGTTATGACTGACTAGAGACAGAAATTCTCCAATCAAGTATGAAATAATTATTCTCAGTATTTGCAGTCACCCTTTAAAGTTATTGTGATATAATTATAATAGTAGATTTTATATCCAAAAACTTAGAAGTAAATTTTTTTTAAAAACAAGTTATAATTACCTGAAGAGCTTCATTTGGAGCATCAAGAAAATGAAACATTCTCATAACGATCGGGCCAAAAACAAAAGAACCAAATCTGAATTCTGTCTTTTGTGTATTGAACCTAATTTAAAAAAATATATTTTTATATATTTACTATAAATCATGAAAATATTCATTACTCTTAATAGTTGTCATTATATCATGAATTTAAGTTTTTTAAAACATAAAAAATATGTGGTTGTAAATAATAATGATTAATCTTACTTTTTAACCATTTCTAGAACTAAGTTCAAATCGGCTGGTTCAGCTATATGTACCATATTTTTTAAGTCTTCGGTAAATATCATATTTTTTGAATCTGATACAAAATCTTGCATTTTGACTCTAAACTTATCAGAAAAGTTTGAAAATTGCTCTCTTATCCTTTTCCTAGTTTGTAAATATCCATCAACTCCCAGGGACGATAAAGAATACAATTGTTGAACTGAAAAATAGAATATGTTAGAAATTTATACAAAATTATATAAAATGTAAAAATAATAAAAACCCACCTTGAGTTGTATGAAACCCTCGCAATGAAAACATTAACCGATTACCATAACTCGGTGATAATTTGAATAAAGAATTAAAAAACATTGACATTTTGAAAATAATTTTAGTTTTTAATAATAATGTTACGCCGATCAGCCGACTGAGTTATTGAGGTTAGGTTTTGTTTTTTTTTATCCCTTTTTCTCTCAATAGGCAAATGTGTCAAATTATAAAGCCTTATATCGTTATAAAAATCTAAATTGTTCGGACGGACGGAACGGTCGTTCTGTTGGCTCGGACTGAATCAAAGGAATTAATTATAAATTTATAATCTATCTCTATCGTTCGTTTATGAACAAGATGTGAACAAGACAAGAGATGAAGAGACGTGGCTTCGGCCGTTTATTACATCGGATTGAAATTTATAAATTCAGTTCAGGCTGTATGGACTGGACTATCGCCGTGTTGGCGCAGCGGTCACAGCGCTGGATTGCGATTGGCTGTTGCGCGGGTGGTTGCGGGTTCGATTCCCGCACACGACAACATTTGTATTGGCCATACAGATGTTTGCCGTGGTCTGGGTGTTTGCGCAGTCTTTGTGGGTCTCCCCACCGTGCCTCGGAGAGCACGTTAAGCCGTCGGTCCCGGTTGTTATCATGTACACCTGATAGCGATCGTTACTCGTAGTTCGGAATATATCCGCCAACCCGCATTGGAGCAGCGTGGTGGATTAAGCTCCGATCCTTCTTCTACATGGGGAAGACGCCTATGCCCAACAGTGGGATATTACAGGCTGAATCGTGTATGGACTGTCAAAGTTCTTTGCCTTTCCCTATTGGGGATAAATTGTAAAACATGAACAATACAAGACCAACACCAACTGATTTTGGATTCGTGATTCGTCGTGAATCAATATTTTTGGATCACTTTAGGGCAGAAACCATGTGGTTTGCTGCTCAATAAAGTGAAAGAAGAAAAAGAAGAAAGAAGTTGAATAAAATCAGACCAGGCTGTATGGACTTAATGTCTCTTGCCTTTCCCTATTGGGGATAAATTGTAACAAACAAAACCAACACCAGTCACTAACTGTCAAAAATAAAAATATTTCATTGATGTGCTAAAGGTTAAAAAGTTTTTAGTTATAATTGGTTATAAATATTGTTCTTGCGGAAATGTGAATTTAAAAATTCTTCTTCTGCTTCTAATTTTCTTTTCATGCAATATCAGTTTCCTGAGTTATTGAGGTTAAATGGCCTAAACTATTTACATAATTTTGTGATTACGTGTTTTCAAGACTTTGTCAACATAAAAATGGGAATACAATAAAATGGTTCACTGTAATAGAAATCGAAGTGATAATCTATACATAATAATACATAAAAATGTTTCTGTAACCAAACCGGGAAAATAAATGTTAGCTGAAATAAACCTCGGTGTAATACAAATTTCAAAGCATAAAATTTAGTGCTCATAACATGAAAATGTGTGTCACACAAGACAAAGTCAATGTTTTATTAGAAATTTTGCAAAACTTGACTATGTCAGTGATGTTTTCATGCTGTGTGTACTATTGTAATATTACTTTAAATATTTAATCATTACTGAAGCATTATCTTTATGTTTTAAAATAAAAGTATTTTGTATTATAAACCTCTGTACCTTTTATAATACCAAATATTTTAGATGACGAGAAAGAGCATGACAAATAGTAATCATATTAAACAGTGAAATCTTTAAATATGTCTAGCAATTTACATAGATAATGTTTATTAATAGAATATTGATTTTTAATATAGATAACCATGGATGGGAAAGTTAAGTGACTGAAAGGACTAAATGAGTGGAGGACATCAAAAATGCATATTTTCATAGCAAACAACATGAAAAGTTCAACAAACTGAGTAATGTTGGAACTGATGACAAAATGCTGGGTGGAAATGTAATCAATGATAATATAGTACATCGTACCCCATTTGATTGTCAACATTTGTCAAATTTATGATAGTTAGACTTCATTTATATGTCAAATGTATTTTTTTTACTACTAAAAATAACTATCATATATGTGACATTTTATGTTCATATATCAATTATTTACCAAAATTATTAAATAGAATTAATGCTTTATTTCACATTGATCATTAAACTAAAACCAAAAAACAAACATTACTTTTTCCAGATGCTGAAATACTGACAATTGTAACAACTTTTCAAGTGACAAATAAAGTATTAAAATATGGCTGAAAGACGTGATAAATATCATTCCACCAGATATTCCAGAAATAGAAGCAGGAAAAGAAGCAGTGACCACAGTAATAACCGTTTGTATGAAAGTAAAACACCACCATTACCACAAAGACAAGCTAGTATGAAGGAACTAATCAAGGAAAGGGAATCAATTCGAAAGGAGCTAAAAAATATAGCAAAACTCAAAAGTAAAACAGAAACTAAAATCAATGAAAACTATAAAAAACGTAAATATGAAAAGGATACTGAAAATGGTGATGAAAATCCTCATATTGACAGTATAAAAAAGAAAGGTTCTACAAATAATGTTACTAAAAAGTTTGGTTCTCCTGAATACAGTCAAGATTATACTCAATTAGATTCTGATGATGAAGAACACATAATCGAACAGAGAAGACAGCAGAGAAAGCAATTATTACAACAATTAAACATGTCGCAAGAGAAAGTAGATAATACAATACTTGAAAAAAGTACAAATGAAGATTTTAAGGAAACAAATTCAAATAAAAGCGTTATAAATCTTACTACAAATAAATTGAAATCAGCAAATGATGTTACTGACATGTTTTCAGAGGAGGACTTTGCTCCAAAAAATAAATCAGATAATGTAACACAGGATAATAGTAAAGAAAGTTCTCAGTTAAATGACAATTGGGATGATGAGGAAGGTTATTACAATATAAAAGTTGGAGATATCATAAATAACAACAGATACACAATTAAAGCATTGCTAGGAAAAGGAGTTTTTGCAAACGTTGTTAAAGCAAAAGATAGTAAGACCAATACAGAAGTCGCAATAAAAATAGTCAGAAACAATGACCTTATGTACAAAACTGGCTTAAAAGAAGTTGATGTTTTAAAACTTATAAATGAGGCAGATCCTGAAACCAAATATCATTGTGTTAAATTTTTCTCTAATTTCATGCATAGAGGACATCTCTGTTTGGTTCTTGAACCCCTGCACATGGATCTGAGAAGTATTATTAAAAAATATGGCAAAAACCATGGAATTAATATGAAAGCATTGATGAGTTACAGCAGACAGCTGCTTTTGTCTTTGAGGCTTTTAAAAAAAATTGGTATTGTGCATGCAGATATTAAACCTGATAATATTTTAGTTAATGAAAAGAAAAATATTTTAAAGTTATGTGATTTTGGATCAGCGACTAAAGTAAATGACAATGAGCCCACTCCTTATTTGGTCTCAAGGTTTTATAGAGCACCAGAAATCATACTGGGTATAGGTTACAAACACAGCGTAGATGTTTGGTCAACGGCATGTACTATTTATGAAATGTCAACTGGAAAGATTCTTTTCACGGGTAGTTCTAATAATAGAATGTTGAAATACTTCATGGACCTAAAAGGAAAAATACCAAGCAGAATATTAAGAAAGGGAAAATTCAAAGATCAACATTTTAATTATAACAATAATTTTCTTTTACACAAAAAAGATGAATTCACTGGAAGAGACAAGGTTGTAGAAATTACCAATATCACAACATCGAGAGATTTATACAAGGAATTGAAGAAATGTTCACAAAATCCAACCGCTAGTGAAGAAAAGAAAATGACTCATTTAAAAGATTTGTTGGAAAAAATGTTAATATTGGATCCAAACCAAAGATTATCTGTAGCAGATTGTTTAAAACATCCATTTATACAAGAAGAATTATAAATAAAAGAATTGCTCAAATACACAATATTTTTTATTTAACTACCCAGTTTTTTTTTTCTAATATAAATTGTAAGGAAGGAAATAAAAATACAACTTCAATAAAATTGTTACTTTAATAGTTTCCTAAGATAGAAAATAACAAAAATATATGCCATCAACCAAAATATCACTTAAAATAATAAGTTTCACATGGGTACATAGTACATACATACAACATGTGATCTATCACATTTCATAAAGGAAAATTGACAACTTGTCATTTACTGCTCGATTCGATTCAATTATATTTACGAGGTTTAAATTGACTTTTAATTCATTTTGATATTGAGATGTAAGAATCGTGGTTTTAATACCACTGCTATTACAGTACCTACAGTTACAGCTACAACCGATTTTTTTTTCTTATCGTAAAAACTAAGACTAGTAAAAGGCATAGAGTTTTCGTTTTTGCCCTCTTATATTTTTTTACAAGCTACTCAACTATCCCCGCAAATGTATAGGGCAAAATGTTTCATACTACAGGTTGTCTATTCATCATAACACAAAGATAAAAAATAATCACGATATATTTTATTGTGGTTTTATATCTTATATTTTATTGCTTGCTATTCTGCGAGTGTTTACTTTAAGTGCAGATAACCTATATTTTTAAAATCTCAGCTTTGCTGTTCTCGGTTTATTACTTATTTTCACTATCATTTTCATAAACATTAAAAATAACAACAAAATTAAAATAGGTAGGTAAACCATCACAGTACGATAAAAGTAATAATATATAAAGTAATGTCCATCATAAACAGAAAGTAGCAATACATTCGATCTCTTCACACTTAGTTTACGACAAAAAGTCAGCTTTTAAATGAAAAATAATAATAGGTGTTAATTCATATTAATACTTAAAATGAAAGAAAAATACTGTTAAATAACTGTACAATTTTACATCGACTTTAAAAAATTTATAATGTCGAGGAATATTTCATATTTATTATTCAGTACTAATTTTTTTTTCTACATCATTTCTAGCCAATAATTTTACCTTTGAATTCGACTCCTTTTAAAGTTGGCTGCGAAAACCGGTTCTAAACGAACTAATTCTTCTACAATTTTTAGACAATAAGTTTAGTGACAATTGCTGAATTATTTAAGCATTAGAGTCCGAGCTAAATTATCAAAGTACAAAATTTCATATGGTCGGATGTGTACACTGTTTTATGTGATCAGTATTTATGGGAAAATTATTCACTCTTTTAAGACAGATAAAATAATATTTAACAATACACAATATGCTGTTTCAGCCTTAGCCTAGTATGAAAATGTGGATGGATACATTACATAAATTTTAAAGCAGAATGGGATGTTATAGTCTCGACAAGTCCGTCCACTGGCTCTAGCTTATCACGCAGCTGATTATAATCACAATAAAACACACAAATCAAGAGATTCCGAATTAACTTGACACTTAAATAGAAGTTGTTTAAAATTATTTCATATTTACTAGCTCTTAAATTATGTTTATCTTTGGATGTGTGGCGTAAATGTTATGTATATTTAATTTGTTTTTTCTTCTGTTATGTTGAAAGCATGTTTTGAGTTTGAAATCCTGGTGCTGGTAATCCTATGTCTATGGATTGCCCAGATGCTATTGAGTCAGGACTTTGAAGTGAGGCGCTGTACACGGGATTCATTGGGGTGGTTCCTCCAACTTCAAAAAGCGTGCTGTCATATACACTATTACTCTGCTGAAACAATGTAATTTTTTTTTATTTTTATAAAAATAACTATAAAGTTAACACACAACACTAGCCAAAGAAACTAAAAAATCTTCTATTACATATAGAAACTATGGTAGCTCATAGCGAAGCAGACTAGTAATTTCTAATACCTGTTTTACTTAGGAAAAAGACTTCTTCCTGACATAGAGATATTTTTTTAAAAAACTAATAATACATGGGCTATTTAACTATTTTATACAATGTCTATCCTGCAATCCATATTGATAAAACCAATGATTCAAAAGCGCTTGTAAGACAACTGATAAATTTAATTGTGCCTTCAAGAAAACAGCTCTATAATGAGAAAAAGAAAACAAATATTCTTTCTTGCCTGATATATATAGTCAGAGTCAGTTTTGAGCGAACTGAAGCTTTGCTGGTGAGGAAGCGATACTTGGTCATCGTCCATTGGCTCATCCATCTGAGCCTTATATGAAAACATGATGCTCGGTTGCGAAACACTGAAAAAATTATAATACATTTTAAAAAAATATATCAATTAAATACAGCACTAACTAATGTGTACACAAGATCACTCCAATATTTTAGTATGTATCCGTGGTTTCTTATCTCTATATATATAAAAATGAATCGCGAATGTGTTGCTAAGCGCAAATCTCGAGAGCGGCTGAACCGATTTTGCTAATTCTTTTTTTATAATATTCCTTGAAGAACGAGGATTGTTCTTACGGAGAGAAAAATTTTAAAAATTGCCTGAAAAAGTCAAAAACAATACTTTTCTATATTCCCATACAAAATATTCGAAATAATAATTAAAAGTCAATTTGAACTTTAATACCACACCATAAGGTTTAAGTGTTAGTAGAGGGGTTGCGGGAAGGATAAATATTAAAAAAAATTAAAAATTAAAGAATCGACTGTTAGGCGGTACGAAGTTCGCCGGATCAGCTAGTAGTTTATAATTATATCTAGAATAATAATTAATTTAAACCATCATATCTTCTCAAATCTTTTTTTTTTTATAAGCTCTATGTATTCACCTTCGATTCCTTGCTCGTTTAATGCGTTCCAGATAGAGTTGTGTGATATAGAGTCGAATGCTTTTGAATAGTCAACAAATGCGATATAAAGAGGTAAGTTATATTCTGTGTATTTTTCCAATATTAGTTTCATAGTAAGTAGAGATGCGCCGAATGTAGGTTTAACCGAATACGAATGTTCGGCCAAATATTCGGTCCAAAATGTACCGAACCGAATGTTCGGCCGAATCATTCGGTTCAATTTTGCGCGGCAAACAGGTTTGTATATGTCGGTACGACGCTCTGCAAGAGCCTCAGACGGCATCGCGAGATATGAGTACTCGTATTTACTTAGTTTGAAAATTTTAATAGTTAAAATCAATCACATCAATTTATTTAATTTACTTGTTTATCTAGACAAGTAAATCTCGCTACAAGCTTTTATATCATAATTATAAATTATGTATTGACTTTATAAGTAGATACTAAAAGTTTTAAAGTAAATTTTTTTTTTTTTCGTTTTAGTGCATTCAAATAAAAGCTGGTTTTTTAAAAAGGTTTTTTACTGTTAATTTATTTTTGACTTTTTAGTTATTACGTCACTTTATTCGAATTATTCTTAGCAAGGCCTTTCATTTGAAACCCATATTGTAGGAGTGCACTAAAAATAACTAGTTCGCACTCTTGGGCATGCCGCCATGTTGGATTTAGAATGACATCACAAAGCTAACAATGCATTGTCATCCATATTGAAATTGTATACAAAATTTCAGCTCAATTGGTTCAAGATATCTGCTTCAAAATTGAGTTGCAAGATTTCACCCGAACAAACATACATACATACATACATTGCAAGTTAAATAAAAGCTTGTAATAAAAAGGAATGTTTCTTTCATTTACCAAAAAACTATATACAACTTTCGCAATATACCACACTTAGGTATTTAGTAACCTTACTATTTAATTATTCGGTAATTATTCGGCAAATCAACCGAATATTCGGCCGAATACGAATGTGAGAAAATATGCCGAATGTACCGAATACGAATATTCGGCCGAACTTTCGGCGCATCTCTAATAGTAAGTATGTGATCTATTGTGGAGTAATTTTTCATGAAAAAAATTTTTTTTTTTTTAACTGTAATTATTATGTATAAATATGTAAAACGTAAGGGATAAATAAAACTTTATTATTATTATTATTATTATTATCTTCTCAAATCTAGTGTATTACTGATATAATAAAATTTTGCTCATTCAATCCAAGCTTCTGTTTACATATATACATGAATATATGTTCTGTTTACATATATACAATTATACATTGTAATAAAAAATTAAGAAGATCTGGAATATTATGTAACAGGGGAATCAAAAAAAGTAACTTAAAATACATTACTTTTTAATATATATATTATTCCATTTAATATTTTCCTAGTACATTTTACCAACGTCATGCATTATTTTGTTGTTTGGTGCAAATATTGAAATGGGTTTATAAATTTCATGAAAAAATATATTACATTCAGGTCAGGTTTGTGGATTGGTAGTAAAGTTCACGAGTACGGTGTGCTTTGATAAAAAGGTTATTGATAAGAACGCGACTTTTTATATTGATAAATGTAACAATTATATAAACAGTTACATTTTATTTCTCCGGAAGGTTATTTGAATGCGGATTACTGCTGAATATTTATTATTATGATGTTAATTTGTAGTTTCAAATCATTTGTAAATGTTAAAAACTAGCAATTGAACCAGTAAAACACGATTATATACTGATAAAACAAAATATAAATATATACCTAAAAAAATTATAATAATACATAATAGTCCAGATAATAATCAGACTGGCAGTACCAAAGACGTTGTTTCGATCATGGGCTAGTCGAACTATACCTATATACTTAATGAAAAACATTGATTATATTAATACTTTTTACATATGTACATAAAATTGTAATACTAGCCCAGATAATTAGACTGCCAGTACCAAACGTCACTTTGCCAAAATACATGATCACTGGTGATAGTTATATAACCTGTTTGCAAAATAAATAAAAAACGATTAGTTCAGCCAGTACCTGAAGAATTCGCTCAGGAAGGTGTGGTAGACGAGCGGCGTGTAGAGCGAGAAGTAGAGCCACGCGGTGACGTCGACGACGCACAGGCCGGCCGGCGCCGCGCCCCACGTCAGCAGCGCCGCGCCGACCGCCTGCGTCGCGTCCAGCAGCGCCAGCAGGAGCACGTACAGGTAGAACGAGAGCTTCGCTGGAAGGTTACGTTTATTTTCAATACACTAGCTCTCGGACTTTCTGTTGAGGTAGGGCATAGCGGGAATATATCTCTCTACCAATGTGTTGGAGAGAAATTTTATTGTGCATTCAAATTATTTGCATAGCTTGCGCAGTTACGTAGTTTTTATTGAGATAGTGCATAGCATCTATCTCACTCAAAATTTGAAGCAACCCAACTGGGCAAGTACCGCGAACTTACAGAAGACCATAGCTAAATAATACTGCTTACAAGCAGTGTTCTGTTCCTGTGATGGGTAAGGTGACCAGAGCTCTTTGGGGGAATTGGGGGTAGGGCCGGCAACGCGCTTGCGATGATTGTAGTGTTGCAGGCGTCTATAGGCTAAGTCTAAGGCTAGTATTTGCTTACCATCAGGTGAGCCGTAAGCTTGTTTGCCGACTTAGTTATATAAAAAAAAAAAATAATATACTCAAAGTGCACAATTATACTTATTCAAAATAGCAATGCACAATAGCTGAAGTGACGAACTAACAAATTGGGTCACTGGCTCCAGTTACGTACGAATTTCTTTATGGAATGCCTCTTTTCATTAAGTTATCTCCATACACTAGCAAAACTTATAGTTCAATCTATAATAATCATTACAAAGTCAAAGTTATGATAAACTCATATGATTTTTTTTTGCATGAGGAAATTCTAAATATTTTTAAATCATATCAAAATTTTTGATCCAGCGGGGTTCGAACTCGCACCTCCGACATACCATGTCGGTGCTCTAGCCAATTAAGCTAAGGAACGATGTACCTGCTAGATCGAAATTCTTTATATGATGATTTTTATTCGGTTTTAACATTTTTTCTTTTCCTCAATGAATTTAGTCATATAATTATATTATTTTTTGCGTTAACATAAAAAACCAATCCATTAGCAATACTAATACAAGACTAAAAACAGAAATTATACATCAGATTTTTTTAAGATGGATGAAGACATTTAGACATTCACACTTGAAGTAATTCACTTCAAATACATGAGAAATTACATTCTTCCGCTATATGAAAAGATATGCAGCGACATAGTAATCGAAGAACCATAAGAATTTAGAACCTTCTTTTTTGGAAGTCAGTTGGAAAAAAGTTAAGTATCTGTAATATCTATCTTTTTATGTTTTAAAGAAATCAACAATTCGAAACACGAATACACTCAACTCGTTTAGGTACTTATAGGTTATTTATCATTTTTAAATTTAAGTTTATATAAAAAGGTGCTAATTTTATTATTAATCGATGTAATCTTAAAAGGACGATAAAATTTTATTGTAGCAATACCAAAGTTATGGTGTTTTGTACAAAATTTTTAAATCGAGTAAGTAAACAAATGCAAACATCTAGACATTATGAGTGGATTTGGTCACCTTACATCAGGGGTTCCCAAACTTATTTTGTCTACTGCCCACTTAAAGAATAAATTATTTTTAGTGCCCCCCATTTTTAGCGGAGATTAAACATTCATTCTAATAAACCCCAAGCCTACACAACATCCCATTTTTTTTCCGGATCTGTTACCCCTTTAGGCCTGCAGCGCCCGCAAGGAGGCGTTATCGCCCACTTTGTGAAAGGCTGCCTTACGTGGTCTGTGAGTATTTTAAGTACATACGCAGCAATTTGCAAGACTTAATTTGTTATATAATTTATTTTTTAGTGCCCCCCATTTTTAGCGGAGGTTAAACATTCATTCTAATAAACCCCAAGCCTACACAACATCCCATTTTTTTTTCTGGATCTCTTACCCCTTTAGGCCTGCAGCGCCCACAAGGGGGCGTTATCGCCCACTTTGTGAAAGGCTGCCTTACATGGTCTGTGAGTATTTTAAATACATACGCAGCAATTTGCAAGACTTAATTTGTTATATAATTACCCGCGCTGACTCACCTCTACATTGAAACGACAACACAAAACATGTTGTTACAGCAAAAAGCAAATAGTATTTGTTACTAAATTGACCATCTCATTATGTTCTTGTTTACTTTTTAATCTAAATCATACAGTTTTTATATTATATTAATCTAGCCACGTTAAAGTATTAGGTAGGGATCCCTAGTACATTTTTTTCACCTGATCATTATCAAGCTAATTTTTTGGGAGTGGCTACATTTTGATGAGGCGAACAAAAAATTCCTCTTCGAAAACTCTCGATTGTGGTAGCTAACAGAGATAGCAGGGGGTAGAGCAGCAGTGAGCGTAGGACCGGGATAACGTACCACGCAATTTGTAGGACAATATTACTATTAAATTATATAGATATTAACTAACTAAAAGCAAAAAAATCAGAAAAAAAAATTAATTTTTGATGACCTCGTAAGGTCATCAAAAATTATTAATAACTAGGTGTTTTTTTTTTTCTTTTAGTTAGTGATTATCTATATAATTTAATAGTAATATTGTCCTACAAATTGCGTGGTACGTTATCCCGGTCCTACGCTCACTGCTGCTCTACCCCCTGCTATCTCTGTTAGCTACCACAATCGAGAGTTTTCGAAGAGGAATTTTTTGTTCGCCTCATCAAAATGTAGCCACTCCCAAAAAATTAGCTTGATACTGATCAGGTGAAAAAAATGTACTAGGGATCCCTACCTATATGTGTTTATTTTGTTCCAAACAAAAATTTTCTAGATTCTTTTAGAAACGGCTTAAGACGGCAGGCAGAGTGATTACAATACAGTCGTAAGACTTCCCAATACTGACAGTCATGTTATTCACTTCAAACGAAGTATTGTATTCCATTAAGTATCGCGTTCGTATTTTATTACTAATTCTCTAAAAGGAACCAATAACATTCACTAACTTATATTATATTAAATGTGATTTTAACAGCCCACAACTAGGTTTTCTCCTGTGTCCGGAAACACACACAATATCTAATACTGCAAACATCTGTTTGGCCTATACAAATGTTTGTCGTTTGCGGGGATCGAACCCGCGACCACCAACGCAACAGACACGAGCCAGAACTGTGACCGTTGCCCCAACGTCGTCATAATTGGCGTATAATAATTATATGTATAACATATTACCATACATATCTATATTAATATATAAAGCTGAAGAGTTTGTTTGTTTGGTTGTTTGTTTGTTTGTTTGAACGGGGTAATCTCTGGAACTACTGGGCCGATTTGAAAAATTCTTTCAGTGTTAGATAGCCCATTTATCGAGGAAGGCTATAGGCTATGTGTCATCACGCTAAGACCAATAGGAGCGGAGTCCACGCCGACGAAGTCGCGCGCAGAAGCTAGTGATACATATAAGTTACATTTTACTATATTTGTAATGAACTAGATAAGGTGATATGTGTGTTTTGGTTAAAATAGCATTCTAATGATGGAAGAATAATAAAAATTAGCATACTAGGTTTACTTTATGTTTACGTATTACAACAAACAAACAGAAGAGTGACTTTATTTTGTCTTAAATTTCGACACATTTATGTTTAAAAGAAAAATAACAGTACATATTACGAAAACATTATCATCATACGAGTAAATCAATATTCTTTATATAAAGTAATAAATAATAAAGTTAGCGGTCTTAAAAACATAAAAACACTCCTAAATTTGCAATTAAGATAAACACTAAAATGATTAATTAAAATTTTTCAATTAAAAACATCTTGTAAATATTACAATTAAAATATAAATAATAGTATAATTAAAACGTTTTAAATTATATCATATAACACACATACATATTTTTTGTAATCAAAGTAGTTTTTGTAATAAATTACAAAAAAAAATGAAAGTTCATAAACGTAACATCATTATTATGTAATATATAAGACGTTGGCCCACATTATATTCGTGTTAACACTTACGACTACTGTACCTCTAAACTAAGTCATATCGTGACATATTATGGCCTTTATATATCTTCATGGGCAACGCTTTCTAATTGCATAAATTCTAAAAATCGCTAAAGTAATTTTTGTTCAACTTACAAAAAAACTTAATAATCAAGTAACTTTATTTACAACTAGCTGCCCGGACAGACTTCGTTCTGTCTGTTATGTTTTTTTAGTTTAAAAACCTTCCGAGGGAACATACAAAAAAAAATTTAGGCGAATTGGCCGAGCCATTCTCCAGTTATGCGCTTAGCAACATTCATTTTTATTATATAGAAAATATCAATTTAAACAAGTGCATTCTTATCAAGTTTATTACTTGATTTATTGTTTACCGATGTAAAGGAAATATCAACAATGCCCTTATCAACACTCTACGCCAATATTAATGTATGTATAGTAATCTTAATGAGATTGTAATGCATTTTTAATTAATACCAATTAACTAATTGATATGAAAAATAATTAGGTTTTTAGTTAGTTATTTATAGGTTTCTAGCATTTTCTAATCATTAATTAGCTTTAGGAATGATAGCCTTTTTTTGGCAATTTGATAATTTTAAGAATTCTCCACCTTGCTGTCTTTGATGACCGATTTTAGCCAAATTTTCCATATTAAGTACGGCTTTTTTATTATTATGAAAGCTGAGAGTCTGGCGCATTTTTAAGTTTAACTAAGAAATCATAAGGTTACCTGTTTAGATTTTTAATTTAAAGTTGAAAATTTAAGTCCTAATTCACGGAACGTAAATTTTTGACTTTAGACCAACATGTTCATAACTTTCATCAAAGCTACGAAACTGATTATTTTATGCATAAAAGTACAACTCATGCGAATTCAGTTGCAAAAAATAAAACTCTAGTCTTTTGCTTTTTTTAAGACATTTTTTAAGATGGTCAAGTCGAAATTTCTCAAAAAGTCGAAAAAAAATCATAACTCCTAACCTAAACTATAAAAAATCGCGGAACATACACGGGGGTGATTCGGATACCCCACAACATACCGGACCTAATTTTTTTTTATGACGTCAATTGACCTGCCACCCCGTATATAAAATTCCCGTGTCACAATTTTAGTTACCATACTCCTCCGAAACGGCTGGACCGATATTTATGAAATTTTGTATGCATATCGGGTAGGTCTTAGAATCGGCCAATATTTTTCATACCCCTAAATTAATAGGGGGGGGGATTAAAGGGGGTTAATAACATATATGGCAAAACAACGTTTGCGGGGTTAGCTAGTAAATTTATAAAATCTACACACAAATGGTCTTATTCATAAAAAGTTATGGAACACCTAAAGTGTTCTATAACCTCGCTATAGGAAGATTGGCAAAAAAATGTATTCATAACAGCATTTTAACACTAAACAGTTCTATAAACCTATCATAAAGTTATAGAGGCGAGGACCCTACTATAACAGTACTATAAGTTAAAAAATACAAGATGGCCGAACTCACAACAGCTGACTAATAAGAAACTGGCATTTGATGTTTGACACACAAATTGTTGATCAACGTTATTTTGTTAAGAAAACTAATTTTATAAAATAATGCAAACTTTACATAGCTTAGATGTCATTGAAACGATTATTGAACTTGAAAATAGCACGCGTCGAAGAAAAGTGTATAGAAGCAGGGTTGATCCGTTTTCTTTGAACGACGAAGACTCGAAAGCGTTAGGTATCGCTTATAATAAATCTACTGTGACTTATATAATCAACCTAGTGCGTGATGATCTCAACTTAGATCGAAGAGGCTCTGGTACATCACCTGAAATCCAAGTTTTAACAGCTTTGGAGTCTGGAAGCAACGCTTTCAATGTCTTCTATTTGGCATGACCTGCAAGCTACAAAATGTGAAGACCACAATAGTCGCTTTAGCTGTGCTTCACAATATTGCAGTGGACCATGGCGACGTGCAGTTAGAGAGTAGGGTGGAAAATAACAGAGAAGTGTCCGGACAAGTTCCAAGGAGTAGTGCTAACGCTAATGCTGTGTTACAAACTTTTATTAAGAGATATTTTAGCGAATGATAATAAATTTACTATATTATTTATATAAGTATTTATTATATATTAGTGAGTAAAGTGATATCCAGTATTTTAATAATAATTGTTTATTTGCAAGAACATGGTGAAGTTGTACAAGATTAACATTAGTGTAGTCCAAACATATTCTACCTTACAGTGCGCAAATATTAAAATTTAATATCAATGAGGTTCAATACAATAAAAGATTATTTATCATTGAATTATCTCTATATTATTTATATTATAATATATTATATACTTTCTTCCTAAAACTATTTCATTAATAATACAATAATTGAAAAAAAAATATGAAATTAAATTTTTTTACAAATACACTAGTTAATTAGTTATAGTATAAATTGAATAGTCTACACTAATATTATAAAGAGGAAAGATTTTTTTGTTTGTTTGTTTGTATTAAATAAGCTCCAAAAGTACTGGACCGATTTTAATGATTTTTTCACTAATAGAAAGCTAGATTATTAGGAAGTAACATAGGCTATATTTTATTTGATGATGTACGACTGAATTATAGGACTAAAAAAGATTACAAAAAAGTTCGCGAGGGTGTATATCTATAACAGCTTAGCTAAAAAAAGCATTTTAATATTTGAAAATTTAATAAATGGGTGTTTGTCATAAATTTATAATTCTTTTACCCGTACGAAGCCGGGGAAAAGAAAGAGCTGCTAGTTAATAATAAAAAATACTGTACAATGCAATCAATTTAATTTGTTTTTTTTTTATTTACAATATTCTAGTTTATTTTTCAAAACTTCTTCTTTTAATAATAAATTTTTTAACTTTTTTTTTTCAACCGTCATCTGCACCTCGTGGAGTTCCTTTCTACAGGCAATTTCATTTTCAGCTATTTGCAGTGTTGCACTTGCGCTGCCCTTGTTGATCTGCAATAAAAAATGATAATTATATCCAAACAATTTATGCATCATAAATAATAATTGATTCTACTAGATTGTACTTGTTTCACCAACATCGGTTTAATAAATTCATTTTGATTTAGTTTGTATATTGTACTAATTGACTGCTGAGATTACATGTCTGATACTGAATCTTGATTTAATGCCACAAACAGATATAAATATTATTTACTAGTTTAATAACACATGTATACTAACAAACTAGAATAAGTATAGTAAGTAAGAATACAAATAATGTTTAGAATTAATGTAAACTATATGTAAGAAATAAATAAAGCTTTGTTATTATTATAGGTTTGTATCAGGATAAAAAAATAATTAATAAAGATAAAAAATAACATACCTGTTTATTTTTTTAATTATAATTCGGACTCTTTAGTTTATTCTTTGTAGGTGTGGTGGTGATCTGAAGTGTGTCCGGTTGTTTAGAGGTAGAGAGAGGTACTTGGCGGTGACATCTGAAAGTTTTTTTTATTTTATTATTTAGGTAATGCATGCAATTGGATGCATGATGATAGTTATAAACACATGTCATATTTACCAATAAGTCACTTGTTGGTGTGTTGTGTTTGGTCTCTGTGGATGTGCCTGGTTGCGACATCTAAAATAATGAAATTAAAATTTATGATTATGCATTACATTACAATGTATAATAACATATAAAATTGGTAACAGTATTTGGTTGGCTACTACAACTACTACAACTTATTAACAACTATATAATACACATACCATTTCTATCACTGGTTCAGGATTCTCACAGAGAAGCGGTGATTGTACTAGTAGTGGTGGTTCTGGTTGGTTGTCAGTTAATAGCTGAAACAAGAATTAATATAGTTATTTACATGTTTCTTTACTGCAGATGGAATACTTATATTAAACAAGTATGTGTATCTTTGATGTACCTGGTTATCCGAATCAAACTCATTTGAGTCTACAGTAAATTCATGAGGGAGCCACACTGCTATGTCATCACCAGTTGGTGGGTCAGTAGCAGGTGGTGGACCACCACCAGTTTGGGATCTTTGTTTCCGTTCCAGGCACTTCTTTTTTTTTCACTCATTTTTATGATGCCCCACTGAGCTTTAATTTGTTGCAGTGTTTTCGGAGTGTGGGCCATATTGTTAAAACTGAAACACGAAATTCTGAGTTATAAACTACCTACTTACACAAAAATCTCATTAAATTATTTAAAATATTTGAAATTTAGTACCTAATACGTAAATTATTCCAAGCCGCCACCTTTTTCGCGTTCGTGTTTGCGTCTGTGTTTTTGTTTTCGATAATCGAAACCCTCTCCCTTATTAACTCTTTCAATATCATCTAATAATAGAAGCATATGCAAGCGTTAGTTTAAGAGGTTTATGAATGTTGACTTACTTTCGTCCAATTTTAGGTATATCAGTACAAACCTTATCTTCCTCCAACCAATTTTCACTTCTCTGCCTTTTAATATTCTTTAATTGAGATTCCATTTAAAAACAAAAACAAATTATATTGTACGCTGACCGCTTGAAATTGAAACCACTTGACTTTCCGTAGATCGTAGATAACAAAATATGCTTTTAAGCCGTAATATTGACTATGGTCAGACGTATTTGAACAATCGATACTTGATCGATACATTCGATTCGGTATATTCGTCGCGAACTTCATAGTAATGGCAACATTTTTGTTTATAAACGATTATTTAGTTATAGACAGTTTATAGAACTGTTATGAATAGACAATTTTATCGAACGTTTCATAAGCCTATCGAGCATTTTAACTAATGAACGTTATAAACGTTCTATAAGCTTTTTTTATGAATAAGACCAAAAGTATACAATAATAATAGTCACGATATGCTAAAAATCCTTTCAATTGCAATGAGTAATACAAATACTTAGTAAAAAATGTAGTATAATACTACATCCAATATACAATGAAAGGAAATATAAAAAAATCAAGATTCAAGAAAAAAATGGCGGTCCGAAGTTCGTTGGGACCGCTTGTAAAATATAAAACTTAAAAGAAACAATAAGAGTGCAAGCACAACAAAGAATGATCTACTTAAACTATATTTAAGATGTCGACCTTAACATAGATTTTTTTCTTTTATCTTTTGAAAGTAAAATTGATTTTTATCAATATTGTATTTGACAATGGGCATGACGCGGACGACAGTATCAAAAAATCGTCAATTTAATGATTTTAGGGGAACACTCATATTTAAAAAATTCAAAATACTGGTTTAGTTTTATGTAATATAAGAGACCCCGCAGACATACAATTGTGAATTGGCCAACTATCGAACAACTAAATTGGGTACTTTTACAATTTAGTTGTACAACTTTGAAATTGTGCGTAATCGGAAGGGAATTTCGATTCTGATGCGATCGGTATCCAATTAGTTAGTTGTACAATTTAGTTGGAGAAGATGTGCGGGCTAGCATATCGCTGCTTGAATACAAAAGGGACACAAATCAAACAGACGCAATTTTACAGGAGAGCCATTCAAAGTTTAGAAATTTATATTTTTCTGTAACTTCACTATTCTTTCATCATTTATATGCATGTTATATACCCCTAAAAGCGTATTTTAAAGCTGCATTTAATGGTACGTAGGCTTATTGTTTAAGTGTTGCCTTGAAAGATATATTAGCACATAAGTCCGTTTTGTTTTTAAAAAAATCCCCTCGTTTATGGTAAAAATTAGAATAATTAGACACAATTCAAAAAAATAAATGTTTTAATCAAAATATTTTCCAAATGTATTAGGTAATCTAGAAAATTTATAATAAAAAAAATAAAATGCCCATGCCAGCTTATAAAAATAAATAAAATAACTTCTTTAAGTAAAAACAAAAAAAGCTACATAAAAAAAAACAAAAATTAAAATCCTCCTCTTGATAAAGAGATGAAAAAAAAAAATATTGAAAAATTCTTCGAAGCTTAAAGGCAATTATTTTTAGAAAAATATAATTAATTAGCTCACTACCACAACAATTTAACATCAATAATAAGGTTTTGTTAATTTATTAATTACAAAACATAACTATCCATCTTAAAAATATACTAAGCTAGTCTTATAGCTTAATATCAGTCTCGAAATTGAAATAATATGAATATTACTTACTAAACTACAATTAGGTAGGGTATTTTAATGTAAAAATGTAATTGTACAACATAAATGCAATTAAAAACAGGAATAAATCACAACTATTCTTGAGCTTACAACACTATAAAAATTATATTTTCAATGCTAACTTTAAATGAGAATATATCAATAACAATCAGTCTGCATCTCTCTATTTAAATATCAGTCTTATAAGTTAGTAAATAACCCCCCGTAACACTTGGGTTATGATACTTTTGTTATTGAGATTAAGAATATCCTGCTTTGCTATTTGCTTGCGAAATGTTAGTTTTTTTGAGTAAGTATACAGTTTTTTTTTTCATCACACGGAGATGCCGTATCAATACTCGATATACCTACACTGGGCACGTCCTGAGTGTTAACACTGTCACACCGAGAACCGGGGATAAATGAGTCGAGACAGTTAGTCTATTAAGAATTTAATACAACAGGAAACAGTAATGACGTCAATTTATTGTTTTGTTCTTCACACTCTACATTGTTTTTATTGAAACCTGAAGCTCTAAGTTCCTGACTGTTAGTCAAAAAATTTGAATTTATAAAGTTTGGGATCTGCAACACTGTCGTCTAAAAAAAATCAGTGCTAGAATTGGCTAAACATGTAGACACAGAAGTGTCACTATCATAATCAGTTTCCTGAACAAACGCGTTTGTCTGGACTTTGATTTTTGTAGTTCAAACCCTGATTCTTCATCGTCTAACGGGGATAAACTGAGACTGTGTTGACTATCAGGTATGGAATTACTGTCGGAGGAGCTATCTAACAGAAAAGCTGGTTTATCCTATGTTGGGTTTTCAATTTATGTCTGAAATTGGAAATAAACTATCGTTGGTAAAGTTTCATTGTAGTCATCTTTCTGCCTCAGTTCTAGGTGTTCAATTTCCTCATCCTTATTCGAGTTTTTGTTGGATTTTACCATTTCAATTATTCTTAATTATACCCTACTACTCATTCTGTTACCAAAAAACAGTAATTAATTATATTCAGTCACGTATATACGATAACGGTATACATTAAAAAATAAAAATAATTCACTAAAATAGTTAATATTTATTTAAGTTTTATATTAGATTTATAATTATAATAAATTTACTCCCATGTAAATAAATACAAAAGTAGCGCATTCCAAAATATGGCACTAACGTTTATCAAATAATATTACAACCTCTAAAATATTATAAGCAAAGCGGACGCTACCCTTATTAAGGCCCTTTTTTATTTAAAAGGGATCTTATAGTTCTGTAAATCTGTAATACAAAATGGGCATTTTTGAAATATGGTACTTTTGTTAAATAAAGAGAAATAAACTTATGTGATTTTTTTAAATCAAAACGGACGTATATCACTTATGTGGCGCCTTTGTTTATAAAATTACTAACGAAAGTTAAGGATTTTTTGAAATATGGCACTTTATCATTAAGGAAACATGCGTTTGCTTCGATTGTCGGGTCGCAACTGATAAAATGGCAGTTTTGCACATATATTGTCCCTGAAACTTGAAAATACTAAAAAGGCGCTTGTATCGTTTTCGTATATTATAATGCGAAATTAATGGGAGTCTTTTTTAAATACAAAAATATGACCTATTAACATCGCATTTTTGAAATAAAAACGATTTCAATTTTTTTCGATTTGTGTCCCTTTTGTATTCAAGCAGCGATATGTCACTATACCTATTAGTATACTCTTCAATTTAGTTGGCCAACTTGAAATTGTATATCTGCGGGTGCACTAATAAGATTATTGTGATTTTCAATAAAATAAAACATTAAAACACTGCAATCGGCCATTTTGATTGAAACACAAATTACAGCACAGACGTCACAACATAACATAATACGTCAGGCGCGCTCCAAAGAGTAAAGTAAAAAGTAAGGCCCAGATTATTTTGTGACGTCAGAGCCGACGCCATGACACCTGCAGCCGTTTTGCCGCTCTCGTTGAAAACATATTAGAAAAATAGTTTTAAACTTCCCTCAGCTTAAGTTTATTACCAAAATATAGGTATTTTCGTAAATAGTAAATGTGTACCCACATTATGGAAGAGGTTTTCAAAATCTTTCGTCATGCCCATTACAAATAATGTTTTACATTTCATATATAAGGTGTTCGACTCCTAACTGCATTCCTTCAAATGTGATGATCACATGAAAAAAACACTGCATAAAAAAGTTCCTAACCCATTTAGACTTCGTGTAAATAGACAAGCTACTTTGATAGACTCAATCTGTATGATTATTTTTATACGTATAATGATATTTATTTTATTTAATACTATTTATTACATATGTAGTGTATATTAGTATGGTTATTAAATTGGTTACTGTATAAAAGCCTGATAGCTTTATGTTGAGAATTTGTATTTGTTACTTGTACAAAGAATTAGGCAAATCTTAGTAAAACATCTATAGCCGTGTCAATATCCAGAAACACAAACAATATACAAGCACAAACAACTGGAAACACCCGTACGGCTTAAACAAACATTCTCCATTTGTAGGAATTGTACCCAGTACCCACAATAGCTAATGCAACAGCAAGTGTCTAGTATACTTTATAAAATAACAAGAAAAATATAAAATAAAATTTACTTACTTGGTAAGGCTAAGTATTCTCTTAAGGGTATCCAAGGTAACAGTAATATGATGAAGTATATGACAGCAAACACAAGTGACGACGTGAACCAGAACAACATCCCACCATGTCCGAACAAGTCATAGTTCCTTGTGTCTATGTGAAACATGTCATCGGGCATTATAATTTCCAATGTTCCTTGCGTGATGGTAAATGCTAGAGATATTAGTGATGTAGCCAGCAGCACGTATCTGATGCTACTACGACTGTCCATGTGTCCTGAAATTTATATTTTCATTAATAGAAAGCAAATAAAAATTAGAAAAAAAAATACTGAATTATTTTTGTTTTACTTAATGTTATTTTATTTCAAATGGACACAAACTCAATACTCAATTTTTATGGTTGTAAATTTTAACAATAAAGTGTGACAAAATACATTGTAAATAAAATTATTTTTATCTTAATAATATGACAGTAAACAATATTATGTTTTTAGAAAGAAATTAAATATATTTTTGGTGAAATTATCAAGAATTAGGAATAATTAACAGCTCATTTACAAAACACAACACCCTAAAAGGGCCCTCGCAAAGCATGTAGTGTTTATCATAACACAGTGCTGTTTTATACCAAATCCTTGACAAATATGCTGTTTGCCTTATAGCAAGAACACATACAAAAAATAATTAAAAATTTTATATAAACAAACTTACCAAAAGCCAATCCAAAAATTACCACACTCATTTCAGTTGCTAGTAAAAAAAATCTCACAGTGACCCATAGTATCTTATCGATCAGGCCGCCGACCGGCATCGCAGCGTTTACCGTCATGGACACAGCACATCTTATCAAACTGATGATCACATTACCCCATACTAACGTATAGAATGTCAGGAATATAGGACTACTAGTCGCACGCAACTTCAACTGAGCCTTGTTAAACCTCACCACGAGGAACAGCACAAACAGAGCGTTGGGTATCAATATTATCAAATCCCAAATGCGGACTCTGGAGAAAAAATAACAAACGTGAGCACAATAACATTAAACAACCTGCACAAGGATAACAGAGATTAATTCGTTACCTTGAGTTGTTCATTTCATAATATAAGACGTATTTACAAAAAGATTCTTCTGTAACGGGCGGCAAATCTGAACCATTTGTTCCATCCATTTTTTTTTACGTTTTAATTCTCTGCCATTTAATGTTACGAAATTATTTCAAAATCCCTGAAAGGGAACCATGACTTAGCTACTGTAATCGAATTACTTTTTGCCACATAACGTCAGCTTTGTCGCCGCATCATAATAACACAATTTTTCTTCAGATTTTTGTTAGTATCACTTTCTAATCCAATTTAAAAACTACAACACATTATAATATTAATTAGGTATTAAATCAACAAACGTCCGACTTCTATGCTTTTCACAGATTACTTTAGATTAGACGTGTGCGTTATTTCACGTCGCTAGTTACAATAACTAGCTACGCGGCACGAAACGAATCACCGGTTTTGTGTCAAATTAAAAGTAGTGATTTTTGTAAATGCGTTACGAGTGACAATCGAGTCGCGTCGAGAGTTACGGTTTCTTTTTTTCTTAATTTTTTCGCATCGCGCCTACCAGCCGACCGAGCAAGCGAGATGGTAGATCTATCGAGATCGAGAGCGAGTGACACGAATAAATCCGAATGCGCACATGCCTTGGTAATTGGTATACGACAAAAAACAAAACAGTTTTAGTATGTTTAATATTCATACGTATAACTATAGACATAGATAATAAAATAGCGTGATCTCTGTTTGGAAACAATATCAACGGCTCTCACTTCAAATTTTAAGTAAAAAAAAGAGATACAGAGTTACAGACACGTACACATGTATAGTTTATACTTTATATTCGTTTATTATTAAAATATTTGAACACGTAGTTATTCACTGGTACATTTAGTAAATTATAATTGTGTTTGCTTGCAAACGAAAAAAAAAAAAGACTTCAATTACATCGACAAGTAATACAACGTAATAAGACTAAAAAATAGTCAAGTAAACACGTGCTATTAAAGATTACTCAAAAAGTTGTAATCAGATCTATACTAATATAATAAAGCTGAAGAGTTTGTTTGATTGTTTGTTTGTTTGTTTGAACGCGCTAATCTCAGGATCTACTGGTCCGATTTGAAAAATTCTTTCAGTGTTAGATAGCCCATTTATCAAGGAAGGCTATAGGCTATGTGTCATCACGCTAAGACCAATAGGAGCGGAGTCCACGCCGACGAAGTCGCGCGCAGAAGCTAGTCTCGATATAATTTTAACAAGACTACATGACAAGTATTAGCTTTCGATTAAAGTAAGAATCATCAAAATTGGTACACCGAGTAAAAAGTTATGTGGTATAATACAACGTAGGTCGACGAAAAAGTAGTCAAGTAAATACGCATTATTAGATGTAACTCTAAAAGTGCTTGTCAGATCTCAATTAAATTAAAATGGGACCACATGACACGCAACACCTTTCAATTAAAACAAAATTGATCGAGATCGGTCCACCCAGTCGAAAGTTCTGAGATAACACAAAACATTCATAAAAAAATACAGTCGAATTGAGAACCTCCTCCTTTTTTGGAAGTCGGTTAAAAAGTAAAAAACCTTTTAAAAAAACAAGCTTTTAAGTGAATGCGCTAGAACCTAGAACATCATTGGCTAGAACGAAAATAATAAATTTTTACTTTAAAACTTTTACTATCTACTTATAAAGTCATTACATAATTTATATGATATAAGAACTTGTCAAAAAGATATCTGCTTCAAAATTGAGTTGCCAGATTTCATCCAAACAAACATACATACATTTCAAGTTAAATAAAAGCTTGTAATAAAAAATGTGTATTATTATCACTTTGTAACTGAACCATAAACTCCGCAACTTACACGCGTCCCGTTCCTACTTCCTAGTTCCTGATATATATTATATATTAACAAAAGGTAATGGTCTCCAACTCTCCACACTTACTGACCATCTGTGTGGATTCAATCAAAAGATAATAAATTAGAAATGTTAGTAACCTCCTCCTTTTTTAAAGTCGGTTAAAAAGTGTAAATGAACTGTACAATTATAATTGTATATATTATGTACAATCAAATTAACTTTAAATACGCCTGCATTAATAATTTTATTATTTTTATAGTTTCCTAATAAACATTAATCACTCTTAAATACATTTAAATTTTAATATTTTTAAAGCCTGAATTGTATAGCTACAAACACCTAAGAGTTAGTGATTTATTTTCGTTTCGAGTGTAACTGTATAGCTACAAACACTTAAATAGTGATTCGTTTCGAGTGTAACGTATTTCGTGTGAAGCTATTTATGCAAACAAACATAGTGGTTGCATGAAAATAGCTAGTTACAAAAATCACTAGTTTTGAAACAGGTGACGCCGACCAAGTCACCGGTTTCGTTACGTTTCTTGAAAATGACGTAACGACCCACGTCTACTTTAGATACTACTGGTCTTATTCATAAAAAGTTATGGAACACCTAAAGTGTTCTATAACCTCGCTATAGGAAGATTGGCAAAAAAATGTATTCATAACAGCATTTTAACACTAAACAGTTCTATAAACCTATCATAAAGTTATAGAGGCGAGGACCCTACTATAACAGTACTATAAGACACAAGATGGCCGAACTCACAACAGCTGACTAATAAAAAACTGGCATGTTTGACACACAAATTGTTGATCAACGTTATTTTGTTAAGAAAACTACATAATTTTATAAAAAAATGCAAGCTTTACATAGCTTAGATGTCATTGAAACGATTATTGAACTTGAAAATAGCACGCATCGAAGAAAAGTGTATAGAAGCAGGGTTGATCCGTTTTCTTTGAACGACGAAGACTCGAAAGCGTTAGGTATCGCTTATAATAAATCTACTGCGACTTATATAATCAACCTAGTGCATGATGATCTCAACTTAGATCGAAGAGGCTCTGGTACATCACCTGAAATCCAAGTTTTAACAGCTTTGGAGTCTGGAAGCAACGCTTTCAATGTCTTCTATTTGGCATGACCTGCAAGCTACAAAATGTGAAGACCACAATAGTCGCTTTAGCTGTCCTTCACAATATTGCAGTGGACCATGGCGACGTGCAGTTAGAGAGTTAGGGTGGAAAATAACAGAGAAGTGTCCGGAGAAGTTCCAAGGAGTAGTGCTAACGCTAATGCTGTGTTACAAACTTTTATTAGGAGACATTTTAGCGAATGATAATAAATTTACTATATTATTTATATAAGTATTTATTATATATTAGTGAGTAAAGTGATATCCAGTATTTTAATAATAATTGTTTATTTGCAAGAACATGGTGAAGTTGTACAAGATTAACATTAGTATAGTCCAAACATATTCTACCTTAGTGTGCAAATATTAAATATCAATGAGGTTCAATACAATAAAAGATTATTTATCATTGAATTATCTCTACATTATTAATATATTATATACTTTCTTCCTAAAACTATTTCATTAATATTACAATAATTGAAAAAAAAATATGAAATTAAATTGCTTTTTTACAAATACACAAATTTAATAGTTATAGTATAAATTGAATAGTCTACACTATATAAAGAGGAAAGATCTTTTTGTTTGTTTGTTTGTATTTTTATTTTATTTTATTTTATTATCACACACAACAGATTACAACTATTACTAAACAAATTATACAAAAACAATCATTTATAAACTAGGTTGCATTCCACAAAAATGTGTGTACATGAAAAATTACAAGGGAGTTAAATATGTCTACACAATTTAAGGTTTAACAAGAACAGTAATCTAAATAATAGGTACAATGAACAATACTAAATAAGAATATAATAGGGTTAAAATATAAGGAGACCGAGAGTCCAAGCACTGGGATTAGACTGTCGGCTTGTGATACAGTATGCTTTTAATCAAATTAATATAAAGAGTTAGTTTAGGTAGAAAAACGTCAAAGGTTTGGTTACCCTTGGCTATTTCATTGCACTGACGAGCCATCCTAACCAGGGGGTTGTAAAAGGAGGTATTATTCTGATACACCTGCAAAGCAAAAAGTGCTATTTGATTAGCTCTACGAGCACTATATTTGATATTAAAAGTTATTTCAGCGAGCAAGGTAGGAACGTCTAATATGGAGTGAAGTATTTTATAAAAGTAAACGAAATCAAAATATCTTCGACGTGTTTCCAATTTTTGTACATTAAAATTAATGAGACGAGCTTCATAATCAGGAGTTTTACGCCTCGACTGTTGGCGGTAGCTTAAAATCCGTAGGCATTTGCGCTGCACTCTCTCTATATTATCAATATGAACTTTGTAGTGCGGAGACCATATTGGACTACCGTATTCCAAAACGCTTCTGACGAGTGTAGTGAAAAGGTAAAGAAAATGTATTGAATAGGCTCCAAAAGTACTGGACTGATTTTAATGATTTTTTCACTAATAGAAAGCTAGATTATTAGGAAGTAACATAGGCTATATTTTATTTGATGATGTACGACTGAATTATAGGACTAAAAAAGATCTACAAAAAAGGGTGTATATCTATAACAGCTTAGCTAAAAAAAGCATTTTAATATTTGAAAATTTAATAAGTGGGTGTTTGTCATAAATTTATAATTCTTTTACCCAAACGAAGCCGGGGAAAAGAAAGAGCTGCTAGTTAATAATAAAAAATACTGTACAATGCAATCAATTTAATTTGTTTTTTTTTTTTTATAATATTCTAGATTATTTTTCAAAACTTCTTCTTTTAATAATAAATTTAATTTTTGTTTTTCAACCGTCATCTGCACCTCGTGGAGTTCCTTTCTACAGGCAATTTCACTTTCAGCTATTTGCAGTGTTGCACTTGCGCTGCCCTTGTTGATCTGAAATAAAAAATGTTATAATTATATCCAAATAATTTATGCATCATAAATAATAATTGATTCAACTAGATTGTACTCTTTTCACCAACATCAGTTTAATAAATTCATTTTGATTTAGTTTGTATATTGTACTAATTGATTGCTGAGATTACATGTCTATACTGAATCTTGATTTAATGCCACAAACAGATATAAATATTATTTACTAGTTTAATAACACAGGTATACTAACAAACTAGAATAAGTATAGTAAGAAACAATACAAATAATATTTAGAATTAATGTTAACTATATGTAAGAAATAAATAAAGCTTTATTATTATTATAGGTTTGTATCAGGATAAAAAAATAATTAATAAAGATAAAAAATAACATACCTGTTTATTTTTTAATTTATAATTCGAACTCTTTAGTTTATTCTTTGTTGGTGTGGTGGTGATCTGAAGTGTGTCCGGTTGTTTAGAGGTAGAGGTACTTGGCGGTGACATCTGAAAGTTTTTTTTTAATTTTATTATTAGGGTACTTGCAGTTCAATGCATGCAATTGGATGCATGATGATAATTATAAACACATGTCATATTTACCAATAAGTCACTTGTTGCTGTGTTGTGTTTGGTCTCTGTGGATGTGCCTGGTTGCGACATCTAAAATAATGAATTTAAAATTTATGATTATGCATTACATTACAATGTATAATAACATATAAAATTGGTAACAGTATTTGGTTGGCTACTATCAACGTATTAACAACTATATAATACACATACCATTTCTATAACTGGTTCAGAATTCTCACAGAGAAGTGGTGATTGTACTAGTAGTGGTGGTTCTGGTTGGTTGTCAGTTAATAGCTGAAACAAGAATTAATATAGTTATAAACATGTTTCTTTACTGCAGATGGAATACTTATTAAACAAGTATGTGTATCTTTGATGTACCTGGTTATCCGAATCAAACTCATTTGAGTCTACAGTAAATTCATGAGGGAGCCACACTGCTATGTCATCACCAGGTGGTGGACCACCACCAGTTTGGGATCTTTGTTTCCGTTCCAGGCACTTCTTTTTTTTTCACTCATTTTTATGATGCCTCACTGAGCTTTAATTTGTTGCAGTGTTCTCGGAGTGTGGGCCATATTGTTAAAACTGAAACACGAAATGCTGAGTTATAAACTACCTACTTACACAAAAATCTCATTAAATTATTTAAAATATTTGAAATTTAGTACCTAATACGTAAATTATTCCAAGCCGCCACCTTTTTCGCGTTCGTGTTTGCGTCTGCGTTTTTGTTTTCGATAATCGAAACCCTCTCCCTTATTAACTCTTTAGAAAATCATATAAAGAAGCTTAAGCAAGCGTTAGTTTATGAGGTTTAAGAATGTTGACTTACTTTCGTCCAATTTTAGGTATATCAGTACAAACCTTATCTTCCTCCAACCAATTTTCACTTCTCTGCCTTTTTATTCTTTCATTGAGATTCCATTTTAAAACAAATTGTATTGTACGCTGACCGCTTGAAATTGAAACACAGAGTACATTGTATTTGTAATTTGTAATAGTAGGGAATTGACTTTCCGTAGATCGTAGATAAAGATAAAAAAATATGCTTTTAAGCCGTAATATTGACTATGGTCAGACGTATTTGAACAATCGATACTTGATCGATACATTCGATTCGGTATATTCGTCGCGAACTTCATAGTAATGGCAACATTTTTGTTTATAAACGATTATTTAGTTATAGACAGTTTATAGAACTGTTATGAATAGATAATTTTATCGAACGTTTCATAAGCCTATCGAGCATTTTAACTAATGAACGTTATAAACGTTCTATAAGCTTTTTTTATGAATAAGACCACAAGTATATGCTTTTGCTTTGTAAGTTTGTAACCACAGAGTACTCACTACTCAGTAGTCAGTACAGTATTTAGGCCGGCTCCACACGTTGGCCCCAACGCTCGTACCAACGTTGGACTGCAAATTCGGAGAACACGTTGGCTATCAAACTAGTTCTGTCCCGTCAGGGCCAATGTGAAGATGTCCGATATAGAAATCGAAATTGCTCTGAGCGCTTTTATAGTACTGAGTGCACATTTATATTTGTTACTGGGAAAAAATAAAAATCTACGTCAAAGATCGAGTACAGTCACTAATTTTTTTTTCTGTAAAGGCGATATGTGCTCATTAATGATTCTCGCTTTTTTTTTAAATCTTCAATTGAGAAATTCATTCCCATATTCTGTTGAATGGTGCGCCATGCATCAGCTAATAAATTTTTATTTTTATGATCCTTTCGAGTAGCATTCCATATTATTGGATGTGAAAAAGTCATGGAATTTATTGAACTTTATCAAAAGTTCAATAAATTCTATGATTTTTTCATTTGTCCATGCCGGTGGCGATTTTGTGGATGAGGAAGCCATTCTCGCTCGACGTACGCACTCGCTGCGTGTTGCAACAGAACTGAGCAACGCGCCAACGTGTGGACGGATCGCGAACGTTGGCGCAGATTCCTTTGATAAAACCGACACGAGCCGGCCAACTACCAACGCTCACCCCAACGTTGGGACGGATGCCATTTTCTAGATCCACACGTTGGACGAGTAGCGTTGGGGCCTATGTTGGGGCCAACGTGTGGAGCCGGGGTTACAGTAAGTATACGGGAATTTGTTACATCTTGCCACAGAGTACAGTAACTTCCAAAGAGTATATCTGTACCTCGGAGGGATACAACATGGATACAACACTATGTCCATTTTTTTCCATATTGACTTTATTACAGAGTTAAAATCAGCTTTTCTCGTATTTCTTAGAGGAATAGAGCACTATGTCCAAAACCAGTTAGAACCGGATATAGCATGTTTTAAAACAACACCAAGTCCACTTTCATTTAGAGGGATAGAACACCATGTGGACTTGGTGTTTTATCCTTCTGAAGCATGTGAATTACTACTGGACATAGTGTTGTATACCTCTACACAGCCTATAATTGTTACGGCCAGAATAAGAATATGTGTTTCTTTTGGATACTCAATAAGTATCCTCAAGTAAAAATCATCACTCAAAAGTTTCTACTAAAGGGCCACACGCATATGGAGGCGGATACTGTCCATGCACTGATAGAGTGGAAGAGAAAAAACTTAACAACATGAAAATTCTAACGCCCTGGGATTGGCAGCAGTTAGTCAGACAGACCTCAATGAAATATACTGTGCATAATATGGAACTGGAAGATTTTAAAAATTTTAGGTCTTTGTACGATGTCAAAACATGTGAAAATCCACCCTTTATTAATAGAAAAAAAGATGTCAACAAAGAACAAGTTCTTCTGTCAACCTGTGTTCAACTGCAAGTAAAACAGAACAGCATGGGAACTCTGTTTTTGAAAAGTAATTTCGCTGATGAAAACCGCGACACCTTACATTGCCAAACGATTTGCAACTGGTAACACCAAGTCCAATACCAATATCACAACAAAAGTATAATGATCTATTGGCATTACTACCATATGTTCCTACAGTTTGCCATGACTTTTATAAAAACTTAAAGCACACTAGTAATACCACTAGTGAGTACCCTGAAGGAGACTTACCTGATGATGACTGAGTTTTTTGCATCTAAAATACCATTTTAGTTGAATACATAGATGTATTATTTGTATTTGTAAAGAGAATTATAAATAAAATAGTTAAATACATTTTGTAAGTCAAATAGTATTGTGTTTGTTATTGAATATCCCACAGTAGGTCTTATAGTACAATAACTTTATTAGAGAGATACAACACCATGTCCATTAAAAAGTGAAAAAAAAACCGTAAAAAAGGTTTTTTTTTAATTTTATAACAACTGCATGATGTAAATAACAATAAATAGAATGTTCTGGTAAAATATTGTTTCAATATCTCAATAAATAGCTGTGCCAATAACACTTTTTGTCGAAAAAAAGTTTAAAACTCCTCTCCTGTAAAGTTATGAAAATGGACATAGTGTTGTATCCCTCCGAGGTACAGATATAAGAATAAAATTATAAGATTAAGAGCAGTGCAAACTTAGCACCTCATCGATGGAATTTTGGGTCGAAAATGACCTTAATCGATAGGTCTACGTTAGGTCCGAATAGGTCCACTAAATTTTTCGTTAGGTCCGCTATAGTTTTTTGATAAATATTTTTTTAAATTTAGGTAAAAAAAAATGCAATTTTAGCACCCCATCCAAGGATTTTTAAAATCAAAATGACCTTAATCGATAGGTCTACGTTAGGTCCGTATAGGTCCACAATAATTTTTGTTAGGTCCCCCATAGTTTTTTAGCTGCTAAAATACGAATTTTTTTTCCAAAATTTTAAAAATTATTTATAAAAAAACTAAAGAGGACTTAACGAAAAATTTCATGGACCTATACGGACCTAACGTAGACTTATCGATTAAGGTAATTTTGATTTCAAAAATCCTTAGATGGGGTGCTAAAAATGCATATTTTATTTAACAAATTAAAAAAAATTATTTATTAAATAACTATAGGGGACCTGACAAAAATTATTGTGGACCTATACGGACCTATCGTAGACCTATCGATTAAGGTCATTTTGATTTTAAAAATCCTTGGATAGGGTGCTAAAATTGCTTTTTCTTTACCTAAATTAAAAAAAATTATTTATTAAAAAACTATAGCGGATCTAACGAAAAATTTACTGGACCTATACGGACCTAACGTAGAACTATCGATTAAGGTAATTTTAATTTCAAAAATCCATAGATGGGGTGCTAAAATTGCATATTTTTTTTTCACAAAATTAAAAAAAAAATTATTTATTAAAAAACTATAAGGGACCTAACAAAAATTATTGTGGACCTATACGGACCTAACGTAGACCTATCGACTAAGGTCATTTTGGTTTTAAAAATCCTTGGATGGGGTGCTAAAATTGCATTTTTTTAACCTAAATTTAAAAAATTATTTATTAAAAAACTATACCGGACCTAACGAAAAATTTAGTGGACCTATACGGACCTAGCGTAGACCTATCGATTAAGGTCATTTTCGACCCAAAATTCCATCGATGAGGTGCTAAGTTTGCACTGCTAAGATTAAGCCTGTTTTACGCCGAGGCAACAATGTGCGTCATTGTGGCATGCGGCATTGACGCATGAAAAATGTCGCACGTTGTGGCAAGAACCTTGCGGCACGGCAACACCTTGCGTCATGTGGCAGAGTGTCGCAGCTTGTATCCGATCACGATGGATTCCGTGCGACAATTTTTGATGCGTCAAGCCAGTTTCTAGGTTATGTTTTGATTGTACTTATTTATTTTATTTACAAAATGAGATAAATCGGACATGGAGTGGTGTAATGATAATTATATTTGTTAGCAAACGAAAAAAACCGACTTAGATCACATCGACAAGTAATATAATGTACCTACGTAGACGAAAAAAATTAACAAACTCACTAATCGTCTGGTATCTCTAGAAATTGTACCCTTACTACAGAAAATCTAAAAAAGATATATATAAAATCTACTTTTTTTGTTTTTTTTTTGTCTGAAGAAATTCTAACCTATCTCTATCAATCAAGTAGGCAGACTAAAATTTGACAGCACGACGCTTAAAAACTGTTGCCTTGGCATAAAATACGCTGTCGCATGCCACATATGCCGCAATTTGTCGCATGCCACAAGATGGCGCATGCCACAATATGTCGCATGCGACAATGCCGCACGTTGTTTCCTTGGTGTAAATCTGAAAAAATGGATATGTGGCATGCGACAGCGTATTTTATGCCAAAGCAACAGTTTTTAAGCGTCGTGCTGTCAAATTTTAGTCTGCCTACTTGATTGATAGAGATAGGTTAGAATTTCTTCAGACAAAAAAACAAAAAAAGTAGATTTTATATATTTCTTTTTTAGATTTTCTGTAGTAAGGGTACAATTTCTAGAGATACCAGACGATTAGTGAGTTTGTTAATTTTTTTTGTCTACGTAGGTACATTGTATTACTTGTCGATGTGATCTAAGTCGGTTTTTTTCGTTTGCTAACAAATATAATTATCATTACACCACTCCATGTCCGATTGTCGGTCCCGGTTGTTATCATGTACACCTGATAGCGATCGTTACTCATAGTAGGGAATATATCCGCCAACCCGCATTGGAGCAGCGTGGTGGATTAAGCTCCGATCCTTCTCCTACATGGGAAAGAGGCCTATGCCCAACAGTGGGATATTACAGGCTGAATCGTATCGTATCCCCGATTTATCTCATTTTGTAAATAAAATAAGTAAGTACAATCAAAACATAACCTAGAAACTGGCTTGACGCATCAAAAATTGTCGCACGGAATCCATCGTGATCGGATACAAGCTGCGACACTCTGCCACATGACGCAAGGTGTTGCCGTGCCGCAAGGTTCTTGCCACAACGTGCGACATTTTTCATGCGTCAATGCCGCATACCACAATGACGCACATTCCCGTATAGTTATTGTACTCTGTGCGCACATTGTTGCCTCGGCGTAAAACAGGCTTAATTGTATTTATTTATTGTCTGTGGCAGTGTTACCAACTCGAAATTTGTCTCGGAAGTAAATATATTTCAGAAGTTGGTACTTAGTAGTTTCAAACAGGGCTTGTTACCGGTACCAATTACCTTTATAAAATACCGGTAAATAGCGTTAATTTTATCCGATACCTGTTTTACCGGTAAAAGCTTTAAAGGTAATTCGGTCCTGGAAACGATTTTTAACGGTAATTTTTAACGGTAAATAGAATTTTAACGATACTGGTACCGGTACCTCTGACGTCACGATTAACGATATTTTTATCGGTACCTCTACGACGTTGCCGCTCCGTGTAAAGAAAAAATGTTCAACTCGAAGCTGCGCGGGGGGGCTGATAAGAGCGGCAACAGCGCGTGACATTAGATTATAACGCTGTGAGATCAAAAATAGAGAAAAGTAGGTAGTATTCTATTAGCGTAATAATTTCGGTACTTATAAATTTATTTATTTATTTATTTATTTAAGGTTTACCAACAGATATACATCAAATATAGTATAAAAAGTACAGTGTATGTAAATCATCATGTTAGGATGTAGATCCAATTATAGGCAAACACAGCTTCCTCATTATAATTCTAAATATTTGAAAGGGAGAGAATAATACGAGTAATATTATAGGTTAAGTTATGAGAACATAAAAATAAAAATAAAAAATATGTATATTTTATGTTAAGTTACGAGTTTTAAAATTTTTAACTAATTTTTTATATCCACTAAAACTACTGTGAAACATGTCTGTCTTAGTTTTTTGATAAAAAAAGTTATGATTCCGACAGATTCTCGGTAACAAGCTATTGAAGCCCAAGTTGGTTCTATACCCTTTGACATACAATGGCTTAAAGTTAGCAATTCTAGAATTACGTCTTGGAACAACAAAACCAATCCGAGATAACAGTTGTGGACAGTCCAATAGGCCTCTAGAAATCTTGTACAATAGGATTTGGTCAGCAATCCAACGGCGATCGACCAATGCGGTGATGTTAAAGTATTTTAACCGGTCCTCATAGGAATGCAGCTCTTTTAATTTGCCTTGGTGAACCGTAAGATAGAAAAGAAATCTCTTTTGTATACGCTCTAATCGATCAATATGACAATGGTAGTGAGGGTTCCAAATACTAGAACAATATTCTAAAATGGAACGAACTAAGGCATTATAGGTGCATTTTAGAGCAGATATATTTTTAAAGTTCTTACAGCTTCTCCATATGAACCCTAGCATCTTAAAAGATCTGGAGACTATAGAATCAATGTGACTAGTGAAGGATAATTTTTTATCTAGTATTACGCCTAAATCCCGAACTTGGTCGACTACATCTAAATAATCGTTTTTGACATGGTATTTTGTTAAAATAGGCCTATGTTGTTTAGTGAATGTTATATGCTTGCACTTTTGAATATTAAGGGGTAATTTATTACTTATGGTCCAGTCAAAAATACGAGTCAGATCTTCTTGAAGCAAATCAGCATCAGATGCACATTTAATTGTTTTATAAATTTTAAGATCATCTGCGAATAAAGAGAAATTTGAGTGGCGAATTTCATTTGACAAGTCGTTTATAAATAATAAGAAAAGATAACAGATAAAGGTAACAGTAGTAATTAACGGTACCGGTATGGATAGGTACCGGTAAAAATAACGTTAAACGAGTTTTTACCGGTAAAAAATTTAACGGTAAAATGGCTACAAAGTACCGGTATTTAAAGTACCAGTACTCCATAAATAACGATACGTCTGCCGAGACAAAGTACTAGTACCGAATTTTTACCGGTATTCCAAGCCCTAGTTTCAAACAGTCCTACTTAAAAAAGTTAGTAGATCTATCAATTATATTTTTTTAAGTTTTCAAGAGACCTCACAATTTAGTAATGTAATACACATAATTAATGTTTATATTAGGTAACAAATACTTCACCTCTTTTAATAAGGAACCCCAAGTGAAAGCAAAATCACTGATCACCAATTCCCAAAATAAAAAACAAGAAAATCTAAAAAAAGCGAAAGTGAATCTTCATTCAATCATTTTCATCGGATGATGAGCCAAATGATGCCGCGTTGGCTTGGCGCAGCGGTCACAGCACTGGTTTATGGTTGTTGCGGATTCAAGCCCCGCACACGACAACATTTGTATTGGCCATATCGATGTTTGCCGTGGTATGGGTGTTTGTGCAGTCCTTTTGGGTCTCCCCACTGTGTCTCGGAGAACACGTTAAGCCGTCGGTCCCGGTTGTTATTACATACACCTGATAGCGATCGTTACTCATAGTAGGGAATATATTCGTCAACCCGCATTGGAGCAGCATGGTGGATTAAGCTCCGATCCTTCTCCTACATGGGGAAGAGGCCTATACCGTACCCCCCGTACATACTACGTCAGCAGTCGGCATAATGGTTGCGCTTTTCTTTTCGATTACGTAATGACGCATTTGTTTTAACTCACCATTGAAATTGGGCTTAATTGCATGACCTGTATATAAGATCTTGTTGAGTTTGACTTTGACCATAGATAATACACTTGAACAGGGCCACAGAGTACAAACAGGGCTCTGAATCTGAAACTCTGACGTAAAACGAAACTATTTTACTTTGCTTGCGCCTTGCAACTTGTTCTCTTAGTAGTCTGTGCGCCTTGCCGATTGTACCTAATTTATTATTACTGCATGTATACGTTGATGAAGTTTTGCCCGTGCCGGTTCTGTCTAGCGCCTATTCAAGAACATCAGCTACCTATTTAAAATTTGAATTCATCAGCAAAAATTATTAGAAAAAAAACAAAGTTAATATTAATAATGGGTGTTCTCGTGGCGGCAATAGGGCTTCTGCTAATAGTTAATACAGCATGGTCTGCAGATGCTCCTAAAGGACCCAAGGTGACCCACAAGGTAATATTTAAAGTTTATTAAATTTCTAATTATTTCGAAAACTATTTAAATTATATTGAAACTTACAAAGCTTTTAAAGTTTAACCGGATGTCATCTTTATGAGGTCGGTGACCTTGTGGATGTGACGCTTCAAGTTTTGAACCATTAGTGCTTTGTTCAAAATTTTATTATTTTGTTCTTATTAGATTTATCATAAATAATTAAAATAAATTGTATTCATACTCAAAAAACATATTTTGTACATATCCATCCACTTTTAAAAACTTATTTGTTTTTTATTTTTAGTTCCTTGATTTTTCAGTTTCTTTAAATAACTTAATCTTAATTGTTCGTCTCAGCCTCTAATATCCCACTGTTGGGCAAAGACCTCTTTCCCCATGTAGGAGAAGGAACAGAGCTTAATCCACCACGCTGCTCCAATGCGGGTTGGCGGATATATTCCCTACTGAGTAACGATCGATATCAGGTGTACATGATAACAACCATGACCGACTGCTTAACGTGCTCTCCGAGGTACGGTGGGGAGACCGACATGGATTGCACAAACATCCAGACCACGGCAAACATCTGTATGGCCAATACAAATGTTTCTCATGTGTGGGGATCGAACCCGCAACCCTCAGCGCAACAGCTACTAACCAGTGATGTGACCGTTGCGCCAATGCGGCGTTTTACTCTTAATTGTTATGGATATATAAATAATTTGATCTTTGAACTTGTCTGATAAGAACTTTTATAAATAGGTCAAATTTGACATGAGCATTGGCAATGAACCAATTGGTACAATTGTTATTGGATTGTTTGGTAAAACAGTTCCTAAAACTGTAGATAATTTCTATCAACTTGCTCAAAAACCTGAGGGTGAAGGTTACAAGGGCAGCAAGTTCCACAGAGTTATTGAGAACTTCATGATCCAAGGTGGTGACTTCACTAAGGGAGATGGAACTGGAGGTAAATCATCAACCATTTTTACTTTCTTAGCATATCAATATAAATCTATACTAATATAACAAAGCTGAAGAGTTTGTTTGTTTGATTGTTTGAACGCGCTAATCTCAGGATCTACTGGTCCGATTTGAAAAATTCTTTCAGTGTTTTATAGCCCATTTATCGAGGAAGGCTATAGGCTATATATCATTACGCTAAGACTAATAGGAGCCGAGTCCACGCCGACGAAGTCGCGCGCAGAATCTAGTCTAGCTATAAAATTCCAATTATAATCTCATTGCATTTTAATTGATGGCTGTACAATGTTTCCAATTAAATAAAGGCATAAAATTTTATATAGTTACAACCATTATTTTAGTGTTTCATAAGCACTTTGTGTAAATTCAAAACATTCTTTTAAATTGGAATAATTGAATCATTTAGCAAAAGAATTAGTACTTATGTTCTTACCAATTAGTGAGACACGGAAAGTGTGCTTAATATTTATAGTAATTTCTTTTGTTCAGGTCGTAGCATTTACGGTGAACGTTTTGAAGATGAAAACTTCAAGTTGAGCCACTATGGTGCAGGTTGGTTATCTATGGCTAACGCTGGCAAGGACACAAATGGATCTCAGTTCTTCATCACCACTGCTAAAACCCCATGGTTAGATGGCAGACATGTTGTCTTTGGCAAAGTCCTTGAAGGAATGGTATGTAGTATTTTTTCTTTATAATTTTATAGCTATAATAATCAGCTTCTTAAAAATTTTTATGAGATATTTTATTACATCAGAATTACTCAAATGTACAAAAATTGCTAAACAATTACTATTGTTGCAAATGGAATGTTAAAACAATGTTGTTTGTTTTACAGGATGTCGTCCGTAAGATTGAGAAGACAGTTACTGGTACCAATGACCGCCCAGTCAAGGATGTTGTCATTACTAATACTCATACTGAAATTGTTTCCGAACCTTTCAGCGTCACAAAAGATAGTGCTCAATAATACATAGATAATAAAATTTTATAAGATAGAAAAGAATCATTTAATATTAATTTTACGCATTTAATTCTTAATATAAAAATGTTTTAGTTGTCACAACTGCAATATAGATAAAATATGTAAAGCAATAAAAGAAACTAATTAGTTATATTGTACATACATTTATTATGTGCATTAATGTTTATAATAATCCCCTAAAATGTCCTTGTTAAATACAGCCAGAACTGTTTATATGATTACAGGGTACCACATATTGCTTTTTAGAATTTTATTTGTAATAAACAGTAAAATAAAAATCTAACATGTTCAAGAGTGGTTTTTTATTTCTTCTATACAGACTTCTGCTTCATGTTTGACATTCTTGTTTTTCAACATCACTCCCAGTTTCCATCCATATCCACAATTTTTCCGTGCAATATCCAACATATTCTTCTTAATGTATGCTCTACCTAAATTAACATAGAATACACCTAAATCTGGCATGTCTGGTATTTGTTTTCCGAGATCAATTGCTTTAGTGAAATAATCAATACTCTCATCAACTTTGCCTATTTTATCACATACAGTGCCAAGATCATTTAACTGTATCACTAAATGTTCTTTATCAACATCTTTGAAAGTAATCATCCTATTGTAAGCGCTTTGCATGTAATTGTAGCCTAATTCATATTTATTATAATCTAAAAATAAACGACCGTACCAGTCTTCAGCCATTGCTAGTAACATTTTATTTTCATCTGAGGGATCTTTTGAATATGCACTATTAAGTTTATCTAAGCACCAATCATATCCTAACTGAGCTGTCGTGTAATCTTTCTTCATATGACTTATTCTTGCTAACTTTATACTCATGTGGATGACGCGAAGGTCATCTTCAGTTGCTCCATCAGCCATAATCCTCTGTGAGACTGCTATAAATAACTGCTTAGCCTTATCATATTGTTCTCTTTCAAGTGCTAAATTAGCCATTACATCATAGATATACGTTATACCTAACTGATGTTGTATTTGCTGTGCTTGCTTTAAAGCAACATGAAGAAGTTGTTCTGCTTTATCATAATCGCCTCTTTGAATAAACAGGACACAATGTTTTATTGTTAATATTAATTCATCTTCAGCAGTTAATTTCTTTTCAAGGCCAATGAGTGTTAAAAATGAAAACCCAAGTGAACCATGTAACAATATACTTTGAGGAACTTTGAAATGTGGTCGTGGTAGCACTCTGTAATTTACTTTAATTTGCATAAGTCGCCGCCAAAAAAACCTGTATCTTGAAGACATTGTCACGATATTATTTCAATTGTAGATAGTATTGTACTTTAAACTACAGAATTTGATGTATATGATTACATAACCCTTAAATTTTAAAACCATACAAAGAATAAAATTATTGAAAGGTTACTCAAACCTGTATGTAAGTTAATTTTAAATACTTCATAGAAAAAATAAAAAGGTAATATTTGAAATAGTCAAAACTTAAAAGTAAAAATGCATAATATTCATTCAATCCGGGTTTTTGATTTTGACATAGGCCAATGACAACGTTATGACAAGGAACATTAGTGTGACCGTTTTTAAAAAAGGTGATCTACCAGTGTTGCCAACTCGAATTTCATCGAGTAGGTAGATACAATTTCAAAAGTTGGTAGTTTCCAACCATCTTCAATTCGAAAAGTAGGTAGATCTACCAACTATATTTTCGAGTTTTGTGTACGATTCTAGTACCCTAAAATGTTATTTTTTTTCGTAAAAAAAGTAATCATTATAGTTCAAACATCGATTATAGTAGAAAAACGAATAATAACTAAAAAATTGACAATATCCATAAAAAAGTCGAAGCATATTATGGACTGAAAAAATTAATGTAAAATAATTTATTTGACAATGAGGGCCGGAAACTGAAATTCGATCTTCTGTGAAACAAAAAGTTTTATAAAAAAAGCAGTTTAATTTTTGAAGTGAAACTTCTTTAGGCCCATGAAGGGTAAAATTTGAGCAACGCGGTCGCTACTTGGATGGGTGACCGCCTGGGAACACCGCGTGACGTTGGCTTTTTTTTTGTGTTTTCAAATAATAATTAATTAAGAACAGTAAATAATATTAATGTAAATTGTTTTCAAATTGTAATATAAAAAATACTTGTTTGTTTCAAAGGACTAGTTCTGCGAAGACTTTTTCTGCATGTATCTACTAAATAGATGGCGCTATTCAGCTGTTTGTTTATTTTTTCAATTACTTATTATATTGAATTATAAGTTCAGTTGACGTTCTACGATATCTAGTGTTATTAAAATTAATCCATGTGAAAGGTTCAATGCAGGACTTTCTTTTTATTTTATTTTTTACACGTATAATAATTTAAGGAAAATATTGATGGGCTATTTACTCCAAAGTTTCAAATATTTTCAGCGTATAATAAGAATAAATATAATGTTTTTACTATTTTATTCCTTGAAAGAATACATATTTTAATTGAATAGATTGTAATGATCTTCAGTAAGTATTCCCTGCAAAGTATCAGTTGACAGTTTGTTTCGAGTCGTAGTTTTTAGTAAGTTAACTGCAGATAATAATCTCTCAACATTAGCAAAGCTATGCGGAAGTGCAAACAATATAATATAACATTAAAATTAAAAATTTGCAAAAACTTGAAAAGTTGGTAGATTTTTCTCGTGAGGTGGTAGATTTGAACGACACACGGAAAGTTGGTAGATCTACCGAAAAGTTGGTAGAGTTGGCAACGCTGTGATCTACTAAAATCATAATGTTACCAGTACTAAAGAATACCAAAGCTCATGCTTGATTATTATACTCTATTTTGTTGAAAGCGAGGTTGAAAGTGTCCCAATTGGTAAACAAATATGGCGTACTTACGACCATAGACAATTAGAGTAATGCTAGAGTAACGTGTAGTTTAGTGAAGTGACACAAAGAATAAATGAATGAACAATATTAATATAAGCCATAGATAAGTAAAATTCACTTTACATAAAAATGTTTAACGATACCATATTGCTGAAATTATTTCAAAACTGATAATATATTGAATAATTTAGTTACTAATTAGTGAAAGTTATTATTAAAAAAAAATTGGTCTGACTGGAATAGATAAATCAATATGTAAATCTGTTTATTTCTTATTTTTGCTTTAACAATATTTACTTTTGAAAAAATTCTTTCACATTCAGCGCTAGAAATAGGTATGCACATTAGACATTTAACAAAGTTAGTAAAACTTTTGTATTTAGGGACGTTCCTACTATCAACAAAATGACTCAGTTTACCCCAAAACTGTCCTACAGTTTAGTTTTGCCAAAAAATAGTGCGAAAAATATGCTAAAACTTGTTATAAGTTTAAAAAAGTACCAAAAAATACCAAACTTTGAAATGATACCAAAAAAAACTAGGTCAGTTTTACGGAGTCCAAATTATACCAATTTAGTACTGAAAACACCGAAAAATGTCACACTGAGCGCCATCCATATTTAAGATAAATTTTTTTTTTGAATTTATGGCTTGCTATCCTTTACTTGGTACCTTTAGGCCAAACAGGTTCAAAGATTTACACGAAGCAGTGCTGCCAACTTTATTTTTACCAACCCACCAAATGAGGCCATGTAAACCACCAGCACCCCAGGGATACCTATCTACTTTCGTTATCCCCGAACATACATAAGTATACAATGAACAATGGTCAAATTGAGTTAATAACCTCCTCCTTTTTTGTCTAAGTATATTTTTTATTTCTGTAAGACAAAAAAATTAGACCAAGTTGCCGCCCTCTAAAATTTGCCGCCCTTTGCTTCAACCTACTCATATTACTGCTATAACCACTGCTACGAATACTTCTTTTATTTTATCAATGTACTTTTTTAGCCATTATTAGATTTATTAGATCATTGGCTAAAGACAAAGAGCCTGATTTATTATCTGACAGTTTTTGGGCAGAGTTTTTTTACTAAAATTCTAACGAGATACCTACCATATTCCTATATGTTTTGCCCATATGTCGTCACCTATTGTATTAAAGTTTTTAGTTAGTTGTAGAATGACTATACTGCACTTCGACGGAACTCGACTTCATCTCACCTCCTTTCTTTCGTACTTTTACGCTGTCAATAAAATTTAATTTACTTAATTTTAATGGATTAAATGAAATCCTGCTTGAATTTAAATTTTCTTTTCAATTGAAAAAATTGTGGTGATTTTGTTTCATGTGCCGCCCGGGGCCATAGACACCACCCCCACGCTACGCCACTGCCTACATGGAGAAAGAGACCTATGCCCAGCAGTGGGATGTTACAGGCTGAATCAATAAAAAAAACTATAGTAGACACAATTTATTGATATATTAGGGAACTGTGACACTCGTTACGTAGTAGAAAAGCTGATAACGGAACAGGCTTAGGTACTTAACTTTATTTCCTAAAATTTAGTCTTACACGTAGTGAAGACGATCGATACGGTTTTCAAATTTTGCGCTCATACTTGAAAACAGTTGAATTTTATTTAAAAAAAAATCTATACTAATATTATAAAGCTGAAGAGATTGTTTGTTTGTTTATTTGTTTGAACGCGCTAATCTCAGGAACTACAGACTACTGGTTCGATCGATTTCAAAAATTCTTTCAGTGTTAGATAGCCGATTTATCGAGGCTATATATCATTATGCCAAGACTAATAGGAGCGGAGCACCAATGAAGAATGTTTCAAAATCGGGGTATTTTTTCCTTTTGAGAGTTTTCTGCGTGCGCTGCGTAAATAGTTAAAAGTTGCGAAAAAATCATGTATGACAGAATTGTTCCTATTCCACGCGGACGAAGTCGCGAGCAGAAGCTAGTTTATGATAAAATTGTAGTGAATTTTATACTGTACCTACAACTTATGCTAATACGATTGGAGGAAACAAATATGTTTACAACAAAAAGTGATTTTCACGTGCTTTAATCTCAATTATTACACACGGGCACGTGATCTTATGAATGTTTTTAAACACCAGAGAATTATTTGAATTTTAGAGCAATCAAAATAAAGGTTTATACAAACTTCAGTTTATTTAGTTTTATTCCGGGCAGTGCTGTAAATAGCCTTTTCGGCGCCCTTGTTATATTTTTAAAGATATTATAGGTACCAAAAAGCAATGCTATGAATAGGCCTTGGAATAGGACAAGGAACTTGGTGTTGGTAGACCAATTATCTAATATTTTGGAATAAAAATCGAAGTTTTGTCTAATTTAATAGAGGACCCCGCGAATCCCGTTGGATCGAAAATTTTGATATGATAATAAAAAAAACATTTTTTAATAGAGAACGTTTTTGATGATACTGGCATCTAGGTACGTATGTGTTGGGATCGAGCACTAGGGGCGGAGCGGGAACTTATCAGGAGCAAACCGAACGAAAAAAAACCGACTTCAATTACATCGACAAGTAATACAACGTAATAAGACGAAAAAAAGTCAAGTAAATACGCGCTATTAAAGATTACTCAAAAAGTTGTAATCAGTTTTCGATCTAATTTAAACAAGACTACAAGACAAGTATTAGCTTTCGATTAAAGTAAGAATCATCGAAATCGGTACACCGAGTAAAAAGTTATGCGGTATAATGTAACGTAGGTCGACGAAAAAGTAGTCACGTAAATACGCATTATTAGATTATAACTCTAAAAGTACTTGTCAGATCTCAATTAAATTAAAATGGGACCACATGACACGCAACACCTTTCAATTAAAACAAAATTGATCGAAATCGGTCTACCTAGTCAAAAGTTCTGACCTAACATACAAAAAAAAAACATACGTGTCGAATTGAGAACCTCCTACTTTTTTGGAAGTCGGTTAATAATAGTCCTGCCTGCGGTCTGGCCATTCAATTCTCGCGCCCTCCAGAGTCTACGCCCTGTGCCTGGGCCCCGGTGGCACCGCCCTATTTACGGCACTGAATTTCCGGGGTGATGTGCTGGTGACTTGACTATTGAAAACATCAATCAAGCGGTTGATTATTAGCATGTGTTATAAAAAGCAAATATGATATATTTTTATTATTGTAATAAATAAGAGAAAAATAATTATGTTATCAAAATATGAATTCATATTATAGTTTTTGTAGGTACATATTAGTCAAAAGTAATGAAAACTTATTGAAAGGACGTGTCATGGGTTGATCATTGTTTAGGTAGTAGTATCTAAACTGATCTCATAGATGGATCATTGTTTAGGTACTTAGTAGTATCTAAACTAATCTGTGTTTAGGTACCTATACTCATTACATATTATTAAACTATAAATTATATTATCATAATCATTTAAATTAGATGTATTAGTCCTTATTTCCTTATTTCTATTTTTATGAAAAAATAGTATTTAAACGCCAAGCAGGAACACATCTGAAAAAAGGTGGAATACTTAGTACCTATTCTTTTATATATGGTTAAATTAGGTATATCATAGTTCCTTTATAAGTATTTTTAATTCTTACAGTTTAGAAAAATTGTCAATATTACTTCCAAAAGTATCTATTTTTTTATTTTTTTCACATCTTTTTATCCACTGTTTTGTAGGACGCATCAATCTACAAACATCCAATTTACGTTGTACATCTATCACGCCACTTTTAACATTCGGAAAAGTTGCACTGAAAATTATTGTTTAATTTTTGATCAGTATAAACAAGGCTTTAAGTGAATAATTGATAATTTGCATTTTTTTTTTATTTCTCACCTGTTATTACTCGTACTAAAAGGTGGAAATTTACGTACATTTGTATTTTCTGAAATAATAAAAAAGTATTTAAAATAGATTTTTTTTCAAACTAAATAAAATCGACTTTATGCAATTTTATTGTAAAAGACAAAAGACAAATACAAGACATTATTTCAATAAGTTCCATCCTGTCCACAAAGATAAGTAGTAATATCCTTTAATATATTCAAGTAGCCAATAGAACAAGGATAAAAATAATCTGCAATGCTTGCCAAGCCTAAACGAGTTAAATAAAAAATGTCCTTACTTAAGTATTTTTTTCGTAAGTCATCCCATTAATATAACTTACCTAATGCAGAATTTATAGTTCTGGTACTCTGAAAATTAAAAAAAAAGTAATTTTAGCTAGTCAACAAAAACTTACATATTTTTAAGATAACGTCTAAAATAACATCAATATCAAGTAGGTATAACTACTTATTTATCATATCAGATGAAGCGAGAAGAATTTGTCTTAATACTTGAGATTTTACTGTTTCTATGTTAAAATACTAATTTGAAAAATAAATCATGAATATTAAACACGAAAATTTTGATGGATTAAAAAAAAATATTTTTACGATTACTAACTTTAATACGATTATTGAATCTCCGGTTCGATTAAATAGGTAATATTTTTATACATACTTTACCCTCTCGAAGTGGCTTTTTTATTTTCCTTCTATTTTCTTTCCACTTGTCAAGCGCCTTTTTTTGGCACATTTTTAGGTAAATGTACTGGGAATACCATTCAATGTGTGAAATAACATCTTCTGCTTTTGTTCCTATATACGATGATCCATAATGAAATAATTAGTTAAGTACGCCTATTTTATGTTTTTTTTTTTAATAGTAGTAAAAATTATCGACTTAGTTTCGTTCTTTGAGAGGTTCTATTGAAATTTTAATAGAATTCTGTACAAATTTATATGAAAAGTACCTGGATGACCGAGCTTAGCTCGTTTTTTTTGGTGAATCGTGTTTTTTGGAAATTTTATTTAATTAATACAAATTAAGTAAATATGAATAATATGTTTCGATATTATCAACATAATAGTAAAAAAAATATTAACTGGTTATTATTTAAATAAAAAAACACGAGGGCAATTAGAAAAAAAGGAAAAAAAATCGATCTGGAGACATATGGATTTGAACCGGGGTCATCTCGTTTAGTAATTGCTAGATTTTTGAGCTATTATGACTCGATAGATAGTGGTGAAATTTACTTTCTTATTCTAATGGTATTGTAACCATTTTTTCATTGCTTGCAAAACACGGGTAAATCAACATTTTCTAAAAATGAATCCTAGCTGGATCGATTTATCACCCCCTAAACCCCTGCATACTAAATTTTATGAAAATCGTTGGAGCTGTTTCCGAGATTCAGGTTATATAATATATTTATATAGGTACCTATTAACCTATACAAGAATTGCTCGTTTAAAGGTATTAGATATTCTTGATGTAAAAATATGAATTGTGAACGCAAACTGACATAGAAAACATTTTAGTCGAACTAAGTAATTTCTCTTTGTAGTAGCTGCCACCCGATTGCCACCCCCAGTTATAAAACCATAACTTTTTGCTTTGTTATGCAATGCAAAAGCCGAGTTAATACGTAGTTTTGAAACTGATCAAAGCGACTTTCAGGTTGTTCCACCACTGTGGTTTAGTGGAAGGCTAACTAACACTGACGGTCACGAGTTCGATTCCCTCTAGGATTGGGCATAATTATATCACTATGTTTAAAAAAATATGTGTTTCGATTTATTTTTGTCATCCATCACGCTATGAAGAGCTCGTAAAGATCGGTCGTGCATGTATCTTAGGGGCCATCCATAAATTACGTCACACGTTAAGAGGGGGGTAAGGAGTCGACGAAGTGTGACAATGTGTGACAAGGGGGAGGGAGGGGTCAAAATTTTGTGACGTCACATTTCCAAATATAATAATATCAAAACGTAAGTACAAAAACATGATATTTCAACTACCTATCAATAACTAACTTCAAAAATTAAAGTTTTATTTGTTTTACAGGCGAACTGACTTTTATTAAAATGAAAATAAAAATAATGTCGAAACTGTCATCAGTTTGCTCATGTAAAATTGCAAAATATGTAACTCACACTAGGTCTCATAAATGTGACCATCTGTGACAAGGACGGGGGAGGGGTCGAAAAATCGAGAAATTCGTGTGACGTAATTTATGGATGGCCCCTTAGCTTCCAGATGATTATCATTATTTTCACAATTAGGAGTACAGTTATCCACCGTTATAGTAGGTGCCCACCCAAAACAGAGCAAAATGATGTCGCACAGAATAGCAGCAATTTTTTTTAACAACAATGGAGACGAAACAAAGTGAGACGTTTATAGTTTACTAGCGGACCCTGCCCGGAAAACAGCTACCTTTGATTGCTTATATACCGATAGCGGATAGCAGCGCCACCTACCGGATCCAATTGAAATAAAAACTACCCTATCTCCCAAGTTGGACCAAATTACATATCGATACCAGAAGTATCAATTAATGTAAGGGACAAACCACGGTTTTTCAGGAGAGCCAAAAAACGATTTTATTTTTTTTAATCTGTCCATAACTTTTTACGGTTTGCTCCAATTTTAATTGTGTCTAGAGCAAAGTTTCTTAGAATTTCCTCTTCTTTTATGCTATAAACGAAAGATTTAGGAATATCCAGTGGTTTAAAATTTAGCATGTCTCTTACATTAAAAAATTATGTTTAGTTGTCCCTTACAATACTAAAAATTTATGTGTAAACCGTCGAGCATACTGTAAGAAACAAGATAAATAAATAAAAATGTGTAATGCTATTGTAAAGGACTTCAACAGTGTTGCAATTTGATGTAACTATATGTAGATTATCTACTAAAATTGATGGTATTTTAACACCATGGAAATAAGTTCTTTGGATGTTCATGTTAGTATGAAGCAACATTAAGCAATCGAAGCAAATTTATACGTTAGTTTCATGTTTTACATCTTAGCTATCACAGATTTTAATGAAATTTGTGTAGGTATCGATCACGATTCAGCCTGTAACATCCCACTGTTGTGCATAGGCCTCTTCCCCATGTAGGAGAAGGATCGGAGCTTAATCCACGACGCTTCTCCAATGCGGGTTGGCGGATATATTCCATACTATGAGTAACGATCGCTATCAGGTGTACATGATAACAATATAACTATTATAAATTCAATACACAAAACAGTCTTTAAAGCTTTGTGTTAAGTTTAGAAGTTCTAAAAAGAAGTGTCTTACAAACCTTGTAGTTACCAATGTTAAAATAATTAGTTTAAGTTAACTATATGGATATGGACTCTACAAACTCTGGACTTTTATTAATTATGTTTAATTAGTTTTATAATTGTAATAATCATCATTTGAATCATCACCAATTGAATACAAAAAAATCTCAGACTTAATCAACAGTTTTATTTCATTTGTAATTGAATGAATGAATTGGAAACAAAAGACCCAAGAAGAAAACAGAATATGAATTATGTGAAAGATGATTAGTATGATGGCAGTGAAAGTTGAAATGACGAATAGAAGGGACGAATAGATGTAGGTAAGGGAAGAAGATCGAATAAGAGGTGCATGGATTGTGTGAAAGACGAATGAATAAATATAAATGACATATTTTTGCGTCTTTAAAATAGTTTGAACAACTTTTTCTATTTAGCATTTTGCCTAGTCGTAATCATTAGCTGTAATCAGGTCATCTTCATCATCGTCGGTTTCATTGAGGGTATCTTTAATTGGCGATTTATTCGGAAGGGTCAAATATTCTCCATGAAATCACACAATTTTTTTAGGTCTTTGTATTTTGGAATGGAAATTTGCAGCCTCTTTATATAGAGATGGAAAATTGTCTGTGTTGCTTTGACTTCTTTCATTACTAGTACTTTCCTAGTCGTCTTTTCCAGTTCATTCATTCAATTACATATTAAATAAGACTGTTGATTAAGTTTGAGATTTTTTTGTATTCAATTGGTGTTTATTTATTTATTTATTTATTCTGGTTTTATTTATTATGGTGATGGTTCAAATGAGGATTATAATCAATAAAACTAATTAAACATAATTAATAAAAGTCCAGAGTTTGTAGAGTCCATATCCATATAGTTAACATAATTATTTTAACATTGGTAACTACAAGGTTTGTAAGACACTTAGTTTTAGAACTTCTAAACTTAACACAAAGCTTCAAAGACTGTTTAGTGTATTGTTATTGTATAGTTAACTTAAACTAATTATTTTAACATTGGTAACTACAAGGTTTGTAAGACACTTCTTTTTAGAACTTCTAAACTTAACACAAAGCTTTAAAGACTGTTTTGTGTATTGAATTTATAATAGTTATATTGTTATCATGTACACCTGATAGCGATCGTTACTCATAGTATGGAATATATCCGCCAACCCGCATTGGAGAAGCGTCGTGGATTAAGCTCCGATCCTTCTCCTACATGGGGAAGAGGCCTATGCACAACAGTGGGATGTTACAGGCTGAATCGTGATCGATACCTACACAAATTTCATTAAAATCTGTGATAGCTAAGATGTAAAACATGAAACTAACGTATAAATTTGCTTCGATTGCTTAATGTTGCTTCATACTAACATGAACATCCAAAGAACTTATTTCCATGGTGTTAAAATACCATCAATTTTAGTAGATAATCTATAGTTACATCAAATTGCAACACTGTTGAAGTCCTTTACAATAGCATTACACATTTTTATTTATTTATCTTGTTTCTTACAGTATGCTCGACGGTTTACACATAAATTTTTAGTATTGTAAGGGACAACTAAACATAATTTTTTAATGTAAGAGACATGCTAAATTTTAAACCACTGGATATTCCTAAATCTTTCGTTTATAGCATAAAAGAAGAGGAAATTCTAAGAAACTTTGCTCTAGACACAATTAAAATTGGAGCGAACCGTAAAAAGTTATGGACAGATTTAAAAAAATAAAATCGTTTTTTGGCTCTCCTGAAAAACCGCGGATTGTCCCTTACATTAATTGATCAAAAAATGAATCAAATTAATTTAAATACTCGGTATTTTAGCAATGATCTTTTAAATAAATAAAATAAAACAAATACGAACTTAATTTCTACTTGTTATTTCATAGGCATATTACAGTAAGGAGCATATATTAAAGATAGTTTTGTGAGATATTAATGTAAGAGAATTTTTCTTAAAAAATTCTAACCATGAATTAAAGTAAGGGACATGTTATTTAAATTGACTGATGTGAGGCTTAAGGTAAGGGTGTAAACTATTTAATACGATGACTTACTTTATTTTTCTGCTAATATTTTTTTTTAATGACCGTTAAATCAATTTTTTTGTCTTAAATCGTTTTACGCAGTGCAAAAATTTGTAATGTAAGGGAATTTTTTTTAACGATAGAAAAATTTCAATAATACCATTCGATAGAGCGGAAAATTCTGAATCCAATGATATATATAACTCATTTTCGCCAAAATGTCCCTTACGTTAATTGATACTTCTGGTATCGATATGCTTACAAAATTTGATAAAAATTGGTTCAGTGGTTTCGGAGTTTATCGTTACTATTATGTATATAGATAGGATGCTCCGTTTTTCAGTGTAGCTTAAATTTAGTTAATAAGAATACAATAGTTATCAAATTTTTTTTTTTATTTCAACAATATACTAATTGGTTACTGGAGAGTACCTACCTACAATTTCTCATTAGTTACCTGAAATTTTGTGCAAAACTTCATTTTTAAATTCTAGTAAAAGACGAGTATCTTCAATGGGTTCTGAAGTAAAGACAACATCTCCATTATGTTTGTCCCAAATTTGAACGAATTGATTGTGATTAAATTCATTCCAACCACCGTAACGATTAGGACTAGATTTCATAAACTCTTGAAACTGATGGATTTCCTGTATTTTTGTGTAAAATACAAATATTGAGAATATAATTATCTATTGTTTATCATTAAAATATTTATATACTTACTTAATCAATTACTTACTAAACATTTGAAGGGAGATTTTATCAAAACTCGCACTGGACTTGATACTACTTCCTTATACTTTTTCGTTTGGTTTTTCGGGTACCCTACATATTTTTTTGCTTCTAAATTGCTATTGTTGCTCTAAAATTATAAATAAAGTTAAATAAAAACTGTTTTGTTTTTTATATCACATTTTTATCTCACCTCTAATAAGGCGTTTTCTTCAACTTGCTTTCTTTGTAATTCTTTACTTAAAAATTGTTTAAATGATTTTATTTTATCTTCAAGTTCTAAAATATCATTTTTTATTTCATCGATATCTAAAACAATATTTTGAATTATTTTAAAAATTAGGTAACATTATTTTAAACTTTTTTTTTTACACCTAAGTATATTAAGTGCATTTAAAAGGTTTGAGTAATATATTATGTACATATAGGTAGGTACCAACATTTTTATATAAGAAGGTGAATGTAATGCGATCACGATTCAGCCTGTAATATCCACTGTTGGGCACAGGCCTCTTCCCCATGTAGGAGAAGTATCGGAGCTTAATCCACCACGCTGCTCCAATGCGGGTTGGCGGATATATGGACCGGGGGCCAGTGACAGGTTGACATGACCTCTCAAATGAAACTTCGTAACATGAATAAGGGATTTTTTTTATGAATTTTCGTCTTTGTCAGCTGCCACTCCGTGGGTGGGTTGGGCAGTGGCAGCCTCCCAAACATCGAGAAAAAAAATTTTTTAGTCATTTCCTCTCACTTCGAAATTTGTCGGATTATATTAGTTTACCTAATATCTTGAAGGAAAAATAACGTCAGCTGACTATAACATGGTGGATTATACGTCAGCTGGCTGCTTGAACATGTAAAAAAATTTTTTTCAGTGATTTCCTCTCAATTAAAAATTTACCTGGTGATAGTTTACATGCTACTATGAATAAAAATTAACGTCAGCTGGCTGTATCTCGGTGGAAAGTTTGTCAGCTGGTACCTTGAAAGACGTAAAAAAAAAATTAGTCATTTCCTCTCACTTCAAAATTTGTCAGATTATAGTTTACCTAATATCTTGAAGTAAAAATAACGTCAGCTGACCGTAACATGGTGGATTATACGGCAGCTGGCTGGTTAAACACGAAAAAAAATTTTTTTTTTCAATGATTTCCTCTCAACTAAAAATTTGCTGGGTGATAGTTTACATGCTACTATGAATGAAAATTAACGTCAGCTGGCTGTATCTCGGTGGAAAGTTTGTCAGCTGGTACCTTTTTTTTACAATTTCAAGGTACATGTTCAAGCATGTTCATGTTCAAGCAGCCAGCTGACGTATAATCCACCATGTTATGGTCAGCTGACGTTATTCTTCCTTTAAGATATTAGGTAAACTATAATCCGACGAATTCTCAGGTGGGAGGAAATGACTAAAAAGATTTTTTTCTCGATGTTTGGGAGGCTGCCACTACTACCCAACCCACCCACGGAGTGGCAGCTGACAAAGACGAAAATTCATAAAAAAAAATCCCTTATTCATGTTACGAAGTTTCGATTGTGAGGAAATGATTGACCGAATTTGAACCTGGCTCCCGAGCCAATATTCCCTACTATATATGAGTAACGATCGCTATCAGGTGTACATGATAACAACCGGGACCGACCGCTTAACGTGCTCTCAGAGGCACGATGGGGAACCCACAAGGACTGCACAAACACCCAGACCACGGCAAATATCTGTATGGCCATCCATATCTGTTGTCGTGTGCGGGGATCGAACCCGCAACTGCCCGCGCAACAGTCAATCGCAATCCAGTGCTGTGACGGCTGTACCAACGAGGCGTCAATAATGCGCGGCGAACGTAATGCGTCGACCGTAAATACTGCAACGTTACTAATTATTGAATTCGACTCTTCACTTTTATAAAAAGCCAAACATTAATTATTTTACTTATGCTATTACTTAAGAAGTAAATTGTAATATTGATATTGCAACAAACCAGTAGCTCCGGAGGTTTCGTGAATATTGGTTTTCACTTTTATATCTTCATACAAATTCTTCATCTGGGTATATGAATGTTTTAATTGACTTAAATACTTCTTAAGGTCTACATTTTTCTTATATTTATTGCTTTCGTCACTTATTTCTAAATGTTCTTCGCATTTCTTGTTAACGTTTGATACTAAAATTCCTTCTTGTATTTTCAGTCTTCTGAGTCTAGCTATGTAATCATTATCGTTAGTGGAAACAAGTTCACTACTTGTTCGTGAGTTACTTGTTTTAGACATTATTAAGTTATTAAAGTATTTTTATTAAAAATTCTAATAAATAATCCGTTTTATTCGTTAAGAGTTTCGTAACTATGATAATTATTGATTAAACTTTTATGTATCGGAAGAAATGCGTGATCGGTACATAGTTTTTTTTAATATCAAAAAGATTTTATTTAAAGATTTGTAGCTTCGTAAAAAATAAAAAAATAATCCTGTAAAATATGAAGTAGGTATATTATTCTGGATTTTAAATTATTCTTATTTCTCTATGACATACTTAAATGAAATAGGTGCCAACCTTTGCCAACAATTCAAATAAGCAATGAAAATAGATGGTAAATAGATAAATTTATTAATTTAGAAAATCTTAACAATATCCTAGTAGTTCATATATTTTATTAGTGTTATATTTATGAAAATATTTTGTTTTGTAAAATGTAAAGTGGTTGGATGTGTTATAAGTCATCGCAAAATAATAGGCCCGTTTGGACATATGTCATCGAGACGTAAATAGGGAAGTAACCATACGACTCGGTATTCGATACTCACGATAAATCGATTCAAGTTTGTATGACTATTTGATCGATTTAATTACCTAGTGTAAAGTATATTGAATTAAATTTCTGATTAGAAAATTTAACTTAAACTTTAATATTGTAGGTAAATTGAAATAATACAATGGTACAAAAGATCAATTTGTCTTTAATCTATTTTTTTATTGTTTTCTAATGTTTACGCCAATTTCTCTCATTATAATGAAACAACTTTTTCAGGTTTTATCGCGTTTTATTAGGTTCTCTACACAAGGACATTGTTCTCCCGTGATCATGGTACCTATAAAGACTTTAATCTTTGATAACGCCTATTTAGTTGATTATTTTTTCGTCTTTGTACGTTGTGTTACTTGTCGATGTAATTGAAGTCGTTTTTTTTTCGTTTGCGAGCAAATACAATAAAATTATTTTCAGTAGAGATCACTACACAATATCGATTTACTATTAAAATCGAATGACGCTGGTGAAATTCAGTAATTAACTAGTTACAACACTAGTATTTAAAAACAAAAAGACTTAGAACGTAACGGTTTTTGAGACGTTTCGTAATAATTAGAAATTACATGCTACTATAAAGTAAGCGCGAAAAGCACACTTCCAATATATTCTATCATATTATTTAACGAGCCAAAAAATTTACGTATGTTTTAAAAACAGTTTATGTTATTAATAATTCCTTTATTGTTTCTTACAGTTTCGTACCAAGTTACGTTCTAGGGTATTTGTTAAACGTCCAAACGGGCCTCTTATTTTGTGACAACTATAGTGCAATAATGCCACTTGCCCATCACTTGCCAGACAGCCAGATTGACAATTTGACAACTAACAATGACAAACAGCAAAGTGCAAACTGTCATTCCTAATTTCCTAATTCCTATAAATTGAGGAATTGATTGAGTTACCCGTACCGTATTCTCAAGAATGGAATGTATTGATTTGAATTAATGACGAAATTACTGACAATTCTATTAAATCAGAAAAAATGTTTTCACGTACAAGATTCCTCGTTTCGAGAGTTCTTCCTTTGAAAGTAAGTATTGTCATAAAAAAAGTATGTTTTATTAAGGTGTTAATGTTGCAAATCTTTGTTGTTTTTATTATTTTCAGAGTGCTTTTAAGTTAGAATATAAAAATGAAGCTCGCTTGTTGTACGGAATCACAGCGGTGAGGTATCGTTCAACCAGTCCACTTAATACTATTATTATGTTTGTTCCACAACAAGAGGTTAGTAATGTTTCGTTTTATTTTTAATACATTTGCTTGTTTATTGACGGTGAGGTTTTTTATAAGTATATGTTTTATATGTTCTTTTAACATTCATAAAAAAGCACATAAAACCTAAACCTTCAAAGTTATATATCTCGACCTGAGACACATAAGGTCGAATGTCAACATTCGACCAAAATGGCTTTAATAGATGGCTGGAACCAGCATCTTGCGCTCTTTCTATGCATCTTAGAATCATATTTCTATCTCTTTTCTTTCTGTTATATTCACAAATGCATAAGGTCGAATCAGACAAGTTTTTTTATATACATCGTGGATTAAGGTCTGAAAACAACTACAGAATTTATGCTTTAAATTTTAGTGTGATCTTAAAGTCGAAAGTTGACTTCAGTTTTTTTGCTTTTAACATAATTTTGACATGAGGCAGGGTCAATTTTGTCATTCGACTTTATACTACAAGGATTGTCTGCCAAATTAAAACGTATTTTCAATTAAAACTTTATGCCTCTTAAATTTTAATTAATCAGACATCATATCTTGTGATATGCTGTTATGCCTCTTAAGTTTAGAACAAAATAGCCCTTATGCTTCTTCAGGCATAAAGTTGTATCAGTACAAAGCAATAAATGTTTCGTTTTGTCATAGCCTTGTATAGGCATAAGGTCGAATGTCACCAAAAATGTGGTTTTTGAGCAATAATTTATTATTTTAATACTATAACTTATTTTATTGACATACTAATACATAGGTACAACTATTATCTAAAAGATTTTATTATTTTTATTGGCGTAACATAACTTATTTAATAGATATGACTCGATTATACCAAAAAAATTCTTTCGGCTCTCCTCAAAACCTGTAAATTTCCACATCAGACCTAATGCGTCTCAGGTCGAGATATATATATATATGATTCGAATAGGTTATTAAAATATTACCTAATATATGTACGTAGAAAGAGTAGTAGAACGCTATTGCAGTAAAGTGATATAAATACACTTAGGTTGAGGGTTTGTGAGTTCAAAGTTAGTTTGAATTTTTTTAATTACTATTTGTACAACCAACTTTTGTCAACCAACCTAAAAGTATCAAAATTTAATATAAATGAAATAGGATTTTACTATTTACTTAGTAAATTCATAAAATTTAAATATCATATTTTAGGCATGGATTGTAGAAAGGATGGGAAAATTTCATAGAATACTAGAACCAGGATTGAACCTACTCTGGCCTATTGTAGACAAAATTAAATATGTACAAAGTTTGAAAGAAATAGCTATAGATGTTCCAAAGCAAAGTGCAATCACATCAGACAATGTCACACTCAGTATTGACGGAGTTTTGTACTTAAGGATTATTGATCCATATTTGGGTAAATATTTTGCTTCATTGTTATTATAGTAATCTATATTCATATAAAGCATTAGTTTGCTTATACATTTTATTAAATCAAAAAGGCTTAATAAAATCAAACAACTAACTTCAATAAAATAATTATTTGTATAGAACTGTAATGTATATTTAATATTTATGTATTGGAAATTTGGAACTATACAAATTTAAAAGTCAACATTATGTAGTGCACATTACGTGGCAAATAATCTAGGCTGAATTTATAAAATATATAAAAATAAAACAATGTGTACTATTTTTAACAGCTTCATATGGTGTGGAAGATCCAGAATTTGCAATCACGCAGTTGGCTCAAACTACGATGAGATCTGAATTGGGTCAAATATCACTTGACAAGGTGTTCAGAGAAAGGGAATCTCTCAATGTTTCAATAGTGCACGCTATAAATAAAGCCAGTGAAGCTTGGGGCATTACTTGTTTGAGATATGAAATACGTAAGTAGAATTTATTTTAATAACTTGAAGAAGACATAACTATTTGTACATACTTCAGCAGTTTGTAATTTCTAACTGCAGGGAAAAGATGTTTTTACTAACTATTGTATTGAAAAAGGTCAGAGCTCAATTTACTGAGCTTGTACACAAGTAATAGTAATTAGAATGCCAATGATGCAGAATTTTCGTAAAATTGGCTTTCCGCATATTTTTCTTCATTGCAAAACAGAAAAAAAAAGTGTGTGTACAAAGTACACATGTCACAAGTGAAACTTCTTTGGCAAACTAATTCAAAGATAAACTAGTTAAAAAACCAATCAAAAAAATTAATTTAAAATACAAAAAAAAAAAACTTAATTGAAAAAAAAAAACAAAAACTCAACGCGCGTGGTGCCCCAGGCAGTGTTCCCAGGCGGTCACCCATCCAAGTACTGACTGTCATGACGCTGCCGCGTCCAGCTGCTCAAATTTTACCCCTCATGCGCCTAAAGAAGTTTCACTTAAAAAATAAAAAAATTGAAGTCCTCGAAAGTTTAGTTATACTTGCCTGATTATAGATTTGTGCTGCTTTACACTTAAGATTTAGATGATCTCATGTGCAGTTACCATATTGTCATTTCTTGATAAAATTGTTTTGTTAAGGTGATATAAAGTTACCTACAAGAGTTCACGAAGCCATGCAGATGCAAGTCGAGGCAGAGAGACGAAAAAGGGCCGCAATTTTGGAGTCAGAGGGTGTCCGTTACGCTGATATAAATGTTGCTGAAGGTAAACGGCAAGCTCGAATCCTGGCTTCAGGTAATTAGAATTGTGTATTTTGTATTATTATTAATATTCATTATATTATTAACGTTTTTAATGGTGTACTGAGTTGAATTTCAAAAAGTAAAAATCAAATGCATGAAAACTTGATCTATCAATTCAATTTGATATACTATGCTTCCTATAAATGTCCTACTGCTGGTTTAACACATTTTTCTATTTAAGAGATCGAATGATTGTTTATTGATGGACTTGATTAATCTTTCACTGTGGTGGCCATCAAGATTCATTTCAATATCTCTCTTTGTCAGTGTTAGCTCAAATTTTAATGCTAAAACACTCAGTTACAATTTAAGTTTACTATTCTATCGGTAATCTTAACTCAGTATCCATTTGTAGAACTTGTTGAGTAATATGTTTCTATAGTATATTGAAGTTATTTAAATATTAAACAGAGGCCGAGAAACAAGAGCAGATAAATAAGGCATCGGGTGAAGCTCAAGCTATGTTGGCTGTCGCCGAAGCTCGTGCCCGAGGACTCGAGCTTATTGCTAATGCACTCGCACAACCAGTATGTCTTGTCTGAACACTAGAACGTTATTATAAATTCAATTATTATTTATTGAGATTGTTCAAAAATTTTAGTAATAATCTTTATTGTACAACAGAAACAGTTAAAATAAATGACAAAAATTTGATTGAAACTTTTAGAAAAAAAAAGGCGTGTGTGCGATTCACACACGATAGAAGTGAAACTTCTTTGGCTAACTAATTTAAAAAAAAAATTAAAATTAGCGGCGTGAAGCGCGGCGCAGCGCCCTTCCCTGTCGTTTTGTCCATTGCATCCGGTTTGAAATCACAACGATTCTAAAGAAGTTTCACTTCAATAAAATATTTATTAATATTTTATTAGTCTATCAATTATTATTTTTTATAGGATAGTAAAAACGCTGCATCTCTAACTCTCGCAGAGCAATATGTAGCAGCCTTTAATAAGCTTGCCCGAACAACGAACACACTCATATTACCAGCTAATGCAGGGGATGTTTCGAATTTGGTTGGCCAGGTAAATAATTTTCTTTAGGTTAATTCATCAAAATCATAATTGTTTCACACTTTTATTTAGTTTTACCTGACTTCAAATAAAGAAGGTTACTGAGTGTACCTTTTGATGATTCTTTGTTTTAAATTGAAAACTGGTACTTGTCATGACCCCATTGATCGAGATCCGACGGGTACTTTTTGAGTTATCCTCAATAATGTGTATTTAATTGATTATTCTTTTGACTACCTACGTTATATTACTTGTGGATGTATTTTGAATTTTTGAAGTCGGTTTTTTCGTTTGCGAGCGACCACAATTAGTTCATTTACTTGAATGCGGTGTCATTCAAATATAATGAAAGATTCTGCGTATTTGACTATTTTTTTCGACTACCTACGTTTATTACATATTGAAGTAAATTGAAGCCGTTTATTTTCATTTGCAAACCAACACAATAATTAACTGAGTTATCAAACATGCATAATCAAGAAAAAAAAGTTGTATATTAGATTTTAAATTAATCTTATTTTAATTTTTATACACATTTCAGGCCATGTCAATATATTCAACTGTGTCAGCGCATAACAAACAAGCACCTCACGGAGAGCCGATAGTTCCAGATATTATGTTAGATGATCCCATGTTCAAATTAAGTTCTCTTAATGAAAAAGCTACAACCCTACAACAGCCAGTGGCAAGTGAAAAGGATAATTTAGCCGAATATTATTCTGATGATGAGGAAAGAGAAAAAGCAATAAAAGAACAAAAGGAAAAGAAGCAACTTAATCTTATAGAGAAAGAAAAATAGAATTGTTAAGCATATATGCCTGTTAATAAATATAATTAATAAATTAATGATTTATTTTATTTCCCAAAACTTACGAATTCAAAAACTTGCATAACAGATAGATATAGACTGTAATACACATTGTGTACATTTTTAAATACATGTATTATTAATTATGTCATATCTAAATTTAAAATTATATATATATACATATACAATTATAACAATATATTATAAAACATGTAATTGACATTTTAAATGCTTAAATTCGATAATATTTTTCCTTATATTTAATGTTTAATGAATATGGAATGACCAGATGAATTTGATGAAGATGAATGATGAAGATGTTATGTAATTTTTACAAATTTATCTTTTTGATTAAAGTAGCTGACAGAACCTTCTTCTGGCTGCCCTTGGGGGGCCGTTAATTTATGGAGACTGATGTATGATGCAGTGAAGTCTGTACAGTCAAATTGCCTTAGATGAATCTGTAAACGTTTAAATATGTTAAATACTACTCTTATAAATATAAGAAATTAAAATAATACATTAATTTATGACATATTTTGGCAATACTGCATACTTTTTAAAAATTAATATATTTTATTGTAACATTTCAGTAATAATATATTAGAGGTTACATAAATTGAATTTAATTTAATAGTCCAGTCATTTTAGGTTTTATCTGTGGAAAAATTCCTAGTGACTTGAATTTTTGTATACACCTTTATTACAGCGTTTTAATGAAGATGTGAAATATCGACATTGATATCACGCCGGCTAAAAAGTTATAAAGGTCAAAAGGTCACGAAAATCAGTTTTTCACGAATATCTCGCGACCTTTCACATCTTCGTTACAATGTCGTAATAAAGGTTTATACAAAAATACAGCTCACTAGGAATTTTTCTGAAGATTGGGGTTTAAAATGCCTAAAATAAGCTATTAATGTGCACTGTGTAAAATTATTATTTTACACTAACCAGTAAATGTAAGTTGACTTCATCACTTCTACTTAAATAAGGGAAATTTCCCCCGCTCTTTAAATGAGCCAGTTTAGCTTGTGGATATGATTTGTACAAATCTTCCCGAACTCTTGAACTCAGAGCACTCTCATCCCAAACATCCATTATTGTAATAGGCAAATCACTTAGTAACTGAGGTTTTACATAACACGGTATGCAATTTAGAGTTAATCTTGATGCTAATTCAGTCTGTGTAAGTGATTCTAGCTGTAAATATACACGTAAAATTAATTTTATGGTTTTCAAACTTTCATAAGGTTATTTATTATATTTGTTATCTAGACCAGTGTTCCGCAAACTTTTTGTGTTCAAGGTACACCTAGGAATAGGAAAATATTTTGGAGGTACACCACAAATAAAAAATCATGTTTTAAGTAATATTAATCAACATTTATTTATTAATCACCAAAACAATATATATTATTAATCAATAAACGTAAACTTTATTTTTCCGAGGCACACCAATTAACGACCACGGCACACCAGTGTGCCGCGGTACACCCTTTGCGGAACACTGATCTAGACCACACTGAAATATCTCCTTCAGGTCGTCTGTATTTTACACGACATTGGGAAAATTATCTGTCCTATTTTGGTACATCTGAAAGTCATAAGTTCAAATGAATACAAGTTTTTATTAATTTTTCATAATAATATTAGTATAAAAGTTTAATCTGTATACAAGTTTCAATATTGCTATTTATTAAACAAATAGCAGTTTGAAACTATTTACATCACAGAAAAGATTAAGCTCATTAAGAAAATATAATTTGTATACATACTCTTTCAACCATGAAGTCAATAGAATCTGCAATTCTTTTATCCACTTTGTCAGTTGTAAAGTTCCCCATCAACATTCTCTTCAGAACTAAGGACGGTAGGAGCCAAAAAAGAGCTGCAGAGTCATGATATTCGAAAACAGATGTATCAGTAAATGAGTTGCATAATATTAGAGATGCAACTCGGGGACAGTTTTTTGTAAGCTCTGAAAACTTTTGTCCAATGAAACCACCTAGAAAGCAAATATGTAAAATAAAGGTCACAAAATAGTTTTTGGAATGAAACAAATTACTGGTATTTAAGTATAAAAACCTAGAGAAGCGCCAAAAATATGCACTCTATCTAATTCCATGTAGTCTAAAAGTTTTCTGAAACCATCACACCATTCTTTTAAGCTCCAATAAGGTGGAGGTTCAGCTGCGATAACGCGAATGCCTCTTGTTGTAAGTCCCATTACTTGTTTATAGAAAATGTCAGCTGTTCCTGACACGGGTGGCAAACAAACGAGGGGGCAGGTAACAGATTTTGGACCACTGTCGAATATTTTCCAAGCCTAAAAAGTTTAAAATTTTAATCGTTTCCAACAAAAATATCCGGATTTAAAGAAAATGAAAGGAACTGAATCAAAAGTTTGTTTACCTTGGTTCCATCTGAATCAACAACTATCTTTCGCAATGGAATACTACTTCGAAAACTTAAATATTCACTAGATTGCGATAAATCGCTGAGGTTACTCATCTTTTAATAAAAGAAATAATAATTAGTCTTGTTTTGGTGAAAAATAAATTTAATTAATACATGTGAAACAACGTAGTACTACTGTCAAATGTCAATTGACAAATGACAAATAATAAGTAAATAATGGCTGCGTTCCGAAATGCGATGAAATCGATTACAGCGATTTCGTCGAAATCGCCCGTTCCGAATTGAAATTATATATTATTATGAAATTATATTAGTGTTATGAGACTAATAATCACTGTTCAAATCGGAATGCACTTTGAGGCTTTGAGCGCGCCGCATTGAGCATTTTTTTGTTTGTCAGTGTCAAATATCCCGATATCAGTTAGTTTTTACCATAGATATAATAAAAAGAGGATAGGCCATATGGTCACGTGATCTGAAGCCAAATGCTTCTCAAATATGGCGTCAACTCCGCCCACAGCGAAGTGTTGTAGTTGTACCCATTTGGTCGATAGTATCCCTATCGATGTAATGCTATTCCAGTATAATTTACAGATATTTTTCACATTAAACACCCTCGTTGTTGTTGTTGGCTTTACATCTATACAAATAAAAATGAAGTGTCTTTTTGTATGTAATTTAAGAGAACTATCATGTTCACTATTGGCACTATTAAAAATTTTGTCATTTTCAAAATGTTCCATTAAAAATTTATAAAATATACAGTCTGTCGTAAATAGTGGATAATCAGTAAAAAACTGGGGATATCCATAACGTCGAACTTCAAGAAAATGTACTTTCATGTCAAGGTTGCCAACACTGAAAATTGTGAATATTTTCATTTTTTTAAAAAAAATTCTACCGCGATTAGTATTTTCGTCATAATTTTTACAAATAAGGGTATTATAGTGTACTTTTGTTTTACTCGGGAATACTTTTACTATCTAATGAAATTTCTATTTCAGGCATCATTTATTCTAAAGTTATGAAAATTAACGTTAGAAGTTATTTTTATTCGTTACTTTTGTCAAGTGTTAACCATAAATTGTAAAAAAAATATACTGCACTATAATTGCCCATTATTTAAAGTTTGTGTACTTTATAAAAAGGTATAACAATTACTGCTTGACAAGCAAAATTACTTTGTAGGAGCGAAAGAACTTATCACGGTCGGTAAGTTTGTTTTGTGTCACTTACATGTTAGGATAAAGAACAAAACACAGGTTTTTATAGTAAAAATGCATTTATTACATAAAATGTTTACGTTGTAAATGTTACATAAAATGTTTTAAATGTCCTCCATTGGCAGCAATGCAGGCTCGGCATCGCCTTAAAAATGATCTTTTGATACGGCGTGCATAGCCTAATACTTCAATTTTTTTTTGTTTTCAAATTTACATTAATATTTAAAAACACACTCTTCCTCTCTTATTCTAAAAGGAGGCAGGTGTTCCAGTAGGAATCAGCAAGTCTACAAATTATTAAAAGCCACACAAGTGGATAAGTAAGAGATAAGTTTCTATAATTTTTGAAGGGCTTCATTCCTCGGAAATCTAAACAATGCACTGCATATATCATTGATAAAAAAATTTAAAGTTATAGTTGAGACTATATGGAACATCTATAAGAATATTACTATTATATCGTTGTATTGTCGTAACTATAGTTAATCAGAAAAATATTATAGAGTATGTATCGATAAATCGAAACTTGCATAATAGATGCACAGCACTACGTTTGTTTGTAAACATTCCAAACATAATTGTTTTATTATTTAAGTGTTAGTAATAGAAATGATTATGTATAAAAGCGAAAAACATAATCTTCAATCCCTAATATGGAGCTAAAACTTAACTTACACGAAAAATATACACGGATATAAGAAAAAATTACAACTAACCTTAAAAATGATAATCCTCCGTCATTCTCTCTAGATTTTCAATTGAATCCACTGATGCACACTTTATCATGTTAATTTTGCTCAAATATCCTTCATATATTTACAAAATCACCAAAACACACACAGTTTAACAGAAATAGTAACAACTTTAGTCCAAAAAACGTTTTTATGACAGTCGAATTACCTTTAGGAATGTCGACATAAAATGGCGTTTTGGCTTCAAGGCGGAGTTTGCTGATGTCATGAAAACTGACAACGAAAAATTTGAAACAATGAAATTATCTCTATACTCATTTTAATATGTAAATTACTACGTATTAGAATGAGACAGATATACTTTTGTTATTGAGGTATATATTAACATGGTATAAGTATAGCAAAAAATTGTATATGCAATTAACTTCCTATCCTCTTTTTATTATATCTATGGTTTTTACCTCTTTGCGCTTGTTCAACATCTTGTTCAATTAAACATTATTGAATTATTCTCCCTGTACTCTCATCGTGAACTGAAATAATATGTGTTGTTTCCATTTTTTTGTTATTATTCAATTAGACAGTTCAGACAACCGACAAAAATGTCAAAAGTGACAGAAGACTCACAACGCTTACGCCCGAGGCATAATCGTTGTAAGCGCAATATGGCGGATGTAATGACGTCATCTGTGACGTCACGCGAGCGCTCGATGGCACGCTCACGACAAATCGGAACGGTGCTGTGATCGCTGTAATCGATTTCATCGCATTTCGGAACGCAGGGAATAATAAAACGTCAAGTTTGTCTCTCAAACGTCACGTCTATGATAGCGCCATGGAAATTAGGGATGTGACATTCATGTAAAAAAATCGATTTTTCTTGATGACATATTAATCGATTTCTCAAAAATCGATTTTTAGTAAACATAATAATCGATTTTTGCGAAAAAATCGATTTTTTTTCTATTATTCAAAAATTTACGTGCTTTTCATATTCCAATAAAATTCATATCAGATTAAAAATCAAATAAAAAGTATTATTAAAAAAATAACCAATTCAAAACTAAAAATCAAAGTGAAAGTTCCTTTTAACTTTCAAGGTAAGGAATAAGGTAACCAAATATCATTATTAATACAAATTTTCAGTACCATTAAACGTATTACTGTAATAAAAATAAAACGATGAGCATCCCAACAAAATGACAACCTTATTGTCTCAAAAACTAAAATAAAAATCAAATAAAAATATAATAAAATTGCATGCGTATGCGTATGTGTACTTACACATGTCTGAAGTGAAACTTCTTTGGCAAACTAATATAAAAAAATAATAATAGAAAAACGAATTAAAAAAAAGTGGTTGAAAAAAAAAGAAAAAGCTAACGTCACGCGGTTTTCCCACTGCTTTTGCCACGTTACCGGTCGCTCAAATTGATTACTGATTCTAAGCTTCTGTTAAATATTCGTGTTAGAGATGATATAATGCGTTTTTATTATATAATTAAAATAAGAGAAATTCTACTTTTGATTTGTCAAGTAGGCTGTAAAAAGAAGGACTTTGTTAATTGTTTATTTGAAACTACCTGCTAAAGGTTCTTGATTTAATTTTAAATTCAATGATGGATTTTTAGCTTATTTCTGTCCCACCGTAGAGAAATGGTGATTGACCATGAATGAATTATTAAAAAAAAAACACAAAATTCTATTAGTATAGCCGATATTCTGCGACTTATCAAAGCCGTTTGATTGGGTTAAGCACGGGTCTCTATTATAAAGTAAGCTTAAGTATTACGATATTCATAGTAAAGATCTTGATCAACTCTTCTTGATCTTGATCATTAAATGCAAAGTTAATGTATCACCGAACGGAACAGTCTTCTGGATCTGTACGAGCTAAAAATGGGCGTTCCACAGGGATCAATTCTAGGTCATTTTCTCTTTCTAATATTCATAAATGATCTGCCATTTTACGTTAAGGATATTTGTGGGTTGTGCTATTGCTGATTATACATCGCTTATTTTTAAAGTTGATAGGAAAAAAGTAAGCCATTATGACGTAAACGGTCCTATTCTTAGACCTGCCAAATATACCCAGTTTCGTAGGAGTTTGATAACAAACACTGACACAAACGATATTTTTAAAATTACGAATGCTAGTACCTATTTGCCAAAGTCAATAAAATAATGGATATTTAATAGAGGCAATAATTTGCCAAAAAAAAAAATAATTAAAAAACGCGTACCTGTAGCGAGGGAAAGGAACGAATTACGAAACTCATGAGTGGTCATTTTGGCGCAAAGTGCAATTGACCAAACATTGTACGACAATATAATACTTCCTCGCCTGTGTTCCATTTCATATCATCACAGAGACCCAAAATTCGTTTCTGCGCAGGTCAGCGCTGACGATTCGTGCCAACAACTATATACATCTCAATTACAATCCCGATATAATTTATAAGATTTAGTTTGTAATTTACATTTGCTTATAAATATAAAATAAGGGAAGATTTTTATTAAATAAATCGAATTCGCATCCAAACACATGCAGTTTATTATCGAATATCTTTACGCATTTAACATTTTTTTCGTAACCTTCTACAGAAATTTTCCAAACCACTTATGATTACTTAATCTAAATTCCTATTTTAATTTCGGACGATTTCATAAACTTCTATTGAAATTAAGACAAAAGCGGTGAGCACTGTTTCACTAAGTCCAAAGAGATTAACACTATTTTTTGATTGACATTGAATATAATAATATGCAATACACTCTAACACCTACAAATAATTGTAGTTACATAACTTTCTAGTTAAAATCAAAGGCATCGTAAATTTCTGTATAAGTTTATTCTTATTTATCCCTGTACATTGTCCTAAAGCCTAGATTATTTAAGATTTTCTTATTAATTTCAAAAATATATAGCATACATACCTACATAGACAATAATCATTTTTTTTTAAATTATAGGACAAAATATTGGAATAAATGAGAATAATCCTAAAAATTACACATATATATAGCCAATATTCCATGAGAGTAATGATAACAGCCATTTTTAGACAGTAATTTTATTCAAATTTTTGATCAGCTTAATTTGTTCACTATTACGTTAATTTAGCTTAGTGTACTAATAATTACAACTACATTTTTTATTAAATAATTTCGTTAATGTATAATTAATTATTAAGGTAATATATGCATGTACTCCTCGATTACAATCTAAATGTATTGAAGTAATTTTAATATTATCATATTATACACAATTTGATTTGAGCATATCTACTTTTGAATTATAGTTGAATGCTATAATCGTTTAATCTCTGTACATTTTTAATTCCATCATTCGAAATGTTTTAAACATATTTTATTTACATTGCTTCATAATAGAATAAATTACATTGTGATGTCTTAATTTTTCCGTTCGAAGTTATAAAAGTTGTGTTATTGTATATAAATATTTATATGTTTAAAAACTGAATTAAATTAATTTAAATCGATTTAAATATATTTTTGTAAACAATTCCAATAGTGGAAAATAAATCACAGAACTTTCTATAAAAATTAAGATAGTCTAATTGAAAATAATTGGTCTACTAATTACTACTAGGCGCTAGTAGTTTTAAGACAACTAATATAAAAAAGTAAATGACTTATTGAATTATATTATAAAATAAAATATACAAGTTTAAGTTTTGGCTAGAGGCGGACTCTCAGATACAATATTATAATTAGCATTTGATAGAACATAATTATAAACGTGATACAAGTATGGTATATTTATTAACAAAATACCATTGTAACTATTTTTACAATTATTAAACACATTATGATATAACGATGGCTTCTGGTCAACAGAAATACGATACGTAAAATAATTCATATTTCATAGTATTATTAAGGGCGCCTTCAAATTTGCAGCAGTCTGCAGAGCTGCAGCCGCGCTACTTTGTAATTCTATGTAAATAAACAACGGGCGGTTGCAGCGCGACACCCGCACTGCGGCCGCGCGACTCTTCATCGATCGACTAGTGACTGCTGACTGATCGAATAGTAACATAAGAGTAGTGTTTCTTCGTCAAAGTCCATCGTGAAACTATGTACAACACTACGATTCTCAAACCTAGCGACAGCAGCGCGGCAGACGCGCTGTCGCCGCGCGGTACTTTGCGGCAAATTTGAAGGCGCCCTAAAATTGAAAATACGTAAGTAATAGTGATAACTGCATTGGCAACAAGAAAATGTCATGTCATTGATTTGCTAAATGTCGAATTTGTGAAATTTTACTGGTATACATGTATTAAACGATATTTTTAACATAAAGCCATGTCGTTAATACATGTTTATATGTACCTAACATCCTGTTTTGGTTATTATTGACATATAAAAATTGACGATTGGATTGGTGTCAAGTAGACAATCACGTACAAGATGTTTCATTGTCATTTATCTTATAATGAAGTGTAATTTTGCTGTAGTTTGCCTAAAATTATCTTTATTGAAAGTACTGTACCAGATAGAAATATTTTTATTTTGGTCAAGTAGTTACTTTATCATTATTTGTTTATAGTCTCACTTCTAAGCTTGATCCAATACATGGAATTATTTCATCAGGTCTACATTTAGGTTATCTTTGTACGTATTATTTGGAATATTTTACTTGTTCAAGTACATTAACGTAGCTATCCTGTTATGAACCCATTACTGAAACTTATCTAGTCCTGCAATATTGTTTGTCGTTGGTTTGTTTTTCTTCTACTTCAGCTAAATTACAAATTATACATATACAAATAAGTGTTGTGAATTATATATTAAACTAGCGGAACCGGCAGACGTTGTCCTGCCCGGAATATAGCGACCAAATTTGTTTGCTGACATGCTGATAGCAGCGGCTCTACTGGGTACAATTGTGTTTTTTAACCATCCATGAACCCATAGAAATATACGTACAAAATTTTAACCACAAAAGTACAGCTGTTTAGGAGTTCAGTGACAAACACACGCACAAAATAAATAGATATATAAAGATTTTATAAGAGATTGTATGATTTGTGTTCATACACAATCAGCCTGCTAGCTCGGGCCCTTCAAAACTCCAGGACCCGTTATAATCAGAGTTGTGTGTGCTGTCATTAAATTATACATGTATACAAATGCCAATGTACAATATTATATCTGCCTGGTGGTCCGTCTGTCGCGTGAGATCTCTGTATCGTATCACGATTCGCCGTTGCCGCTGTCGTCTCCGTCCTCTCCACCCTCCAGTTCCTCTTCGGAATCGGTGTCGAGATCATCGTAATCATCATCGTAGAAATCTGTCATGTCCAACTGAAATAGAAAACATAATTAAATTATTTATTGGTATTTTGCTGTTATACCTTTGTGGAAATTCTATTATTAGGTTTTGAAACTCTAAATGATACTTTAAGGCAATCTAAATATGTATTTTATTTGTAGTTTTTATTAAGAAAGTTATTTTTTTTTTTACATAACCGAGTGTTATTAACGCAGCCCCAAATTAACTAGGCCGATTGTAATAGTCCCTTCACAGTTAGGAAGTTACATAATACCAGAAATATCATGATTCATGATAAAAGATTCGCACTAAGATTTAAAGCAGCGGTAGTGAAATATATTTGCTTGTGTAACATTAATTCTGTGCCTCTTGTGATAAGAGATATAAGTCGAGTTATACGTCGAGTTGTGGTGTGATCATGGGCACTTAGGCATGTAACTATCTAAAACTTTCGTATACTGGTAAAATTCAGATTATGCGAATAAACGAGTGATGACAAAAAATATTTAATCTAACAGAAGTTATAGGTGTAAAATAATTTAACTGCACAGGTATCATTTATCACAACTTTAGCACTTTGTAAGCGTGAAAAAAGGTTTTTTTTTTTAAATGTTACTAAGTCGACAAACAAGCGTACGGCTCACCTGATGGTAAGTGACTACCGTAGCCTATAGACGCCTGCAACACCAGAAGGGTAGCAAGCGCGTTGCCGACCCTATCCCCAATCCCCCCCAGGAGCTCTGGTCACCTTACTCACCAACAGGAACACAATACTGCTTGAAAACAGTATTATTTAGCTGCGGTCTTCTGTAAGGTCGAGGTTGGGCCCCAGTCGGGCTGCTCCATATTTTGAGCAGTAAATTTCCTGCTGTGCCCTACCTCAGTTAAATACCTATAACTCAATAGTATTTTTTCGTATTACCTTCAAAATGAAATATTTACCAAGAAAAACCAAAAATAAATATTGAAAGAAAATGTTCTACTCTACAAAAGAACATATAACAAGATGAATCTAGCCCAAACAGTTCACATATAGTTCACGAACAATAATTTTTAAATTTTGTTTTGCTCCCCTGTAAAATGATGATTTTAGACACAGAATTACATAATGGACATAGTGCAGTTTTTTTTTTTTAATTTTATCATGTTGTGTACATTACCTGTGGCTCCTGCGTCGTCGACTTTACTGTTTTGATACAATAATCTTCTAATGTTAGAGGTACGACTATTCCTTCTTTTTCCGCTTCCATACGTGCCACTTGAGCTTGTTTCCTGCAATAATAAAAATAACAAAACCTTGTACAATCTACAATACAAGTATGAGATAATATCTGGTTTTTTATTTTAGACATTTATTAATTAACTTAGAGTTAACTAAAGTCGACTATTTATTAAAGTTTCTTTAATTATACAAATAAAACTATTTTCCGTAAAAAATAACAAAACTTTCAATACTCAATGTTGATAAGTTAATCACGAATTTTTTTTATCTATACTAATATAATGAAGCTGAAGAGTTTGTTTTGTTTGTTTGTTTGTTTGAACGCGCTAATCTCAGGATCTACTGGTCCGATTTGAAAAATTCTTTCAGTGTTAGATAGCCCATTTTTCGAGGAAGGCTATACGCTATATATCATCACGCTAAGACCAATAGGAGCGTAGCACCAATGAAGAATGTTTCAAAATCGGAGTTTTTTTCCTTTTGAGAGCTTCCGCGGCGTAAACGGTTAAAGTTTCGCTCAAATCATGTTTGACAGAATTAGTCCTATTCCACGGGGACGAAGTCACGCGCAGAAGCTAGTATATAATATGTATGTAGTCAAACAATTCTTTCTTTTAATATTGTGCTATTAATAACGTGTTTATCAAGTAACGTAAGTGTATTACTATTTCAACAAATGTGTATTAAGATAGGATACAGAAAAAAACATCTTTCTCGAAACTTTTGAACAGCTCAACTTGGCAAGTACTCCAACCCCACAGAAGATTTCAGTCAAAAAATACTGATCTCAAGTAGAGTTGTGTTTCTACATTGAGCATGGTAGCCAGAGCTCCTGGGAAGGGTCAGGGGTAGGGTCGGCAATGAGCATACTCCTGGTGATTTATGTATCCGCAATCATCAGGCGGACCGTATGCTTTTTTGCGAAATGAAAAATATTTGTAGTCGTTGTAGCATTATGTGACCAGTACCTTACCCAGATAAATATTGACTCTCATTTTTCTATATATAAACAATTTGTTTTAAATTACCTTATTATGTTTTCATATTCTTTATCCTTGCCCTTAGAGTCGCGCCAGCGGCGGTACATGACGCTCGCGTCGACGTTTGCAGGGCTGAATGTGTTCGGCTCGTTTAGGAGTGATATGACTGAGAGCAGCACGGTGCGAACGGACTGCGTCGGGTTCCAGCGCTCGCAGGGCAATTCGCCTGACTGAGGATCGTCCACCGGCGGATGGAGGATTGATATGCATAGGTCACCGTTCTGAAATATGTAAATACATACTTTTTAGTCTCAAAATATGAAGTAGTACTTAAATAACTTTTTGTCACATTACAAAGGTTAACCCGGTTCTTATAATCAGAAAACGATTGCTTTTTCTTACAAAACTATCTAAACAATTTAACACATTTTAACGACATTTTGAACATGCCGTGTTCTAATGTGGACAATATTTTTTTGAAGTGAAACTTCTTTAGGTGCATGAGAGTAAAATTTGAGAGAAAGGCAACGCGGCAACGAGTAACTAATTGGATGGGTGACCGCGGCTACGCGGTAACGGGTAACGCGTCAGTACTTGGATGGGTGACCGCCTGGGAACACCGCGTGACGTTGTTTTTTTTCAATTAGTTTTTTAATTATGATACCTAGAAGCAGGGCCGTCTTTACCCGGGGGTTCAAGGGGTGCAGCGCACCCGGGCGCGGGGTCCTAGGGGGCGCCGAATACTAGAAGTTGGAAATTTTATTGACCTCTAAAATATATAATACTAGATGGCCCGGTGAACTTCGTATCACCTACATATATTTGTGAAAAATATACGCAAAACACTTTCTGAACGCACCTATAAATATTTGACAACCAACTGACAACGTTTTTGACAAAGACATTAAATTTCCTCGGTAGGAACATTTTGTATTGGAAAATTAAATCGTCGTATTTTCCGTTACATATTATTTATGTTTCTCACCATTTAAACCTTCCCTGAACTTCCACAAACATTTCAAGATCAAAATTAGCCAAATTGGTCCAGCCATTCTCGAGTTTTAGCGAGACTAACGAACAGCAATTGATTTTTATAAATATAGATTAATACGAGTACCTATATATTAAAATGTTGATTTTTGTTTGTGCATTTTTTTTTGTAAATTACAGAGTTTTAAGAAATTAATACATAAAATATTAAAATATATTGCGTTTTTACAACAGCAGGGGCGCGGGCTGATTACCCGCACCCCGGCGCAGAATATGCTTAAGACGGCCCTGCCTAGAAGAAGACCTAAGAAGTAGGCACTTCTTCAATTAGTTTGCCAAAGAAGTTTCTCTTCTCATCTTCTGACATGTGTACTTTGTACGCACGCAATTTTTTTTTAAATATAAGGTTACGGGGCTTAAATGGCAATCACTTTTAACTTATTAGATCTAGACTAAAGTATTAAATGGTCACATAAAAACTCGGGGAGGTAATAGTTTAAAGATGAAATTCTTGTAAAGTTCATCATGTTGTATCAGGCGCGGACCGCGGTATATTTCGGACGTTGGCGTTTATGGTTATTGCTTCGCTTCTATGAACCGTAACGTAATGTTTGATAGCTTATAACATGAACTGTATTTTTGAATAAAAATAAATATATAGAAACACTAGCTGTGCCCTGCGGTTTCACACGCAGTAATTTAAATCGCTATCCAACACAAAAATAATGTTTCAATTCGAACCAATAATTCAATTAGTTCCTGAGATTAGCGCTTTTAAACATACAAACTTTTCAGATTTATAATATTATGAATATAGATAAAAATAAGTCGGAGTAATGAATATGTGTATTATGCGTGTCCATTATCATAACCAGGTATTAACATTCCATGTTAATTAGCACTGATTGAAATCGCGCTTTCATTCGAAATGTATAACTTTTCTAATTTCAATAATTTACTAAATATTCTTCGCAATTTTTTTTTCTTGTGATACGATGATTCGAGGCATTGCGTTTTATATTTATTGATTATTGCTATTACTGGATAATGTAGCATTCTAAAGGGCCCCGTAGACGATCATTGACGGCTGCGGGTTTTTTTGATATGTTTGTTATATGAAACATGAAGTTTGATCAAACATGTTTGACAAACAAGTTTGATCGTTTACGGGGCCCATAATGGCCAGATAATTTTTAAATTCAGTTTATTACTTTAAAAAATTATCGAATACGAATAAAAAAGCATTTCCTTGTTTTAGCAGGATTAATATCGAACGGATTAAGGTTAAAGATTTGAAACGACTCTAAACAATTATTATATAGGACCACAAGTGTGAAAGTTAAATGAAAATTGTAGATAGATAAAATTGTAATGAGTATTGTTATTCAAACAAATTTAACATTATTTATTTTGCAATTGATATGCATAATCAGTGTATATAGTGACAAAAAATTGCATTTAGTTTTAAACTTAGTACTTTGATCAATCCATATAATATAGAATGATATGCATAATCTATACTAATATTATAAAGAGGTAAAGTTTATAACTTTGTTTGTATATAGGTACGGGGTAATCTTCGCAAATACTGATCCGATCATGAAAATTCTTTCGCTAACAGAAAGCTACACTATTCAGGAGTGACAAGATAAAAGGAAAAAGATAAAAATATATAAAGATTTTAAATCAGCAGGATTTGAACCTGCGCCCTCTGACGTGCCGTGTCAACAATTCAATCTAATCAAGCATTATTATTTGCCTTAGAAATTAATTGGTGATTTTAAAACATTTATATTTATCTGATTTGCTGAAAATAGTGAGAGTGTATTGGAACATATCAAATTTCACCGTACCCTTCTTATGTGAAATGGATTATAACGCCCAACGAAGTGGGCACGGATCGGCTAGTCAGTGTTTACAGTGACAGAAAATTGCATTTAGTTTTAAACTTAATACTTTGATCAATCAATATACCTAATATATAAATCTCGTTGATAAAATTCACACGTAATCGTGTGTTTATTAATATTTACTTAATAGTTTATTAAAATTACTCCATATGAAGTTTTCAGTCTCCGTGTGATATTTTAATAGTGGAAATTCATATTGAATTAAGTTTATTTATAATTAATGCTCCCGATATATTCACATGTCTTAATATATCCATAAGGCCACCGCGTAGGAAAATAGGAATAAGTAATTTTGAATGATAAAATGACGTGGTGTAAAAACTCGGCGAAATGTGCTTGATGCAGAGCGTAATTCGGTTACATAAAATCCACTGTTATCGACTCGGCTTATGTACCGTACGTTTTTAAATCAATGGCCTTTGCAGCTCTTTTAATATTTATTCATAAATAATCCTTAAGTATGTTTATACGTGATAAATGACTTACTTTTTAATTACAGATAAAAAATAGACGTATTTCTTCAATTCATAGTTTAAGTTGTTTTTGAAATGTATAGATTTAAAAATGTATACAGAAGATATACGTGCACATTATATTATTATATGATGAAGATTTAATTGATTCAGCCCGTGATATCCCACAGCTAGACATAAAGTCTTTTTCCCCATGTAGAAGAAGAGTCGAAGCTTAATCTAACAGTTATATAAAATAATATTATAACAATGTTGAAGATAAATTGAAATCTTTCTAAAAAAACAGCATTGAAGCTTATTTTTATCTACCAACTGTATTCAAGCAAAACAACTATAACTCATGTTACTGATTACAAAATTTGCGCATAAAATTTGAATGTAATACGAATCGGACGAATAATGCGGCATCTTTTACAAAAAAAATAATAAGAACAGTCTTTTAAAAACAACATTCGAATACCGCATAGCCCAATACAAATTGTCGACCTCTGCAAACGTTTTTATTTTTATTTTTTGGCTCTATTTGACGATAAAATGCAAATATAGTAACTACTACATTTCCATTTGCTTAAAGCCTTTACAATCTTTCAATACCTCCTGTTATGCAACGGTTACAGAAATCGATATTGAGTGAGATATTAGAATACTTAACTATTCTCGGAGATGAAAATTGATCTTACACTACTATTAAAGTAGGTAAACTGTATAAAAATAATGTAACCGACTGTAATAAATTTGATTACTTAAATAAAAAAATTACGTTTAATTCTTTACGATTTTATACGTCGGCATCTTGAGAATCTTCTTCGTTATATAATATATATCCATTATATAAACATATATGATTGGTATTTTATCAATGTAATAAGATGATATTTTGCCTACTAGTTTACTTACTCAGTTTATTAAAAAAAAGTAAGTTATTTATGTCGCAGTGTCTGTGGCTCTTTCTGGATTACTAAATCAGAAATATTAACCTTCACGATTCGTTTAACAGATTACAATTGGATACAAACTTTTAAAGTACGTTACAAGTTATACAATTACGGACCTTACTCCGCTGTAAGAAGATATAAATACAAGTGGATGGCCACTATATTCTTATGAAGTAAAACCAAGGGCAAAGTATAGAGGTAAGCCGCTGAGAATGCCTAGGCTTCTTCCGTTATCTCCTTATATAAATAAAATATAACAAGAAAACATTGCGATTTCTGATATGACGTAAGTATCATTCATATTGGCGGTCGGTCTATGGTCTGACCCGGTCGTTGTATTAATAATAATAAATAAATAAACGCGTCACACTCAACGGCCCCCACTAGGATTATCTCCTGTGTCGGGGGTCCGGAAACACACACAATACACAAGCACAAACGCCCAGACCACGACAAGCATCAGTATGACCAATACAAACGTTTGTCATGTGCGGGGATCGAACCCGCAATCGCTGCGCTGGCGCAACAGCCACAATCCAGTGCTGTGACCGTTGCACCAACAACGCGTCCTAATCCTTGAATGTTTTCCTACCGTGTCTTGGAGATGAATAAAAGATTTCAGTGTTTATAATAAACATTTGATATAGATCTTTAGCCTCGATACTCGATAGGGCGATAACTGCCATCCCCTAGCACATTGTGGTTACACCGTTATACGGCACGTGTGGCAGTGTAGATGTTTTAGGGTGCGTTTCTATCAGAGATGTGCGAGGATGCGTAGCGAGGGATGTGTTTTTGAAGAACTAATAGAATTGCTTCATTTAACTAGCCTCGCTTAGCACAGCTCTGGTGGAAACGGCTTAGCGGAGCGAGGTTTTTTTACGAACAAAACAAGCGAGAGAGTGTGCGAGAAATGTTTTACGAGGGATGTGTTGCGAGGAATGTGTTGCGAGGAAAACGTTGCTAGGTTTGAGTCACTTTATCAGCCTGTCCATAGACGGTGTTTGTTACCACTACACCGCACCTCCCGCCTCGACACATTACACAGTTTCGAAACGCATACTCGCACGGTTCGCACCGCACATTAATGCGCATTTTCACAGCTCCGCTACACATCCTCGTACGACACATTTTTCTCGCACAGCTTTGGTGGAAACGCCCACACATTTCCACAGCATAGCTAGACATCCTCGCACGACACATTTCCCTCGCACATCTCTGGTGGAAAGGCAACCCTTAGGGAGTAGTGTGAGAGGCGTAACGTGGACCAACATAGGCGAAACCGCATCAGGGAAACCCCTTTTCTTTCGTTCTCAAGATCTACCCAAATCTCGTATACCGTCAATTTAACGGTCATAGTCTTTGAAGGTAGTTTACAACGGCCTTATTAAAGATGGACTTCTTTTCTTGCAACCCCAAACAAATCCGCTTTATAATTTCACACTTATTTTTTGAACGCAAAAGAGATGTAAATAATTATCAGTTCAATGTGGTTAAGTCTGGGGGGCACCGCGCGGTACCTTTAATTGCAAGGCCTCGGGCGAGGGTCTACTTCGTTCACGCCTAGCTCCGCCACTAGATTAAGCTTTAACTTTTCTTCTAGATAAAACAGGCACGTTTCAAGAAGTGGAACACTTACAGATTGTTGCAGTCGGTTAGTTCAGTATTTATATAAAAAGACTGAAAAGTACTTGTAGTACTGTGTAGTTCTGGACTGATTGGTTACGTTTCAATGCACTTATAACTTGAAATTAGTGCGTTACATAGATGGGTATTCGATTTTGTACGCCATAAATAAAGCATTGTGCTTCATCTTACAGGAGAAGAAAAGTAACTGCTCTTATAAAATTTCTCCTCTTCGTAGCGTTATGTCGTTTTATAACAAGCTTATGCTCGACCTCCTCCTAGCCTTACTAAGTGCAAAAAGTTTTTCAAACCGGAATATTAAATGTCAAGTTTATAGCGTTAAGTACACTTCCGCTTTTTAATATTTGTCTAGATTAAAAAAAATGTCGAAATATTCCATTATTTAAATATTTACCTGTTTTTAAAAGGTACAACACCTGGCAAATATTTAATTGTTAATTTATTTATAACTAGCTTCTGCGCGCGACTTCGTCGGCGTGGACTCCACTCCTATTAGTCTTAGCGTAATGATACATAGCCTATAGCCTTCCTCGATAAATGAGCTATCTAACACTGAAAGAATTTTTCAAATCGGACCAGTAGATCCTGAGATTAGCGCGTTCAAATAAACAAACAAACAAACAATCAAACAAACTCTTCAGCTTTATTATATTAGTATAGATTTAAATTCAACACACGAAAAAAATAGATTAGTAAGAAATTATAATTATATTTATGTATATTGTATACAATTTTACTTATAATTAAATTTATAATATGGATGTTTTGCACGCGTCACACGCTTAAGCGTGTGGGTGTGCTTTACTATCGAAAGACGGCTCTGTGTCCATTTTCCAAGATAAAATCGTTCTTATACGTTAAGTTAGGCACTGAATTTAAAAAAAAAAAGGTTGTTTCGGAAACTAGACATGTTAATCTATAAAGTCAGCGTATTTTCTTTTCATTTTTAATAAATATAACATTTTTAAGAATTGCTAAAGCTTGCGACAAATATTGTTTTCATAAGCGTTAGTAAAAATAATAATATATAATATGTAAATAAATATAAATTTAAATACTTGTCTTGTAATGTATGTCTTAGGTGAGGAATGAATTGTGGTCAGCATTGTCCGGGTACGGTTTGAACACTATCCTCATACGAGCACTGCAATCTCTTTATAGGAATTCTAGTGCTTGTGTAAGGATAAACGGGGCGTACACTGAATGGTTTAATATCGAAAAGGGTGTTAGACAGGGATGTGTAGCGTCACCGTGGCTGTTTAATCTGTTCATGGACAATTGCTTGGCAGAGCTAAAAGAGAATGAAACTTGAAAGTGGGTTGAGAATGAATGAGTTACTCGTCAAATGTCTTCTCTATGCTGATGACCAAGTATTACTTGCGTCCTCGGCCGAGGAGTTACAGGAGATGGTAACTGCTATGAATGGAGCTTTTGTTAGAAAGGGAATGAAGATGAATGTAAAGAAGACGAAAGTAATTGTGTTTGAAAGAGATGAGGCAGTGACAGACTGCAATATTGTGATTGGAGATGAACAAATAGAACAGGTGAATGAGTTTGTGTATCTGGGTTCAAAGTTTACAAGAGATGGAAAGTTTGAGAGTGATATTGAAAGAAGAGTGAATGCAGGAAACATGGTGAACGGAGCTTTGCACTCCTTTATGAGCAGTCGGAAGCTATCTAACAAGGCTCGTTTGGCTGTGCATAGGGGGGTGTTGGTTCCGACACTCATGTACGGAAGTGAAAGTTGGGACTTGGGTATGGCAGAAGAAACATGAAAGCAGAATAAATTCAGTTGAGATGAGAGCGTTAAGAAGTATGATAGGAGTTAAACTGAGTGACAGGATAAGAAATAGTGAAATAAGGAAACGTTGTGGTCTGAAAGAAAATGTAGTGACAAAAATTGAGAAAGGTATGCTGAAATGATCTGGCCATGTCGAGAGAATGAATGAAGAACGATTGACGAAAAAAGTGTATAAGGCGAGTGTGAATGGAAGTGTTGGAAGGGGTAGACCTAGGCGGACGTTCAGGGACCAAATTAGGGACGTCCTGAAAAAAGGCCAGGTCAAGAGTACCCTAAACCAAAGAGCATGTATGAAAGGAATAATGAAAGTGGACGAAGCGAAACAAGTATGTAAGGATCGTAGCAAGTGGAAAGAAGTGGTCTCTGCCTACTCCTACGGGAAAGAGGCGTGATATATATGTATGTATGTATAATGTACCTACACACACGGTCGTCTGTTCCTATGGTAAACAACTTAATGCCTGTGTTATAGGTAACAGCAGACTGTTATCACTACTTTTTTAAAATAAACATACATTGAAATAATACATTTATAAAAACAAATATTACACCCAGACTCACGCGGAAATCGAACCCGCAACCCGCGGAAAAGAAAGCAGGGCCACTACAAACTGTGACAACGGGCTAGTCATAAATCAAATAATGTATAACATTTGATAGTTATTAATTAGTGAAAGTGAATCCAATTTGTACGATAGCTTCAGTACAATTTTTGAAATGAAATTGTTTTGTATTAAGTCTAGTTACCAGTTATCTGACTAGAAAAAATGTTGAAACTTAGTTTTAGAATTTCATAAATCATAATAATAGAATTATTTTTCTATTCAGCATAGTTTGTAGAGAGAGATGATTCAGATTCAGAAATTTTATTGTTCAATCAATTAATTTGCATAGTATCAAATATCAATTCATTTATTTATGCTGCTACAAATCTCGGAGAGTTACTTAAGTATTTAAAATTCCAAAGCCTTTAAAAATGCTTACTAGTCCATTGAAATGTTACATGAGCTTTGCATTTGTTAGAGGACGCAATTTTTTTTTGGGACATGTGTGGGGGGGGTCGATAGAAGCTTAACCCCAAGTTTGTAGGGTTGCCGCCCTTGTCCCCCGGCCGCCATCTTGGAAAAATGGGGTGCAAGCACCTTTATCGCGATACTTCGTTAGAGAACTGAGAAAAAAAAATATTTTTCCCAATTATTTTCTTTTGATTGTTAAAATCTTAAAAACTATAACGCATTACGCACGGATGAAAGGAAATTATTAATTAAGTAAATAAGTACACATTCTTTTGTTCAAAGAATTGAAAAGGGTCAATGATGATTTTTTAAGAATAAAATAATTTCTTATTTATATTATAAGATTATAAACAATAAAAAAAATTATGTTTGTTTATATATATAAACAATTTCTTAACAAATGACGTAAAAATTTTTTTCCAATGTTATTTAATACCTATATTAGATGCAAAAACAGCAATAATAAGATTTTACAAAAAAAAAAAACAATTCTTTTTTATAACAATTTTTAGAAATTTAATTTTTTGTTACTTTAAAAAATTATACCTAATTAGCAAAATAATAAACTTTAATAATTTTTTATTGCATAACTTTATTAAGTATCTAAATGAGAAGAGCTCCACGAAGCGAAAAAAATTTAGACCAATTATTTAAACTTTTATGCCGTAATTTATAAAAATCGGCCAAGTGCGAGTCGGACTCTCGCACTAAGGGTTCCGTACCATTGACTAATGTAAAGGCTATATTTTATTGTTATTAAACAAAATACTTAGTAAATAAGAAAAAGATTAATACCATATAAAAATGGAAAATAAACTTGTCAAATACGCCATCTATCTATCGATCCATGCCGCTATTGGAAAGCTATTATATTAGTCTATCGACGACGTTTTCTTGGTTTCTGGATAAATGGCGTTGGAATTAAATCGCGTCGCGTAACATATTTATTTTACTTTCTTTTTAGTATTTGTTGTTATAGCGGCAACAGAAATACATAATTTGTGAAAATTTCAACTGTCTAGCTATCGCCGGACGGACGGACAGCGAAGTCTTAGTGATAGGGTCCCGTTTTTACCCTTTTGGTACGGAATCCTAAAAACAGAGATTGGAAATTAAGTAGTTAATTAACAATGGTGTAACTTTTTGAAAAATATCGACACACTTTTTTTTCACCGAGGTTTTTTCCTTCAAGTGTCTAGATTACACACTAATTTAGTAATTTATTCAAATTTTTAAATTGTTATTTAATACTATAAAAAAAATATTTTAGGTGATATACCGGCTTTTTAGACGGCACGCCTATGGCGTAACGCCCACGCGGAGTAGGTACTATTTTCAGAGTTAAAATAAATTATAAATAATAGAGATAGAGTTCTGGGAATTGAGACTTTTTGGAGAAAAATTGATTTTTTTTCTGATTTTTTTTCTTTTAGTTAGTTAATATTTATATAATTTGATGGTAATATTGTCCTACAAATTGCGTGGTACGTTATCCCGGTCCTACGCTCACTGCTGCTCTATCTCTTGCTAACTCTATTATCTACCACAATCGAGAGTTCTCGAAGAGGAACTTTTTGTTCGTCTCATCAAAATGAAGCTACTCCCGGAAAATTAGCTTGATAGTAATCAGGTGAAAAATATGTACTAGGGATCCCGTACTAATATACCTATATATTATAAAACGTATATAATTTGACGATGCTTTTAAACTACGTTAAATAAGGAATTCTAGATTGCACCATTTGCATTTGTAAATTTTTTATTTACTTAAATATAATATAATTTATTTAAACGTCTGCGTGCGGTACGCGCAATCGTATACCGACAATTATCTATGCTATTTTTACTTATATGGTCTACTATCTTCCTATCTACGTAAGTCATTATGTAGTTGTTATGTTACGTTCTGAAAATAATACGGAAACTAATGTAAGCGTTATTAATGTTATGTACATATTTTGATATTTACAGCAGAGGAATTACCAATGAAAAAGAAAATTAATAAAAAAATTATGTGCAAATATTGCTATGTAACTTATTATTTTCATAAAAGTATTAAATTGTTGTCTATATTTTGTGTTTATTATTTTTCTCTTAGAATGTGCATAGTAAAAAACTTTATCATAAAAGAATATAGTATTAGGAAAATCAAGCAAATTTTAGTTATACTTAATCTATAAGAATGAACTGAATCGGCCTGATCACTACGTAAAAACATGTTTTTAAGGATTAATTATTTATTATTGATGAGAAAAGAAAAATGAAATAACAATTTAAGTGTAGTGTTTACGGTTGTAAATTATTAATGAATATTTTGATACAAATACCTAAGCTCAGTGCAAAATGGGTTCCAAAATTTGTTTGACTTACTCCAATACACACATATCTATACTAATATATAAAGCTGAAGAGTTTGTTTGTTTGTTTGTTTGTTTGAACGCGGTAATCTCTGGAACTAATGGGCCGATTTGAAAAATTCTTTCAGTGTTAGATAGCCCATTTATCGAGGAAGGCTATAGGCTATGTATCATCACGCTAAGACCAATAGGGGCGGAGTCCACGCCGACGAAGTCGCGCGCAGAAGCTAGTGGATTATATATAGATAAGGCTTTTTACCATAATCGTCAGAGTGTAAGTTTATCGTTGTCAGATCAGTAAAAAAAAGATTAAATCTGAGTACCTAAACGCTTAACATTACCATTTTTGTTAAAGAATTTTTGGGTGTATTAAAAAATAATAACAGATGTTGTTACTGTATGACAACATTCCAGATGACATTTTGCTGTTTTCAATGATACTACTAAGAATTGGAGAAGAATTAACTACATTCTTCTAACCATTATGCAGTCAAAACTATCGACAATGTTTTTTCCGACTAATATTGAAATCATATTTAAAGACGGAAATGTTAACTTTAATTAAACAGATACAGTTGACTATTTTTGTAAACTTTGGTGTATTTATAAAGACAAAAATATGTAAAGGTCATCCATAAATTACATCACGCGAATTTCAAGAGTTTTGACCCCTCCCCCTTGTCACACAATGTCACACTTCGTGGACCCCCTACCCCCATAACGTGTGACGTAATTTATGGGTGGCCTCTAAAGAGCATAGAATGGTATAGGTATAATTTTTAAATATAATAGTAACTCTTCATTTTATACTTCAGGCCAGAAACTTTGAGACCTTAGTAATTGCAAGCTAATGATGTAAAAAGAATCTACTCGACGAGCTTATCTTTTTTTCCTCCCGGAGCTCTGGTCACCTTACTCACCAGTGTTATTTAGCTGTGATCTTCTGTAAGGTCGAGATACTACCCCAGTCGGGCTGCTCCATATTTTTAAGCAGGAAATTTCCTTCTGTGCCCTACCTCAGTTATTTGCATTGTAGCGTGATATTTTATAGCCTAGGTAGGCTTTCTAATGCAAAAACTGATTTATTATACGGGTGATCCTGAGTAGTGGTGGTTAAAATAACGGAAACGTCAAAGTGTAACACGTTTTTTGTTAAAAACGCGTAACGTTTGTTATTCGTACTCTGACTTCGCGTTATCTCAAAAACGTCTCAACAAACAATTGTCGAAAACGTCTGAAAACGCAAAACGTCTAAAACGTTCCCACAGCGCGCAACGCTCTGCAACGAGGCTAGAGCGAGATAATATTACAGTCGTAGACGCGTCGTCGGCCCGTATTATTCGTTTTTAGGTTATTACTCCGTTACTCGTATTAATTTACCGTAAACGTTGTTCGCGTTGTTTCGTAAACAAACATGGCTCGTTCGTTTTAAATTTTTAATACATAAATTTGGTTGCTGTGCAAGTTGTACTACAGTACTATAATAATTGTAAATAATATAATAATTCTCTTTTCATACATTCGTCGTGCTGTTGTAAATATTGTGTAAATAATATTATAAGTACCTGGGTGACCGAGCCCAGCTCGGTATTTTCATTTTATTTTTGGTTTTTTTTTTCGGTATTTTTATATTTTTATTCTCTTTAAATAATAAATCACGAGTGAAATTAAAAAAAAAAGAAAAAATAATAATCTGGAGACTGAGATTCGAACCCGGGTCAAAACGATTTTAAAATCCGTCGCTTTCCTAATTACGCTATTACAGCTATATTAATAATGGTGAAATTAAACTTCGTATTATAATGATATTTTTTCATTGTCTAAAAACAGGGATAAAACGACATTTTTTTTAAATGAATAATATAATCCATATATCCATTTCACATAAGAACGGTATGGTGAAATTTGATATGTTCCAATTCCAATACACTCACTATTTTCAGCAAATCAGATAAATATAAATGTTTTAAAATCACCAATTAATTTCTAAGGCAAATAATAATGCTTGATTCGATTGAATTGTTGACACGGCACGTCAGAGGGTGCAGGTTCAAATCCTGCTGGGTCAAAAATTTTGATAATTTTTATCTTTTTCCTTTTATCTTGTCACTCCTGAATAGTGTAGCTTTCTGTTAGCGAAAGAATTTTCATGATCGGATCAGTATTTGCGAAGATTACCCCGTATATACAAACAAAGTTATAAACTTTACCTCTTTATAATACCTGTATAGATATAGATATATATACAAGAATTGCTCGTTTAATAGTAAGATAATTCTCGTTTCGTAAATTCGTCGTGCTATTGTAAATATTGTGTTTTTAACCGACTTCTTCGTTTTTAAGAATATTGTAAATAGGTACTTTTAGGTAGGATATTACTGTGAGTTGAAAAAGTGAAACTGTAATATAGTGTGTGTATAGTAATGTGTAAAAAGTTTTAGACAATTAATTAGGTAGTTAATTAATAAGGACTTGAATTGCAAGGATTTTTAATTGGTAAAATGCCTCGCGGTAGTGATTTACCAATTTGGAACTTTTTTGAGAAGTCCAGTGATCACAATAAAACAGCTGTGTGCAATTATTGTCGTCGAGAGATCTCATTTAAATCGACGATATCACAACCGTTCAATCATCAATGATAAAAATATAAAATTTAAAATACAAACAAGTTTAAATTTTAAAATGTCTATTTTGACTTGATTTGACAACAAACAATGTTGTTGTTTTAAAATTTATCCCCAATAGGGAAAGGCAAAAGACTATAGTCCATACAGCCTAGTCTGAATTTGTATATTTTTTCAATTCTTGACAACAAACAAGTTTAAAATACCAACCACGAAAAAATGATCCAATTCACACATTTAATTAAATTATATATATTTTACGTGCTGTTTCGATATAAATTTATATCGATTGAAATATTTAATTTGTTACATAAAGCAAAAAAACAGGATAATTTTTTATGTGACATCATGCTTTTTTTTTTAAGTATAGGTAAATAGTTATTTTTGTATGCAAATTTAATTGGTATGCGTGTACTGGATTGCTGAATTGACGAGTGCCAACGTAGCGACATCTTTTGATAGGACTTGGTAGTCGCTAATAAATTTAATAGTTTCGGGGCACGACACAGAGTACATTGTAATAGGGGCACGATTAATAGATGACACTGCTAATTTTTTTACTGTGGCCGATGTTCTAACTTCTAAGTTTCCAGCCCATGGTTGTCAACTTGTCAGATAAAATGACAATTTCTCCGCGTTGAGACTGCGGCCAAGTTTTATAAAAACGTGTTATTATGAAAACGTATAAAAAAACGCGTTAACTTAAGATAGTTAATAGTCGAAAACGCGTTTTTAGTTAATAACGGATTTGAACATCAATAATCCTGAGTAAACAATATTTTCGGCATTATTACAGAGGTCTATACCGTACTGTAGATAAAATATGTTATGAACGTATATAAGCTATCTTATAACTTTATAAATAAAAAATACATTTATCTTTTACACGTTTATTCATGTTTCGAACAAAATGTTTAGGTCTATATAATATACATACATATATTCTATATAATATACATATATTCTATAGACCTAAACATTTTATTCTACTTTACAACACAAAAACTGAAAATGGCTTTATACACACAGTCAACTTTATGAAAAAGATAAATCTGTACAAAAACATTTAAATGTAAATACTGTAGTCGCTAATGACCTTAGATGTTAAAAAGCGACTTAAAATAAATAAATTAAAAAAAAAAAAAAAAAAAAAAAACTGCTAAAAGATGAATCATAATTTTTTTAAATGTAGACATTGCTATCAGATGGTAAAAACATAGCATTAGAGTATAGTGGGTCGACCATGGAATGCCATGCTCCTTCGAAGGCCAACTATAAAAAAATCATAGTTATTGTCATGTGATGACAAATTCCTTCCACTCACACTAAGCTACATCAAAACCAAGAACACAGACGCGGCAACAAGTCGCTGGGTTCGCTATTTTGTTAATGGGGTCCCTCGTTTCGCAGACTTCGGCCGTCGACATTAAAATTGTAATTCGCGCGCACAGCAAAAGGCTAGTTTTTACGTAAATAACCTATTATTTTCTTTTTTTTTTTACTGTAAATTGTCATATAAGGATTTGTTATGGGTACTAAAGAAAAATATATAATTTTGCTTCGATTTAAGTTAAAATATCGGTAGTGTTCCTACAAAGGCCAGTGGTTCCTTATAAGGCCAATAAAAAAAATTGACGATTGGCCTTGCTAGGGTACATGGGCCTTACCTACTGCACAAAAACAAAACAGCAAAAGTTTAAAAATAGAGATGAAGAAATGTGCAGAAGGTGAAGAAAAGAAAAGGTACTATCACGCATGTGGAGAGTGTAGAATCGAAAATATGAGGTTAGGCACATTTTGGCCTTACAAAGAACGGACCCATAAGAAGGCCATTTTAGGTTAAAAAAAAGTTTTTAATTTCATTATCAAACACGTTGGCAAGTTATTTGATGTCAATATAATACTCATTACTACTATTTTCTAATGATTTCCATTAATATATTCTTAGTTATACGATGGTGTTCAAGTAATGTTCGTTGAGTTTTTTATAAATGATAAAAATATATTGAGCATTTAATGTTTCGCTTAAATGAATGAGCTTATTATGTAGTTTTAGTAAAAGCAGATCATATATTAATTACTACAACTCTATTTTTAAGTTGAACGACTAATGTATTGTTTGGAGCCGTGTTCCTTGTAAGGCCATTTGGAAGAGCTTTCCAAAACTTACGTTTAATAAATAGTGATTAAAGCTAGATTAAAAAAAGTGATTTATGTGGTACACAATAAAACAAAGTATTACTTGATAATTTGTTTAGTTCATTTATCCAGTTAATAAACGAATAAAAAATGTTTACTCGTTAGAGTGGCCTTTCATGGTCGACCCACTATATTTAATGTTACAATTGAAAAATAATGAGTACCTCAACGTGTAGAAAATAAATTCCGTTAACTATTTAGCAGTTTTGTTAAAAATTTTAGTAAATGCAGAAGGGGTGTTTAAAGTAGTGCTTTTAATTTAAATCTTGTAACACATTGCAGGTACGTTTGAATTTGCAAAGTTGTAGTCAAGTGACACAAATTTTAACAAATAGATACAGGCTTACGGTTATGTGCTAAACAAAGACTCAGTGAAAGTAACCAAACAGCTCAGCTAACGGTCCTGTCTAAGGAGATACGAAAGAGCATGCCTAAGTCTGTCATATATCTTATTCATAGCCATCTACAACAATGCCTTCGGTTTATATACAGCAAGTGTATATTATTATCGTTTTGTAATCTCTATGTATTTGGTATGTAACTACTACCTACAGTCTATTCGCGTTAAGGAAATTGTGATTCATCGCTGTCACTAAGCCACGTCATTCGACCAAATAAATCGTAATACACTAGATGACTAGAACGCCTGTCTGAAGGGCTTCTTTCAACTGTTCCATTTGATCACGGTATTTAAGCAATATTACCTACTTATTATAAATTTGACGTTTGTTTTCGAACTATTATAAGAATGAAACGTTGGTTATTCGGACTCGCGACCGCGACGTCGCAATTTCCGGCATGATAAATATTAATATTATCACTGAAATAATTGTGTTTGCTCGCAAACGAAAAAAAACCGACTTCAATTACATCGACAAGTAATACAACGTAATAAGACGAAAAAATAGTCAAGTAAATACGCGCTATTAAAGATTACTCAAAAAGTTGTAATCAGTTTTCGATCTAATTTAAACATGACTACAAGACAAGTATTAGCTTTCGATTAAAGTAAGAATCATCGAAATCGGTACACCGAGTAAAAAGTTATGCGGTATAATATAACGTAGGTCGACGAAAAAGTAGTCACGTAAATACGCATTATTAGATATAACTCTAAAAGTACTTGTCAGATCTCAATTAAATTAAAATGGGACCACATGACACGCAACACCTTTCAATTAAAACAAAATTGATCGAAATCGGACCACCCAGTCAAAAGTTCTGAGCTAACATACATAAAAAAAAAAACATACGTGTCGAATTGAGAACCTCCTCCTTTTTTGGAAGTCGGTTAATAAATAGAACGAAAACGATTTGACGATCATCGTTTAGAAAAGTCTATCGTCTCTATTTCGATAGGCGTATGGCTCAAAGTCGACGGTTATTGATACATTAGTTTTATCAGAACTGCAAAATATGTTTGAATTCAAACTAAATAGTGCGAACTTCCACATCTGACCCACTGGCCCACTTTCCTCAACCGGTAAGTTTTTCTTGACAACTAACAACAAAATAGCGAAAATGACAACGTATTCAATATAATTAGTAAATTTATTTGTTCATTAGCAGTAATGCTGTGTAATGTACAATATAACCTCTATTCAAAATATTTATATTGTGCAAAATAAAAGTATGTCAATACTCAATAGTAGACATTTTTAAATTTTTTTTTATTAACAGTTAAAAGTTTGTACTGATGTTTATGTATAATTATAGGGATAACAATATTCGAATATTAAATTAATTTTTGGCAATACAAATAGTAATTGTAAAATTGTATATAACTATTTTAATGATAACTTTTCGCAACTAGTTAATTTGCAAATAATAAATAAAAGAGTTTATTTGTGATCTTGCTAGCGTTTCTTGTTTACAAAATTATGATAGCGGTATGCTGATACTCATGGACGGGTTAACAATAAAAGTCAATTACGCCCGGTTTCCCAAAGGCTGATCAACGCAAAAATTAACTAATCATCTGGCAAATAGTCCGGGTTCCCTAGTACATTTTTTTCACTTGATTATCTACTATCAAGCTAATTTTCCGGGAGTAGCTTCGTTTTGATGAGACGAACAAAAATTTCCTCTCTACGAAAACTCTCGATTGTGGTAGCTAACAGAGGTAGCAGGGAATAGAACAGCAGCACAGCAGTTAGCGTAGGACCGACGATGACAAGGTCATCAATAATTGTTCAAAATAATGTATTTCCAATAAATACAATATAGTCTCATCACAAAGAAGATCATATACCGATACGATAATATACGTAACACCTTATTATTTGTTATAGGAAATACTTTAGATTTCAGAAAGTATCTTTGTTCAGGGCATCAATTCAAATTATATTTGTATGTTTTGACACAAAAGAAAAGAACGAGTTGAATGCAGTATTTCTGGCAAAACATTTTGAAGTTTCTTTAGAGAAAAATATCACTTTCGTCGATGTGTTATTAAATAAAGTACCTGGGTGACCGAGCCTATTATATATATATATTTTTATTTTTATTTAAATAAACCGAGCCTATTATATATATATATTTTTATTTTTATTTAAATAAAAAATCACGAGTGAAATTAAAAAAAAGAAAAAAGAATTTAATCCGGAAACTGAGATTTGAACCTTGGTTTTGTCGGTCAATCTCGACCGTCCGATTTCCCACCTGAGCCATTGAAACATTAATGACAACTGGGAAATTAACTAGTGTCCGACCGAAGTTTCGGTTTCGGTTTCGGTTTCGGCCGAGTTTCGGCCAAAAATCAAGTTTCGGCGGCAGTTTCGGTTTCGGCCAAAATTGGCCGAAACTTTTGCCGAAACCGAAACTGATTTCGGAAGTTGTCGCGCACGCTCGCCTACCTGTTTTCTGTAGCTTAGTAGTGGGTTACTTAATTCTAAATGTAAGTATGACTGTCCTACAAATTGTGATCTAGGTATCTTTGTTAATTCTAAATGTGTGATTTGATTCTTGATCTTTGTCGAGACTGGAACTAAGAGTGTAATAGTAATTTTAGTAATTATTATTTTTAATTTTTATATAAGAGGTACCTACCTAAAAGAGATTGATGATTCTTCTAAGTACAAATACAAACCAAAGGATTAATTAATAAGATTTCAAAATAGCAATACTTAGTATTTAACGAAACAGTAACAATTAGTGATTTTATTATTGACTAGCCGACCCGTGCCCACTTCGTTGGGCGTTATAATCCATTTCACATAAGAAGGGTACGGTGAAATTTGATATGTTCCAATACACTCTCACTATTTTCAGCAAATCAGATAAATATAAATGTTTTAAAATCACCAATTAATTTCTAAGGCAAATAATAATGCTTGATTAGATTGAATTGTTGACACGGCACGTCAGAGGGCGCAGGTTCAAATCCTGCTGATTTAAAATCTTTATATATTTTTATCTTTTTCCTTTTATTTTGTCACTCCTGAATAGTGTAGCTTTCTGTTAGTGAAAGAATTTTCATGATCGGATCAGTATTTGCGAAGATTACCCCGTATATACAAACAAAGTTATAAACTTTACCTCTTTATAATATTAGTATAGATAAGTGATAAGCATTTTGCTATGAGAACTTAATTTGAAAAAAAATAATCAAAATATTATTAATATTTTTGAAGTGAAACTTCTTTAGGCGCATGAGGGGTAAAATTTAGGCGACCGGTAACGCGGCAGCGTTATGACGTACAGTACTTGGATGGGTGACCGCATGGTAACACCGCGAAACAATGTCTTTTTTTTCAACTAGGCAGGTTTTTTTTTGTATTTTAATTCGTTTTTTTTTTTAATTATCGTTAATTCCCAAAACCTTGTCCAACACAACCAGGAGCACAAATAAAACCTGTACTAGAGATGCTTGAACTTGATGTATTGGATTGTTCAATAATTACACAAATGTATGGTGGCCATATAATTATGTACTAACAAGAAATAATTTTGCCAGCGCGATTTAATCTACTACTGGCACCATCTAGTCGTAGACGTGACAAAAAACTTAAACAAAAAAAAACTTAAATAATTTTAAGTTTCAGCGTTAACGATTAGTTTTTTTAAAATTAGTTTGCCAAAGAAGTTTCACTTCTGACATGTGTACTTTGTACGCACGCAATTTTTTTTTTAATATTATCTCTACTTAATATTATAAAGCTGAAAGGTTTGTTTGTTTGTTTGTTTGTTTGAACGCGCTAATCTCAGGAAGTACTGGTCCGATTTGAAAAATTCTTTCAGCGTTGGATAGCCCATTTATCGAGGAAGGCTATAGGCTATACATCGTCAGGTTAAGAGCAATAGGAGCGGCGCACCAATGAAGAATATTTCAAACTCTGAAGGTTTTTTCCATTTTGAGAGCTTCCGCTGCGAGCACTGCGTAAACAGTTAAAATTTCGCAAAAATCATGCATGACAGAATTGTTTCACTTTAAAAGTTCTAAAAAAAAGTCCGCGAGCACAATATGTCTATCTTTTAAGGTTAGCTCACTATAACCTTTTTTATGCTAAACAAATTTGTTCTAAAATAATGCAATATTTGCGAAAGTGTTTTTATAAACATGATATAAATCCTTATGCAAATAAATACTTTTTTTATCACAAGTATTTAATTTAAAACAAAATTGCCCTTCACACCATTCGATTTCAGTAAATATCTTAGGAGATATCGCAGTTTTTAAAAAATATCGCAGCAAAAATATTATAAAGCGGAAAAGTTTGTTTGTTTTTAAACACGCTAATTTCAGAAACTACTGGTAGGAATTTTAAAAAAATCTTTTTGTTTTGGATAGCCAATTTAACGAGGAAGGCTATTTTTTTCTTCAATTAACGCGTATGAAACCGCGGGGCACAGCTAGTATTAAATAAATGATTAAACAACAAAATTAATATAAGTACTGTGTTTCCATTTCATGTCAATAAAAAAATGTGTCTAAATGGGTAAAATGCACCAAATTTCAGTATTTTAAGGAATTTTATACTTGACCACGTGAGTTTCGGTTTCGGTTTCGGTTTCGGCCGAAACTGTAGCCACGGCCGAATATTCGGTTTCGGTTTCGGTTTCGGCCGGAAACCGACTTTCGGTCGGACACTAAAATTAACCTTCCTATTCTAACGATATTTTAGCCATTTTTTTCAGTGCCTAAAAACAGGAATAAAACGACATTTTCTAAAAATGAATCCTAGCTAGATCAATTTTTCGCCCCCAAAAACCTCTAAATACTAAATTTCACGAAAATCGTTGGAGCCGATTCAGAGATTCAGAAAATATATATATTTATATACATATATACAAGAATTGCTCGTTTAATAGTATAAGATGAATATTAAACATAATTAACTTTGAAAGCGTGATATTCGTTCACAGATATATAGTTAGGCATTTCGTTATTTAAAACTTTTTTAAAAACGGAATAAACTTTTAATTACTCAATCTCGGATTGCATCCCCCTGGCCTGACGTAATACACCAGTGACCAGACAATGAAAAACATCCCTAAAATACGAAACCGTCTGTTTTCAAATTATTATAGAGTTCTGAGAGAAACTATCTCTTGCAAAGCTATAGTCTTCTATAGCTTGTAGCGTATTTTCAATGCAGCAAAACGTAATTTAGTTACTGCTGTAAGTATAATTATTATATTCTAATAGTCGTATCAGAATGAAATAACAACACACAATAGTAATACATTTATTTACTTGGTTGTCTAGTTGTTCATATATATATATATTTTAATTGTTGAAACAAATTAATTTATTACATTGGTTATGATGAATATTCGTTTTAGTCATAGTCGACTATTATGGTGATCGAGAACAAAGTAAGATACTCAGTGCGTCGCCCCTGGCTAAAAATACACGCGGTTCACGGAGCTTCCTCACAAAGAAAGCGCGTGAGTTCCGACCTCCAAATCGATTTTACAAATATCATGAAATTAGAATAGTCTAGACTCAATTAAGCAGATAAATGTTATCGTTAGTAATTTCACAATTGTTAATCTTCAACATAAGTTTTCTTTATACATATGAGAGACGTATATAAAAACTAGCTGACCCCGAAAACGTTGTTTTGCCATATATGTTATTAACCCCCTTATAATTTAGAGGTATGAAAGATACATGTTGGCCGATTCTCAGACCTACCCAATATACACACAAAATTTCATAAAAATCTGTTCAGCCGTTGCAGAGGAGTATTGTAACTAACATTGTGACACGAGAATTTTATATACTTAATTATAAAAATTATAATACACTAACATTCTATTTCTTAAAATCCTGAAAAAGTAAGGCTTTAACTACAAAACGCCTTATAAAAATAACATAGAACAGACACTGCTTATTTGTGTACATTGTACAATGTACAATTGTACATTGATTATTGAGAATCGTAATTTGATTATAGGTACGAATTTTTTCGCAACTGGCAACCATAATATGGATACTTATAAACTGCAATGGTATGTAATATGTCAACACTACTCGTACATGCCTGTACAAATGTGTAATAAGGAAGTAACTAAAAGGATACTACTACGGCGTATTGCGGAAAACGAGAAGTACTAGAATATTTCGAGAATTAATGAACCTCGGAGCCGGCCTCGGGCAGGTCGAATGTTCGGTGACGCACGCATCCCACCAAGCAGCTTCTTGTGTTGATAAAGTAGCTTTCATTCCCACCAGCGCGTTGGGAAATGATGGCGTAGCGCATTATAAGTTGCGTTTTAGGATAATTATATTACGTACGTCAATGTCCGATTTAAAAGTCGTAAGCGCGTGGTGGTTTAAGACGGTATATACTCAAATTTTGGCAATGATCGTGGGCCGATGAGATCGCTTTCAGAAGCTGAAGCTATTTAAAGAAGCGTGTGAATGTAGCACAAGTTCAAAACGACCACCGCGACGCAGGTCGTCGCGAATAAGGTTAATTACCCCAAGGCCAGGGTAACATTTCAAGACTAGGTATACGAGAAAATTCGCACACACGTTTTTTCTTTGATGAAAACATTTTAGAATAACTATTATCAATTTTTATATAAAAAAATGCTAAAAAGAGCATTGTAACAATAGTGACATGATAGTTTCTAAACAGACAATAAAATGATCTTATTTTGAAACTTCTGGATTGAGGTAACCCAGTTGAATTACAATCACTGTTTATGTATGCTGTCTCCATTGTATGCAACGGATTTTTTTTAGTATCTAAAATACTTGTTGGCTCACTGAAATGTTAATTCACATCACATGCTTCAAATTAAGTATAGGTACTGTATGTCGGTTAGTATGATCATCGCTGTTGTTAAAAGCTAAAGGTCGTTCAACCATTATATCCTGTTTGATGGGCCATTTTTTACTACGTAGTTGGTTAAATGGACTGTTCTCTCTAGTAAGCTAATATTTTATGATGCATTATCTTAATTCTTTTACATTCAAATTTATATTACGTTTAGGTATATTAGTGTGAATTTTTTTTTATAAATTACCGTTTCTTTGCGCTACCGTTGGGTTTCGCAATATTCAGTAACATACAAATGACTGTTTTATTTCTATTGTTTTCAGTTATGTTTGCGCAGTACATTATATAGTTTGACAAGTATACTTACATATGTATAATCAAAATATCAGCCTGTTTACAATAAGATTGACAACATCGTTGATTTAGTTTGCTATCAGTAAATAAAAGAACGTGACAAGAATGGAATTAATCAGAAAATCCAATGTATAATATTATGCTATAATTCCAAAGATGATTTAGTGTTGTTAAGATTATATCCGATTTGATGAAATCGTGACAATTATTAACCACTCGGCTTCCTAGCAGTGCTCAGCCTATCATCGAGTGATTCATACTTGCGAGTAGTTTGATGACCTGTCTCACCACTATATCGCGACTCGGTCTTTATAAAACTAACGGTACCCTCGGCCACGGTATTACGGGTTCCAATCATGTTTTTGTATTGTTTAACGTATATTTCTGCGGCGCTATCGTTTTACGACATGTTTATTTACGTGACGTCACAAATAATACAAAAGTTATGTATTGTGTAAATGATAATTGACGCGGTGTATTGTTTTGTCTTTAAAATAAAATTAATCCATTACTTTTATTAATAACTTGCTGCTGTGCCCGCGACTTCGTCCGCGTGGAATTTAACAAAAAAATTATCGTTCAGTTCGCAGTTATAAAAAAAAAATAAATTCGAAATTAAAAGTAGCCTAAGTTACTCCTTATTACATCAGCTATCTGCCAGTAAAAGTCCCGTCAAAATCGGTCCAGCCGTTTTAGAGATTAGCCGGAACAAACAGACAGACAGACAAAAATTTTAATTTTTTTTATTTTGGTATATGTTTCGTGTATAGATCCATATGCATTTAGTAAAAAGTGTTTATTTTAATATTTTAAAAACAGACACTCCAATTTTATTTATTAGTATAGAAGTATGATATGACATTTAATAATCTCGACATAGATGTCGAAACTAAAACATATTATTTCAAAATAAATGATAAATAAAGAACGATAATTTAATTCTATACATACATTACATCATTCAAATTGTATTTTAAGAACTAGCTTCTGCGCGCGACTTCGTCGGCGTGGACTCCGCTCCTTTTGGTCTTAGCGTGATGATATATAGCCTATAACCTTCCTCGATAAATGGGCTATCTAACACTGAAAGAATTTTTCAAATCGGACCAGTAGATCCTGAGATTAGCGCGTTCAAACAAACAAACAAACTCTTCAGCTTTATTATATTAGTATAGATAAATTTATTTATAAAAAACACCGAATATAATAAACAATTGCGTAACCATGACTGAAAAAATATGTTGATTTAAAAAACGACAGGATATTTCAACAATGCAAAAGGAATATAAATTCCGCAAATTTTATTGGTGTCGGCATATATTTATTTAAATGAGTAAAGTTATATGCTACTGCGTATAACTGGGGTATTAAAATTTTGATTTCATTGTTTGAGCACAATTTTTTAATTTAAACAATGATTTCACGGTCTCATTCAAAGTAGAACAAGTCGGTCAAAGTTGATCTGGGATAATATTGTCAAAGACGTGTAAATTTAAATTGTGTTGCTTGATTGTGACCTGACATAGTCTAACGAAAATATCTATTTAATATATGTATAAAATTCTCGTGTCACAGTTTTCGTTGCCATACTCCTCCGAAACGGCTTGACCGATTTTGATGAAATTTTTTGTGCATATCGGGTAGGTCTGAAAATAGGCCAACATCTATTTTTCATACCCCTATGTTCCAGGGGGGGGGTATTTAGGGGGTTAATAATTTATATGGCAAAACAACGTTTGCTGGGTCCAAAAACGTTGTCAATTGGTTGTCAAATATTGGATTAATGCGTTCAGAAAGTGTTGTGTTTATATTTTTCACAAATATATGTAGGTGATAAGTACGAAGCTCACCGGGCCATCTAGTCTTTTGAATAAAATTTTATATTTGTTATTTTAAAAGTGGCATCATTCTTAACGATTTAATTAATAATGAGTAAATCAGCATAACTGTATTAAGGAAATAATTAAAAATAAATAAATAAATATCTAACATACACGGTCGTCAGTTCCTACGTTGTGTTATAAGTAACGACCGACTGATATAGCCAAAAATATACATCTATACTTAATATAATAAAGCTGAAGAGTTTGTTTGTTTGTTTGAACGCGCTAATGTCAGGATCTACTGGTCTGATTTGAAAAATTCTTTCAGTGTTAGATAGCCCATTTATCGAGGAAGGCTATAGGGCTATAGGCTATATATCATCACGCTAAGACCAATAGGAGCGTAGCACCAATGAAGAATGTCTCAAAATTGGGGTTTTATTCCTTTTGAGAGCTTCCGCGGCATAAACGGGTAAAGTTTCGCTCAAATCATGTTTGACAGAATTAGTCCTATTCCACGGGGACGAAGTCGCGCGCAGAAGCTAGTTTATTATAATAAGAATTAATACATATATTACACTCAGATTAAGGCGGGAATCGAACCTACAACCCACGGAGCAGAAAGCAGGGCCACTACAAACTACGCCACGCCAATGGGCTAGTCTATTAGAACGGTTATCAGAACGCTAATTTTGTTTGCTAATAAGTACATATGCATGTGTCAGCAATTTCTTAAAGATATGAGTGAGACATTGAGTCATGTTGAGTATCGTTTTCGTTTCACGAAAATTCTTGATAAATTTAATAGCGTTTACGAAAATTCGTTAGTATTCGTGAACATCTTTCGTCATCTATTCTATAGTCTACAAGCTCCCATACTTTATAAGTAGATAATAAATAAAGACTTCTAACAGGGCCCGTTTCTGTTAATAAAGTTTATATAACACATTGTTATTGTTACTGATAGGATATGTGAGTTTGAGGGAAAACAGACCTTTAGGGTCTATTTAACCTTGACTAATTAATAGAGACCGGATTATATGCAACATAAAAAGCTTGTTATATGCATGCAAATATGCATGAAAAATGCTTGAAATATGCACGAAAATAGGCAGAATATGCGAAATTAAGTGATAAATTTTATGAACCCCCCCAAAAGAAAGTAAATTTTCATTTTTTTTATTTCAAAATCAGCATATAATGAGTAAATTACTTATTGATAGGTGAAAATAAGTAACGTAACATGACATTAAAATTATTAAAAAATTTATAAACGTAAACAATCAAGTATTTTTCCAAAATTTCAGTGGTGAGATTGTGCCTTCGCTCATTTAGAATATTTTCGTAAGTTGAAAAGGTTCGCTCCACATCGACTGACGTAACTATGGGTAGAATTTTAACTTAGGTGCTATGTTAGTACCTACTTATAGTTTCTGGCAAAAGTTCTGCCGTCCCATTAATGAAACTATCAATTAGACACAAACTTTCAAAACCTGGGTTATTGTTCAATAGGTTTTCAAAGTTTTTTTTTTAAGTTTATGCGGCAATGTTATTGGCAACGTAGAGTTAATTTGGCGTTGTTTGGATAGATTCAGTCAATGTCAGACCGCGGGTTTCAAGATTTTTAAAACTTTCAGGTACTTATGTAGAAAAATGAGTGCAAATCACGGCTATGTAATATTGTAAATGTACCGATAATATGCATCATAACTAGATCTTAGGCAAAATATGCTATTACCGCTGAGAATGGCTTAAATAAGCAAATGCATATGCAAATATGCAAATGCATATAATCCGGTCCCTACTAATTAACCACAAATATTGAAGTTACAGGTTGCAAATAGAATAATTGTGTTTGCTCGCAAACGAACATACCAACTTCAATTTACATCGATAAGTAACACAAGCAGGTAGTCGAAAAATAATCAATTAAAAACACATTAATTAAGGATAACTCAAAAAGTACGCGTCAGATCTCGTTAAAACTACTGAAATTGAAATTGAAAACATTTATTTCGCCATAAGGTGATACACACTTAACGAAAGTAAAAAAATAAAGAAAATGGCATTTCAAAAAAAAAAAAAAAAAAAACTAAACAATAATAAAAGAAAGTTAAGGCAGCAAAATATCAAACAATAAACTAACAATATAATATATCTTAACATTAGGTACATTACAAACTTAGGTAATGTACCCAGTGTTATAACTGTTATACTTATAACTTGCAACCTTATCTTAGTCAATCAAAACTAAATGAGACCACAAGACAACCGCCAGCTTTCAAATAAAAAGATAATCAAAATCGGTACCTAACGTCCAGTAAAAAGTGATGATGAGGTAACATAAAACACACATTAAATTTGAATTTAGAACCTCCTTCTTTTTTGTGAAGTCGGTTAAATACTCGAATTTAACGCCTAATGTCCAAGTTTGATGATGAAAATGAAAAACATTTTTAAAACTATTACCTATCTGGCAGATGTAGGTTATACTATACGTCAGAGACGGTCTTTCTAAAAATGTTCTTTCTAAATCAAAAATAAATAAATACATTTTGATAATTGAAGAAGGAAAATTCAAAATAAAGTTACAAAGAATATTCCACTCGTTCTATCCTTAACCTTATTATAATTAGACAGAAATGAGATTTTCTGATTTAAATTTGAATATCAGTTACACTTTATTTCTCATACTACAGGTACATAGAATATGCTAATAAAAATATCAGGTTTTAAACGCCAGTTTTACATTTGTATAACTAGATATTGGATTAATATCGTATGGCTTTTAGGGTTTGCTGTGTGGCTACGGCAGTCTAGAATTTAGCCACCCCCTCTCTTCCCACTGGAGCATGGTGTCGTAAAAGGCGCCTAAAGGTTAACAAAGTTCCACTACCACCTTGGAACTATTGAATCCGAACGATGGCGGGATAACTATCCTACACCTGGCTTTTTAATTACACAGACCGAAAACAGGCAGCAGTGTCTTCGATGCGATAAAGCCAGCTCTGCCGCCAAAAATCCACTTGCACAGCGTGGTGCCTATGGGCAAAACCGAGTTCGTGGAAGAAATTTCGGCACTCAGTTTCCGGCTGCTCCACTATTCCCGGTTACGCAAGGTCGATGTAACGGCGGCGGGAGATAGAAATTACGAAACCGAGTTACGGGAGGCTGCACCCCAGAACTACATATTGATGTAGTATAACACGCACACTACAGCTGGACCATCACCTCACCGAACTTAAAGTCGGAGTTATCAAGAGATTATCAGATCTAAGATATAAGAGTTATCAGATTTGCGAAGGTCGATGTTCCACGTCTCCTCTACTACTAGATGGCCCGGTGAACTTCGTATCACCTACGTATATCTGTGAAACATATACACAAAATACTTTCTGAACGCACCTTGACAACGTTTTTGACAAAAGACATTTTTCTCCGCTAGGAACATTTTGTATTGGAAAATTAAATCGTTTTTTTTTTTTAGTATTTTCCGTTACATATTATTTATGATTCTCACCGTTTAAACCTTCCCTGAACTTCCACAAACATTTCAAGATGAAATTTAGCCAAATTGGCCTAGCCATTCTCGAGTTTTAGCGAGACTAACGAACAGCAATTGATTTTAATATATATATAGACTTAATGTAGATTTGTTATTCTAACTATTTATTTAATGTTCTGTGCAATTGCAAATATTAAAAAAAAAACGCCACAATTTTTTTTCCCATTTTAATCTTTATATAAAACTGTTTAAGTAGGAAAGCCGTGAAAAGGATACAAGAACAACACACCATGAAAACAATTTACGGTCTACATTGTATGTTCATTGTTCGGTTTTTCTTTCAATTTTATTCTTTTTTAAAGGTAGTACAGATATTTTGAAGCCATTTTTTTATAAAGCTAATCTCAAGATAGATTTGTATTTATTTAATAATTAAAGTAAACTAAAAGATTAAATGTAATGGTTAAATTGAACAATAGACATAATTAAGCAATTTTTATTTAAAAAAAAATATATAATGCACAATTTCTTTTTTTATTTTCGCACAACCTTTATTATTATTAATATGGGGGTTAGTTTGATTTATTATTGCGTATAATTTAAAAAACTTTACTGAATTTTCTAAAACTCAGAAATAACGAGGAAAATTGTATAACATCATAATTATTTGAAATTACTTTTTAAATGAATGAAAAACTAATTTCCTTGATATAAAATAGCTTTATACCAAAAAACATTAATATAATCTATAAAACTTACCTCGTAAACATTTGGATGCCACACTTTCGTTAGAAACCTAATAGACGGAGGTGAATATGGGTAGTCTGGTGGGAACTTCATATGTGCCTGTAACCAAATAAAGTATTATTTTAACTTCTAAATGGAAAACAAATAAAGATTGAACATGAATAGAAATACATATTAGAATAATTAAATAGAGAAAATAGTATTAAATATGGTTAAAATAACAAATTCAAACAAATATATAAACCATAATATAGATATACTAGCTGCTGCCCGCGACGTCGTCTGCGTGCGTTCACTGCTCGTTCCCCGTAGGTGATAGCGTGATAATATGTAGCCTATGTTCTGACCCGACTTCTTAATAATATTCGTGCCAAATTTGAAGTAAATCCATACAGTACTTTTTGAGTTTATCCCGGACATACAGACAAACAGACAAACAGACAAAAATTCTAAAAACTATATTTTTGGCTTCGGTTTCGATTGTAGATCACACCTCAAGTATTCTTTTAAAAAAATATTCAATGTACAGTTTTGACTTTCCTACCATTTTATTATATGTATAGAAGATAACAAAATAAAATAAAAAATATTTTTAACAGACATGCATTTATCTGTTCCTATGGTCAGCAACTTAATACTTGTTTATAGGTAACAGCCGACTGCTATTTATGGTAAAAATTAAATCTATGAATAGGAACAGAAAGATATTGAAAATTTTTGTTTTTGTTATAAGTAATTATGAATAGTTGTGAAAAGTTTTCGAATAACATATTTTGATTGTCTAATAAAAGAACTATCCGATGGTATATTTGTGTTTTCATTTTGCCTACGGGTCTTAATCTAAACTCTTACCAAATTATATTCTTGGATATGTACCTAGATATATAATTAGAAATTAAAAATGGGTTCTATCAATATAAAAACTCGACCTTTGTCAAGGAAATTTTCCCTATCCTACTCTCTTGGAACAGAACTTATATTAGTTGACAATAAGAAGCACTTATTATAAGAAGTACTTCTTATTGTCACCCGAGAGTTCTCTTTTGTACATTTAGATATGTCTAAACTAGGATTTATTAAATTTATACACCATTTTTTATTGAAGAACTTTTCGATCATTTTCTACTTACAATATCGGCACATGTAATAGAATATAAGTAACTGCATATTTCATTATTAGCTCCACGTTCCATTAGCTTCTATTCCCCCAATAGGGTCAGGGCTAAGAACTCTAACTTTTGTTACTCTATGAGAGCATAACCTATAGGTATGGTATGGTATGGTAACACGGGCAGATTTCCGCAAGTCGACGACCAGGCACCTAGTTTGCGTGTTAACGTTAACCTATAGGTATTAAGATATTTTACTTAAATATTCCTTGAAATCATTTGAGTCTTTATAGTACCTATAAGAAGTAATATGTTAATTGAAGTTACATAAAGACGCTACATTTAAACTCTCATTAAGTCTTTTCATAAGCAATAATCAAATTAGTCATAAGGGCCCCGTAAACAATCAAATAATTTGTCAAATGTTACGTGTTTGTCAAATCATTTGATTGTGTGCGAGCTTGTTTGATGTATTATATAAAAAATTGAAGTTTAACAAACAAATTTGACAAATTATTTGATTGTTTACAGGGCCCTTTAGTTTTGTTTTATTTGTAAGTAGATACACTAATGTAATTCATTCTTGGCTGGCTGAGGGAATTATGAATATGAAATCTTGAAACATGAAAATGTGATGTAATTATTATTAGTCTGTTATTTTACTATCCACAACAATAATTCTCAAACTGTGGTACGCATACACCCTAGGGTATCCTGGGCACCAATAGAAGAACGAAAAAAAAAAAGGGTGGGAAGCACTACTTTCAATAAAACCTTCCAAAAAAAATTTACACTCATTATTTTATGTTATTTCAAAAGATTCCAAAGCTAAGCTAAGCTGCTAAAAATACAAAAGTACAAATTTAAAATATTTAAGAAGTACTATGATAACTTTTTGTAACAATGTGTGAGACAAAATAATAAGTTATAGAGAATGATCCTAATTAAGGTTATTTGAGTTTAATTCTTTTTTAGCTACATACATAATTTTTTTCTCAATAAACTCAATAAAACAAAATTTAAATAAAAACGTATCTTAAATGACTGCACAACAATGAACTGTCTTACCTTGAAATATCCGCCCTGGTATAGCGTGTCTGGAGGTCCGAATATTGCAACTTCCCATTCAAACAAATTGTCCTCACCCAATAACTTCACTCTAAAACCTTCAACAGGCTCCTCCTGGAGACTTTTATATTCTAAAGCCAACGCTCTCAAAGCGGAACTGGTTGGTACAGTACAAGACATTTTTACCAATTATGCTTTTCACTACCAATACAAAATTAAAATTACTAGCTACACGTAGAAATCCTATTGACATAACACCGTGGAACTCTTTTCGCGCTCCACGTATTCACGATGCATTTCAACTTGTCTTAGGTCACAATAACAACGAACGAATTTTAGTAAACATATCGCCAAGTTAAAGCAGATTTTATGATTCGCGCACTCTTCACTTCAATATACACTTGTCTGTTGCTTTTAATTAAACTTTAAAAATAGAAATTTTAGATTTTAACAAAGAGCAATAAAACGATGAGAAAGTCACAATTCAATGTACAAACAATCGCAGTTCCAAGGAAAACGTCTGCGTGTTCATCTGTACACAGCTGCTACCTGAGTTGCCCGACCGAATATTGTAGGTTTGTAGATTGTAGAACAGCTGTTAGTTATTTCCGTTTTGTGCTTGATTGCGCAGCGATGTGACGCACACTGCCATTATTGACTATTAAAAGTTGATGCTGCCATCTTTTGTTAATAAGTAGTAAATGCTACTCGTTTACTATCTATTTGCACAATGTAACACTAGATGGCAGTGAAATTCCAAATTTAGTACTCACGATCGTAACAAGATGGCGCTACGTATAACTAAATCTAGGTAGCTTTTACAACAAGAAACTCTCCAATATATGTAGATATACCTAGGTACTAATCTGTGAAATCACCATCAGTGCCAATTTTTTAATACATAGAACAATTTACTAAAACAACGATTCCAGAAAATCCCTTTTTTTTGAGTACAAGATTTTGAAGTACCAACCAAGAAACTGTAAATTAATAATTACAGATCCGTTTTGAGATCTGCGAACAAACAAGACTTTAATTATTTGATTATTTTTACCGTTTATTAGACTTATAGATAGGGATCCCTAGTACATTTTTTTCACCTGATTAGTATCAAGCTAATCTTAGCTTAGCGTAGGACCGGGATAACGTACCACGCAATTTGGAGGACATCAATATTACTATTAAATTATATAGATATTACCTAACGAAAAGAAAAAAAAATCAGCTGGTTAGGAATAATTTTTGATGACCTTACGATGACCTCGTAAGGTCATCAAAAATTGTTTTTTTTTCTTTTTTTTTTCTTTTAGTTAGCTAATATCTATATAATTTAATAGTAATATTGTCATCCAAATTGCGTGGTACGTTATCCCGGTCCTACGCTCACTGCTGCTCTATCTCCTGCTAACTCTATTAGCTACCACAATCGAAAGTTTTCGAAGAGGAATTTTTTGTTCGCCTCATCAAAATGAAGCTACTCCCAAAAAATAAGCTTGATACTAATCAGGTGAAAAAAATGTACTCGGGATCCGGATCCCTACCTATTAGTACTAGACGACCCATCAAACTTTCATATTTTTTTTGGCCAAATATCGTTTTTAAAAAAAAAAAATTTTATACAAAGATTTAATAACAAACAAGAAAATAAAATAATCATGGTGCAGTCGCTTGGCAAATATTCGCGTACCTACATAATTATGGCGTACATATATTTCGGCAATGAATTTTTATTTATATAATATATGAAATAATTAGAATTCCCACACAAAATAAAAATGCCTGACGCTATTTTACAAAAATAAATTATTTTAGTAAATTGGGGATGAATCAAACGGATAATCCCACACTCCATCGACCATCGTTATTTACTAGCTACAAGTCAAATGTTATTTTTCTTCATGCAACTGGTCAAGTTAAAAAGTTGTATTTACAGACTTATTTAATATTTATATAAAACGTTATATTTTGTTCCCACCGTTTTAGAGGAAAAGTTAAACTATTTTTCTACAACTTCTTTGGTCAAGTCTTGAAGATTGATGTTTTAAATTTCCTTTGAATATAATTTTATGTTTTTAAACATATGTTATTATATAAATATATATTTATTGAAAATTTTAGTAAGGTATACGAACCCTACTATTACAATGTACTCTGTGGTATACGAATCAAAGTGTAGAAGTTGTTAATTTCGTACATGAGGGCTACAGTAATAATAATTATATTGTACTATATTTATAAGCAGTTTATATTAGGTATAGTCTTACAAGAAACAAAGCTCAATAAACTTGTTTACTTTAAACAAATAATAATAGCCTCCTGGAATCCTTGTAAATAATTTACAATTTAAAACTTAAGTGGAAGCCTGATTTGTCACAATTTGCGGGTAGAGTCAAATATTCCTTTTAAGAAAGGTCAGACAAACAACTTGTAAACAAAAATACCCGGTTCGATCGACTTTAACCCTATATTTTTTTTCAAAAGGTAGAATTACCTTTTAATATTTAAAAAAAAAAAAAACAATAATGAATAGTTTTTATGAAGGTATTTCTTAGACCAAATTTTTATTTTATGTTATTTTATTTAGAGTACGTAAATACCCACGTAATGTGTAGGTAATAATATCGCAAAAAAAAATAAAAAATATTGCAATACGATCAAGGTCGATAACTCGATCAATGGGGTCATGAAGATACTTTTAGTATCATTTTTTTCTACTTATAATACAGTTATTTTTAAAGTTTAAAAATATAAACTGATCTTTAGTTTCTATTTATTTATAGTGTATAGTTGATACCTACTTACGTTATTAACCATAGACATTATTTATATACTTAGTCTCAGCTCTCAGATTAAGTAGTATACAGGATGTCCCGCGATAAAGTGCAACCCCGAATGGGGGTGAAACTAGACCATAAATTATCGACAAAAAACATAGAAAAAACTTTTTGAAAAAAATATTTTATTTCATAATGACGAATTAAGTTTTTTATATCTTACGTAGACTCTATGTACAAACAATGATGATTTCTTCCTATGTAGTACGTCGATTACTTTAAAATAAAATAAAATATTACGCCACGTACTTGGCGGTAAGGATAAAATAAAAATAAGCTCGCAAAAAAGTGGCATTATGTCTTTAACTATGCTTCTTGTGAAAAAAAATCCATTTTTATGACTGTTTTTTTCAATGATCTCTAATTTTCTCAGAATTATGCCCCCAATACCAGGAAATTTTAAGATTTATTATTTTTTATTACAATATTACAATAGATAGACAATTAATTTACATACAAATTTTTATATAGTACCTAATATTTACTTATACAAATGCATATATACATATATTTTACTACTAAATAATTGGGTGTAAGTTTCCGAAAAGCTCTTACCGCCGAAAAATTGATTAATATAACATACTTTATAATAATTGTGTTAAAATTATGTAATGAAATTAAACCATTCATCAAGTTAAACGCGACTATTCGACCAAATTTATAGTCGGTGATTAGTAGACAGAAAACGTCAATTGGTGGGTAGGTATTTCTTTCTTTTTTGGCTGTTACCTATAACACAAGAATTAAGTTGCTTACCATAGGAACAGACGACCGTGTGTAATAAGATATTTATTTATTTATTTATTCTTTGACAAAAATAAGAAAACTGAAAACTGAAACAAATTGAAATAAATAATTAAAATTAAATACTATGACGATACGATTGTGTTTGCTTGCAAACGAAAAAAAATGGACTTCGATTGATTGATTGATGCCATTACATCGACAAGTAATACAACGTAGGTAGACGAAAAAGCAGTCAAGGAAATATGCGTTATCAAAGATTACTCAAAAAGTTGTTATCAGATCTCGATACAATTTAAATGTGACAACATGGTAAGCACCAGCTTTCGATTAAATTAAAAATCAAAATCAGTACACCCAGTAAAAAGTAATGCGGTATAATATAAAGTAGGTCGACGAAAAAATAGTCAAGTCAAAACGCATTAATAGATATAACTCGAAAAGTACTTGTTAGATCTTAAATAAATTTAAATGGGACTAAATGGCAGACACCCCCACTACATTTCAATTAAAGAAAAAATAATAATAATAAAAAAAACATTAAAAAAAAACAAACGAATTGAGAAACTCCTCCTTTTTTGGAAGTCGGTTAAAAAACACGAAATTGTTAAAGTTATTTCCATATTGGGATAAAAAAAATTATGAGTCTGTTATTTGAGATTACGAAAAATAAAGATTTTCGGAGTTTTATTACAAATAAATAGACATTTTAGCACTTTAGAAGTCCATAAAAGGCGAATTATCGTGAAGTTGAGTTACAGTTTACAGTTTGATAGGAAATTTAGATTTTTTGAGGTCAAAACGAATTTATAAAGTAACTAGCCGACCAATGCCCACTTCGTTAGGCGTTAATTATTTATTATTTTTGTGATGCAAATATATAGTAGAGTTTTCATCTCGCTCGCACATCTTCGACTTGATTTACAATTTTACATATACTATTATTTTTCACTGATTTTTTGTTCAATAATAATAAAATATAGCCTATATCACTCCTGAATAGCGTAGCTTTCTGTTAGTGAAATAATTTTCATGGTCGGGTCAGTATTTGCGAAGATTACCTCCTACAAACAAACGAAGTTAAAAACTTTACCTCTTTTTTTTTTATGTTACGAGTCCGGCAAACAAGCATACGGCTCACCTGATGGTAAGCGACTACCGTAGCCTATAGACGCCTGCAACACCAGAAGTATCGCAAGCGCGTTGCCGACCCTACCCCCAATTCCCCCCAGGAGCTCTGGTCACCTTACTCACCAACAGGAACACAATACTGCTTGAAAACAGTATTATTTAGCTGTGGTCTTCTGTAAGGTCGAGGTACTACCCCAGTCGGGCTGCTCCATTTTAAGTTCTCTTACTCTTTATAATAAAATTATAGTATAGATTAAATTACAGCCAAAATATTCTTAAATGGCAAATTACGGTATAGCTAATGATTCAATACACTTATTCTTAGTGCATGCAATCAGTCTGTGGGCGCATGATTCAAAAGTTGCTCGCCCACCAGAGCGCCTTGTATAGGCAACGAAAACCAGGCCTTGTGCAACCTACGGTAAAAATATATATCCAGACATTTTGGATCATATAGTAAGTTTTATAATGAAATTTGGGTCTTATTTCTTGAATGGTCGGTAATATTCTTAAATGTTATTAATGTAGACGAGAAAAAATTTAATGTTAAAGTAAACCACCCACTCAAGTCATTGATAACTGATAATTATCATGTTTTAAGCCACTGAGAGTTGATGTAATAGGTTGGGACTTATGAACGTATTTTTGTATGCTATACATATACATAGAAAATACTTTATTGCACACCACTATCAGGAAAGATTTACATTAAACAGTCATTTAAACACATAGTTGGTAATGTATAAATGCGGTCCTAAATGTTATATAGGTATTACATAATTATACCTACATTATTAAAATGTACGAATGCAAATAGAGATATTACTTTTATTAGGCACTAGATGGCCCGGTGAACTTCGTATCACCTACATATATATTTTGTGAAAAATATACACAAAACACTTTCTGAACGCACCTACGGGCTACGAGTATAAATATTTGACAACCAATTGACAACGTTTTTGACAAAAAGACTAAACCCTAAATAACTAGCCCAATGCATACGTAACGTGGACGGGACGGGGACGGGACGGGGACGGGACGGGCACGTGAAGTTTTGTAATATCGTTTCATACAAAATTAATAGCAAAGAGCAAGAGATGTATAGGACAATGCATACGCAACGGAATCACGTACGGGACGGACACGGGGATTTTGTATGAAAAACTTCAGTGCCCGTCCCGTCCCAGTCCCGTGCACGTTACGTATGCATTTCCCCGCTAGGAACATTTTGTACCTATTGGAAAATTAAATCGTCGTTTTTAGTATTTTCCGTTACATATCTATACTAATATATAAAGCTGAAGAGTTTGTTTGATTGTTTGTTTGTTTGTTTGTTTGTTTGTTTGAACGCGGTAATCTCTGGTTCTACTGGGCCGATTTGAAAAATTCTTTCAGTGTTAGATAGTCCATTTATCGAGGAAGGCTATAGGCTATGTATCATCACGCTAAGACCAATAGGAGCGGAGTCCACGCCGACGAAGTCGCGCGCACAAGCTAGTTATTTATGTTTCTAACCATGTAAACCTTCCCTATTGTATTTTATATCCAATATCTGCCGTTAAACAAGCAAATGGTATGGATGGTGTATGGTATGGCAATTGGCACATATACCAAAATAACATTTTTTATAATTTTTGTCTGTCTGTCTGTTTGTTCCGGCTAATCTCTGAAACGGCTGGACCGATTTTGACGGGATTTTCACTAGCAGATAGCTGATGATGATGATGATGATAAGGTGTAACTTAGTCACTTTTATTTTCGATTTTTTTTATAACTCTGCGAACTGAACAATAACTTTTTTGTTAAATTCCACGAGGAAGAAGTCGCGGGTACAGCAGTTAGTAAGTAAATAGATCTCTTGGTATTCGTAATCCTGGTTTAATCAGCGTAGGATGTACGAATTAGTAGGTATAAGTATAATAAAAGTAACCTTGTATAGGTATGTATATCTTAAGGTTCTAGAAATAAAATTTGTCACTCATAATATTTTGGGGGAATTATTTTCATCCCAAATGTCACCCTGAGCTACGTACATTATCTGGTTTTTAATTTAGGTAGAGAATATACATACCTAGCTAGATATAATAACTATATTACATTTTTATTTTTGACTCTATCTTGTTATTAACTTATTAAAAAAGTAGAAGTTAGAAAAGTATTGTTTATAAGGCGATAGACTGTTATCGGACAAGGAAATGTTCAATCATTTTTTTCTGATCTATTTACCTACTTCATGTAATTTCTAAGGATTTACATTTCTTTTGAAACTATGAAGAATCTTCTGTATATACGAACTGCTATTATATGATTATATCAGATATTTTTTCAATCCTCTATTCCCGTATAAAATGGAAGATTAAATTATTTCTATCCCTACACTCGTATATATATTTATGAATGTGCATGTAACATAATGGTAACTTATATGTATAGTTAGTATATTTTAAAGTTTATTTCGTTATCAGTAATGGAACAATATGCAATTACACGTGAAACGTTTCTACGAAATTAAATAAACATAAGAGGAAAGAGATTGTATGTAAAATATTGTATCTATATCTAACTAGGCGACTCACAAAATTTTGCTATAGTATTTTTTATTAGTAAATTATTAAGTAATTAGTAATTATTAGTAATTTTTTATATAGTAAAAACTTATTAGGGAAAATTAAATTAAAAAAAAATATGTAAATAACTTAAATCAGAATGGTAGAGTTAAAGTTTACCGCGTTTCCTTTAAAAAAATTGTATATTGTTGTTCAATTAAAATAATGTAATACTAAGAAAATGATTAATTTAATTTGAACTAGCGTTTTTTTTATTTATCTAAAAATAAGTTGTGTAGCGTCATTTCTCAAGGAGAAGATTTTAAGTAGGTCATATTGAATCATGTACTCTACGGCTCTACCTAACTTCGTGTCATGGTAAGACTGGATTTAATTGAACGTTGCCATAGACATATTATGTTAATATGTTGCACGTACCTACACCGTCACTGTAAAAGGACCATGTCCAAGCCATCCCATACATTTTTATGATAATACTGGTCTTTTTTACGGTTGCACACATCATATAGGTAGGTATTATTTAAATTTATTTTAGGTTCATAATCCTGATTTTTAATCTATTTTAAGATTGAGGTTAAATTATTATTTGTACATAAATGTAAAAATTGTATACAAATTTATAAGGTTTTAAAATATTATATATAATAGATTTTTTCTTGGTCACAAAAATTAAATTGCGTGATAAATGCTTGCGAATTAAAATGACTGTTTCAATTACTTTTTTTATTTTTTATATAACTGAATAAGAGAGATTTAAATATAATGGTTATTGGATTCAAGTCCAGTAAAGATTTTATTAACATGACAATACAATATCTATTAGAAATAATTGAGTTTATAATGTAAACATTTTTGCGGTACTCAATTTACATACACAAAATATTCAATAAAATAAAGCTTTTTATTTATCTACAAAACAATAAAGTCTTAAGAATGTTTATATTTATATTATACTAGCTGCTGCCCGCGACGTCGTCTGCGTGCGTTCACTGCTCGTTCCCCGTAGGTGATAGCGTGATAATATGTAGCCTATATTCTGACCCGACTTCTTAATAATATTCGTGCCAAATTTGAAGTAAATCCATGCAGTACTTTTTGAGTTTATCCCGGACATACATTTGAAGAAATAAAGGTTCACTGCTCGTTCCCCGTAGGTGATAGCGTGATAATATATAGCCTATGTTCTGACCCGACTTCTTAACAATATTCGTGCCAAATTTGGAATAAATCCATGCAGTACTTTTTGAGTTTATCCCGGACATACATACAGACAAACAGACAAACAGAGAAACAGACAAAAATTCTAAAAACTATATTTTTGGCTTCGGTATCGATTGTAGATCACACCCCAAGTATTCTTTTAAAAAAATATTCAATGTACAGTTTTGACTTTTCTACCATTTTATTATATGTATAGATTTATAAACCAAGTAGCTTAGTGATAACAGTGTCTTCTTGTGTGCCAAAGGTCGTGAGTTCGATAAAAGTAGTACCTATACTTTCATAAATTCATATGTAAGTTTATGAAATGATTATCATCATAAGAAATGTGAATATTATTATTTTAACGGTAAGTAAGTTCTGTTTATATTTTGTTATTTTCTTCTTAGCGAATACGGCTTATTTCTGAAAAGTCTTATTATGTCATGGCCTTTTTGCGGCTTGAGTAGATATTACTAGCAACCTGATTTAAAGTTAAAAATGTACTTATCAGAAAATTAACTAGAGTTTTAATCATAGATATAGAATGTTTCGCTACGCAAATATATCTATGGTTTTAATTTAATTTTTGAATAATAAGGTTTCATATGGATATTTTTTTTTAAATACGTAGGTACTTATGTTATTTTTATTATTCTGCAAATCTAGAACCTTGACCTTGATATAGGTAGGTACATAATATTAAAGTATAGAGTATACATTTAGCTCGTCGCAGAACAAAGAATCTTAAAAAACGAAAGAATCTTAATAATTATTATATAAAACAGAATTGCGTATGCGTATACTTATATGATAGTATGATACATTCTGATATTTTTTACATTGAGCAGTAAGATAATCAGAAAATGTATTATTAGATTTATTATTTCGAAGAAATATAAAACAGACATTATTGTATAGTAACATTTCAGTAAACCATTTTTGGTGTTAGTCCAACAGCGAGATGTGAGCGCTTACGTGTCGGCTGTCGCGAAGGTCTGGTGGGCGACAAGCCGGTATCAAGGTGCGAGGGGAGTGCCGGAGCGCGCTCAGACTCCGCGAGCCAGTCGCGAACAGCGCGCGCGCACGCGACACGAGACGAACGACTCTCGCGAATTGTTTATCATACATTTACATAGTTACATGGCAATTTGACTTTTTATATTATGTGATATATATTTTATTTTGCATTTGTGTGTAAGAATATTTAATCGTTATTTAAGAATCTCCTATTATTAAATATAATTTAATTTCTTTAACACGTAATTTTGTGGAACCAAAATGACTATAAAAAATAAAAAGACTAAACAATCGAGTACGTCCGAGGTTACATCATCAAAGAGTGCATCGACTAGTGTTCAGAAGTCCAGTACATCGACGTCTGTGCAAAAAAGCAGTAACACCCTCCAGAAGGTCAGCTCTTCTGGTAAGAAGGTCCGCTACATTGAAGTGAAGGTGGAGGAGGATGATCCGCTTATGATTACCGATATTTCTGACCACGCTTCAATAAGTGGTTCCACTATATCCGAACACTACAACAGCCACCCGCACTACATAATAACCGAGGCCCCGTCTGTCTCAGATTTGTCACAGACAAGATCTCACGAACACAATGTGAGTGATATGGCTCAGTCAACTACTGGTGAGTTTGTGTCTAGCTCTGTACTTCAAGAGTCGTCAACATCTCACCAACAAAGTTCTAAGAGTGAAACCTATCAAAGTTCTTCGACAACCGTTCAACATTCTGGATCCACTCACAGTCAAACCTTTGATAGGACTGTAGACTCATCTGTTGATAATCAGACGCTCAATACGGCGTTCATAGATAACACACCACATAATATTACCGGATCAAGTAATACTTTTCCGTCAAGATCACACGGAGCAAATGCAACCGAGTCATTTATTCAGTCGGAACGTCAAAATTTAATGAATCAGGAAACGAGAAACCAGTCTTCCACAAACGTGTCTGACACTAGTTCAGAAATAGTTAAAAATATAAATATTCGCGAGAATGAACATAGTAATGTTGTTGACCCATCTAGGCGAATTCAAACAGTTAGATCTGATCGTTCTAATTTTTATGGTGGAGAGGGCAGTCTTGACAAAAATGTTAAATCGAAACAGTATAGCAGCACATCCCATTCCAGTGAATCTAAAAGCAGCAATGTAACAAAGTCATCATCTTCTTCACATGTTGTTGAAATTGTCGATGGAAAAGAGCGTATCATTGATAGCTCGAAAAGGGAATGGGGTGATGTTCAAGAACAAGCAACTAAAGAAGACTATGCAAGTGTTAGTGGAACTGGTATAAAAACTGAAACTGCTTACGGTATTCAAAATTATGATATGAAATCGAAGTATGATACTGGAAAAGATGGAAATAAACCAATTAATGAAATGATCACGAGAGAAAGTTCTAAATTTGTTAAGGATGGAAAACAGATCACTAGTCGTGACAGTTTAATATCTCAAAAAGATAATTCAATACAACAGCAGCATAGTTCTAGGCAAGAACAAATAACATCCAGAGATGTAACAAAGGACCATGTATCATCCAGAGATAACATTCAAACCACATATACAACCGCAGATAGCCACCATGCAGATAAAAATATTATTGAAAGTACTAGCACTGCAAGTAATGCAAATCAAAACAACGTAAAACGAAATGTTAATCAGACTGATTCATCTAACTTTTACGGTTACGATTCTACTATTCAAAATCAACTTAAAAAAGTAGGCAATATTTTACAAGCACCCGATACAGAAAACCTTAACTATTCCACAAAAATTTTAAAGAGTAACACAAGCAGTGCTCAGCAAGAGTCAACATCATCATACGTCTTAGAGGTTGTAGACGGAAAACAAAGGGTCGTAGATAGCTCTCACAGAGAATGGGGAGACAGTAAAGAACATTCCACTTACGAAAAAAGTCATCAAATAAGTGGTACTAATGTAAAACCAGAACATGAGTATTCACGTCATGTTTTAGACAAGGAGTCATATTATGATACCGGAAAAGATGGAATACCTAAAAGCGGTCATTACGTCGCCGAAGAATCTGCTTTGTATAAAAATGGAAAGGAAATTGCTTCAACAAGTAATACCTACGGCGGTGACTTTAAAAAGAAGCCAGCTATCACTGAACATCCGACTGACAGAGATATCACAGACATTAATCGTCAAGGAACAACAACAACTACGGTAACAAATAAAGATATACATTCTGACAACTACATTAGTTCCAGCGACACCCAATCCTACAGTAAAGATACAAAAGGTGTAACTGAAACAACTGATTTTATTACAAAAGAAACACAAAATCTTAAAAAAGAGTCTTCCTCAACCTCGAAATCTCAAACAAAAGACACTTTAACCACCTATGAAAGAAGCACGGGAACCTGGAATGGTAAATTTATTTATGAAACTGATGATGATAGACCTAAGCGTCCGAAGCAAATGTCACCTTTTGGTAGACCTGAACAGCCAAAACATCACCTGAAAAGACAAGATACAGAAGAAAATATTATATTGTCTTCAAGAGATATAAAAGATTTTACATCAATTAGTGATTTAAGAAAAATAATTGAAAGCTCTCAAACAAATAAAGATGTTACTGTTAGTAACAAAAATATTGTTATAAAAAGAAATATTGATGACAGAGTATTGAAAGAGATTATTGAAACAGTTAAGAAATATCCATTCAAGAGAATTGACAAAGTTTCTTTTGGAACTAAAATTAATGAAGACGTAAAGGATTTATACGAAGGAATTGATTCTGAACAATCTACTATTGTACACACTACTACAGGTGACGCGGTGAAAAAGTCTTTCGAAGTTGAGAAAACTAGAAGTCAAATAGAAGTGACACGTTATATAACTGAAAACGGCATCACTAGGAAAATAACAACTTATGAAGATGCGAAAGAAGATGAGAAAATTAAAACTGACGTTTTCGTCGACAATAGCTCGTTAGACATCAAAAACTTGGTAAGTAGTTATACATCAACTAATTCATTTTACTGGCACATTTTTATGAATTTATATTGTATAGCAATGCCTATTTCGTTTCTCAGAAGGATGTCCGAACAACGAAAGATATACGCGAATACGACGTGGTTGATCATGCAATAACTGACACCACGAAAGAAGACACTGTCATCAGCACCATCTACGACGAAACCATCATAGATGACCGAAAAACAGTGCGAGACGACAGGACAGTTGTCGAAGAAACCGTCTACATTGACAAGACCAGGCCAAGGCAAGGTGGCCCAAGAAAACCAGAGAAAATTGTTGAGAAGGAACAATGTATATGTGAAATCTGTACTTGTGGGTGAGTTTTAATGATTTTACCTTATATGAGTTGTATGTGATTCATTTTCACGCTATGAATTGATTTGAGTGAGTAGAGTCAAGGTCATGTGTTTGTCATTAAGCATACGTAGTCTGATTTAATATTTAACTGAGGTAGGGAACAGCAGGAAATTTCCTACTCTAAATATGGAGCAGCCCGACTGGGGTAGTACCTCGACCTTACAGAAGACCACAGCTAAATAATACTGTTTTCAAGCAGTATTGTGTTCCTGTTGGTGAGTAAGGTGACCAGAGCTCCTGGGGGGGATTGGGGTTAGGGTCGGCAACGCGCTTGCGATGCTTCTGGTGTTGCAGGCGTCTATAGGTCACGGTCTTACCATCAGGTGAGCCGTACGCTTGTTTGCCAACCTAGTTACATAAAAAAAAAAAAAAAAATATTTATCATGGTCATTTTAGCTGGGTACAGATTGATGAGTATAAACTGTTACTAGGTGATGTTGCTTTTTATTAATAGGTACTGAAAAATAATTTACTTTGCAAACTTTATTTACGATTCAGCTTGTACCATCCCACTGCTAAACATAGGCCTTTTTTACCCATGTATAAGAAGGATCGGAATTTAATCCGATTAAATTAAACGTTATTTAGTAAAAATATAACAGAATCGTCATTAATGTATGATAATGGTTCGTGACAGACACAGTAATTGGCAGAGTGATATTTTTTTGTAGTCGTTATACTTAAAAATAATAAATTATTAATACATTATATAAAAACATAAAAGTCCCATTCTCCCACACCATAAAAAATAGTAAAGCGCTTACATGACATTTAAAAAAAGTAAAGTATATCTACTTTATATCTGTGGAACTGTTTTAAGTCCATTTACTGTCCTTGACGGAGATAAGAAATAACGATTTCTAAGCCATATTAAGCCGATATTTACGTAACATCCTCACTTCTTAAGTTTAGTAAAGTATGACAATCTTCAATAAGACATTAGGCAAACTAAGATACATCAAAAGGAATGAACAGTTCATTGACGCCAATGATAAAGTTTATTTATTACTAGCTGTACCTATATAGACTTGTTATGAATAACTTATTTATTTGAAAAGGATTAATATTATGTTTATAAAAACACTTTCGCAAATAATGCATTATTTTAGAACAAATTTGGTTAGCATAAAGAAGGTTAATGAGTCAACATTAAACACACATATACATAAACATAAAAAGACAGACATATGCTGTCGCTGACTTTTTTTAGAACTTTTAAAGGGGAATAATTCTGTCATACATGATTTTTGTGAAACTTTAACTGTTTACGCAGCGCACGCAGCGGAAGCTCTCAAAAGAAAAGAAAAAAACCCTGATTTTGAAACTAAACTTCAAAACTTCTTCATTGGTGCTCCTCTCCTATTGGTCTTAGCGTAATGATATAGCCTATAGATATAGCGCCTATAGCCTTCGTCGATAAATTTTGATATCGCAGGGTAACCCATTTACGGGTGATATCCAGGACGCCCGGGTAGGCAGTCCTAGACCGTATGTCGGACTCAGCATTTGGGGTGCCACTACCGCACTAAATCCCCTGCGGGAGCCTTCAGCCGCTATACTTGGAGGGTCCCGGATCTGCAGGCAACAGGATCCCTCCAGCGACAGGCTGGCCTCTATCTACTATCTACTGCTATCTACTATCTACTGCTGAAATAATTTTTCGAATCGGACCAGTAGTTCCTGTCCTGAGATTAGAGCGCTAAGCAAATAAATAAACAAACTCTTTAGCTTTATAATATTAGTATAGATTCAAATATTTTGGCTTAGTGCCGAATATCGCTAGACCGTTCATTTTTGATTGTATGACCTTCAATAGTTTTTCGAAATTGCAAGTCTCGCACTAATGTCACTGTATATATATGTAATTCTAATATGTTTTTATTATAGTTTATATAATAGTTTTTATTTAGTCGAATGAAATATTTTATTGTTGTCCAACCTACGGTCCAACCGAACGCCGCGTTGGCGCAGCGGTTACAGCATTGGATTGGAATATATCCACCAACCCGCATTGGAGCAGCGTGGTGGATTAAGCTCTGATCCTTCTCCTACATGGGGAAGAGGCCTATGCCCAACAGTGGGATATTACAGGCTGAATCGTGATCGTGTCCAACCTATAAACAAACCCTATTTTGGTATCGACAAAATGTGACTCATGCGTTATTGGTAGAGTCTCTAATACTCCAAGAAACGTAGGCTGTATTTGATCGAATATAATTGGCTATCTTAAATACAAGTATCCAAAAAATTTAAAATGTATATAGTTTTAATAATTTCGTGAGAATAGGTTACTGAAACAAATAATAGCTGTATTAGTTGGACACAATAATATTATTAATGCTAATAAAATATTTTATAATATAGATTGGGCAATAGAACACGGAATATTAATTTGTAAGCGTTGTTTAATTTTAGTAAGTTATTGTAAGGATATATGTGAGCCTTGTTTAATTTTATAATGTAGTTAGTCGTATCGATATAGGTACTTAAATTAGATAAAAGAATACGAACATACGAGTATATTGACGACCAAAATTGCCAAAGATTATGAGTATTCTTATTTTTTGATAAGATAGATGATTTGTTTTGTATTATGTGATAATATATGTAATACTTATACGAGTATAATATGCGATACATGTTATTTTATATTCAAAATTACAAAGAATTTTATTCGTGGGGAGTTTTCTATTTTCAACTTAGTATTAAATTTTATTTTGATAATTGACATAAATCTTATTCAAATTAAAGAGATCTGTAGGCTTATTATAATTGTTCTTATGCAGCAACGATATTCACGAGTATTTACCTATTAGTAAAATATGTAGTATGATAGCTTCATTTATAAATATATAAAATTATATAATAGTAATATATATGTAGCGTTTGCAATGAACGACGCGACGCTTTAATTCGATCTAATGTAGTCAAATTAGTGGCGCCCACTCAAAACGTACTCGTAAAAATTAATTGTTCCAACTTCATGTTGTTAGGGTACACGGTACACCTATTTTTCTTGGTTATTGGAAATTATTACATGTATTTATTTAATTGTAAATTGTATCTATAAAAGTATTAATTGATGAACACGTATTTGATGTAGTTATATCAGTTAATTATGTTCTAGTATCAAATAGTAATTTGTGTTTCCATACAATTGTACAGTCAAAATAATTTGGAAAGTCCAGACTGTGTTTTTTTTTTTTAAATTAACGAAACACACATCGTAAACCCTGAATAACTTTTAGTTTATGAACCCGGCGAATCATTAGAATAATAATTAGTAGTCGCTATACGAGTTGGTATATCATTGAATAAATTATAAAATTCCGTAAGAAGCGAATTGAAATTTTAAACCTAGAAGTATATTTGTGTTACACATTAAAGAATAAGTAATAATTTGGTAATCCAATTGACAGACACGTAATACCTATATATTAATACGTGAAACAAAAACTTTGTACCCCTTTTGACGGAAATTGTGTGTACGTAGGAGTATGAAATTTCGCACACTTATAGTTTATATAGAGAAGGAGTGCGGAATGCTAATATTATTTTCTTAAAATTATACATGAAATATACATTAAATTATTAAAAAAGCATTACACACACTACAGCACTCACACACGAATATTAAACTATTTGTTGATTGTCAAAGTCTGTAGTCAAGTTGAAATTTTTTTAAAAAGGTTATTTATTTTCATAATTATTTGATTTTCTTGAATTAAAATTTTTAATTATGGTCGAATTTCGACCTCTGGGCGACCACTAGTTTAATTAAATGATAGTTGATAGGTAGGTATGTATATTTATGTATATTTGTTATATTTATGTATATTTTTTCAATACATTGGAATATTATTTCTAAAACATTATTTATGATCTCGAAATCACATCCATTGCAACCTTAAACATTGACGAATCCATATTAAGACCAGTTATCAATGTTACAACCACTTTGTAACTGTATTGTGCTGTAACAGCCTGTAACAGTCTAGGATTACTTTATCTCTAAACCAAATCTACGATCAATACAAGGTGCAGAATGTACACGTTTCTTATCAGGCAATTAATTACTCAGTATGCGCTCTATGGAACGTGTAGGAACATCTTGACGGTTTTTACAGCTCGCCTATTCTTCTGAGAGCGATTAAGTTTTATCGTTACATACATTATAGTTCATAGGCATCTGTAGGTCGTAATCTTCTCACGTTGAAAAGACAATTAGTAAAATGGTCTTGTGCTCGTTTACGACGTCTAGTTCGCTTACAGTTCCTAAAAGGTATTAGAAGAAATCGTAGAACAAGTTTCTATAACAAGTATTTTTTAGAAAGCTTTTGCAGTATTTAGTTGATAGAGTTCCGCTTATCGAGTTTTATTGTAGAGCAAAATGTGCATCTATTAAAAATAGTTTTATTTTTCGGATATTATAAAGAGGAAAAGTTTGCTAGTTTGTTGTTTCGTCCAACTTATTGGTAAACCATATTTTATCTCGTGTAGTTACATAACATATTTTATCTAGTGTAGTTGCATAACAAACAATAAGAGTAGCTAAGTGCGATTTAAACTCCAAAAAGAAGTTGCGTAACAAATAATAAATTAAAAGTAAAAAACCTTTTTAAAAAACAAGCTTTTATTTGAATGCACTAAAACGAAAAAAATAAATTTTTACTTTAAAACTTTTACTATCTACTTATAAAGTCATTACACATAATCTATATGATAGAAAAGCTTGTCGCGAGATAGTACCTACTCGTATTTCTTTAGTTTGAAAAATTTAATAGTTAAAATCAATCACATTAATTTATTTAATTTACTTGTTACAAGCAAATCTTGCGACAAGCTTTTATATCATATAGATTATGTGTAATGACTTTATAAGTAGATAGTAAAAGTTTTAAAGTAAAAATTTATTTTTTTCGTTTTAGTGCATTCAAATAAAAGCTTGTTTTTTAAAAAGGTTTTTTACTTTTAATTTATTTTTGACTTTTTAGTCGGTTATTACGTCACTTTATTCGAATTTTTCTTAGCAAGCCCTTTCATTTGATACCCATATTGTAGAAGTGCACTAAAAATAACTAGTCCACACTCTTGGATATGCCGCCATATTGGATTTAGAATGACGTCACAAAGTTAACCATGCGTTGGCATCCAAATTGAACCTATATACAAAATTTCAGCTCAATTGGTTGAAGATATCTGCTTCAAAATTGAGTTGCAAGATTTTACCTGAACAAACATACATACAAACCATGCATTGTCATCCAAATTGAACACGTATACAAAGTTTCAACTCAATTGCTTGAAGATATTTGCTTCAAAATTGAGTTGCAAGATTTCACCCGAACAAACATACATACATACAAACCATGCATTGTCATCCAAATTGAACCTGTATACAAAGTTTCAGCTCAATTGCTTGAAGATATTTGCTTCAAAATTGAGTTGCAAGATTTCACCTGAACAAACATACATACATACATAAATACATACAAATCATGCATTGTCATCTAAATTGAACCTGTATACAAAATTTCAGCTCAATCGGTTGAAGATATCTGCTTCAAAATTGAGTTCCAAGATTTCACCCGAACAAACATTCAATTTACATACATACATACATACATTGCAAGTTAAATAAAAGCTTGTAAAAAATGACTACACATTTTTTGAACGACATATTATGCCGAAATTAACACTATTTTGTGTTAGGATCTAATGTAATTTAAAAATTTATCTTTAATCCCATCTTTCATAATTAATTGAGGAACTGCCGACATGACTCCCTATTGAAAAATTCCATTAGGATCTCATCAAAAGCGACAAAATCCACTTAGAAACCAATAAAATAAATATAATTTGTATTGGTTTCTAAGTGGCTTCTGTCGCTTTTGACGGGATCCTAATGAAATTTTTCAATATGGCTCTTCACTGTAGTATAATACGATTAAAAGATTGAATAATTATGTTTGTTCGCAAACAAACCGACTTCAATTTATCAACGTGTAACAACCGTGGACAGAAAAATAGTCAAATAAATTCCTAGGTATCAAGTATAAGGTATAACTGAAAAAGTACAACACGAACACAACAAAAGCACCAGCTTTTGATTAAAAAATGAATCATCAAAATCGGTATTCCTAGCAAATAGCCAATATTTAAGTCAACCAAAAATACTTGCATGAATGTGATGGATGGGCGAGTAGAGGAGTTTTAGTAGCAAAGTCCCATTGACCCCTTTTACGTATGGAACCCTTAAAATGACAAACGGTTTTATAAATAGTTTTTAAAGTATTCCTTTGCCCTTTATTGTTTAACCACCGTGACGTTCCTCATTACACAGGTGCGTTTAATGTATTTTATTAATGTACGACCTCGCATTCATACATTTTGCTTATTATTCAAAAAAGTTGAATTTTTGCCTGAGAAAAGTTTTAAAATAATATGCGATGTTAAAATTGTTTGTAAATATAATAGATACTTCTATAGTAATTGATAGTATATATATACATACATAAAGACCTTGATACCGTTTTATTTAACAGGTTTCCTAAAATAATGAATAGGTATGTTTTATTAAACTCGTTTTAATATTTTCACATTCAGTTTTGAAGACTGTTCATTTTATATTTGTAAGAATATCGAAATAATGACAAAAATTCGTATATAAAGCAAACTCATATATAATTTGTATTAAGGTTGCGTATTCTAGAACGCTTAGCACAAATATGTAATTAACAAACAGGTTATTAGATAAGTAGCGCCTTTGGTTGACGACGAATTATTAATCAGTCCATTGAATATGACAGACTATAATATTTATCAATTCATGTAGGTATTCTCTTGTTTACTGGAATGGATTCTGTCTTAATGGCTATAAATAAATATGCAATAATATATGAGTAATTCAATGTTTTACCGATGCTCATGCACAGCATAAAAGGTTTGATGACGTGTCTACTGTCTAGTGATTATTCTACTTGCCGCGACCCCGACTTTTCTGAACCGTGATGCATAATACAATACATGATTTTACAAAGATGACGATTCTACGAATTTTCTAAAATTAAAGAAGAGCGAACGGCGAACACTTTTGATGCGTGTTCTTACGACTTGCGTTGGTGTTAAAGAAGTTCACATTTCTATAAATAAAATTAATTATCTGTATAAAAAATCTCCTGAAACTGATATTAAATTTTTATATGCCATAAGTATATTTACCTATGTAGGTACATAAAAAAGTATTATAATTATATAAACCACAACAGCATTTAATGTTGGTCCTATTCTATCGAAACACTTAGTTAAATTAATTTTAGAACCATCTAATAGGAATCTAGAGCTGTTCTATTATTGTCACTTATATAAAATAAACAAAAGTTTACAAGTGCTTGACATTTATACGAGATAGATATTTCATTAGCGTATGTGTGAGTGAATCTTAATATTTTTTTTTTTTTTTTTTTTTTATGTAACTAGGTTGGCAAACAAGCGTACGGCTCACCTGATGGTAAGACCGTAGCCTATAGACGCCTGCAACACCAGAAGCGTCGCAAGCGCGTTGCCGACCCTATCCCCAATCCCCCCAGGAGCTCTGGTCACCTTACTCACCACAGGAACACAATACTGCTTGAAAACAGTATTATTTAGCTGTGGTCTTCTGTAAGGTCGAGGTACTGCCCCAGTCGGGCTGCTCCATATTTTGAGCAGGAAATTTCCTGCTGTGCCCTACCTCAGTTGATATATGTATTTTGTACTACTTATAGATAAAACATGCTACATATATATATGAGTAGACGTGTGAAGACATACCTATGCATAAATCTTCGAGCAATACTTGTATATGTATATAGAAATTTGACTGGGATGTAGTTTATTGTTAGTAAAATTACACTAACTATAGGGCCAGATTAAAGTTGTTTTAGGGTTCTCAAAAGTTTGTATGAAAGTCTGTCATTTTTATGCTACAAGTTTAAGCGACTCAGATGTAGTTTTTATATTTAGTAAATGTCTGCTAAGAACAGATTTTCTGACAGAACCGGATTAATGTGGTCTAAGAGTTCAAGAAAGTTTGTATGATCGTTTTTAATTATTTGTGCTACAAGCTTGAAATTTGGCAGGGAGATAGTTAATAGTTAGATAGTAAACGTTCGCTAAAACCCAATTTTGTGATACGACTGGATTAAGGTGGTCGAAAGGCTCGAACAAGTTTGTTTGGAGGTCTTACATTTTTCATGTTTTGCCTACGCCTTATGGTTCCAGAGATATCGTGATGAGTCAATATATAGGTGGAAATCTCTTATATATTATAACTAGCTGACCCCGCAAACGTTGTTTTGCCATATATAATATTAACCCCCGCAACCCCCTCTTGTGGGTGGAATTTCGTAAAATCCGTTCTTAACTGATCTCTACTCGGCGAAAGGTATATTCCTACCAAATTTCAAGTCTCTACGCCTTGTGATTCCAGAGATATCGTGATGAGTCAATATATGGGTGGAAATCTCTTATATATATATAAGAAGATTAAGATTAGATTTTATATATATAAGAAGATTTATCAACTTGTGTATAGTAGGCATATAGAGTAGGAAGAATAAGACAAACAAGTAGATTAAAAAAAACACCAGCTCTCTTTCCCCTCTACATTATACTTACGGAAAATTTAAGTAAGACAAATCTATCTTTTTTCAATCGTAATAAATAATTTCTTGTAAATATATATATAAATGAATGTTTGTCAGTATGTCCTTTATAGAATCGTAAACAATGCATTTGATCATGTCATGATCTTCAGCAACTTTACGTAATCTCGTTATAGCATTGATATTGTATTAGTATGTACATTTTTTATCAATGCAGTCAGAAAAAAAGGAAATTCCCATTAAACCTAGTAGTTATGTCTTTGATGGTCACATTCTATCTACACAGTATGGAAGCACTCTAGTGTGACAATAAATAAAGATTCTGTGTTCGTTCATCGTGACACTCAATTGCGACACGCCATGTTGCAAAAAGGTCTTTGTACCTGTTGTACCTATTCCATGGTGGATGTATAGAATATTGAGTAACTAGTACGTAAATAAATATGTTAACCGTTTAACATTTAGATAATTGAAAGGCGTGTATTCGTATGTAACAAATAAATTCAAATATAATGTAATTCCTTTTTTAAATTACCATATTACAAATATTTTCCTACAAAGATTAAAAATTGTATTTTTAAATATAATAGACATTAAAGTTATGTATCTAATTATAATCTGTAAAACTAAATTGTTCGTTGATTGTGTCTACACGTTTCAAATTATTTTAATTTATAAATAAATTTCAATCAATTATTATTTTCAGTAATATTATAATTAGATATTATTGTTTGTAACTTAAAATCGTAGGTATAAAATATCCTAATCTGGAGTTAGATTACAGTTAGATAAATCGTTTGGCGTAGGCATGTTTACGTCATTTTGAGATGAGAAAAAAGGTAGGTGTAAAATGGAATCTTTAATTGTGATCTTTCCTTAGCTTCTTGCAAGTCTAGACAAAGATTACAACGAAATAATATATTTTATGTTTGCTTTTTATATGGCTTTTGATGAGCAGATTTTCATCGGTATTTTTCTATTTGCTCATTAACAAAATAATCTAGAAACTGACGAATTCGTTTGTCAACGAACCGAAATGTATTGGAATGACGTAACAATTCACGAGTGACGCTAAAATTTTTAATTTGCTAGTCATTAATACCTAATTTATATTAAGCTGCTCAAGGTATATTATGTTAGAATTTACTCAGTAAATTGTTATGTATGAAGCTGTTTTAGGACCATTTACAACACAAAATGTAATCTATCCCAGACAGGAGAGAAAGGAGGTGGCGGATTTATACTGATTGATATTGCGTGTCTATCTAGAGAATTGCTAAAATAATGTTTTTTGTAATATTTGTTTTAAATTCCAAACATGTATTAATATACATGTTGTGTAATATTAATATATCACTTATTATTTTTTTTATGAAGAGAAGTTCCGTTACCTATATGCCTATATCGTAGGATTGTTGTTAACAAATCGTTTAGCCATTGTTGCAAACATATTGTACGTGACCAGGTAGGCGCCAAGCTATAAATTTACAGTCTAGGCATTCGCAACACGGTAGTTACACGAGTTGATTCGACAATATCGATAGCTTTGTAAATTTCACGTAACGTGAGAATTAAAAATTAAATACATTTTACAATATAATAAAATATTACCTATTCTAACTTAAAAAATGCAGCAAGGCTGAAGGCATGCAATACATAAATATTTAATAGTAATTTGTGGTGTAATAAATTAACTGCTAGTTAGGATCAACACTTCAGCCACTTGTGGCGATTAAAAATAATTTCCTTATTAAAGGAATAACGGATTTAATTAATTATGCACTTGGGCAGAGGACACACTTTTGTAGTGTTTCAAGGTGCATTTACAAAGTAACTATATATTGCACTAAAAGAAGACTGACTATTTACTAAAATAAAGAGGCTTGCAACTAAAATAAAACTATGAATAAAACAAATATCACCAAAGTTATGAACACATGTTTTCATTTGAAACAGATAGCACAGATTTATTAATCTCAATGAAGCCTATAAAGTTATTTTAAGCTGGTAGAGTCAGTACGTCTTTGTTACTGTGTACGTCGAATGACATAAAGCAGATTGGTATGATGATTTTTATTTACTCAGCAATTAGGACCATCTGTTGATCTCACATGTGATTTATGTCGCGAAATTCGTGAAGTCATATAATCACGATCGTTCTGAGAAAACATTTCGCGATTTACATCCATTGTATGTTAATAGTCTTCGTTGGGAGTCGATCGAGACATGACCAACTTTTCAATAGCACACATAAATGGTAATGTGTTATAATGATTTTTTGTACCTATACATTTTTGTAGGATGTTCATGTCTGCACTTATTTCACTATTAGTCTGAACAAGTTCTATATGTTTTTTTTTTAACAATTCTGTTGTTAGATTTGTCTAAAACTACGTCGTCTTTGTTCAACTTATTAAATTGTATATTGAAACAATATTCAAATCAAAGTCAAAGTATCTATTAATTATATCAATTATAAATTTGTAAGATATTGTACCTAACAGCTTTACGTACTTATATCCCTATTAAGTAAGTAACAGGAAACAGCTATTTATTTAAATAATTTGCATTCTGTTACCAGCTTTGCTTTATACTGTATTTGTTTTGTAAATCTAGCAAATTTATTCAATTGGTGGGTAAACGAAGTATATGGCATTTTAACAAGTATCCTTAATAGTGATAGAATCCGTCAGTGTTAGAGCAATAAAGAGTAATAAGCAAAGTGGACGTAAACCGCCCACTTCTTCTTCAATTGAGATTGAGCTATTACTAAATTGACCTTCTTCGTTTTAAAGTCTACGTAATATTTATTCGAGAGGCGATAGGTAAAACTGATTTGTGTCCAAGACATGAACAGTTCTAAAAATAAATATTAAAAAAAAATATGATATTGTCTTAATTGCCTTTAACTAATTAACCCAGGATATCAAATTTCACAAAATTCCAATTAGCGGTAGTACAAAACTACAAATACAGTATTATGGAATTCGTTACTGAATTTTTTCTTTATTTTATATAGGTATATAAAGTAATTAATATTATAATATAAAAATGTATAACTATACTTAGGATATTATATAAAAATACAGATAGCAAAAAATTAATTTCTTATTTTATTTGTTTGTTTGAACGCGCTAATCTCAGAGACTACTATCCGATTTGAAAAAAAATTCAGTGGTAGATTTCGTTTCGCAAAAATCATGCATGACAGAATTGTTCCTATTCCACGCGGACGATGTCGCAGGCAGACGCTAGTAATATTTATAAAATTGGACAGATATTGAGAACTAATTGAATATATCTAGTTAAACTTAATTATATTCAAAGTACAATATTAATTGTTCCTAAAACCAATACTTTTTTATAAAAAAATAAATAAATAGGCATAATACATAGTTTTTGATTCGTTGATCGGCGTGATCGATTTGGTTAAATTCTTTGTTTTAAAAATGTCTTACAGTTTCTGTCTAGAGATAAGATAACTGTTATAAACATTACCTAATGAGCACGTAGGAATGTTTGAACTAATTATGCGCATGAGCTAACCTTTCGATCTCAGTAGGTTACACTTGTTTACCTTTACGAGTAGATATTTATTATAAAAAACGTTTAATAATATTGATAATTATCATTTTTATTTTAATTAACACATCTAAGTATTTACATTATGAATTCCATCACGCTAATATTAAAAGCTATTAAGAGGGCATTTGTTGGAAGAATATTACCCCTTTGGTAATTAGAAAGACATGACGCTGCTCCGACCTCAGAGAGCTATTCGCGTCGGTGATCTCATCGAGCCCACGTCCTCGCTTAAACTCGTTTCTGACTTGTTTACTTCATGTAAAACTTAACGTTTCCAGCCAGGTCGTTCTGCAATCTTACGTCATCTTTGATACACGAGCGTAAATTTCTTTTTTGCATTCCAAAATACGAATTGTCGGTAGCCATATTGTTTTATTTCTGTTTGCATTGAAATTTATAAAGAAACTAGCTGTACCCGCGACTTGGTCCGCGTGGAATTTAACAATAGTTATTGTTCAGTTTGTAGTTATAAAATAAAAAAAATCTAAAATAAAAGTAGCCTAAGTTATTCCTTGTTACATCAGCTATCTGCCAGTCCCGTCAAAATCGGTCAGATTAGCCGGACCAAACAGACAGACAGGCAGACAGATAGACAGACAGACAGAGAGACAAAAATTAAAAAAAAATCTTATTTTAGTATATATATACCGTGTATACATACAACATTTGAATTCAGTAAAAAGCGGTTATTTTAATATTACAAACAGACACTCCAATTTTATTTATTTGTATAGATAGTTTTGAAGCTAATGTCTAATGTCTATTACCAACTCGTACATAATTATGTGTATAAAGCCTGGGTGACACGCAACGATAAATTGTATCAATTTGCAGATTGTTCCAATTTATCGTTGCGTGTAGACGGGAGATTGTAACGATTTATTGGGATTTGAGTTGGAGTGACATCGACATCGATAAATCGTTCAATAAATTGTTACAATTTATCGTTGCGTGTCACCCGGGCTTTATATAAGTACGGTATAAATTATACTTGTATTGTGTAGAAAATTTAACAATAACTAATAGAAAAATGTACACTTAATTATAAACAAGTCGAGAAGTAGGTATTGTATAGAAGTCAATTTAAGTCAAGTTTTAATCAGTTACTTTTTTAAAGACGATAAAATATTATTTATTTGTTTGTAATTATGTAGACTATGTTATTATTAAAGATATCTATTGTATATATTCGCTACCAGTTTTTATCACCAAATTCGACTGATATTTCTTCAGCTGGTTCGTTTATAAAATTGCACACGAGCAAGATTTTTGTCTTTAAAAATAAAAGGAATTTAGTATGTACCTACATTCTAGACACGTGAAACAAAAATATAGTGATTATTTGATAAGATATTATTGCAATTTGTTTTGTATTGTAGAATAGAAATATATAATAAACGTATTCTAGCAAAATATACGCACCAAACACAGCAGCGATTATTTGGCTTAAGTATGAATTAAGTTACGAAAGTCAAAACTTTGACGTGGCATTGCAGTCTTTATTGATAAGTACTCAAAAGTGATATTTGTACGAACAACTTAATGAACGTGGTATTTTTATATTCTCATGCAAAGTCGTATAAGGTCAGTAAAAAGATTGACCTCAATACTCTGCAAGTCTGCACATGGAAAGTTGCTGCGGGAGACAAACCAAAAATGGTTTGAATACTGAAATAAGAATTTAAGCAGACTTCAAAAGTGCGACAATTTAGGTATGTTCATAAAAGGTTGTCTCAGAAAATTTCTGTTTTTTACTCACAATCAGATTAAATTCAAAAAAATGTCAACAAAATTAATTACATTAATTCCCAATGTAAATAAAAATTAACAAAAATAAAATAAATAAAATAACGATTTAACACTATGATAAATACACCATAAGCAAAAAGAATAAAGTGAGGTGTCTGGGTCTCTATTTACTATGACATAATTCAACTACATAGTTTTATCATTGGATGCAAAGACTATGTCTTTGATTGGATGTAAGTACTCGTTTAATCGCGGAACTTCAATAAAAATAACGTAAATAAAATAACATTTATTTGCACATCCTCGTTATTATATGCCTGAGCATTAAGAGGTCGTCATTGAATTAAGCTAAATCGTTTTTAGTACTCGATTTGTCTTCATTTCCAGGAAGTAATAAATGCAATCCACACAGCAAGCCTCTACATTACGCTGGTAGAGATTTTATTCTACTAATAATTCTACAGTTATCTCAAACAATAAGTCTCTAAAGTTGATATTCTGTTAACTACCCTATAAAACTTAAGTAGGTACAAAGACATTTACCAACTGATATAGAATATTGCATATAACTAGCGACCCGCCCCGGCTTCGCACGAGTGCAAAAACGATTAGCGTTCATCTACTATATTATGCATGTATTATACTTATAAACCTTTCACTGGAATCACTCTATTTAATAAAGAAAACCGCACAAAATCCGTTGCGTAGTTTTAAAGATCTAAGCATACAGGCAGCGGGAAGTGACTTTGTTTTATACTATCTATGTAGAGATATTGTAAAGTTGAAAGTTTATTTCTACGAATAGGCAAGTATATTTCAGAATATATTCGATATGTATAAATATTATTGTGTTTGATAGTCTGTTTATTCAGGTAAATTTATCTATAAAAGGTAGTTAAGAAATATTATAGCTCTCATACAGGCAGATCAGTTACCATAGACAGCAAGCAATCTCAAAATTAACACAGAAACCACGGCCCAACCAAGACACGATTCGTAACTTTATAATGTGTGGTATTCTCGTACCTATTTGAAATATAATTGTTTTTATTCATTACGTAATATCCACACACCTTAGTTATTTTTAACTTATTTTTAAGGCTATGCATGCTATCCTTAGATAAGATTTTGTGGGTGTGAGGAAAGACGTCTTAAGACTAAAAAAATACTGTTTGCTGATAACAATCCTTATTTATACAACTTTTGCAATGCTTAATTTGTATCCATAGCGATAATTTCTACTACATTTTCTTGAGTAGGTACTTTTGACACTGTTTTTTAGATTGCAATTTAATATTTTATGAATAATTCGTTTTTAAACAATATTTAACGCCGAGGAGTTGCAGACGTCTATAGGCTACGGTAATCGCTTACCATCAGGTGAGCTGTATGCTTGATTGCCGACCTAATCATATTAAAAAAAAAAAACAACTAATAATGGTCTTTATGCATTACATGATACAAAAAACCAATTAGTCAATAAGCCGGTGAGAGTTAGCTGGCATTAATGTGTAGGTGTTGCATTATGAGCTAGTCACAGTCGTAGAAGGCCGTCGACCATATGGCCTGTCTTGTAACAAATCACGCAAGATAAAATAAAAGAATCACAGTGTTTTTAGCGTAACGTTAATTTATAGGTAGGGATCCCTAGTACATATTTTCACCTGATTAGTATCAAGCTAATTTTCTGGGAGTAGCTTCATTTTGACGAGACGAACAAAAAGTTCCTCTTCGAAAACTCTCGATTGTGGTAGATAATAGAGTTAGCAGGAGATAGAGCAACAGTGAGCGTAGGACCGGGATAACGTACCACGCAATTTGTAGGACAATATTACCATCAAATAATATAAATATTAACTAACTAAAAGAAAAAAAAAAAATCAGAAAAAAAAATCAATTTTTGATGACCTTACGAGGTCATCAAGTTGATGACCTCGTAAGGTCATCAAAAATTATTACTAACCAGCTGATTTTTTTTCTTTTATCCCGGTCCTACGCTCACTGTTGCTCTATCTCCTGCTAACTCTATTATCTACCACAATCGAGAGTTTTCGAAGAGGAACTTTTTGTTCGTCTCATCAAAATGAAGCTACTCCCGGAAAATTAGCTTGATACTAATCAGGTGAAAAATATGTACTAGGGATCCCTACTGGTCTAAGATCCGAGAAGGTAAATCTTCCCTCATCTGTTAATTAGAAGAAACAATTTTTTATAGGCTTATTTCAATATTGTGAGTTTATAAAAACAACCTCTGCCACCATAAGCCTGATGCAATTTTTTTTTTTATCTTTTCCCTCTCATGTTAATTACATGTGGTAAGCTAAAACCGTTAATATTTTACATTATATACCTGACTGTAGTAGGCAGCCATCTCTATGATTGCTACACTTACCTGCAGCCAGGTCAGTAACCTCAGTCAGAGTAACCTGGCTGCAGGTAAGTATAGCAATCATAGAGATGGGTGCCTACTATAGTCAGGTATATAATGTAAAATATTAACGGTTTTAGCTTACCACATGTAATTAACATGAGAGGGAAAAGATTTTTTAGAAGAAAAAAAAATTTTTTTTAAGTATTATTATTTGCAGCAGGCTTATGGTGGCAGAGGTTGTTTTTATAAATTCACAATATTGAAATCAGCCTATAAAAAATTGTTTCATCTAATTAACAGATGAGGGAAGATTTTGTTATATTCCGGATCTTAGACCATACCTATTATATTTATTTTTCTTAAAATTGAAAAGGGAAAGTATGATTTAAATTCTGTCATTTATTTATTACATAATGATCTTAAGCATTATAAATATGTACATAACATATATAATTAAAGACATATTTTACCTAATTGCAGTTTTGAAGATAATTATTTTATTATCGTATCAAAAAATATATCAATAATTGGAGATTAATAGGAGTTTTATAACTTTTTGCGTTGATATTCATGTTTTATTAACATAATTATTTCCGCTGAATGATTATTTTGGACCTCGAAACCAACAATAGGTCACCTCGATTACCGTGGTTCGTGGACAAAACTAATAATGCCTTAAAAGTAATGGTGACATGAAAAGAGCATAATAATAATTATTATTTATTCTTTAAACAAAATTTTAATTCAGCCTCAATTTTAATAGAAGACCGCTTTGGTGTAATGGTGAGTGTGCAGTGTCTGGGGCGCCTGAACACCGACGGTCGCGGGTTCGATTCCCGTTCGGAGTGGATATTTGTGTTTATACAAATATTTATTTCCGGTCTGGTTGTTAGTCCTTGTGGATCTCTCCATCGAGCCTCGGAAAGCACGTTAAGCTGTCGGTCTCGGTTGTTATCATGTACACCTGATAGCGATTGTTACTCATAGTATCTAGGGATTATATTCACCAACCCGCAGTGGAGCAGCGTGGTGGATTAAGATCTAATCCTTCTCCTACTATACCTATGGGGAAAAAGGCCTATGCCCAGCCGTGGGATGCTACAGGCTGAATCGTAGCGTAAGCGTAGTTTTAATAATCAATTGGGATTTTTTTAAATTAGATATTTAAGTTAAGAACATCATTAGTGATCTCATTACCTAAAATGGAACCCCGAAAGTGTTTAAACATACTAGTCTAAACCAAAAGAGACTAATCAACAAGTTTTGATATCCATATTTAGATGTACCAAGTAGTGCCTTATTTAAAAGATAATAATGGTATAGGTTTACCAAAACATTTTGAGACAAAAGGTACAAAATACATTATACATATATTATTGAAGCCGCGTTGGCGCAGTGGTCACAGCACTGGATTGCGATTGGCTGTTGCGCGGGCGGTTGCGGGTTCGATACCCGCACACGACAACATTTGTATTGGCCATACAGATGTTTGCCGTGGTCTGGGTGTTTGTGCAGTCCTTGTGGGTCTCCCCACCGTGCCTCGGAGAGCACGTTAAGTCGTCGGTCCCGTTTGTTACCATTTACACCAAAGCCTGATAGCGATCGTTACTCGTAGTAAGGAATATACCCCCTTACTATGAGTAACGATGACCCTTCCCTACATGGGGAAGAGGCCTATGCCCAACAGTGGGATATTACAGGCTAAATCGTGATCGTGATTATATTATGTTATTACTCGGCGATTGTACTTCTGCCGTATCTTGATCTTCTCACGACGCCGTCGTTCCGCGTCGATGACCGTGGACCGTGGTGCCTTGTCAAAATGCTAATGCGAATTCGCCGAAACTGAAACACATTTTATTTACTTACTACATATCAACAAGTAAAGCCGACAAAGGAACTTACGTATTACCAAATCTTATTTTTAAAGACAATTACACGTATTCCAAAAACCTTGGTAATATACTGTTACATTAAATTCAATTGTATTTTTTTCCTCATAAAAGTATCGTTTACACATTAACATTCATTTCAATCATGACATCATAGACACTTTGTTGCGTGATTTACGTTTTATTTTATTAGGTACATACATTTTAAAAACTCGATAACCCAAAGCTATTGTAGTAAATCATAAAATAATCGATACTTCTGTTAACTGCATACAATTTCATACATAAACCACAACAAAGCGTTTGTTTATTAACAGACATGTCATATGTATTTTTTGCACGTTACTTTTACATATTATATAGTACTAGTTGACCCCGCAAACGTTGTTTTGCAATCCCTGTGCACCCCCTCTACGCCTTATGGTTCCAGAGATATCGTGATAAGTCAATATATAGGTGGAAATTACATTTACATATTATATAGTATGAGTAAATATGTATATAAAATTGCATAGAATTATTATCATCAATCTCATTTTATAAAAATCTGTAATTATAGTATATTGTATTATCTGTGTATCTGTCCGGATAATCGGGTCTTTACTCTTTACTGTGCCTATAATTGTGTACAATATAGTCAGCTACAGTAAATATAAAAATAAATCTCAAGTACAATTCTATCATTGGATATTTGTAGCATAATGTTGTCATGTAACTAAACATTTCTTAAGAAGTAAATTAATCACACTTATTGAAATCTCAAGTCTGGTTGAGTAATAATCCCAATATAGTTGGGACCAGTCGTTATTGCCTGACTCATTGAAGAACATCTTGCAAAACCATCGGTTATTTGAGAACAGTAGGTAAATTAGTAAAGTTAAATTTGTTCAACATTTTATCAAATCTAACGTTATCTATACTAATATATAAAGCTGAAGAGTTTGTTTGTTTGTTTGAACGCGGTAATCTCTGGTTCTACTGGGCTGATTTGAAAAATTCTTTCAGTGTTAGATAGCCCATGTATCGAGCAAGGCTATAGGCTATGTATCATCACGCTAAGACCAATAGGAGCGGAGTCCACGCCGACGAAGTCGCGCGCAGAAGCTAGTTTATGACTAAAATTAAAATATTTAGCAATTAATTGCGATTCAGTGGGTAATATACCTAATTTATCTGTTTTAAATTACTTTAAAAAAATTGTTACCTTTAGTTTATCATAAAGAAGCTTTGAATTCAAAATATATAGGTACCCATATTTGTTTAATATGTAGGATATTAATTATCATGTTGTTTGCAGAATTCTTACAGCCTAATAAAATTGACGTATTAATTACGTGTAAATTAAATATTAAGTATTTAACTTTTTTTTCAAACCGGCAAGAATATCACTTAAGTTTCGGGTGTCAAATGTTTATCTGATATTACTGTACTAGTTTAAGCTTGTATGTGCTTACATAATTATGTACATATAAACGCTTTTATAAATTGCATTATGCAGTCTCTGGCATCCTCAACTGCAGATACAGTTTAAACACTAAGAGTAGGATTATGTCATCGATATTAATTGCAACAAGTGAATACATATATCTAAATAAAAATCAAAAAAATATTTTATTCAAATAGGCTTCGAAAGCACTTTTGAATTGTCATCTTAGACATTAAAAATTATATTGTCTTATTAATTCTTTTAAGTAATAATTGTGTTTGCTCGCAAACGAAAAAAAACCGACTTCAATTACATCGACAAGTAATACAACGTAATAAGACGAAAAAATAGTCAAGTAAATACGCGCTATTAAAGATTACTCACAAAGTTGTAATCAGTTTTCGATCTAATTTAAACAAAACTACAAGACAAGTATTAGCTTTCGATTAAAGTAAGAATCATCGAAATCTGTACACCGAGTAAAAAGTTATGCGGTATAATATAACGTCGGTCGACGAAAAAGTAGTCACGTAAATACGCATTATTAGATATAACTCTAAAAGTACTTGTCAGATCTCAATTAAATTAAAATGGGACCACATGACACACAACACCTTTCAATTACAACAAAATTGATCGAAATCGGTCCACCCAGTCAAAAGTTCTGAGCTAACATACATAAAAAAAAACATACGTGTCGAATTGAGAACCTCCTCCTTTTTGGAAGTCGGTTAAAAAGTGAAGCTAACACCAATTAGGAATGTAGACTCTGCAGAAAAGAATCGGCAAGAAACTAAGCAGTTATTATTTAATTTAAAAAAAATATAAAATTGCATACAGTACAGGGTCACTAAATCCACATATCTTTATCATTAACTAGCTTCTGCGCGTGACTTCGTCGGCGTGCACTCCGCTGCTATTGGTCTTAGCGTGACAATACATAGCCTATAGCCTTCCTCGATAAATGGGCTATCTAACAGTGAAAGAATTTTTCGAATCGGCCCAGTAGTTCCAGAGATTAGCGCGTTCAAACAAACAAACAAACAAACAAACAAACAAACAACAAACAAACAAACAAACAAACTCTTCAGCTTTATATATTAGTATAGATTTATAATCCTGCCCTCGAATAATAAGCTATTAATTTTTTTTAAAGATTTTTTATACACGTTATTACCTACTCTCATTTGAAAACAAATTTTTGACACTGTACCATACATGCGATTAATATTCGATAAAATATTCTTAGGGCCTATTTCGAGCAAAATATAAGAATGTGTAGTTTATTATTATTTTACTTAGGTATGTTATTTTCTGTGAATAGATAGATAGACTCTAAAAATATTTTTAATTTATTACAAGAATTTTTTTAAATAACACACATGTAAGTAAGTTTAGTAAGTTATGATTTTATAACGTTCTTGAATCTTACTGCATTATTATGTTTTTTATCGTTATTATTACAAGTGTTTTACTAGAAAATATATTACTGGGACAGTATCAATATGGTCATGAACACTGAATATATGATATATTATGATATTACCTACTTCTTAATGCCAAGCAGTAAATCAAAGGCTTCACAATATAGTTATTGTTGTTAGTAGTTTGCAAACAACCCCACTCTTCTTACTTTCCTATGTTAAAAAGTCTAACAAAAACTATTTCTTTAATCTAGACATGTTAATATACGAGTACCTATATACGAGTTCATGTCATGATCATGTAATGCGAATATAGCCGTATTGAGCAAAAAAACATGTTTTGTTTTTTAGACCGAACCAAAAATATATTACAATTTGTTAAAGGACTGCTTTTTAGAATAAACATAAGTATATAGGTAGACGAGAGACGAGAAGTAGGCACGCATATAAAGGCATAGTGATCGATAAAAGAATAAAGGCGTAATAAGGACATGTTTGATTCCCATCGCTAGGCGACAAATTGTATTAGAAATACATACACCCGTTCAACAACCTATTTCTATAGCCCTGTAATAGTCTAGTCAACAATCCTATAATTATTTATTTTTAAATTCCTTTAGTGTTAATACATAGTTTCGGAGTTATTAACAAAAAACGAAATTCCTTTTTTTTTTGCAACTCAATTTGATGATGCCAATGATGGCTACAATATACTCGTACATTTACTTACAATTCTTGTTTAAACACAATACACTACAATATATTGATTAATTTATTGTAAATAATAGTAAGGTAAGTAGTAATTTACTACTATTAGGTATTTATGTACCTCAAAATATAACTTTAGACTTTCTTAACATTTAATTATCATTAGCAGCACTTGAAATTAAATAAAACCAAAGTATTTCAATTAAGAGTACGTAAAATTGAAATTACGATTAAGTAAGTACTTAAAATTTAATTTCAATTTAATTTTCAATTTTTTTTACACTTTTTACTAAACTTTCGTATTTTTACATTTATTAATATGGTAAAGTTCGAGAACTTCTCTAAAGAAAACATTTCAATTCAGTTTATGAAACCTTACAAGCCGACTGGTATTGAATCATCGCTATATCGGGACTACGAACCGCCCACTTAGGATTTAAAGCTTCTTTGTTCTCTTAAATGATCCAATTTCTCTCTTTGTTTATCTCTGAAAAAAAGTCAACTTACACAATTAGTCAATTATTAAAACAATTACATAAGTCCTTATTATCCCGAGTGTACTTGTTAATGCAATTTGGTAATTTAATCCCTAAGAAGGCTTGAATTTAAAATAAAATAAATATTTTTATTTAATTAAAGGCATTTAAAACTAAGTTACACTAAACATTTATTATTATCGTTAGTTACGTTCATGAAAATCTGTTGCTATGTATGTAGGTACATAATCGTTGCCGTGTGATAGATTACTTGATATCTTTTGTGACCTAGATTTGCAATTTATGATTTCGTTTAAAAAATAATTTCTTATTAAGTTTTATATTTTAGATTACAGAGCTCACTTTGTTTGAAGCAATTATACAAGTATAAAAGTTGTTTGATTTAAGAAAAAAAAAAAAATGAAAATAATTCAGTGCGCGGCAACAACGTTCAATCATTACGGCAGTAGGTAAATCGCGTCGCGTAGCGGCAGACTACGCGTTCTTTTTCATTACTTTTCATTATCAAAATACATATATGTATGTTAATCTAAAGCTTTTATTTCAACTTAACAATAATTATAATAAGTAGAACAATTACAACAATAAAGTTACGTTTATTGTAATTGTGCTACGAGTATTTATAAAATTAATTTGAACGTTAATTTTGTTTATCAAAGTAGATATATAATCAGTATAAAATATGCTTTTCATATGGAAAATTCGAAAGTATTAAAAGTGTAAATAGTGTTTAATATTCGCAATGGAAGCCTGCTATGGCCGAATTGCTTACTCTACCGCCTCTACCAACGAGAAAACGTTTCCCATTGTTTTTACATCCCTATCTTATCGAAAGGTAAGTTATAACTCGAGGTGACACGAGAGAGAGAGAGAGAGAGAGAGTTTGAGCACTCTAAGTAAATACAGCATTAACTATATTCTTAAACTTATCCAAGATGTAGCGATCAGAGATCTACTTTTGCATCATCATAATAAATAATTATTATACCTACTATTAATCAATTAAGCCTTTTTTATTTCCTCAATAAAAATAGGTAGGGATCCCTAGTATATATTTTTCACCTGATTAGTATCAAGCTAATTTTCCGGAGTAGCTTCATTTTGATGAGACGAACAAAAAGTTCCTCTTCGAAAACTCCAACCAGAACAAACACAACACAACCAACACAGAAAACCAAACCAGGATAACGTACCACGCAATTTGGAGGACAATAGTACCATCAAATTATATAATACTAGCCGACCCGTGCCCACTTCGTTGGGCGTTATAATCCATTTCACATAAGAAGGGTACGGTGAAATTTGATATGTTCCAATACACTCTCACTATTTTCAGCAAATCAGATAAATATAAATGTTTTAAAATCACCAATTAATTTCTAAGGCAAATAATAATGCTTGATTAGATTGAATTGTTGACACGGCACGTCAGAGGGCGCAGGTTCAAATCCTGCTGATTTAAAATCTTTATATATTTTTATCTTTTTCCTTTTATCTTGTCACTCCTGAATAGTGTAGCTTTCTGTTAGCGAAAGAATTTTCATGATCGGATCAGTATTTGCGAAGATTACCCCGTATATACAAACAAAGTTATAAACTTTACCTCTTTATAATATTAGTATAGATTAATTAACTAAAAGAAAAAAAATTCAGCTGGTTAGTAATAATTTTTGATGACCTTACGAGGTCATCAACTTGATGACCTCGTAAAGTCATCAAAAATTAATTTTTTTTTCTGATTTTTTTTTCTTTTAGTTAGTTAATATTTATATAATTTGATGGTAATATTGTCCTACAAATTGCGTGGTACGTTATCCCGATCCTACGCTCACTACTGCTTTATCTCCTGCTAACTCTATTATCTACCACAATCGAGAGTTTTCGAAGAGGAACTTTTTGTTCGTCTCATCAAAATGAAGCTACTCCCAGAAAATTAGCTTGATACTAATCAGGTGAAAAATATGTACTAGGGATCCCTACCTAAAAGTTAATTTTACATTAATTATAATTACGATAAGTTAATTTTAAATTAAATATAATCGATTTCAATTGCATGCAATAATATTAATAAAATTCAAAACAAAAAAAGATACATAAAATTCTTAACTAAGTTTCAAAATTAATTGTCTAAATTTAATTTCATTTAATAATTCTTAAAAACATCTCTTTGTTTTTTGAGGACCTCTTTGTAGAGTAAAGGCCTCCTCCATTTTTGTCCACATAATTCTGTCACTCGCTTTATAACTCCATTCTTTTCCCGCTGTTTTCAAAATTTCATCGAGCCATCTTTCCGCCGATCTACCCCTGTTTCTATACCTATCTTTTGGTCCACCTGTCTTCTTTCATACGTGCAATGTGGCCGGCCCACTTCCATTTCAGTCTTTTACAGTGTTCCAGAGCATCGATTAAATTTGTTGTTTTTGTTATATCCGTGTTTCTCTTTTTGTGTCTCAACTTTATATTTAGAATGCTCCGTTCCATGGCTCTTTGAGTTGTTAATATTTTGTTTCTCGTTCATTTGTTGAAAATCCATGTTTGGGATGCGTAGGTGAGAGATGGTAAAACACAAGAGTCCAACACAATTTTCTTTAGCTTCATTGACATATTTGACTTAAGAATTTCTTTAAAGCTCCAATATTCCAGGCTATGTTTACGCGTCTGATTAACTCATATTGGTGTCTGGTTTGGTCACTCATATTGGTGTCTGGTGAGAGGTCACTTCTTCGTGTCATTTTGCTTTTTGTTGCGAAAGAAATTTATTATCTGTATTTTCCGGCTTCTTTTTTTTGCGAAATATAGTTCCATTTTATTTTTCTTGCTTCGATTTTTAGAAATAATTTAATGTTATCTCTCAATAACTGTAACTGCTTCCGGAGAGTGCGATAAATTTCTCTTTTGACGCTCGTGTTTGGTATTAACTTTTCCAGATAGAATTACTAGTTTGTTATATTTTATAAATGCCCTGTTTCCTTGTTCTCGTTCTTGTTGTAGCTGGGAACTAAGCTTCTTTCTTTCTTCAAGAACTTCAGGGGGAAAGTCCTCTCTAATGTAGAAATTACCGGAAGTTTGCACCATTTTCTTGTTTTTGATTAATTCTATTTTTTTGCCCATGGTAGTGAAGGTAACAATTATGGGTCTTATCTTTTCAGATTTTTTCCCATGCGCGATACTCACTCAATATCACTTTTTCCGCAATCTACTTTCATAATATTATTTATAATATCTAAAATATTATTTTGTAAGGTAAAATAGCTATCTTCAGATTCTTGTACTCCGAAGAAAATTATATTTTTCTTCCTTATTATTCTTTCAAATTATTGAATTTTTTGTGCTTGTAATTCTGTAATTTTTTCTAACTGCTGTTGTCTGGTTTCAGATACGATAAATTTTTCATATATATTTTTATTAATACTGTTTGGAATACTCTCGTTAATTTCTTCTAGCTCCCTTCCCTGTTCATTGAATTTTGCTTGTAAGTCTTTTAACAATTCTGTGATTTCTTCCATTTTTTAATTTTTTATGCCCTCTAGCGGTACTTTGTAGTACTAGCTTCAATTTTGCCCTTAGCTAAGTTGATCGGTAGGTAGGTATTTAAAAGATATAAACAGTTCTTTCGATTTGTAACAGATGGCGCTTTTTTCAGAAAATTTTTAATATCGGATCGATGATTATTCGTTTTTCTAATGTTTAGGTTTTTTATGTTTTTTCAGAATGTTATTATGATTGTCACATACTGTTTCACTCTCATTAATTATATTTCCATGATAAATTTAGTGTTTATTGTGAGTCAATTCATATCTACATACCTATATTAAAATGTCTTATTTTTCACTTTCACTTGCTTTTTGTTTTGAGTTTTTCACTGTTTTTCCAGGTTTATTTATTATTTTTACACGATACACACAGAACCAATGTTTACTGTTGCGCGACCCCGTTTTTAGGTTATTATTCAAATATTCATATTAATCATGTCAAATATATAAACCTTAAACATTTTAAATCATATCAAAAATTCTCAATATCATAATAAATATAATCATATCAATAAAAATGTATAAATCTTGACTTATATCGGATGTTTACGTATATAAACACGAAAAGTCTTTTATCCTAGGTCTAATTGTCAATAATTGTTCAATATCAGTACAAAATCGTTTAATACTATACTATATAATAATTATATTACTATACTCGTGTAACATAATTATAGCGTATTCTTGGTATTTATTGCTGTTTTGTTTTAGGCATCACCGCTGCCCACACAACGATGTCCCGGAGCCATTGTTCGATGTGGAGCACACTACGAGCGTGGTCTCTGCATACAAACAAGATTACGACGAAAAGCATGTCAGTCGTACCACGGCTGTTTATCAAGAAGATCATCTTAAGCTTGAAGGAGACTTCCAAGAACCAGAACGCCCTCGTTGGCAACCAGTTGAGCGACCTAAACCAACTAAACCAGAAGATAATCTAAGACCAGAAGGAGAATTTACCACTCCCGAAAAACAAACCTGGCGTCCAGCTGAACGCCAAAAACCTACTAAGCCAGAAGACAATTTGCGTCCAGAAGGTGATTTTGAGAAGCGCAAACCAGAAGAGTGGCGTCCTGGAGACAGAGCTCCCGTTCGTCGACCAGAAGACAATCTAAAACCAGAAGGTGCATTCTCGACTCCCGAGAAAGAAATTTGGCGTCCAGCTGAGCGTCAAAAACCTAAAAAACCAGAAGACAATCTACGACCTGAAGGAGATTTTGAGAAACGTAAGCCCGAAGAATGGCAGCCTGGAGATAGAGCCCCAGTTCGTCGTCCACAAGACAATTTGAAACCAGAAGGCGATTTTGAGGATAGAAGACCTGAGCAATGGAGACCAGGTGATAGGGCTCCTGTGCGACGTCCAGAAGATAATTTAAAACCGGAAGGGGAATTTGAAAGAAGGCGACCAGAAGAATGGCAACCAGGTGACCGTGCACCCATCCGACGCCCTGAAGACAATCTTAAGCCGGAAGGAGATTTTTCAACTCCTGAAAAAGAGCCATGGCGACCAGCTGAACGTCAAAAGCCTAAGAAACCAGAAGACAATTTACGCCCGGAAGGTGAATTTGAGAGACGTAAGCCTGAAGAATGGCAACCTGGTGATAGAGCACCTGTGCGCCGCCCAGAAGATAATTTAAAACCTGAAGGCGATTTTGAAGATAGAAGACCAGAAAAATGGCAGCCAGGAGATCGAGCACCTGTTAAACGCCCAGAAGACAATTTAAGACCAGAAGGCGATTTTGAAAAAAGACGACCCGAAGAATGGCGTCCAGGAGATCGAGCACCCACTCGTCGGCCTGAAGATAATCTTAAACCTGAAGGTGACTTTACCACTCCAGAAAAGGAACCTTGGCGCCCTGCAGAACGTCCAAAAGCAAAAAAACCGGAAGACAATTTACGCCCAGAAGGAGATTTTGAAAAACGTAAGCCTGAAGAGTGGCAGCCTGGTGATAGAGCACCTGTGCGCCGCCCTGAAGATAATTTAAAACCTGAAGGCGATTTTGAAGATAGAAGACCAGAAAAATGGCAGCCAGGAGATCGAGCACCTGTTAAACGCCCAGAAGATAATTTAAGACCAGAAGGCGATTTTGAAAAAAGACGACCCGAAGAATGGCGTCCAGGTGATCGAGCGCCCATTCGTCGGCCTGAAGATAATCTTAAACCTGAAGGTGACTTTACCACTCCAGAAAAGGAACCTTGGCGTCCTGCAGAACGTCCAAAAGCAAAAAAACCGGAAGACAATTTACGCCCTGAAGGTGATTTTGAAAAACGTAAGCCTGAAGAGTGGCGTCCTGGTGACAGAGCACTTGTGCGTAGGCCAGAAGATAATTTAAAACCTGAAGGTGATTTCGAAAAAAGAAAACCAGAAGAATGGCAACCAGGAGACAGAGCTCCAGTTAAGCGCCCCGACGATAATTTAAGACCAGAAGGGGAATTCACTACGCCTAAAAAGGATGAATGGAAACCTGCTGAGCGACCCCAACAGACAAAACCTATTGATAATCTAAAACCTGAAGGTGAATTTACAACTTCAAGAACGATAACAGAAGACTATAAAGTTGTTACGGGTGAAAGAGCTGAAATAATACGACGTACTGATAACATAATTACTGAAGGGGAATTCACAGGTACGTCAATTTACGATTATATTTACACTATTAATATAATTATATTCACACATCTGATAATCATAATAAAAACAGTTAAATAACGAATCTTCTTTCATAGTATCCAATAGTGTAACAATAATGTTACTTAGAAACAGGTTTTATGCGTAAACTTTTGGCTCAAAGCTATTTTTTCATTTATGAAATTAATCCATAAGAACGACTTAAAGAACAGATTTTATTATAATTCACTACTACAAGTATTTTGAATTATTATCTTTGAGTAAAAATTTAGTGTCGATAAAAAACCTATTTCTTTATAAGTTTTTTAACCTTTATTTTAAAAAGTTGTGTGTTCTTTTAAAAAAAAATATCTTAAATTTATAATTTTTTTTTAAAACACATCATTCAAAAACATGGTGTTTATTATCTTTACAGATTCAACCACAACACGCTCTGAGTACACAATAAAACCCGTTGAAAGGCCCAAGCCAGTTAGACGAAACACGTGGACAAAAATAGAGGGAGACATGATTACTGAAACAACTTCTCAGTCAGAATACGTAGATTATACGGATACGGTTGAAAGAACGACAATAATTAAACAAAAGACGGACAATTTAATAAATGAAGGTGAAATAGATTTTGTTACGTCAAATCAAAAAGATTACACTGAAAAAAATACACTAATTGAACGACCACAGAGACGTAGAACATGGACTAAAGAAGATTTTGACAAGTTTTATTCTACGGAAGACATTGAAACTCATACTACAACACAAGAAGAGTATAGAATTCACGAGGAGAGAGGACCAAGAAGACCTGAGGTGAAAAAGCCTAAGGATAATCTTAAGCCAGAAGGTGAATTCGAAACACCAGAAAAAGAAAGATGGCGTCCAGCTGAAAGACCTCAACCTAAGAAACCACATGACAATTTAAGACCTGAAGGCGACTTTGAACAAAGGCAACCAGAAGAGTGGCAACCTGCAGAACGTCCAATCCAAAGAAGACCAAAAGACAATCTTAAGCCGGAAGGTGAATTTGAACAGCCAAAACCAGAAGAATGGCGCCCTGCTGAAAGACAGACACCTAAAAAACCAAAAGACAATCTTAAGCCAGAAGGCGAGTTCGAAACTCCAGAAAAAGAGAGATGGCGCCCGGCTGAAAGGCCAACACCTCAAAGGCCACACGACAACTTAAAACCAGAAGGTGATTTTGAGCAAAGACAACCAGATGAGTGGCGGCCTGCAGAACGTCCAATTCAAAGGAAACCTAAAGATAATTTGAAGCCTGAAGGAGAATTCGAACAACCAAAATCAGAAGAATGGCGTCCCGCTGAAAGACAGACACCTAAAAAACCTAAAGATAATCTTAAACCTGAAGGCGAATTTGAAACTCCAGAAAAAGAGAGATGGCGCCCAGCTGAAAGGCCAACACCTCAAAGGCCACACGACAACTTGAAACCAGAAGGTGATTTTGAACAAAGACAACCAGATGAGTGGCGGCCTGCAGAACGTCCAATTCAAAGGAAACCTAAAGATAATTTGAAGCCTGAAGGAGAATTCGAACAACCAAAATCAGAAGAATGGCGTCCTGCTGAAAGACAGACACCTAAAAAACCTAAAGATAATCTTAAACCTGAAGGCGAATTTGAAACTCCAGAAAAAGAGAGATGGCGCCCAGCTGAAAGGCCAACACCTCAAAGGCCACACGACAACTTAAAACCAGAAGGTGATTTTGAGCAAAGACGACCAGATGAGTGGCGGCCTGCAGAACGTCCAATTCAAAGAAAACCTAAAGATAATTTGAAGCCTGAAGGAGAATTCGAACAACCAAAATCAGAAGAATGGCGTCCTGCTGAAAGACAGACACCTAAAAAACCTAAAGATAATCTTAAACCTGAAGGTGAATTTGAAACTCCAGAAAAAGAGAGATGGCGCCCTGCTGAAAGGCCAACACCTCAAAGGCCACACGACAACTTAAAACCAGAAGGTGATTTTGAGCAAAGACAACCAGATGAGTGGCAGCCTGCAGAACGTCCAATTCAAAAGAAACCTAAAGATAATTTGAAGCCTGAAGGAGAATTCGAACAACCAAAATCAGAACAATGGCGTCCTGCTGAAAGGCAGACACCTAAAAAACCTAAAGATAATCTTAAACCTGAAGGCGAATTTGAAACTCCAGAAAAAGAGAGATGGCGCCCAGCTGAAAGACCTCAAGCTAAGAAACCACATGACAATTTACGACCTGAGGGTGACTTTGAACAAAGGCAACCCGAAGAATGGCAACCAGCAGAACGTCCAATTCAACGAAAACCTAAAGATAATTTGAAGCCAGAAGGCGAATTTGAAACTCCAGAAAAAGAGAGATGGCGCCCAGCTGAAAGACCTCAAGCTAAGAAACCACATGACAATTTACGACCTGAGGGTGACTTTGAACAAAGGCAACCAGATGAATGGCAACCTGCAGAACGTCCAACGCAAAAGAGACCTAAAGATAATCTCAAGCCGGAAGGTGAATTTGAAAGTCCTGAAAAAGAGAGGTGGCGACCAGCTGAAAGACCTAAACCTAAAAAGCCATATGATAACTTGCGCCCTGAGGGTGAGTTTGAACAAAGACAACCAGATGAATGGCAACCTGCAGAACGTCCAATCCAAAAGAAACCAAAAGACAATCTTAAGCCAGAAGGTGAATTTGAAACCCCTGAAAAAGAAAAATGGCAACCAGCTGAAAGACCAAAACCTAAAAAGCCACATGACAATTTACGACCTGAAGGTGACTTTGAACAAAGGCAACCAGATGAGTGGAAACCAGCAGAGCGCCCAACGCAAAATCGACCAAAGGATAACTTGAAACCAGAAGGTGATTTTGAAACTCCTGAAAAAGAGAGATGGCGCCCTGCTGAAAGACCTCAACCTAAAAAACCACATGACAATTTACGGCCTGAGGGTGACTTTGAACAAAGGAAACCCGAAGAATGGCAACCAGCAGATCGTCCAGGCCAAAAGAAACCCAAGGACAATCTTAAGCCTGAAGGTGAATTTCAACAACCAAAAACTGATGAATGGCGGCCAGCTGAGAGACAAACACCCAAAAAACCTAAAGATAATCTTAAGCCAGAAGGTGAATTTGACACGCCTGAAAAAGAAAGATGGCGTCCAGCAGAAAGACCACAACCTAAGAAGCCACATGATAACTTACGACCCGAGGGTGATTTTGAGCAAAGACAACCTAAAGAATGGCAACCTGCAGAACGTGTAGTGCAAAAGAAACCAAAAGACAATCTTAAACCAGAAGGCGAATTTGAGAAACCAAAATCAGACGAATGGCGCCCTGCTGAAAAACAGACACCTAAAAAGCCTAAAGATAATCTAAAACCAGAAGGTGAATTTGAAACTCCTGAAAAAGAGAGGTGGCAACCAGCTGAAAGACCTAAACCTAAAAAGCCTCATGACAATTTACGACCTGAGGGTGACTTTGAACAGAGACAACCAGACAAATGGCAACCTGCAGATCGTCCAATCCAAAAGAAACCCAAGGACAATCTTAAACCTGAAGGTGAATTTGAACAACCAAAAACTGATGAATGGCGGCCAGCTGAGAGACAAACACCTAAAAAACCTAAAGATAATCTTAAGCCAGAAGGTGAATTTGACACGCCTGAAAAAGAGAGATGGCGTCCAGCAGAAAGACCACAACCTAAGAAGCCACATGATAATTTACGACCTGAGGGTGACTTTGAGCAAAGAAAACCGCAAGAATGGCAACCTGCAGAACGGGTTGTGCAAAATAAACCAAAAGACAATCTTAAACCAGAAGGCGAATTTGAGAAACCAAAAACAGACGAATGGCGCCCAGCTGAAAAACAGACACCTAAAAAGCCTAAAGATAATCTAAAACCAGAAGGTGAATTTGCAACTCCTGGAAAAGACAGGTGGCAACCAGCTGAAAGACCTAAACCTAAAAAGCCTCATGACAATTTACGACCTGAGGGTGACTTTGAACAGAGACAACCAGATGAATGGCAACCAGCAGAACGTCCTATTCAAAGAAAACCTAAAGATAATCTTAAACCAGAGGGTAACTTTGAAACCCCGAAACAAGATAAATGGCAGCCAGCGGAGAAACAAACTCCTAAAAAACCTCAAGATAATTTGAAACCAGAAGGAGACATGGAAGTCATTCGTCGGACAGATTATTCGGTAACTCGTGGTGATCGTGCTGACATTGTCAAGCATGAAGATCATCTTAAAATGGAAGGTGTTATTGACGTTCATCGCACTAGAGATGACTATAAACGTATAGACAAAACAGAGAAAGTCATAATCCAGAAGCATGAAGATAATTTGAGAACCGAGGGTGAATTTATTGACCTTTGTATTCGTAATGATTACAGCGCTACCAAGGGAGAAAGAGCGTCAGTCGTAAAACCTCAAGACAATCTTAAGCCCGACGGTAAATTTTATAAGCCTGAAATGGTTCCATCTCAACCAGCTGAAAAACGTAAGCCTTTCAAACAGGTAGATAATATTACTATTGAAAGAGATGATGATATTAGACGTAAACAAAAAACCGAGAGGATAGACATAATCCGAAGGGAAGATAATTTGAAAATAGAGGGTGAATTTATTGACATGAAAAAGAAAAATGATTATAAAACTGTAATAGGCGACAAGTCAACTATTGTAAAACATGAAGACAATCTGAAAATGGAAGGTAAAATGGAAAATATCCGTTCTTCAGACACTTACCGTGTCGTAAAAGGCCAGAGAGTAAAACTAACTCGCAGAGAAGATAACCTTAAAATTGAAGGTGTCTTTGAAGATCTTACCCGTAGAGATGACTATAAAATACATACAGATACGAAATCAGCAATAACATATTACACCGACGATAAGAAAACAAAAGTTTCTCAAGGTAAAATATCGGAATATACAAATGGTCAAAGTCCAGTCAGAAAAATACCTGAAGAAAAAGAAGATCGCAGAACACCGGCATCTAAACTTAGTCCAAAAACTTTGGACGATGATACTACCCCATACTCACAACATCCATCAGACACTAAAAGACCAATCCAACTATTACCTAATGAAGAGACAGGTCCAAAAGATCAAACACAACGTGGACAACAACCTGGTAAACCGAAAGTTAGCCCCGATGATAAGACAGATGACACATCAAGGTCCAGATGGGGTGATAACAAAAAAAATCTATATTCAACTGAAAAAAGAGGAGTAAAACCTGATGATACAAAGCTACGACCTGAAGATAATATCATATCGGAATCTAATTACCCTAGAAGACCTCAACAAGCTCATGAGCGCGATAGTCCTATAAAACCTAAGGATAATCTCTATCCTGATGGGGACATTAAAGATTATTCATCTTCACCTACTGGGAATTACAATCGTCCCGATGTATTAAGACAAGACGGTGTTCATATGGCTCCACGACAATTTACTCCTGAAGGGGATCGCCGAATTCATCATGTAATTAATAAGGATGACCAGACAATCTATTCCTCAACCCGTACTGATAGTTCTAATATCATTGACGAAACAACACAATCTCATCATGCTATAAAATCACATTTTAATAAAAGGACATCTAATATAGAAGACGCTAGTTATGTACAAAAATCTCACTCTGAGACGCATACCACGCATAGAGATGTAAATGACTCAAATGTGGAAAAACCCCAAGAAACTAAATCTGGCATTAATATGCACGATTCACGGGCTACTCAAATTCATGAACAATCTCACAAAGACAGTAACATCTCTTCATATAAAAAAGTAAGTCAAACATCTCAAGATACAGTTAATCGTGACAAAACTGATCGATCAACCTCGAGACTGTCTACAGAAAGGAATACTATTAACAAAACTAATTCAAATAATGTCACAAATGTTTCATCTTCTTCAAATAAAATAATGAAGCAAGTGACAGAAAAGAAATTAATTGCCGGTAAATGGGTAACAGTAACAAAGAATGTTGAAGTTACAACTATTTCGGATGGTAATTCAAAAGGCCCGAGTAGTAAAGTTTATCCCGATGGTCGTACCGAGGTTCGAAATAAACAAACGAATAGTACAATGGGAAGCATTATATCAGCCGACCAACAAAACAGTAATAGTCAAACTCAACGAAATGTGTTAAATACTACCTATGTTGTGAAGGGAACAACTGATGACGCTCACAGACGTCTAGTAGAACATTCGGCTGACAATCTTTCAAACAAAACAGCTCATCAGTCGTCGCAAAAATTAATAAACTCAGAACAGCATTCATCATCATCTTCCCACAAGTCTGTAACAAATCAATCACAACAATATAGCCACGTCTCTTCGGGTGTTCACTCGCAAGAAATATACAATGTGGGTCAGACCAAAGCAGTAAATCAGCGTGGCCAAAATATGTCGCCAATAACGCAAGTAAGTGACAGACAAATTCATAAGCATGGAAGTGGTGATACTATTGAAAGAAAATATATCAATGATCAATCATTGACATCCAATCAAGGTAATCAAGATTATCGCAGTACTCACTCTTCTGATAGCCACGTCCAACGTTCTACAGGATCGTCAATTAACATTTCAAACACAAATAATGTAGAACATAATGTCTCGAAGGTGTCTTCAAGTCATCAATCACATACTATAAACAGAAGTCAGCTAAGTGATAGTGTGACAAAGACTAGCATTGAGTTTCAGAGAGCGATGCATGGTGGTGGAGATATTCCAATATCTTCTACAGAAAAATCTTCGCGTACAGGTCATCATAAGCGTACCTCGGATTTAGTTTCTGATATAGGGAGTACAAACGCAGTCCTTCACCGTAAAGGAGTAACATCGACAACGGAGGCCCAGCATTCAATTAGTTCCACTGCTGCTGCACAAAAGAAAAGTATTACCAACCTTAATGAACGGGGAGAATATATAAGTAATTCCACTCATAGTGCAGATAGAAAAAGTATCAGTTCTATGCATCGATCAGCTCGTGATAATGTAGGCGTTATATCACAACATAGTGACAACGTTGATATTCGCCGTCAGCAAAAAAGAGACGGACAATCAACTATGGTTATAGAACGTCAACCACGTGTCGTTGTAAGAGACAACCTTCGAGTTGGTGGCGAATTCTATGGACAGTCTGAGGCCCATTCATACGGTAGTTTTTCGAGATCTAATCAAATTAACAAGACGGAAAGAAATGAGCGCATAGAAAAAGTGGAACGGCACGTACGACATGGTACAACTTCGCATTTTGTTTTGGGCGACGGTGGCACTAGTTATAAACGTGAATACACCGCCCACGTACATGGAACTTGCCCTGCTACGCTAATCGAATCGCCGCGTACTCCATTCAAACACTCTCGAGATTCTCGTGAACACAAATTCTATACAGCGAAAATAACTCAAAAGACACCTTAATAATATCAATGTTAATTACTAATAAAAAAAGCTATATCATTCCTCATTTAATGGAACCTTTGAAATTTTATTAAAAATAAGTATAAGTTTTGTATTGTATTTTTATAAAGCTAACATTACTAGACTAAAATTGTAATGTGCCTTTTAATTAATAATATATATGCATAATATATTTTTAGCATAAGAATAACGATATTGGCTATATTTTATTTTGTCAATCATTGCCATGTAATAAATTTTATATTAATATATGATGTTTTATTTTCCTTTTTAACATATTTTATATTAGTTACTATAAATGAAGAATAAGTTGATAAATAATTTTAAAAATATACACAACCAAATCAAAGTCTTCATTATGTAGTCTTAAAAAGCATTTGATTTGTCTTAACAAATTGTAATAATTAAAAGTAACCAAAAAACCCGCCTGCGTGAAGAACAACTAATAGAAAATCAACTGAAAAGGCTGGAACAAGATAAAAATTCAATAATTACACAAAGTCAGCGAAACAAATCGAAACAATATCAAACATTATGTACTGTACACTTAAAAAATATAAATACGGTAGTCCTTCGAAATTTTATTCAACATCGTACACAACATGCAGTCAGAGACATGCACAAATAATGATTACATTTAATTTTATCCTTCATAATTTCATGCCTCCGACTGCATATTACCTACTAGCTTCTGCGCGCGACTTCGTCGGCGTGGACTCCTCTCCTATTGGTCTTAGCGTGATGACACATAGCCTATAGCCTTCCTCGATCATTGGGCTATCTAACACTAAAAGAATTTTTCAAATCGGCCCAGTAGATCCAGAGATTACCGCGTTCAAACAAACAAACAAACAAACAAACAATCAAACAAACAAACTCTTCAGCTTTATATATTAGTATAGATGTAATTATTGAATTTTTATCTTGTTCCAGCCTTTTCAGTTGATTTTCTATTAGTTGTTCCTCACGCAGGCGGGTTTTTTGTTTACTTTTAATTATTGTTTTATTTATGTCTTTTTAGTTAGACAAATTAAATAATTGGTTCAATTCAATAAAAGAGTTTACATCATGTAGTTGACCGACGAAAAAAACAGAGGCGGTTTTAAAGTTGCCACGTTTATTTTACTATGTTTGACAATGCATAACTTTTTACAGAGAAGTCCGAATTTGATAATTCTTTTTTTATTGGAAAGGCTACACCCCTAAATTGACCGCCGCCTAGGAGGTGAGGAAGAAGCGCGGCTCGAAGCTTGCTTGGCATAGGCATGGGAAAGAGCAAAGTCCACATTTTTAAACTTTCTTATTGTATTTTTGTATTAGTATTGCGGTAATAATAATAATGATATATCTTTTTGGAATCCTTGTATTAAGCCCTTTAATATGATACCCATATTATAGTATTCGAAAATAATTTTTTTTGTTCATTAGCTACAATGGCTTCGCACAGACGCCATGTTTGATTTTTTTAATGTCACCTATCTAAGAACACTTGGGCTGCTAAAACAAATCTAACGATATCTCAATTATGTAAATCCATTGTGCGGTTCTGGAGATATGAGGTAATAAAGAATATTACATATATAAATACATACATACAAGACACGCGCGAAAAACATAACCCTTCCTTGGCAGTCGGGTAATAAGATAAGACATTAACAAATTAATTAGGAGCATCTACAAATTACGTCACACCTTAAGGGGGTAATACATCAACGAAATTTTATTAGCCCAGTCGAAATAGTATTTTAGATTTACAAAAATTGGAAGCAGCAATTTTCTTTCGGAATTCGTTGGGGGGGAGGGGGGTGTCACTGGTAGTCTAAATTTAAAATTTAGGGGAACCCGACTTGTTGCTTCATCCACCATCTTGATTTATAGGGTTATTTTTTGCCTCTGGGCATGGATTATACACGTCCATTAACCCGGCCCTTGGGAGAGCAGAGTCACCTTCTCTACTCTTCACTTGGGTAAGTCCTGTCTGGCGCGTCCATGTCGCGGGGGTAGGCATCTTACACTTTAGTAAGCCGGAGTGTGTAGATGGCGGAGTTCAGCAGGGACCCAGTACTGCGGGGTATAACGCAGAGCCCGTGCCCAGGGTTACGGGCGAAGACCTTAACGGTGGTAAATGCGGAGACAACAGTTGTCAGTACGGACTAACAAGCGGAGGAGGCAAGCCGGCAACAAGGAGGGCGTTGTACCTGGATCTTGATGGAGGGCAGCGATAGCCATCAGTACCGAAATGAAGCGAATGAACTATATGTTCTGAACCGATTCACTCTTGGATTACTATAACCACTGAGGTTATAGTACCGCGATGTAGAAAGTAACGGGAACCTACTACATTATTTATCCCATGAGAGTTGCAATGATGAGTGTGCGTAAAGACAGTGTAAGACCGCCTGGCAACCCGCGTAGCGACCGGCGCCCTGAGTTTTTCGGGGCTGAGGGTGTGAAATGGGATACCGGCCATATTGATGCGAGCAACCAGGCATCTTATGGAAAAAATACTACTGGAAGAAGAAAAATAAATGTCAACATAAGAAACAATCTTCGCATAGGTACATGGAACGTTCGAGGGCTTCTTGAAGATGGGAAGCTTCACATTCTGGAATAAGAACTTGAGCGATGCAAACTCACCATCGCAGGAATCAGCGAGACACATTGGAAGGATAGCGGCCACTTTGACTCAGAGAAACACACTATCTATTTCTAGAGAGCTATTACTCATCATTGCGGACTTTAACGCCAAGGTGGGAAACATCACAATGGACACAGGCACGCGACAAATTGTTGGGAACTATGGCCATGGTGTTCGTAACCCAAGAGGAGAGCGACTCATAGAGTTCGCTGACGACAACAACATGGCCATAACAAATACGATGTTCAAACACCATCCTAGACGCCTATATACCTGGACCTCCCCTGATGGCAAGCACCGCAATCAGATAGATTTTATAATGGTGAAATCAAGATGGAGAAGCTCAATAACCAATGCGCATACCTTACCCGGTTCTGATTGTCATTCCGACCATCAACTGCTCATCGGAAACATACGACTGAAATTGCAGAGAGCAAGACAAATTAAAATGACGGAAACAACGACTCTAACTTCTTATGGACCTCGGCAAAGACATATATTGTGGAGGCGATTGCGGAGTCACAGCCGAAAACCGTCATACCAAAACGACAGCATTGGATGACGGAAGAGACCTGGCATATGATTGAAGAGCGACGAAAACTTAAAGCCAGTGGTGCTAGCATTACGAACTTAAATGCCAAGTCAGCTACCATACAAGCTGCTTGCCGACGTGACCGCAATAATCATCTGGGTAAGATATGTGATGAACTGTAAAAGCACTCTGACAAATATCAAACCAGGGATCTGCATGATAAGGTGCGATACATAACAATTCAAGCCTAAGACGTGGGCTATTGAGGACTCCGCTGGGGCAACGGTTACGGAGATAAAGGATATCGTGAATGTTTGGAAGGAATATTGCCAATCACTTTTTTCCAGCAATTTGGCAGCAAACTTCACATATTCTCCCTACGATATACGTGACCGTGAACCCGACATCACGCGGGATGAAGTACGAGCAGCAATTAAACACCTCAAATGCAATAAAGCCATAGGTTGTGATGAAATCCCAATCGAAGTCCTCAATGCGATGGGAGAAACTGGGGTAGATGTCTTATATACCATCTGCAGTAAAATATGGGAGACCGGAATATGGCCTGATGACTGGTCGAAATCCATTTTTATTCCACTGCACAAAAAAGGGTCCACCAAGAAATGCAATAACTACCGACTCATATCCTTGATATCGCATGCAAGTAAGGTGATGCTCCACATAATTAATGCAAGACTGCTGGCCTACCTCTCAAGTCAAATCACACCCGAGCAAGCCGGATTTGTTAAAGGAAGAGGCACTCGCGAACAAATTCTTATATTGCGTCAGATTATTTCAGAGAAGGTCAGAGAATTCAATGCAACTCTCTACATCTGCTTTGTGGACTTTCGCAAAGCATTTGACACGGTCATGTGGACACACCTTTGGACAATACTTGCAAAAATGGGTGTACCGCAACATCTAATAAGTCTATTGAGGAGGTTTTATGAAGACGGTACTTCAGCGGTACGAGTGGATGATACCCTTTCAGATAATTTTAAGACTGATGCCGGTGTACGACAGGGATGCATCTTATTGCCATTATTCTTTAACACCTACACAGAGTACATTATGCGCATTATTCTGGAGGATTGGGACAAAGGAATATCAGTTGGGGGACGCGTGATAAATAACCTCAGATACGCTGACGACACTACTCTTCTCGCACAGACTAGAGAAGACATTGAAAATTTTCTAACCCGTCTAGAAAGTACCAGCCTCCAATTCGGACTTGCTATTAACCGAGACAAGACGAAGATGATGATAGTGGACCGGGCTGAACAAAGTAAAACCAACGTACACAAGATAGCTAACTGCGAAGTGGTACAGAACTATATTTACCTCGGCTCTGCTATATCAAGTACTGGAGGATGTGGCGACGAGATCAGACGACGGTGCGCCATCACCAGGTCTGCTGTGGAACGGCTGGGAAAGATTTGGGGAGACAGGAGGATTACCAAGAAGACTAAGGTCAGATTGATGAAATGCCTCGTGTTTCCAATCTTTCTTTATGGAGCCGAAACTTGGTCTCTGAGACAGCAGGATCGCCGAAAAATCGACGCATTAAAGATGTGGTGCTGGAGACGCCTCCCAAAGATCCCGTGGACGGCGTTTCGCACCAACGTATCCATCCTCAGAGAACTTCGTATTAAAGACAGACTATCAGCAACTGTACAACTACGAATACCGAAGTTCTTTGGTCACATCTCTAGAAATGAGAACTCGATGGAGAGACTGGTAGTTCAGGGCCAAGTGGAAGGCAGGAGAGCACGTGGTCGATTGCCAACCCGCTTGATAGACGTCATCACAAGGGCTACTGGGTCCACCATGGTTCAGTGTACTCGCGACGCCTCCAACAGACAAGAATGGAAGCACATCGCCAGGAGAGCTACCCTCGGAAATGATATCGACCCACCAAACACCCCACAATGTGCCTCGTCAGTGCAACCACGACCACTCTGACAAGAGTGTACGACTAAGAAGAAGTTTTTGCCTCGTTTATTTTCAATTTTACACGAAAAATAGTTATTACAAAATTTGTTTAAAATTAAATTTCTTACAATTTTGGTCTCCCATCAATTTTTTCGTAGGATCGATATTTTTCGATTTATACCTGAGAAGAGTTGGGGGTGAACATAAGTATTCTATTATCGCGTTTGTTATTGATGTTGTATCATTATTTTTTCTGTTTTTTTTTTTTTTGTTGCTGATTGTCGTTGTAAATTTGATGTAAAAAACTAATGAATAAAAAAAATCTAAAACAAAAATATCCAACGAATTCCGAAGGAAAATTGCTTCTTCCAATTTTTGTGAGTCTCAGCCCGTTTTTGAGCTAATTCAACTCGGCTATATGACTCCTCCAAGGCATAATTTATGTTTAACGAATGCCACTCAAACGTCTGTTTTGAAATCGTATAGTTCACTTCGAAGGATGCTACTAGTATTATCATTAAAATGAAAAAGGAGTACATACGTTGGATTAATACATCTTTTTCAAAAATCTCCTTAAGAACAGTACAATTGAAACACGATAATTTCTGTTGTCCTTTTCTAAATGTGGTAATAGTTTAACATATTTTAACAAATTTGAAAAATAACTCACTATTAAGGTCGATTTACATCAGATGAGCGAATGCTCATTCTATCCCGACTATATCAAATTCTTTTAGTGTAAACAGGCATAGAGCATTCTTTCGTTTGTTATATAACTATTTGAATACGAGTTTTCGTTTACACATAAAGATCAAGAAAGAATGCTCTTGTTCTAGCTTTAGCTTTTTGTTCGTTTGGTCTAAACCCACCCTTAGACTATCGCTCTGGTGGGACGACCGCTCCGTGTGCCATGCCAGCGGCGCCTAAACAGTAAACACAGACTGTCGCGGGTTCAATTCAAGCTCGGAGTGGATATTTGTGTTTATACAAATATTTATTTCTGATCTGGTTGTTAGTCCTTGTGGGTATCCCCACCATGTCTCGGAGAGCACGTTAAGCTCTCGATCCCGGTTGTTATCATGTACACCTGATAGCAATCGTTAGATTCGTTAGTCATAGTATCGAATATATCCGCCAACCCGCACATTGGCGGATCCAGGGGGGGGGTCACGGGGGTCATGACCCCCCCCCCCCTGGGCTGTGTCCGGGACCTAGGTGGACCACTAATTAAAATTGTTAAACAAGATTTTTGTCACAATATAGGTATTTTTAAGTACATTACCTACATAGATTAATAAAATACCTACTTTTTACCTGTATCTATCATTATAAAATTTAAATTATAACTTCATTTTACTTGACCATGACTGTGACTCCCCCCCCCTGGCGCCAAAGCTGGATCCGCCCTTGAACCCGCATTGGAGCAGCGTGGTGGATAAAGCTCTTATCCTTCTCCTACATGGGGAAAGAGGCCTTAGCCTAGCAGCGGAATGTTACAGGACTATATAAGGTAAAGATTAAGTCTCAGTGCGGAGTGGTATCATTTATCGGTATACAACTATACAGAATGTAACTAATATTAGCAATATCTGAAATTTTGCCTGTCAAAGATAGAAAATTATATTAAAGTTTGTTTCTCGTTTAGTTTAGAAAAGTGACAAAACTATCTGCTGCAAGTGCAGTTAAAAGAACCAAGAATGACAACGTATTATGATTATGTTGATTTATTTTATGGAGTGTAGAAACTCCATAATTTATATGCAAAAGACTGTGACGTTATTAATTCATACTTTGGGATAAAATAATGGTTGTTCACTTTTTTTGCATGTAACGAATGTTACATCTTCTTCAAGTAAAAGTCAAATAAAGCTATCATTAACATACAGATCTCAGCACTCATATTCACAGATCAGCATTCGTATGCAAAAAACGTACAGGTATAGTTTAGTTCTCTTTACGTACCCTTGCTACCATGCTTTACTTTTTTTGTCTTAATTCATAGAGCGACAAGACGACGTAACTCGTAAACTCTGTCGAATTCAAAAAACGAGCCGGCTTTACAAAAAGGTATTAAGAAAATATCTTTAACTAAAATATAAATTTATACTCAATAAATTGTTGACAATATAGCACTTGAAAATCCTAATGGTCGAAATTACATTAGATTATAAACAAAACTTAATTCAGAAACAAAGTACAAATACACTGTATTAATTAAAAATTTACAATAGTTGGAAAAAGTAATTAATATCTATTAACTTAATAAATATAGTAAATAATATATAAAGTTACTTATAAATCACATTACAACAACATGTTTCATAAATAATAAAATAAGTAGATATTGGTATTTGTTAGACATTAGTAATACCATCATTTGAGATATTATCCTTTTTTATTCTCTTACAATGAATAAGCTCTTCTCCAGAGTTTTGCGGGAACGACCGAAAAGCGTCCACTTCTTTACATTGAGATCTATCCATTTCATTAGCCAGCATCGAATTTTTTTCATCAGTTAGGGATTCCAAAGTTCGACTTCTTTTATATTTCAGTGTGTCATTTTCAGAACTTTTATTAAGAACGACATTATAACTTAAAGCGCGTTTTTTCCTTAATTTTTCATTGGTCCTCAAATTATGATCCATACACGCAAAATTTTTGTTTAAACAATCAGATTGACTATAAAGAGTTTCTATAGAATTCAATTTATTTTTTCCTTGATTTTCCGATCCTTCACTCTCAAAATCACCATCAAATGATGTATTATCATCATTTAAAGATAATGGGAGGTCTCTTTTCTTTACTTTGTGTTTCAGTTCTTTTCTTTTTATTCTAATTAAGGGTTCCAGCTCTGAGTCAGTGTCTCTGTATGCATTAACATTTGGAAATGAATCTTCTAATTTTTCTAAAGCGGCAAAATTAGAAGGATCGTCTGGGGAAACTTCTCTTGGTTCTGCGATTAACTCCTCATTTTTAGTTTCTAACCAGTCTTCATTTTCAGAAGTTTCTTCACGTAATGGAAAATCATTTGAGTTTTGACTATCTAAGACTACAGAATTATCTAGTGGAGCATTTTCATTTGTAAAATAATTACCGTTTACTTCCCTTTTATTATCACTTTTTATATTTTCTTTATTATTGTTGTCAATATTTGCGTCATCTTTTGAGTCGGTATTTGTAATTTCTAAAAGATCTTCAGTTGTACTAGTATCACTTATTTCACCAGATTTAGTACCTACCTTTCCTGAATCACTTTCAGTATCAGAAACTTTTGTGTTTAAGCCTCCACCGCTTTCAATATGCTTATTAGTTTCAGTAGTATCTGAATTGGACGATAAAGAAGAAATAGAGTTTGTGTTTTCTGCATAGCTTCCCTCAATTTTACTTGTGTCCGACTGATCTAAAGAGCTACTATCTTCAATAGCACCGGATTTTTTTGTTATTTCCCGCTTGTCCATAATTTTCTTTAACAGCGCTTTTTTATCTTCCGGAAGAGAATTCATTAAATCTTCTAGATCTTGTTCGGAAAGTTTTTTAATATTTTTTAATATGGCGTTTTCATTTACTGCACCTAAATTGTCATTTTCATTATTGTTAATGGCGGTAATTGGTTTTTCTTCAAAATTTTGTACTTGTCGTCGATTCCTGTCAGAAAATTCGTCATCTTTTCTTACCATATTATTTTCTAAGGGTCTGTTGTTATATTTCTTTTTTAAATGAGAGTTCTCATTTATATCTTCTAAATAATCACTGTTATCTTTTTTCATATCATTATGAAATTTCTTGAAAAGAAAATCTCCATAATTATTAGAAGACAATTGATTGGAGTTCTGGTCTACATTTCTACACTCGATGCGATTTTTCTGAGAATTATGACTCAAGTGTCTGTCTTCGGTTTCTGCTGCGTTGCTTGTATCAAATACATAATTCGGAGTTTCCTTTACGTTTGAAAACTTTTCATCTTGATAACTTGCATCATTGGGGTTATATTTAACTCTTTCTTTTCTGATTTCGATTTCTGAAAACTAAATTGCATAGTTAGTTATAATTTAATGATATCCGTTCTTCATTTTTTACGTCGCTAACATAATATGTACCTACATTTGATTATTATTTGTGCAATGCCTATAACCTACCCAATACCTATAAGATAGAGTAGATAGATATAAATAATTAAAGGTAAAAAACAACACTTACTTTTTCCAAATTGTCTTTATGGTTATTAAAATTCTTATTGGCGATAAATCTAGAGTCCTGAGTCAATTCTCGATCTTCTGAATTTTGAATAGCGCCATCGCGATTGATAAACGTTTGCGGAACCTGTAAAAATGTAAATATAAGAGAATTAAGTAAAAAAATTATATTGCTAGCTATGAACAAAATGTTCGTAAGTAGCGATATAATTTGTAAATTTTATAAACATTTTATTTGACTACTCTGTTGGCGCAGTTTACCTGCTTTCTGCTCTGGAGGTTGAGGGTTCAATCCGTCTGAGTTCGTACTTCGTACAATATGTACAATTTATTTATCTATTAGGTATGTCTGTGTAGGTAGATTTGTCAAAAATGAAATTTATAGTTACATATGTCGACTGTTACAGACATTAATTTAACAGACAATCGTGTTCCTATGTTAAAGATATTTATATGTACCTACCTATATTGATTTTACCTAGCATATACCTACTTAATATAAAAATGGCTAAGTATAAAAGCGAAAAAATGTTTGTCACATTGAACGTTCTTAGTCCAAAAGTTACCTACCAGTCCGATTCCAAAAACATTCTCTGTAAGTATAAGAAAGCCAGTAAATTTAAGTTTGCTTCGCAGACCCCAGAGTTATTTATTTCAGACACTAGACGAGTAAGCTTTGAGGTAAAAAAATTTTTAAGCTATTATAAAACAAAAAGCGTTATACGATTAACGTTTCAACTAAATCATGAATAATTTTGAAATAAATGTGGCTGGTAGTGTCTGAGGTTTGCCTACTGAAATATATTATTAGTTAATAAAATATCTTAGCGCTCTGGTGTTGCGATACGTGTAGGTGCCTAAAACACCAGTGGTTTGCGGGTTCGATTCCCACTCGACTTCTAGATGGATATTTGTATTAGTATAAATATTTGTTTCAGGTTTGGATATCTGTTCCTGTGGATCTCCCCACCCGCGACCGTGGCTCGGAGAGCAAAGTAAGCTGTCGGTCCGGATTGTTATCATAAATAAATACCTGAAGGCGATCGTCACTATGAAGTAGGGAATATATCTGCCAACCCGCAGTAAAGCAGCGTGATGGATTAAATCCAATCCTTCTCCTATATGGAGAACGAGGCTTTATAATAAATATTTAATGTCTTAGAAAACAGAATGATCATTAATATAAATTTTATACATAAATTTACAGAGATAATTTTTATTCGTTAATAAGTGTTTAATTTAAAAACTTAAGTTTTCAGACTAGTAACGAATAGATGTCAACGAAATTTGAAAGCAAGAAAAACAATTAAGAAGTGGACCAAGATTTACCTATCTACTATTCAGGTACCCATACAAAAGCAAAAATAAATCCACTAAATTTATATTCTTTATCATTGTTATAAAAAAAAAAGAAGTAAACCTCATCCGCAGCAGCTTCATCTTCTTCGGGAGCGTACTCGTCTTCAAGAGATTCGTTACTTTCGTATTCGCTACCCTTGACTTCGCTATAAAAATATTTAAATAAAACATAACCAAATAGTATCAATTATACATATCCATACAGCGATACTCTACATGAAAATAAGAGGTGCTACTAAGGCCACCTAGCCTTAATACTGTTCTAGTAAAATATACCTACTTCACATAATTACTAAGTCGTAATCATTATTTATTTGAATGATTAGAACCTGTTATTTTCTTCTTGAAGAGTAGACGGTCGGCTATGTATTAATGTTGAAAAAGGGCCGAATAACAAAATGAATATTATTAATAAGTGCATTTCTATCGCTTTCCAAGCTTGTAAAATTATGATAGAAAAAATGAACGAAAAAATGACATTTAAATGACGTTTTTTTTAAATATTTTTTTCTGGCATGATTTTTTTTATTTTTTATTTTCAGTATGTAATTATTGTAGTAGATATATTTTCAGTAAACGAATGTAATAGTTTTGGTAAAGTGGAACTGATGTCTATTTTAGCTGATGTACAGTGTGTCCCAATAAGAAGTTCAGATTTAAAAATGTAATAAAACAAAAACGGCTTAATATATTTCCAAATGTATTTTTGTGTTTAAAAGTACAATCCTTCCGGCTATTTATGGAAAATGATTTCGTTCAAATGGGAGCCGCGGCTGACCTTGACGTACTCCATTCTGTCGGTCCAATTTCTGAGCACATTTTGGATTGTGTGCGGCTCTATTTCGACAATGGCTGCTTCATTATCGGCTTTCAAATGATCAATTGTTTGTGGATTGTCCTCATAGCACCTATCCCTTACGTCACCCCACAAATAAAAATTAAATCGCGTCAAAACACAGCTTCTTCCAGCCAATTCACGTCACCATTTCCATTTCTGACAATACGGCCGTCGAATTTTTTACGCATTTCCGCTATTTTTACCCCATATGTGGCATGGCGCACCGTCTTGCTGAAACCAAAGGTCGTCCAAATCAATATCTTCAAGATATGGCCACAAAAAAGATGTGTTTACACCAAATTTTGTACGACATTTCCTTGCGCTTTCGGACAAATCAATCATTCTTAAGATTTGAAGCTTTAGCTTATTTTAACATAGTGTAAATTGGTGGTACTTAAAAAAAGGAAAAAGAAATGGTTGATATATTAGTCATATTTATGTTGTAAACGTTATTGACTGTACCTTTTGTCACACACGAGCAGAAAACATCATATAAAATATTGTGAGGAAATCTGTATTTTCGTTGAGTTTTTATAGTAGGTACCTACACATGCTATTTCACGGTGAAGCAGCAGTGGATTCAGAATTTTAATAAGGTCAAAATAACAACAACAAAACAAGCTAAAAAAATATAATAGCTAGAAAAATGTATTTTTCTTATGGTAGTATATTTCGTGCTCGACGAAACCACCTGTATATTTAAGCCATATTATATATATCCACAAGACAAGAGCTTGTAACGAACGTTCTATTATTTTCATAGCAATTGTCAATCAATGAATATATTTAAATCTAAATATTACGACCTCCTCAGATTCAGGAGTGTTAGGAGACAGTATTGGTATTGGTTGTGGGCTCGATTTTCTGCATTTAGACTCGATGTTGGTCCATTATGCGTGAGAAAGGGCTGACTAGTTCAGCCAGCCCAGCTCTTAGAAGATCAGAAGCCTCCTGGGGCATTCACAGGCTTCTCTCGGCTTCACAGGCTCGGTTAGGAGACAGTAAAACAAAGTCAAGTACTTACAACAAATTTATTTTAATGAGACCGTTTCATCTCTATCACACTTATTATGTACATTTGGTTTAAATAAAACAAACCATTGAACATGTAACTGCAAATTCTTCAATAAGTTTGTGCATATTTGAGAAAAAATATTTACGTCTTATATTTAATGTCATACAAATCGATCAAAGATTAAAAGAGTTTGTAGAAATACTCGATCACACAATTTGGTGTTTCGTTGCCTCCAATGTTTTGGGAGCATTATACTTGCACTTTTTTTCCTAAGAAAGGGTATACATATAAAGATATCTATACAGTAATTAGTAACTTTTAATTAAAAATAACAACACAACATGTGTTACTCTTAGGTATTTTTGTCATGATTTTAAACGTTTTTAACGTTATAAACTGCATTTTAATATTTTAACATAATCTTACTTACAAGTTTAAAATGCAAAAGGTACAAAAGTCACGCCAAAATCTATAAATTAACTACCTTAGAATAGGGAGTGAACACATCTTAAGAACTAGTTTAATGAATTAGTTAATAAATCAGACAAGGGTACATTTTCATTTTACTATTTTTAATACTTAATCTTTTTGAATTTATATTCAATCTTTGCCACTGGAATAAACATATTTTCTCACTTTGAAAAATATACAATTATTCTGGAATTTAAGAAAAGGTACAAACTTAGGGTCCCTGTAATCTTCACTGAGCTCTCTATTCTAAGGTATATAACTTATTATTAAGAGTCAATTACGATAGATTTTAAGACTAAAACGTAATACTAATAACAAATCAGTTACAAAAATTTCTATAATGTCAACTGCATCATTGCTTATAATATAGCTGGCAGTTTTTTTGTTATATCGTTAAAATCCGCATTTTTACATGAGTTCGCATGGTACCTAAGGTATAACCTTTCGGTAACGGTCGGGAATGCAAACAAGCCATAGACATTTAAAATGAAATGATTTCATAGAATATGAAAGAAAATTTTTAAATGTCATATTTTATTTTTTGGAGTATTCCCAATTTAATCTGAGCAATTTTATTTTGTATAACAAGAGGTAAAAATAATAATTAAATTCAAATTCCTACACAAATATAGTAACAAAAACAAGTGATAATTACAAAGAAAAACCTTGATTTGATTTATGATTGTTATCTTAAGAGAGCAAGTGTAACTAAAAACTTTATGCCAAAACAATTTTCGATTGGAATGTTAATGGCTGGCTTTCAAGGGGTTATTATAGTATTAAAGTAGTGTATGTATATGAATTATGATTCATAACTTTTAAATTAATTTAAAACCATCTAAAGACCCAACTATATTGAATTACGAACAAAATTATGGAGTATACAGAAATTTACATGCTAGAGGTACTAGAATGGCTAAACAATGTTTTGTCATTTAAGTGGAATATAAATTATAATTGACATAAATTTTCTAACTTGGTAAAGACGAACATACATTTTTAATTAATTTTAACTCTATTATCAGTTTTGTGTTGATTGACATTTTCAATATAAGCGACTAACTGTAGCGTAAGCCTGAATTTATTATGGCTTAAAAAAAGGCATATATAGAGACAGATAACCTCCTGACATGTAATGATACTTCGATTTTTGCACATACATTCGTCTATTACTTTTAAATAATAATAAAGGAAAACATATTATGTCGACTTTATAGTTTTTAATATTTTTTTGAGAACCATATATTTTTTTAATACTTAAGTAGATTTTTTATTTTATTTTAAACACTGGTTAATAACATATTATTATTATTTATATCGAAAAATATGAATACAAAAGGAGTGAAATAAATCGTACATATTAATTCGTTTAATTTTTACCTACGGATTGCTTTAGTATATGTAAGTAAGAAATATCACAACCCCCGTTGCTTTATTAATCTGAAGAGCAAGTATTTAAAAGTCAGTTTAAAGTTTTTATTAGTCAATTATCGTAGTTGACATTAAGTTTGTAGTCACAGCGAGCGATAAAACATTTCACAAGAGATTGTCGCGAAGGTACCTGCATGCAACCTGCATGTGTTACTTTTGGAAGTAACAATGACAAATAACGAAAAATAATAACTTACATCTGATTAGGCTTCATTATGATATATCTTGTGCTTATTTCTTGTATCACATATATCATTTACACAATCTATATCTGTCATACACATTGTCATACAGTACATTCTGGAATAGAAGATAATATTTAAAATATACTAACATCGTAGGCGAATTAGTAACAATAGTACGCGTTTACAGAGTAAAACATCATCAGAAAAATAAAAATTTCCACATACGATACAACTATACATCATTTTATTTATCAGTGTACATCCGTTTATTTTCTTAGTGTGCGCAACATGGCTATACTATACACGTACATATATATCTGACAGATCATAAAAACCAATAAAATATATAGAATACAAAATATATTCGAAGATAACAAATTTGAAACAAAACATTTAATATATTTTTATCTATGTATTATGTCAACTTTGAAATATTTAGAACACGGAAAAAAATTGCGTTTCCTTATTTTTTTTTAAATAGAATTTCTCGTACATAAAATTACCAATTGACACATTAAGGGGCTGTCTCCACGAGCGAGCGTATCGCCGGCGATACGCTCGCTCGTGGAGACAGCTCCATAGAGTGTATAGAAATAGGAGCCACAACGATACTATCGCCGGCGATACGCTCGCTCGTGGAGACAGCCCCTAAGACTGTTAACATTTTATATTTTCACTACATAATGTAGGAAGTAAGTACTGAGAGGAATAACAAAAAATAAAAGGCTGTTATTACTTGTTGATTTTACAATTTTTGAAACATATAAGACAGATCCACGTTTCATAAATATTTAAAAGCAAACATATTTATAATAATTGAAATCAAATAGTAAAGTTTAATAAAATCTGTAAAATATGAACAATACATCCATGAACAGGTTCTATTTCATTTGATACTCATACAAGTTGATGACTAGACTCTTAAAACATAATAAAATGAGCATTAACAAAAAAAAAACACGTTATTACACAATAGTCATAACACGCTCGCATTTCTTGCAGTAAAAGATAATTTGTACATTTTTACAAGAGTTGATTTTCATTTAGAAAATCATGGTCTTACGAGCGCGATGAGTTTAAAACTAAATATTTCGAAACTTATCAACTATAAAGTTTAACTTCAGATGTAGTCCTACTACCGTGAAAATGCAATATTCGTCAATATCTGTAGAGAATAGGAAAGAAACGGACTGATCTCACGCGACGCTCGATACGTTTCAGCGTTAAATAATAAGACTATTAATAATTAAATTCATTCGATGTCAATGTTACCATAAAAAAATTTAAAAATGAAATTTTTTTTAGGTATTTTTATTAAGTATTCTCGAACCAGATAATTAATATTTCTGAACGTTTATTGTGGATAAAGTTTGAGACAATATCCTATAATGTTAAGCGTCGTGTCAAATCAGTGTGTTCCTCTCTTAAACAAAATTTGTATACATAGTAAAATACAAAGATCAGGATTCCCGCAATTAGACATCGAAAAATTGACCTCAATACGAATCCTTTCTCGCAACCATGCATACGAACATACAGATATGTTTGCGACAAAAGCTTATTAAAAATTTTATTAACAACTCTTATTTACAAATCTTAAAAGTTACTCCATTCAAGTACAACAAAATGGGAAACTGACCACGTAACATGCTTAATAACATCCACAAGCCTGTGCCTAAATAAATCATTATCTTAAAATTGTGGTAAATCGTAATTATCTAGTAAGAAATATTCGGATTAAGGTTCAGTCAACGCTTGAGCAATCGCTGAGACGATAGTAATATAAAAAGTCGAGAGAATTAAACGTCATTAATTTTAGAAAAAAATTTAACCGCGTTAACGAATGTCGAAACGATTCAATCGTTTCAAACTAGCATGCGATATTAGCGTTTTAAATGCAACTCTATGAAGTGAACACTTTTAAGTTTTATGTACAAACACGCGACCGTCGCGGTCTCGTACCGAACGATCGCGCAACGTCCGAATCGAATCCGAAATAAATCCTGCAATGATATCCGTGTACACGTTCACAACGGTCACTAAAATATTCCCTTAAATCCTGCACACGCACCGTCGATAGACCGATCGATCTTCGTAGAAGGTCTAACGACGCACACCACGGACTCCACAGTCCCACAGCACGGTCACTCTCGCAGCAGTCTCGCGCACGCGCGGAATGTGCTCGCCGGCCGACGACACGGCGCAACGGTTCGTTCACTTCACGGGACACGACGACAAACCTCCGACACTACGCTCTCGATCGAGTCGAGATCGCCTTTCACGACTTTCGATTGTACCAACAAATAAAATTCGTGACAATAATCGTCGAAACAAACGACGAGAATGTAGTAATACCGCTGGGGCGGCGGCGGCAGTGCGCGCGGCCGGCACTACAAGCGGTCGAGGCGGTCGAGGCGGTCGAGGCGGAACTCGTGCTCGACGGCGGAGTCGGGCAGCAGCGCGCCGGGCTCCTCCAGCAGCGTGAGGTCGTCGAGGTCGAGGCCGGCGCGCAGCTGCGCCTCCTCGCCGCCGAAGATCCCCGGGTCCAGCTCGCCCGAGTAGTCTGCCACGGGGACAACATTACATTTCGCTTTTGTCTACGTGAGAATGAGGCGTCGACGGAGGTCTACGTGTCGATACCGATTTTAGGTTTAAAAAAAATAAATAGGTTTTAGCAGTATCAGCATATATAGAATGTTCGATTCCTAACTGGGTTCATTTGAATGTGTTGTTCTGTAGGTGTTATAGATCACGTTCCAAGGTAAGCATTTAGACTAAGAACGGGCGATCTACGGGGATCTGGGGGAAGAGGGGGGGTGGGGGTGGGGGGGACTACCCCCAGTACCACTGCCACACTTTGAAAATCCATGGTTATGGAGATATCTACGATTAAAATTTTGAGATAAGAAGAAGAATTCCGCAGCTTACACACGTTAAAATTTTCACATTTCACACGTAATTTTCACATTTTCCTCGTTATTTTCACATTTACCGCGTTATTTTAACGTTTTCACGAGTTATTTTCACATTTCACGCGTTATTTTTACACGATATTTTCGAATAAAAATACGTAAAAACGATTTCAACTGCAAGATTAACAAACAATACAACTTACGTTACTCATGTTCCGTTCCGCAGATTTTGCATGTAATTTTCATATTTAACATTTTTACACTTCACTTAACTTCATTTTAGGAGTTTTACATATTATTGTGATGTTTTTACAAGGTATTTTAACAATCGATATAACTGATGTCTAATGACTGAGAGATAGAATGCTTTGATACAAAAATTACAAAATGGCGCGAATTTATTGTTTCGTTCAAAAGCAATGTAAGCACAAATGCAAAACCTCTAACGCCATACAGCCTTATTTCATTTAAAACAAATATAACAAAATTTTCAAAAATTAAAATATAATTATTTGTGATTTTCAGTTGTACCAATATAAACTGATGAATAAATTTTTATTTAATTAGTATTTTAATTCATTAATTATAGTACCTATATACTTCCAGTTTATTTCCGTTGGTGATTTGATTACGCTTCATTGCCAGTCTTAAAAATATAATACTTATCAACAAACAATTGAGTTTAAAATATTTTTAATCGATTTTTTTTAATATCGATTAAAAATATTGTTAAATCAAATTAATAAGAAAAAGTTATCTACAAAAGTGCAATTAGTAATAATAAAAAAAAACATTTAACTTTGACGAATAATAAACTATTTTGGATACATTGTTATGGAATAAATAAAAAGCAAGGACTTAATTTATTATATTAACTTCGATTATCAAGTTAATCGATTATCGATTATCTATCTATTTAAATATTAAAAAATAACCCTAACCTACCTTACTTCAAAACTAGACCATTTATTAGAAAAGTTTCGTAACAAAAAAAAAAAAGTAACCCTAACCTATCTAACTTTAAAATAAAACCGTTTATCGGCATAGTTTTTGTGACAGAAACAAAAAAAATAACCCTAACCTATCTAATTTCAATATTAGACCGTTTATCGGCATAGTTTTTGTGACAGAAACAAAAAAAAACCCTAACCTATCTAATTTCAATATTAGACCGTTTATCGGCATAGTTTTTGTGACAGAAACAAAAAAAAATAACCCTAACCTATCTAATTTCAATATTAGACCGTTTATCGGCATAGTTTTTGTGACAGAAACAAAAAAAAATAACCCTAACCTATCTAATTTCAATATTAGACCATTTATCGGCATAGTTTTTGTGACAGAAACAAAAAAAAATAACCCTAACCTATCTAATTTTAATATTAGACCGTTTATCGGCATAGTTTTTGTGACAGAAACAAAAAAAAATAACCCTAACCTATCTAATTTTAATATTAGACCGTTTATCGGCATAGTTTTTGTGACAGAAACAAAAAAATAACCCTAACCTATCTAATTTCAATATTAGACCGTTTATCGGCATAGTTTTTGTGACAGAAACAAAAAAAAAATAACCCTAACCTATCTAATTTCAATATTAGACCGTTTATCGGCATAGTTTTTGTGACAGAAACAAAAAAACTAACCCTAACCTATCTAATTTCAATATTAGACCGTTTATCGGCATAGTTTTTGTGACAGAAACAAAAAAAAATAACCCTAACCTATCTAACTTTAAAATAAAACCGTTTATCGGCATAGTTTTTGTGACAGAAACAAAAAAAATAACCCTAACCTATCTAATTTCAATATTAGACCGTTTATCGGCATAGTTTTTGTGACAGAAACAAAAAAATAACCCTAACCTATCTAATTTCAATATTAGACCGTTTATCGGCATAGTTTTTGTGACAGAAACAAAAAAAATAACCCTAACCTATCTAGTTTCAATATTAGACCGTTTATCGGCATAGTTTTTGTGACAGAAACAATCTTAATCTAAAGACAAGCCAAAAAAAATTTAACCAACCACCTTTAAGGTTAGAATAACGCTAGGCTACGGCATGGAGGAAGGATAATCCTCGCCCGCCGTGGGAAAGTGCACGAACGAATGCGTTAAGAGCGGATGAGGCTGGTCGCCTTCGGCGACCAGCCTTATCCGCTCCGGCTCTCTGCAGAACACTCTAGGAGTATGACAGACCAAGACCACGTGGAAAGTGGGGTGCTCCGATTCGGTTTTGGGTATTTTTCGGATTTCTATATCTATATTCTAATTTTATTAGTATATTATGTCATTCTAATTTGTCCTACAGTACAAAAGTATTCATTTAAATATATAATTTTTTCTTTGTTAAACCAGCATATTTCGACAGTAATTTAGGTAATTTCAACAATAATTTAGGTAATAATTTATAGATAAAGGGGACTGTCCATTTTCGGCCCAGCGTGAACAGATTTCATACGAAAAAAAAAACCAAAAATGTTCACAAATTAAATCTTGATTATACGTGATTATCAGTTTTACCAGTTTAAAGTGCATTTAGTAAAAAAAAATTTAAATCTGATGAAAAATAAACTATTTTAGATACATTGTTATTGAATAAATAAAAAGCAAAGAGTTAATTATATTAACTTCTATTACTTATATAATCGATAATCGATTATTAATGTAATCGATTATCGATTATCCATTTATTTGTTTATTAAAAATGATTTTAATGGCAACCCTAAACTACAGACTTCAGACTTATTATTAATGCGAATGAAATTTGAGCGAACGCTAAATTACGCGCCATTTTATTAAAAAGCAACTATCTCTAAGTCGTTATCGTTAAACATAATTAGGTACATAAGTTGTATCGTTTGTTAAAATAACATGTAAAAACATTAAAATAGTGTTTAAACTCTTTTAAAGTGAAGTTAAGTGAAATTTTATATGCTAAAAATTACATTTTAATAGCTACGGAACGGAGCATGAGTAACAATGCGTTATCATTAAACATAATTCCATAAGTTGTATCGTTTGTTAAAATAACTTGTAAATACATTAAAATAGTGTTAAAACTCTTTTAAAGTGAAGTTAAGTGAAATTTTATATGTCAAAAATTACATTTTAATAGCTACGGAACAGAGCATGAGTAACCATGAGAGAAAAGTGAGTAAAATTTTAACTATAGTTATCTCCATAACCATGGATTTTCAAAGTGTGGCATTGGTACTGGGGGTAGTCCCCCCCACCCCCTCCCCCCCTCACCCCCCAAATCCCCGTAAATCCACCGTTCCTAATCTAAATTTTAGCCCGTTCCAATTAAAAAAATCCTAGTCCTTTTTAGGGTTTCGTAGCCAAATGGCAAAAAATAGAACCCTTATGAATTCGTCATGTCTGTCTATCTGTCTGTCCGTCCGTATGTCACACCCACTTTTTTCCGAAACTATAAGAAATGTTGAAACTTGGTCAGTAGATGTATTCTGTGTCCGCATTAAAGTAAATAATTAAATAATAATTATAATTCGCGCGGGGCGTGGCTTGATCGGTAGCGGGTGCGGAGCGCGCGGGCGACAGGTTCCCGACTGCGCTTACCCGAGCGGGCAGACGTCGTTGAAACACGTGCGCGCAGAGCTAATTTTTCGGTTTCGTTTCGGAGCTGATTTGTGCGGGTGACTGACCTGTGAGTATGATGTCGGGGATGGAGGCGGGCGTGGCGGGCGTGGCCGGCTGCGAGGGCGAGGCGAGCGGCTGCAGCGGGGAGGCGCCGGCGACATGTGCGCGTGCGGGTGACTGACCTGTGAGTATGATGTCGGGGATGGAGGCGGGCGTGGCGGGCGTGGCCGGCTGCGAGGGCGAGGCGAGCGGCTGCAGCGGGGAGGCGCCGGCGACATGTGCGCGTGCGGGTGACTGACCTGTGAGTATGATGTCGGGGATGGAGGCGGGCGTGGCGGGCGTGGCCGGCTGCGAGGGCGAGGCGAGCGGCTGCAGCGGGGAGGCGCCGGCGACATGTGCGCGTGCGGGTGACTGACCTGTGAGTATGATGTCGGGGATGGAGGCGGGCGTGGCGGGCGTGGCCGGCTGCGAGGGCGAGGCGAGCGGCTGCAGCGGGGAGGCGCCGGCGACATGTGCGCGTGCGGGTGACTGACCTGTGAGTATGATGTCGGGGATGGAGGCGGGCGTGGCGGGCGTGGCCGGCTGCGAGGGCGAGGCGAGCGGCTGCAGCGGGGAGGCGCCGGCGACATGTGCGCGTGCGGGTGACTGACCTGTGAGTATGATGTCGGGGATGGAGGCGGGCGTGGCGGGCGTGGCCGGCTGCGAGGGCGAGGCGAGCGGCTGCAGCGGGGAGGCGCCGGCGACATGTGCGCGTGCGGGTGACTGACCTGTGAGTATGATGTCGGGGATGGAGGCGGGCGTGGCGGGCGTGGCCGGCTGCGAGGGCGAGGCGAGCGGCTGCAGCGGGGAGGCGCCGGCGACATGTGCGCGTGCGGGTGACTGACCTGTGAGTATGATGTCGGGGATGGAGGCGGGCGTGGCGGGCGTGGCCGGCTGCGAGGGCGAGGCGAGCGGCTGCAGCGGGGAGGCGCCGGCGACATGTGCGCGTGCGGGTGACTGACCTGTGAGTATGATGTCGGGGATGGAGGCGGGCGTGGCGGGCGTGGCCGGCTGCGAGGGCGAGGCGAGCGGCTGCAGCGGGGAGGCGCCGGCGACATGTGCGCGTGCGGGTGACTGACCTGTGAGTATGATGTCGGGGATGGAGGCGGGCGTGGCGGGCGTGGCCGGCTGCGAGGGCGAGGCGAGCGGCTGCAGCGGGGAGGCGCCGGCGACATGTGCGCGTGCGGGTGACTGACCTGTGAGTATGATGTCGGGGATGGAGGCGGGCGTGGCGGGCGTGGCCGGCTGCGAGGGCGAGGCGAGCGGCTGCAGCGGGGAGGCGCCGGCGACATGTGCGCGTGCGGGTGACTGACCTGTGAGTATGATGTCGGGGATGGAGGCGGGCGTGGCGGGCGTGGCCGGCTGCGAGGGCGAGGCGAGCGGCTGCAGCGGGGAGGCGCCGGCGACATGTGCGCGTGCGGGTGACTGACCTGTGAGTATGATGTCGGGGATGGAGGCGGGCGTGGCGGGCGTGGCCGGCTGCGAGGGCGAGGCGAGCGGCTGCAGCGGGGAGGCGCCGGCGACATGTGCGCGTGCGGGTGACTGACCTGTGAGTATGATGTCGGGGATGGAGGCGGGCGTGGCGGGCGTGGCCGGCTGCGAGGGCGAGGCGAGCGGCTGCAGCGGGGAGGCGCCGGCGACATGTGCGCGTGCGGGTGACTGACCTGTGAGTATGATGTCGGGGATGGAGGCGGGCGTGGCGGGCGTGGCCGGCTGCGAGGGCGAGGCGAGCGGCTGCAGCGGGGAGGCGCCGGCGACATGTGCGCGTGCGGGTGACTGACCTGTGAGTATGATGTCGGGGATGGAGGCGGGCGTGGCCGGCTGCGAGGGCGAGGCGAGCGGCTGCAGCGGGGAGGCGCCGGCGACATGTGCGCGTGCGGGTGACTGACCTGTGAGTATGATGTCGGGGATGGAGGCGGGCGTGGCGGGCGTGGCCGGCTGCGAGGGCGAGGCGAGCGGCTGCAGCGGGGAGGCGCCGGCGACATGTGCGCGTGCGGGTGACTGACCTGTGAGTATGATGTCGGGGATGGAGGCGGGCGTGGCGGGCGTGGCCGGCTGCGAGGGCGAGGCGAGCGGCTGCAGCGGGGAGGCGCCGGCGACATGTGCGCGTGCGGGTGACTGACCTGTGAGTATGATGTCGGGGATGGAGGCGGGCGTGGCGGGCGTGGCCGGCTGCGAGGGCGAGGCGAGCGGCTGCAGCGGGAAGGCGCCGCCGCCCGCCACCGGGTCGCGCGCCCGCCGCGGCTCCGGCGCCGGCGACATGTGCTCGTACGCGTGCGGGTGTCCGTGCGGGTGCGAGCTCGCGTGCACCGCGTGACCGCTGTGACCGCCGTGTGACGACTTGAATCATACCGAAATAGATTAAAGCCCAGTTGCAATATTCAGAAAACGATTCGTTTTGCTCGTGAGTAAAACGACTCGTTTTCGGAATTTGCTAATATAATAATTAAAAATAAATCACTAACTAGATGTTAGATTTATGTTTTTTCAACGACCAGCTATTTTTCGCCAGCAGTGGTGTTATTTATCTATCGCTCCATGACGTTTTAGTCTGATAAACCTTCTTTATACAATATAGCACAGCAAATATAATATATAAAGTACTATTTACAATTTAAATAAATTTAATTTTGATGACATATAATTACAAGTCAACATAGTCAAGATACAATTCTTTATTAAAATATTTAGAAAAGAAATTAGGTCAAATTATTTTCAGATCTTTTTTTTTTCATTTTACTATTCCAAAAATGCAGTAAACTCACATTTTGTACCTGTGAATACGTGTGTGATGAATTCGTTGTCTGTGACGAATGTGGCGAACTGTGGTTTATGTACGTTGTGTTGTAGCTCGACGTGGGGGGGTCCAGCTAACAAAATAAAAAGAGCATTAAAACAAAATATTTATCCAGTATATGAGAAATAAAGCTAAACATAAGAAAAATATAGAATATTGAATTACTATACTTGAAAATTATCAATAAAAAACAGAACATCGACTAAAAATTAATTTGATATTTAAATATAAAAAAAATAAAGCGATGATTACAGTAAATGTAAGTGAAATTAAAATTTTAAAAATATATTAAAATCATATTGGGATAGTAATAAATGATTACCCTGACTGCTAAAATAGATAAATAAAGAAAAACAACATGCTCTTCGATAAAAATAATGTAACTGCCAAAAAAGACATGCTTTATGCTTCTCTTAAGTAACGCAATATGTAATAACAATATGATTTATTATTTATACCTAAAAAGCGAATAAAATAAACGGTGCTATGCATGCCGGTTGTAGATTCGGTAAAATCTTTTGTGACTAGATAAGGCAAAAACGAAGAAAGCTGTAAATAGTACCAAAGAAAAGAGTAGAAATTATCATGTTATTACAATTTTTATTTCTATCGACTGTAGTACTATTTTAAGCAGCACGTAAAACGAAATGGCTTGATGAATCGAGAGTAATTTAGTTCATTTCCTTTTACTTGCAATAGTATTCGAACTGTGCAGTTATAGGAACTATTAAAGTGCGTCGATCTATCGTTTCAGAATATGTCTGATTGTGAGCAACAAGAATTATCATCTAACTATCATCTTTACACGCTAATATTAGATGAGATAACATTAAATATTTACGAGGATGAATTATCTAAAAATAGGAAATTTGCAATAATCACGCTACGATCGAGCTATATCATAAAATATTAATTAAATGCGCGCTGTTCGCTTTCTAACAGTAAAATACATCAAAACCAGCTCGAAAAGTATCAATCGCGTTCCAATATTTTATTGATTGCTCACAAGTTGCAGCACTGTATTGCAACTTAACAGCAATTATTACGCTAAGCTATTGTGTCTCAGTCCAGGGACGGATTTAGGCCCCCAGGTGTCTACAAAAGAGTGGCCCCCACAATAGACTTCGGAAAAAAAATTCTTTCAATCGCAAAGTAAGTGGCCATCCATTAAATAGGTCACACTTTAGGGGGGAGGGCGTTCGACGAAGTGTGACATTGTGTGACAGGGGGGGGGGGCATAGTTTTGTGACATCACATTTCAAATTATCTAATTGTAAGAAATCGCGTCCAATATCCCGCAGTGTCTGAAGACGAAAGTCTTCAACCAGTGTGTGTTGTCAGTGATGACTTATGGATCCGAAACGTGGTCGCTAAATATGGGCCTCATAAGAAGGCTCAAAGTCGCTCAGCGGGCGATGGAGAGAGCAATGCTCAGTATTACGAAAGTATACGCGATAGGGTTAGAAACGAGGAGATCCGTAGGAGAACCAGGGTAACCGACATTGCTCGAAGAATCGCACAGCTGAAGTGGCAGTGGGCAGGGCACATAGCTCAAAGAACCGATGGCCGATAGGGCGGAAAGGTTCTGGAGTGGCGGCCGCGTACCGGACGCCGCAGCGTTGGCAGGACCCACGAGGTGGACCGACGATCTGGTCCGGGTCGCGGGAAGCCGCTGGATGCGTGCTGCGCAGGACCGATCGTCGTGGAAAACATTAGGGGAGGCTTATGCCCAGCAGTGGGCTGTCCATGAGCTGAGATGATGATGATGATGATGAATTGTAAGAATTAAAACATGATAATTATTTGAACTACATACCTATTAACCGTGACCGAAAACGTAAAGCCACGTAGAAAAAATACCAAGCATAGCTTTCCTTATTGCTCGCTGAATAACCTTGAGCCTATGGAAAAGACTAACAGTAAAAGACCACGTCTCAGCGCTGTAAGTCCTCACTGGCAACACATACTGCTCACACACTTGTCTTCAGGCACTGAGGTATAGTGGACGAGAAGAGAACACTAAAAATGACTAGTTAGGTTAAGTTGAGCAAATTTTTTTTCGTCATATTAGATCCTGTTCTCAACCTCGTCAATTGGCTTTGCCCAATGCTCAGATCTTTTGTGAACACTGGAACATTGGTTCTGCTCAATTGTGTTCTTGATGCGCTTCGTGTTGTAAGCGCGCAGATCGCGCCATCAGCTGCAAGAGATCTGTTTATTGAGCCACCAGTATTTTGACATCCATGCCAGCGATCGGATACGCAGTTCGCGCCTTTCCTTCATGAGACCGAGGGTACGTCCAGAGAGCACTTGAGGTTTAGCACTTGAGGTCTTAAAGAACGATGAAAGAAGTTTTAATTCAATTATTTTTCAGAGTAAAATTTAAAAAATCGGCCAAGTGCGAGTCGGACTCGCGCAGAAGGGTTCCGTACCATTGACTAGGTACCTACATTGATTGTAATAAAGGGCAAAAAGCGGCTAAAAATCACTTTTATTGTATGAGAGCAAAAATAGGCAAAAATGACGTTTTTTGTATGGGAGCCCCCCTTAAATATTAATTTTATTTTAATTTTATTATTTATTATTAAAGTAAAAATACAACTGAGTATTTTGTGAATATTTCAAGTGCCTACCTGTTGCCATTATTGATATCGAGCAAAAAAGGGCAAGAAAATCGCGTTTGTTGTATGGGAGCCCCCCTTAAATATTTATTTTATTTTGTTTTTAGTATTTGTTGTTATAGCGGCAACAGAAATACATAATTTGTGAAAATTTCAACTCTCTAGCTATAGCCGTTCTTGAGATACAGCCTGGTGACAGACACACGGACGGACGGACAGCGAAGTCTTAGTAATAGGGTCCCGTTTTTACCCTTTGGGTACGGAACCCTAAAAAAATGTGACGTCACACTAGGTTGGCGGGGGGGGGGGGTGTCATAAATGTGACCATCTGTGACAAGGACGGAGGAGGGATCAACAAATCGTGAAATTTGTGAGACGTAATTTATGGATGACCTCGAAATAACTTTTCCTTTAGACTTTTTCGCTGTTTTACCTTCACCTAGTACTTAGTACAACATTATTATATTGTTTTTAAATATAAAGAAAAAACAATTCGAAAAAAAAATGTTTCATTTGGAAAACCATTTGGGGGTCCACTCCTTTGTTGCTCCAAGACCTCCAGATCTCTAAATCGGGCCCTGATAACTTCAATAGCACATACGTAAAACGTAATGTCGCTCACGATCAGACGTCTCTACCAAATCGTATAATGTAAAACGTATATTCGTAACAGTAGGTGTGTCTGCCGTACATTTTCCGCGACCTGTACGTGAGCGGTCCAGCCGGACTCGACGAGACTCTGCACCAACTGCGCCCAGTCCTTGGCCAACATCCACCAACGTTACACACATTTACGAAGTTACACACATTACGATGGCACACACGACAACTTATAGATTACTATTTGTTCTGACATTGAACTATAACATTTTTTTTTGATACTTGAAAAATGGATGAGTATTTTTTATCCCTCTTTCCTTAATGGGTATACATGTCTCAAGGAGTGATATGTTTAAAAAATATATTGCGTGAGATGTCAGTTTGTTCTTATTGTTTAAGTCCAATGATGTACTATTCCGTTTCAAAAAGTAATATTAACCACGAAATGGTTGCAAAAAGACGACGACAGCAATACGTACAAAACTGATTATGTATGTAAAATATCAATAAGTAATAACTGAAAAACTTGTTTTACTTAAGTTCTCTAAGAACGAGATCAAATATTGCGTATTTTTACGCATTTTCTAATAAAAAAACGCTTAAAAAGCGGACTATACTAATATTTATATATATAAAGAACAAATAGTAACCTAATGTCGTGGTTGATAGCACAAATATTATTATTAACGAATTTGGTAAATAAATGTGACTCAATTTACGATTTGGTACGAACTGTTCGCTAAAACTCAAGACCTGATAGGATTTATTTACCTAATTCTCTGAGAAATTATCAACTAGTCGACATCCACTTTATAACCTCGCTAGCATGTGCATTTTTACGATATTATGTGCTGTAAATCTATTTGCTGTCAAGTGTTATTTTCTTTAAACTGCGAGTGCCGATATTCACTAATTATTATGTTTTAATTCGTTAATATTTTCACATAACTTATAATATATTCTCTATACTATATCGAATATCGTTATAAAGCCACGTTTATTTATCTTAAATCTAATATTACTCACAACTCCTTGCTATTCCATTGATGCATTGAAATGTTATAATAATAGTAAATTATTTTATACAAGCAAGTATAGAGGGTTACTTGCATTCACAAGACGTATATAAATAAATAGCTTTAGTACGTAAGTATACTAGCATGCCCTTTTGTAATTTAACAGCTGTTACATATTCTCGAATCTAGACCATAAATAAAATCCGACAGTTAGTGTAAATATGATATTTTTAGTTGTTTAGATAGATAGATATTTTTTCATTGATAACTAGATGGCCCGGTGAACTTCGTATCACCTACGTATATTTGTAAAAAGTATACACAAAACACTTTCTGAACGCACCTATAAATATTTGACAACCAATTGACAACGTTTTTGACAAAAGACATTTAATTTCCCCGCTAGGAACATTTTGTATTGGAAAATTAAATCGTCGTTTTTAGTATTTTCAGTTAATATGTTTCTCACCGTTTAAACTTTCCCTGAACTTCCGCAAATATTTCAAGATCAAAATTAGCCAAATCGGTCAAGCCATTCTCGAGTTTTAGCGAGACTAACGAACAGCAATTGATTTTTATATATAAAGATAGATGGATATGGATATAATTTCTATTCATTCGTCTCTAATTTCCTCAGTAAACCATATGAAAAAAATATGTCAAATATAAAAAAGTCAAATGTTTTTGAATCTCAATCTCTTTCAATATATCTATTTAATTCAAAACATAATTTTTTATCTATTTTTTTTGCAAATGAAATACTCGTGTATATATTTAAGGAATAGTTCTCAAAGACTATTGTCTCTTATTTCATATAAATATTAAGACTACTTTTAATTACTTTTTTTACTGTTGTAAATGTCTATTTCAGTTATATTTATCAACGAAATTTAACTATGATAAATATATTTCAAGTCGTTTTAAAAAGTTAGATCATTTTACAATAATACCACACAGTTAACTACTAATATTATACAGCTAAGTGTGGAGTTATCGCTAATTGAAGACGTACACTTTACTAAGTAAGGGCAACTTTTTTTAAGTTTATAAATCCTTTTTGTGTGATTTTGTCAACACATTATACGAAATAATCAATAAATAAATGAAACAATCAATCACCATTGTATAAGTTATAAAACCAGTATTATAAGACGTTTTAGAGATAATTTATATAATAAAAGTGTTACTAACTCACCATAGTTATTTGCTCGAACGGTTGTAGTAAAGCTTGATGTAGGTTGTTGTAGTCTGTCTGCGGTGACTCCACAGGACTACCCGGACTGTGCACCATCTGAAACACATGTATTATTTATTTATATTAGTTGATTCATTTCTATTCATTTAAGTCCCAGTCGACATTATTGCTATTTCGTATCAAAGAATGAAATTGTTTGATCTTTAGCTTGGGTGTATTAAATTTAGAGCTAGCAAAAAATAAAATAATTAAAAAAAATGACGCCGCGTTGGCGCAGCGGTCACAGCACTGGATTGCGATTGGCGGTTGCGGGTTCGATCCCCGCACACGACAGCATTTGTATTGGCCATACAGATGTTTGCCGTGGTCTGGGGATTTGTGCAGTCCTTGCGGGTCTCCCCACTGTGCCTCGGAGAGCACGTTAAGCCGTCGGTCCAGGTTGTTATCATGTACACCTGATAGCGATCGTTACTCATAGTAGGGAATATATCCGCCAACCCGCATTGGAGCAGCGTGGTGGATTAAGCTCCGATCCTTCTCCTACATGGGGAAGAGGCCTATGCCCAACAGTGAAATATTACAGGCTGAATCGTGATCGTGAAAAAAAAATCATTCGTCAAAATAAATGTTATAGTATACTATAAATAATGATCCTAAAATTCCTTATTTTGAGCGATTTAAGCTTAAGTATCTTAAGCTAAAAAAAAACTTTAAAACCCTTTTTACAGACTTTTATAAAAAAAATATAATATGATTCAATATTCCTTCGTCGATATATTATTAAAACTGCCCCGCTTACGCTTCTCTACGTCCCTGCCCTACGTTTTATATTCTAAACCACATATATATTTGACCAATAAATAAATTTATTAGTGTTGATAAATTATGATGTATCACTGAAGACTCAACACTGACCGTGGGTGAAGGTATGTTAATATTAGACGTAGAAGAATATTGCGACGGCGGACTACAGTGCGACTGGTAACTCGACGTAATCCAACTGTGGTCTAGCGGGGACATGTTCTGTAACCACAACAAAATATATTTCAAAACAGGAAAAAATATATTATTATATAATCGAAGCAAGCGTGAAAACAGTATCAGATAATGTGTCTTGTTTAAATTAATTTTATATAACATAATTATTGAGTTGTAAATTATTGTTTTGCTTTAGAGAATGTTTTCTTTATTTCTTGTTACACGAATTTATCAGAATTTTCAGTCAATAAAATATTACTTAAAAACTAAACAATGCACTTTTATTTACTTAGTAAGTTAATTCAAACAAAAGGCAATAAGCGAATCATTTAATTAATTCTTGGGTTTAATGGCTTTCAGTTGTGCCAGCGAATCATTTAAACAAGGCCAACAAATCCACTGTCTCCAAAATATAACTCTTGAACATGCAGTTAGAACTTAAGCAGTAATTAATTGTAGATAGTATTTTGTTATCGGTAATGATTTATAAATCGATACAGACTGTGGTAATCACACACCATATTACAGACCAAGAATAACATGACATGCCAATTCAAGTGAAAATATTTTATATGGTTAGTACAGCAACATTTTCGTAAAAAGTTCAAAATTAGAGAGTACTTCAGATAAAAATGTAAATAAAAAATATGATAATGTATGAATAGTATGATTTGTGGGCTAAGGGAAATTGAATAAATTAAAATATATTTTTTTCTATATATTATAATATTTGAATTATAATAAAAGTTATACTAGAAAAATTATATGAAGAGTTATGGTATAGTTAACTAAGATTTAGTAAGATACTAGTCGAGTAGTATATTGTAATCATAACATGGGTTATCAAGTAAACTTTATAAAGTCTAATGGACGAACAGTTGATTCACACTATTTTTCGAAAGAGTATATAATATTATGTAGGTTTAATTTATGATCTATTCAATTAATATATCCTTCCTAGCCGTAAATGTAATTATGACATGGAAACCACATATAAATAATATAGTGTATACAGATCTGAAAAAATTTATATAAAATATTATTATTATTACAAATTTTATTTCTGGGACACATTATTGTCCTGTCACCTGCTTAATCAAATAATTTAGCAATTTATTAGTATTGTGGTAATACTTATGAGTATACATTTGAAGAAAAAGGATATAAAAAAAATAAAATAAAAATATAAATATTTAGAGCAAAAATATATTTTTCCCCGCTGAAATTCTTACCTAGAAAAGGAATTAAATAAAAGCATTTTTATATTTCAATAAATTGCGAAGCTTAATCGTTAATCATGCAAATTATAACAGAAATGTAAGAATAATGGAAATTACATTGTAAGTTTCTCGGTTCTTCTGAAACTTTTGATTAATGTTATTGGTGAAACGCGTATTTCAAATACAGTTTTAGTTAATAACAATACATTAAAAGAGAGCGTTTTAAGCATTGAAGCGAATGGACTCGTAATAAATGATGAATAAGAAAAGTATAAAAAGGAGGTTACAAAAGAAAACGAACCTTATTATGATGAAGATAATTATTTGTGTTTGGTACAGATAAGTGATTCTGAAATAAACAAAAACATGAACGTGTTGAAAGCAAATAAACACAACAAAAATATAAACAAACGAAAATGTTAAATGTCTAACGTGGATACTAGCAATATGTTAACACATAGACGAGACTATTGTGTCTCAATTGTATGATACATTCAGTACTTTAAATTGAACTGGCTTGTTTATATTAGAACGTTATATCTGACGATGAGACGAATAGTCTTTATATCAGTCGGTTACAGCAGGTGAGCAACCTTTTTTACTAGAGGGCCGCAATATTTTGAAAAATTTATGTTCGGGCTAAAAGCACAGAATGATGGAAAATAATAAGACAATATGTAAGAGATATAATAGAGATAATAAGAGAATATGATGGTATTACAAGTATATATTACAAGTATTGACTTTTGGTGTGCCTTATTATAATAAAAGTGACAGTTTTAAAAATTTGAAAACCTCTGGCGGGTCGCACAAAATTTCTATTCGGGCCGCAGGTTACTCACCCCTGGCTCACAGTATTCAAAAAACGATTGGTATTGCTCAGAAACCTTTTTTTTTATTACAAAAGTGGCAAACAAGTGTAGGGTCCGTCTGATGGGTAGCGCATACCGTAGCCAATAGATGCCTGCAACACCAGGAGCATTGCCAACGCGCTGCCGACCGTACCCCCACAAGCTCTGGTCACCTTATTCACAACAGGAAAACAACACTACTGGAGGGCAGTATTATTTATCTGTGATCTTCTCTAAAGTTGAGGCGCCAGTCGTACTGCTCCAAATTTTGAGCAAAATATTCCTGCTGTGCCCTACCTAAATAAACTGTTTAATTTCAATCACTTGTTCAAAATGAAATAGTTCGTGAGAAAAACGAATCGTTTTTTGAATATAGGAACCGAGCTTTAGATGACAAGAGCATGGTTTTGAACATTACTTTATGCAGAAGAGGTTATAACAACGACTTTAAGACACAATAGAACAAAAGATTTGCCCTGCACGAACAATAAATACTACAAGTCCCCAGTCACAAAAATAATAATAATAATAACGACACATACTATCTATACTAATATTATAAGGCTGAAGTGTTTGTTTAGTTTTGTTGGAACGCACTAATCTCAGGATCTACTGGTTAGTATTGAAAAATTATTTTTGTCTTGAATACTCAATTTACCGAAGAAGGATATAGGCTTTTTTTGATATCGCAGGGGAACCCATTTACGGGGGTCGTCCAAGACGCCCGGGTAGGCAGTCGTAGACGGTATGTCGGATTCAGCACTTGGGGGTGCCAATACCGTACTAAACCACTGCGGGAGCCTTTAGCCGGTTTAATTGGAGGGTCCCGGATCTGCAGGCAACAGGATCCCTTCAGCGACAGGCTGGCCTCGGGGAAAAGGCCAGGCTTCTCCTCCATGGGGACTGTCCGGCTCACTTCTGAACAGTCCCGAAGACGCTGTGTCTATCAGGACCGGGTTCCCATCCCGGTCCGACACGGGCACAGGGGCGTTACTGGAAGCGCATTTAGTAGCGCCTCCTACGCACCCCGTATTCGTCGCCCGCGGGTGGAAGCCACGTCGGCGGCCTCCTCTTTCACCCGCTCGTCGGCCTCCTTCTGGGACATTACCGTCTCGCAGAAGGAGACCATCGCCTTCCAAGACTCGTCGTCGCCGAGCATCGCGGCGATGACGCTCGGAAGCGACAGGTCCCCATCCGAGGACCGATGTCAGACCCCGAAGGATATATATATATATATATATATATATATATATAGGCTACATAATATTTTAGTACGTTTTTTCTTAAAATAACAAATTAAACAACAACTAACAACATATTATTTATTTTATTTTAACAATCCTGACAATGACGAACACAAATTAAAACTAATTATCCAATTTGATGAATACTTCCGTAAATTATACGCGTACATATATTTTGAAGGATCCGTTTTTTATTTATTTATATATTTTTTTGTTAGCTTTATGGAATGATTCAATATACTCATAAGTATACGGAAGCCGGAAATTTTGTTTCATTAGAACTGACAAGACTTTAGAACTGACAATGTTGTAAATATTTTGGCTTTTCCGAGTAGTCTATTTCTTATATGTATTATTTTTTGTCATTGTATTGGGTAAAGTCTCAGTACATATCGGTTAAATCAGAAATTTTAATTCGTTCGTTTATAGATTAAGAATTTAATTATTATTAAGAATTGGCTAAGCGTAAAATCCAGCGTCGGTTAGGCTTATTTCGGCTAGTATGAGCGTCGGTTCGGCTCAGCTCGGCTAGAGCGTCGGTTCGGCTCAGTTCGGCTAGTATGAGCGTCGGTTCGGCTCAGTTCGGCTAGTATGAGCGTCGGTTCGGCTCAGTTCGGCTAGTAGTCGGGCGGCCAGTACCTGCGCGTCGTAGAGCGGCGGGTCGTGCACGGCGGCCAGCGGCACGGTGGCGCCCACGGGCGAGCCCGACGCCGGGGACAGCCCGCCCGTCGCCGGGGACACGCTGCCCGTCGGGCTCTGCCAGGCAACCAGGGTAACGAGAATGTTCAATTGGAAATTATCCGATACTCAACGACTTACTGCCACTTTCAATACTCTATCTATCTCATAATTTACTTATAAGAGATTTTTACGTTTCCATACAGATTGTGTCAAAAACCCGTAGTAGGCACAACCAGAGATAGATAGATTATTGAAAACGGCCACTAAGGGGTTACATACAGTTAGGAGGAATGAAATGTTGTACACGTGTTGTGGTAACTTTCAACTATATTTTAACTTTTTTATTTGTAAAAATAATAATTCTGAAAGTTGCTATAGTAGTCTCCCGGAGCTCCTCGTAAAAAAGGTTTTGCGGTGACCACTATATCTTCGGACTGGATATCTGAAATAAAAAAACCAACAGACCTCGTATTACATTATTTAGAAACTGTTCGAAGGAATAACCGATTTTTTTAAAAAAAAAATGGCAGCTTCTCAAAACTGAAATAACGATTTTTCAATAAAATTTGGGCCTCAAATTGTTTATTAAAAACAAAAAAATTCGTCGTTCTCAAAAACCTACGATTAATTACTAAAAATATATATTTAAGAAGCTTGTCTTGCAGTTTGAGACTGATCGGTAAGCCGTTTTCGAGCAATATTGGTCACCGATTTTGAACAGAGTTTTGAGAAAAACATGTTTAAAGTTTTAAAAGCGTTTAATATACATATATTAAACAATTATATTGGCAACTTACATTGAGTCGTCTAATCATGAGCCATATCATACACCCTTCACATCGTCGACAGCTTCTAATACCCCGAGTTGGTGTTGTCTATGGACCATTCTTGCCTTTCGCGTGCACAAACTTGCTCTGCAGTGGGAAATCTACACGCGCTGTTCATCCTCTGTTTAGGCATATATTTGCCTATTAAATCCAAAAGAAATCCAATCTTTATTATATTAATATAATAAAGTAATAATTCTGTATCTTGGTTAAATATGTTGTCATCTATGAATATAGATATTTTTACAGTTTTCGAACCGGCTAAACTACTTTTGGAGAGATTTTTCATATCAGCTAGTAACAGCTCTCTCAGCACTGTTCCGGGTAAAAACAACCACACCTCTTTCTAATAAAATAATAGTTTCTCATTCTGAGACCTGTATAAATCGAAAGGATAGCCTCAGTCATATCTTTTAGAACTTGGCAGCTGCTGCTCACTGCCAACTTCACCAGGACTCTGGTCTGATCGTGCAATTTTCGTGTTGAGATGTTTTAGTCCTTTGATTAATAATACTACTGTACGGACTACATAGTACAACACATTAAAAAAATATATTTTACCGAGGTTTCAATTTTATATTTTTTGTGTAACTGTGTAGAATTGACTACTTCGTCGAAATTTGTGAGCACATAAATGTAGATATATCTTGCAGATATAAGAAGTACATATTTTTTATGTCAGAAGCGTAACTTCTTTGGCAAACTAATTTAAAAAAATCTATTCGTTAATGCTACAACTTACAATTATTTTAGTTTTATTTTTGTTTAAGATTTTTGTTCCAGGTTTACCACGTCTACGACTAGATGGCGCTAGTAGTAGATGAAATCGCGCTGACAAAATTATTTCTTGTTAGTGTGTAACACTTTTAGGGTTACAGAAATTACTTATTAAAGGTTTTGTTTGGAGTCTTTAGGTGAAATCCGTAGTTTTGCTATAATCATAATAAATTTAAATAATTCTAACTTATTTTTGTTAAAACTTTGTTGTCCAATATTTGTGGTCTTAATTATTTATGTCTGGCAATTTAATTCTCTATGCTTCCGCCGCTCACGCAGTCTTTGGAATTGCTGTCAAAGTCGATTGATTTCATTTTGCTTGCTTAACACTCAAGAAGTCAAGATGTAATAATAAAATTATAACTATCTTTTCTTTGTTCGGGCGTGAGCCCGAACTTTTAATACAATGTAATTCGTAACAAAATGGCGTCCGCCTGAAATGGTTGTGACTCATTTTTAAAACATACATAACTTATCCGCTTACTCGTAAATACAAATTAAACTTAACACGTGGCCCAACCCCGTGGGACAAAGGAAATGGTCACCATCTTATTATAAAAACCCACATCCTTTTGCTGTGGGTTTTTATTTCGGGTTTTTATTTTTACTTCTAGTTTTTATTTTTACCTTTAGTTTTTATTTAAGTTCTGGTATCATCTTTATAATATTGCACTTTAAATTAATATATCCACGAGTGGCCAGAACTATATCTCTTATTAAACTTCAAATGGACTACTTCTTATACTAAGCTGCACTAAGGAACCCCGGGAGAAAAACCGGTATTGTAAACTTTATATTTTTTTTTTTATGTGAAGAAACCATCGGCTCCTAAGATGTACCTATCATTAAATATCCTTTGGGGTTTACATTTTATAACACTGTATTGTAACATTTAAATTAGATAGAACAGTCAATAGTAAACTATTTGTAATACTTATAATTAATCTTGTTAAAATTAAATACTTAAAACTGTAATGTGCTGTTGACAAGGATTATACGAAATTGTTTGCTGATTTTTGTGGTTTTAATTTTAAATACATCATTCGCTTGACGGAGTTATATCTTGGCGCCCTCTTATTAATAAATTTAGATATCAATTCCGCTCCAGGGTAGCAAGTCCTCACGTCCCTGTGATTTTATATTCATTTTTATTTTTAAACTAGTCTCAAGCTCGCCTGGCCACATATTGCTTTTACAATCAGTAACTGAAATATAACTTTTTAAAATAAAAGAAAAATTTAGTTACAGTGGCTCCTTATTCAATTGACAAAATATAAATAATCCATTATAAAATGGCACCCAACTTAGAGGGCCTGGAGAATGATGTATTTGGAATTCTAGTATATTCTTATTGGTATAGAATAATAACTTAAATTCTTAAATTTGACTTGAATAACTTAAATTGAAAATAATAATATAATTACTACTTCTTTCTTGTTGGTCTTAATTATTAAGCGGATATGTTTGTATTGTGTACTTTCTATTTTTAGGTTATAAATACTTAATGGTCTGATTTATATAGATTATCATTCATGCACTACTACTAGTAAACAATTACTTTAAAAACTTATTTCTTATATGCTTTTCTAATATTTGGAAACAGATATACCTTATAAAGTGTATTTTGTTGTCTACCCTCTAGTGTAAATTATTATTTTTTGAACTTGTATTTATAACTTTTAAAGTGCATATGGATATCAGACCTCATGTTTAAACAAATTTTATTGAATTTTCTTTTATATTCTATATTTCTTATAATGTGTACTGTGTAATACACCTTCTTGAGTGAATTATTATTTTGAACTTTCTTTTACACCTGGTAAAGTGTAAATTGAAAGTTGAAATTGTTATTAACTCTTTTTGTAAACAACTTTAGTTGAACTTTAAATAATATCTTTTAAAGTGTATATTGTAATCATACTTAATTTCAAACAACTTTTGTTGATCTGTTTTATAAATTTCTTTTTATATGTGTTGTTGAACTGCATATTGTTGACAGCTCTCATAGGTATACCACTTGTGATATTACTTCTTTAACATTCAAATAATTTGGAGCTTTAACTTAAACATATACTAGTAACTATAAATACTAAGTAATTTAAACTTAAGAGTGAAGTTGGAATTTAAGTGAAACTAAAATAATTTGTGATTTTAACATCAACTTTCATCAACATTTTAAAGTTAAATTTTCATAATTTTCTGAATCTTTACTATTAATCGACATGGATTTTCTTAAGGCTGGTTGTAAAATCACTCACTTGCATAAGGACGAGCTTATTCATGAGTTAACTATTCGGAATTTACCGGTTAATCCGCGTTCTCGACGTGATAGTCTATATCAGGTACTTAAACAAACAGCTGATCTTGCTCGTATGGGTAGCCTGAAGTTCACATCTCTCGGAGATACTGATTTGACTAGTGAACTCGAAATTTGTCAACGTAAAGCGGAGGAAATTGAACATGAAATTAATCCATCTCTTACATCTGCCGCTTGTGCTCGCCTGGTCTCGCGCTGTAAATATTTACTCTGTCGACTTTTGCGATTAGGTACAGGTAATGAAGAGGTCCAGTTGCTGAAATCCATGATTGAGTCTATTCTGAAAAGTTTAATGGAGAGAGTCTCATCTGTTGCTTCATCTTCTGGTTCAGATGATGAGGACAGGTCTTCTAATAGATCTTCAAAGGTTATAAGAGAGATTATTTATAAAACTGACAAGTCTTTTAATGTAAATTCGCTTAATTTAAAATATCGGTGGGGACTCTTGTGTCCGTACTTTTCTCACGCGTCTAGAAGAACTTCGCATTGCTAGGAAAATTTCTGAGGATGGAATATTCAGCGGTTTTCCAGAAATTTTAGAAGGTCCTGCGTTGTCATGGTTCCGATCCAACCGTGCCGATTTCTCTTCTTATAGTGACGTTGCTTCTGCTCTTAAGGAAGATTTTTATATCACCGATTTGGTTTATTCTGAATAATGAGGTTGATATTAATCATTTGAAGGATCCATGTTTTTTTGTTTTTTTTATTTCTTAAAAGAAATAAAATTGTATATAACCTATTTTTTTTCTTTTTATATTTTAAAATAGAAACTTTCCGTCTCTCTGAGAACGGATGTCACATGACAGTTCAATTATACTGGAAGTTGATATATCTTTATGAGGATGGGGGATATATCTTATAAAAGTATCCTGACGATCCTACTGCTGGACATTTTGGCGTAGCCCAAGATTATTTTAATCTTGTTAGCTTTTCATTTTTTTCTTTCCCGCACTTCCAATGTGTGATGGAGTTTGCTGATTTGAGCTAATTCTCAAATTACTAGATGAAAAGCATCTAGGTATCTCACAAATAAAGATCTAGGTTCGACCTGGTGAAAAGACCGTCTTAATAGGTTGTTTTCCTCAGATTTCGTCGATTACCGACTGATCTATAAAATGTATTATCTCTGAAAATTCTGACCTTTGGGTTATTCTCTCAAAGGCCTAGATGAAAACCATCTAGGTTATGGTCATTTATAAAAGATCTAGGTTCGGCCTGGTGAAAGCGCCGTCTTATTTGGTTGTTTTCCTCAGATTTCGTCGAATACCGACTGATCTATAAAAATGATTTATCTCTATAAAGACTTTGACCGTTGGTCAATTCTCTTAAATCCCTAGATGTAAAGCCTCTAGGTGACCTTTATGTAAAGATCTAATTCGACCTGGTGAAGGCGCCGTCATATTATTATTTGGTTGTTTTCCTCAGATTAGTCGAATATAACTGATCTATACTTGTCTACATTTTTCTATTGGTTAGATCCCAATAGTCTCGGCTTCTACTTTGATATTGTTACTGTACACAACAATTCAAGTTTCTTATTACTAAGGAGTAAATCCTCTTTAGTACTTGAATAGGACACTTCCTAAACTAAGCTTTTGCTTTTACTTCTCAGAATATATTTCTGAGATTCCCTTTTTCAAAAGAGTTGTGTTTCTTAACTTTATGGAAACATTCTCAAAGTTATTTACTGAATGAAGATATTTATGAAATCTTCATTATAGTCGTTAGTTAAGTCTGTAGTTTTAATATTAGATTGTAAACTATGAACGTGGCATAGGGTTCATACTACTAGTCAATTCTGAGACTGTTTTATATCCCTTCCCACTAGTTCGTTGTTGTCCATGCTTTAATAAAGGCAAAGCTTCATGGTCATATTGTTTAACTTGTAATGTTAAAATAGTTAATCTTTAAGGTATTAGTTTTACATTCTCATTTAGTCTTAGTGTTCTTGTTGGTTCTAAGATATTAGTGGTTTGACTAGAATTAAGTAAAGGTTGTTTGTATTGTTAGCTTTCATAAGTCTTAGTTGTAGCGTAGAACTTTGATTCTTAGATGGTTTAGGTGAACTCTTTTGTTAATCCTGTCTCAACTGCCTTTCTTTTGTCTGACGTCTAGTCTTAAATTTTGTCTAGAATTTCTTTTTCTTAAAAAAAAAAATTTTAAAAATTTTCAATTTTTAAAAATTTTTTTTTTACCCAACCAAAGGTGCACTGTAACACTTTTAGGGTTACAGAAATTACTTATTAAAGGTTTTGTTTGGAGTCTTTAGGTGAAATCCGTAGTTTTGCTATAATCATAATAAATTTAAATAATTCTAACTTATTTTTGTTAAAACTTTGTTGTCCAATATTTGTGGTCTTAATTATTTATGTCTGGCAATTTAATTCTCTATGCTTCCGCCGCTCACGCAGTCTTTGGAATTGCTGTCAAAGTCGATTGATTTCATTTTGCTTGCTTAACACTCAAGAAGTCAAGATGTAATAATAAAATTATAACTATCTTTTCTTTGTTCGGGCGTGAGCCCGAACTTTTAATACAATGTAATTCGTAACAAAATGGCGTCCGCCTGAAATGGTTGTGACTCATTTTTAAAACATACATAACTTATCCGCTTACTCGTAAATACAAATTAAACTTAACACGTGGCCCAACCCCGTGGGACAAAGGAAATGGTCACCATCTTATTATAAAAACCCACATCCTTTTGCTGTGGGTTTTTATTTAGGGTTTTTATTTTTACTTCTAGTTTTTATTTTTACCTTTAGTTTTTATTTAAGTTCTGGTATCATCTTTATAATATTGCACTTTAAATTAATATATCCACGAGTGGCCAGAACTATATCTCTTATTAAACTTCAAATGGACTACTTCTTATACTAAGCTGCACTAAGGAACCCCGGGAGAAAAACCGGTATTGTAAACTTTATATTTTTTTTTTTTATGTGAAGAAACCATCGGCTCCTAAGATGTACCTATCATTAAATATCCTTTGGGGTTTACATTTTATAACACTGTATTGTAACATTTAAATTAGATAGAACAGTCAATAGTAAACTATTTGTAATACTTATAATTAATCTTGTTAAAATTAAATACTTAAAACTGTAATGTGCTGTTGACAAGGATTATACGAAATTGTTTGCTGATTTTTGTGGTTTTAATTTTAAATACATCATTCGCTTGACGGAGTTATATCTTGGCGCCCTCTTATTAATAAATTTAGATATCAATTCCGCTCCAGGGTAGCAAGTCCTCACGTCCCTGTGATTTTATATTCATTTTTATTTTTAAACTAGTCTCAAGCTCGCCTGGCCACATATTGCTTTTACAATCAGTAACTGAAATATAACTTTTTAAAATAAAAGAAAAATTTAGTTACAGTGGCTCCTTATTCTATTTACAAAATTAAATAATCCCATTATAAGTGTAAGGCCACCATACATTTGTGTAATTATTGAACAATCCAATATATTAAGTTGAAGCATCTCTAGTACTGGTTTTATTTGTGCACCTGGTTGTGTTGGCCAAGGTTTTGGGAATTAACACTAATTAAAAAAAAACTAATTGAAAAAAACCGCCAAGTGCGAGTCGGACTCGCGCACCGAGGGTTCCGTATAAAGAAAATTATTAAAAATATTTTTATTATATGATGTAACTAAAAATTTATGCTTTTCGCAATTTTTTCTTTATCTGTGCTATAAAAAGTTGCTTCGAACCAAATTTCAAGATTCTGAGTTCGCGGAAAGTACCCTGTAGGTTTTGATTCCCCTGCGAGTGTCAACAATTTCCAGCATAATAGGCTGTATCTTTTGATGCGTTGGCTTCGAAGTTTGATTTTTACACAGATTCAAGTGACAGTAGACCTGAGTATTTGAGTTTACACACGGACAACAGTGATCCTATAAGTATAAGGGTTCCGTTTTTTTCCTTTTGAGGTACGGAACCCTAAAATAACTTATATACGAGCTATGCCAGTTTCAACCGCTTTGATTTGACGAAAAAACTAGGCTAATTCTTCCGGCTATACAACGCAAAAAGAATTTTTCATCTGATTAATGCGTCCTAAATTAACAAACAAATAAAGTTTTTAGCTTTACAACATTAGAGTACATAAGACGACGCGTTGGCGCAGCGGTCGCTATTGCGCTGGCAGTCGCGGTTCGACCCCCGCTCACAACGGACATTTGTATTGGCCATATAGATGTTTGTCGTGGTCTGGGCGTTTGTGCTTTTGTATTGTGTGTGTTTCCGGATCCCCGGCACAGAAGAAAATCCCACTGGGGGCCGTGGAGTGTGAAACATTTATTTATTTACTAGCTTTCCTTTTCATTCTTTTTTTGGTCGTACCAACTCAGAAACCTTTGTGGGCTCATGTACAACACTTTGCTGAAGATCATGACATGATCAAATGCATAGTTTACGATTCTATAAAGGACATACAAACATTCATTTTTATATATGTACTAGCTTCTGCCTGCGACTTCGTCCACGTGGAACAGTTACTAGAAAGAAACCCTCGATTTTGAAAGCACATAGCCTTAAATACGCGAAGCTTTCCTTGATAAATATCACCTCCTAAATATCACCCGTAAATGGGTTACCCTGCGATATCAAAAAACAAAAAAAGTATGTAGTATAGATGAATGAAATTCCAAGTGTGTGTCGGTAGTCGGTACTCACGTATCGCGGCTGGTAGTCGGGCGAGGCGGGCGCGCGGTGCGGCAGGTAGTGCGGCGGCGGGTAGTGCACGGACGTGAGGTCGGGCAGCGAGCCGCCCGGCACCTGCAGCTCGCACTGCAGCCCGCCCGCGCCCGCGCCCGCGCCGCCCGCGTACGCGCTGCAACCACACACCTCTATACCACTGCTGTACTGTTACCAGTGGCGGCGTCAGGGTAGGGCGCTGGATATAAGGGGGCGCCACTGGCTCTGATCCTTTTAGGTAGATTTTTGAAGTGACACTTCTTTAGGCGCATAACATTAGAGCGACCGGTAACGCGGCAGCGTCAGGGACGGTCAGTACTTGGATGAGTAAAAACATAAAATAAACATAAACTGTAAATAATTATATTATAATATAATTACTATAGTTTACAATATTACTTGACGCCGCGTTGGCGCAGCGGTCACAGCACTGTATTGCGATTGGCTGTTGCGCGGGCGGTAGCGGGTTCGATCCCCGCACACGACAACATTTGTATTGGCCATACAGATGTATGTCGTGGTCTGGGTGTTTGTGCAGTCCTTGTGGATCTCGCCACCGTGCCTCGGAGAGCACCTTAAGCCGTCGGTCCCGGTTGTTATCATATACACCTGATAGCGATCGTTACTCATAGTAGGAATATATCCGCCAACCCGCATTGGAGCAGCGTGGTGGATTAAGCTCCGATCCTTCTCCTACATGGGGAAGAGGCCTATGCCCAACAGTGGGATATTACATGCTGAATCGCGACAATATTACTTTATATCAATATTCACACCTATAATTTTTTTGTTACTGATGTTTAGTTTCGCCAGTAGAAAACTATGTAAATATGTTTAATGTATGTTACATAAAGCGCTAAGTAATTAAGTCACATGTAATGATTAAAAAAACCAATATGTAATCTTAATTTGTTTCGTACAATATTTTGACAAACTATCATAAAAAGTGGAGCTAAACATGTTTAAATCTCGGTATACGCTTCGCGTGTTTTTGTTTGATAACATATCATTCGGCCGTTCTTTTTTTAAAGTGAAGGTTTTTATTTATATACATATTGTAAGCAGAATTTACTTAGAAACGATTTCAAATATATGTGCACATATATAGGAAGAGTGCTCTATCTAAATTCCAATAACTTAAATATTATTAGTAATTATAAAATAAATTAATGTATATTTTTATATTCAAATTCATTTTACGTAAATTTATCTCAATAACATAATAGTAAATTACATATACTAAAACAATACGATCACGATTCAGCCTGTAATATCCCACTGCAGGGCATAGGTCTTTTAGAGCTTAATCCACCACGCTGCATCACTGCGGGATGGCCGATATGTTCCCTACTATGAGTAACGATCGCTTTCAGGTATTTATGATAACAACCGAGACCGACGGCTTAACGTGCTCTCAGAGGCACGATGGGGAGACCCACAAGGACAAACATTCAAACCAGAAACAAATAGGTATTTGTACAAAAATAAATATCCATCTCGAGCGGGAATCGAACCCGCTAACTCTCGTTGTTTTAGGCGACCACAGGCACCACTACACCAGAGCGGTAGTAACACTCACTAGATTTTATGTGACACATTAAATAGTTTCAGTCACTTCAATATAATTATCCAATTATAAACTAGCTCAACACTTACGCGGTTACGCATTGAATAAAACATTAATTAAAGTAGGTACCTATATGAGTTACAGCTATAGTATTATTTTGTAAGGTTGATTAAAATTACTTCATATTGCTTATAAGAGGAAAATCTTTTCTTCAATAAAAAATTAATAATTATTAAATATTTTCTTTGACAAATGACAGGTAAGTAAGATTATTATTATTATAAAGTATACTTAAATCTCCTAGAAATGTATATCTCAAATTCTCAATTCTCAATCAAGTTCGTATGGTGGTTTTTAATAATCACTAATAACGAGATGATTAGCGGTCTATTAATAGTTATAATACTTAATTATTTTTGAAGTATAAAGCTTGACTTGCGGAGTAAGCTGGTGAATGCGTGACGAGAAGTGTGATCGGGCGAGGCGAACGGAAGTTGAGAGGGAGATATAAGATAGTGAAGATAGAAAGAGAGTCTAAAGCACACTCGTTTTTTTAATATCAAAATATTATTAAACAAACAAATCACTTATGGTAATTATCCCATTAATGACGGAAACGGGAAATTCAATCAATGGCATATCGCGACAAAACAACACAAATATCATAAACTATCTTTGACAACATAACTTAAACTACATAAGCAGTTTGATTTTAAAATATAATATTCACATTATGTATTACATAATTATAGTTCATATAGCGTCGTTTTTCCGGCGCAAAAAAGTACAGAAAAGTGAATTAAGTATACGCTAAATACAAATTAAATAATTATGACAAAAACTGTTTTTTAAATTGCATTATTTTTATATATTTACGAAAATAGAATATTCGGAACTAAATCTGTACGGGGAAAAACAAAAACTAATACGATACGGTTAAATTGTACGTCTTATACAAACATTACCTCTTTTTTCAGTGAAAAAACTAGCCGTATGTTGTGAACACCCATCATTGCAGTATATTTTACTGTGAACACCTATCATTATACTAAGATTTAGCGTCCAAATAATACAAGTTATTTGAACGTAATGAACGGTTTTAAACAGTTTAGATTCGCTAATTCATATGTGCGACGTTTTTACGCTATAATCTTTGTGAGTCACTCACTTGTTATTGTTAGGTATTCGTGGTATTTCACACGAAGACCGCGGACGGTTCGTAGGACTCATGCCCAGCGTCGCGAGCACGTCGAGAGGAATGTTACTGGCTGAAATTAAGACATTAATAATTTAATATATTTTATAAAATAACGTAGAAGAAAAAATATTTTTGAAGGCAGTAATATTAGTATGTTAAATCTCCTATTGCGATTTTTTCTGGCGTTAGTATTTTTTTTTTGTGAGGGGTCGGAAAAACATCACGAAATATCACCGAGGAGGGGGCGAGGGCTTTATGATAGTAGAATCTTCTGGAACACTCACCTCGGCGGTGGTTCTGGTGGGGGTGCAGGTGCGGGTGCGCGTGCGAGTGCAGCGGATGGTGCGGCGACAGCGGCTGCGTGGTCGCCTGTTGCTCGCCGCACGACTGGTGCAGCGCCGAGTCGGAGTTCGTCCGCCGCCAGCTGCTGTCCGGTGGCGGACTACAACCAACACACAACTGTAGATAGGAAAAAGCCTGGAGCGGGTCGTAGGGTCGGCAAAGCGCTTGCGTTGCTTATGGTGTTTCAGGCGTCTACAGGCTACGGTAGTCACGATCGAATCACGATACTGCCTGCAATATCCCATAGCTGGGCATAGGCCTCTTTCACCATGAAAAGAAGGATCGAAGCTTAATCCAGCACGCTGCTCCACTGCGGGTTGGCGGATATATTCACTACTATTAGTAACGAAAGCTATCAGGCGTAAATGATAACAACCGGGACCGACAGTTTAACATGCTCTCTGAGGAACTGTGGGGAGACCCACAAGGACAGACGTTCGAACCGGAAAGTCCTAGGCGCCGGAAAGTTTAGGCGTGTACATGACACACGCCACACCAGAGCGGTTGCTAGGCTACGGTAAGCGCTTACTATCTGGTGGGCTCATTTGTCGACCTAATGGTATAAAAAAAAGTCAAATGCCGTTAGTGCAACCAAAGAATTTTATCACCATTAATAGGTAAGCGTAAAACTTCTATAAACGTACTGATGGCAGTTATTTCAAATTTATTTACATGGAGACTTTAATTTGGCTTGTAGCTTGAATAGAGCAGGAAAAGAGTGCCGTGTCTGAACTTGTCCAGATACCCATAAGACGGATATATAGAGCAATAAGGGATATTCTTGACAGTTTCAGAGCCTGTTTCACTGGTTATCTCTAACAGATTCATTGGAACAATATTTAAATTACTAGATTACCAAAACTAACAATTTTGACTTGAGTAATCGCCTACTACTCTACAATTGAGGAACGATCACAATATGAAAGATGGGGAGCTAGACTTGTAAAGTTTATTATTTAAATACTGGACATTATAAATGGCTTTAAGTATGCTCTTTCTTGATTACTTTTTTTTGTATACGTATGATGAATAGACGAGAACTTAGTAGAATTACAAAAACCTGTTACTTAATTACTTAGCTTTTAATTCATTTAGATAGCAAATTATTTTCACAATGTGAATCATCGATTGTGCCCGTAGGTATATAGTAATTATAAATAACAAAAAACGATTTTAAAAATGCCAATATCAAAAAATAATCGATACAAACTACGCGTATTATTTTTAAGAATAATATTTAAAACGATGTACATATACGATGTATGATATGGTATGGTGGCCAAGGGCGGATCCAGCTTTGGCGCCAGGGGGGGGTCACAGTCATGGTCAAGGCGCCAGGGGGGGGGGGTCGCATAGTCATGGTCAAGTAAAAAGAAGTTATAATTTAATTTTTATAATGATAGATACAGGTAAAAAGTAGGTATTTTATTAATCTATGTAGGTACTGTACTTAAAAATACCTATATTGTGACAAAAATCTTGTTTAACAATTTTAATTAGTGGTCCACCTAGGTCCTGGACACAGCCCGGGGGGGGGGGGTCATGACCCCGTGACCCCCCCCCCCCCCCTGGATCCGCCAGTGATGGTGGCTACGGTTTGAACTCTTGAAAGGAAATCAATGGTCACAGATTCAAATTGAGCCTGGCTAGGATTACGCTCTAATCTTTTTCCTCTTTCCTTAATAAGAGTTGACAAAGAAATAGTCAAACAGAGATCTGATGTATTCAGCTGACTGCACACACTTTGCATGGTCATAGACTCATAGTGTAGGTACTAAGCATACTCCAAAATACTAGCCGCAAACTCAGCTTCGATTTTAAGATATTGCCTCTTAAAGTCGGGGAAGTCGCTTGCATACCCCTAAAGACGTTAACTTAACAACACAGAGAAGATGGACAAAGCGAGTCCTGTGGCAAAATAGCAGGACAAATGTTCGAATGACTTTGGTTTGAGTCCCGTTTGCACTACTTCTATTTTTATTTATTTATTATATGTAGTTGCATTCAACTTGATACACCTGTCGGACCGTCTCTTCGTGAGTGTCTGCAGCACAGGTCTGCAGCTTACATAAAGCTATGTATCCACTACGGGACAAATGAGGAACATGTTGCAGGACATGTCCCTCAACAATGTTGCGGGACAAATGTTGGGGAACATTGTGTAGGCCACATTACACATAAGAAAAATCTCACTTATAAAAATTTTAAAGGATTCCAAGCGGAACATTCTTATGTAATAAGCATTTTAAAATTATTAAAATTGTTATTCGTATGTTTTCATCATTAATCTGATGCGCAATAAAAAAGTTATAAATACTAACATTAAAGTACAAACAAGTTTATTATTATTTTATTATTAAAACGGTTGTTACTTTAGTTATTTACGCCATTTTAGTCGTACATTTTACTCATTAGCTAATCTACATTACATTCGATTATATTTTAATAGAACAGAACTCATAGTTTTATTGTTTGTAAAATTTTAAATTAAGCAGATAATACGAATGACAGACAACATTTATGTAACAAAAAAACTTTTGCGTCTCACTTATTACCGGTTTTTATGATTTAATGCGTAGATATTGAACAATTAAAACATTTCAAAATTCATTAAATTTTAGACGTTTATGCGTTTACGTTAACTTTTAATTAACCGCTAAAGATTTGCGATATTGTTCATTGTTTGCGTTATTTCAAAGAACAAGACAAAATAAATAATTATGAAACGTTGTAATTATACAGTAGCTAATGCTTAATTTAAGATTATTAACATATTTCGATTATAAAAGCCGATGACGCAACGCATAAAACAATAAATTATTTAAAAATATTTAAACATATTAAAATTAGCATTTGTTATAGTGAATTCTGTGACGCACTTATTAATATCGCGCTTAAATAAATGTTTGGGTCGACACAAGACAAAATCGATTTTCTACGGTAATAACGTTTACTTTTATAGCAATAAAAAATCGATTTTAAAGGTTAAAACAACAGTTTAAAATTAAACCTTGATATATATAAAAATAATCGCATGCGCAACGAACTTTCAAAAACGGTCTATACGTACAATGTCAATGCAAATTGCGCTATCGTTGTGCATTTTATTTAGTAACAATGAAATTATTAATTATGAATGAGTTCTCCAAGAATGGTTCATATAATGAATTGAAATGATCGATGTGTCATCCTTAAAGATAATGTTTTACCAATATTACTCCCTATTGGTTCGAACGCACAATATTGCTTGTTTGCTGAGTCAACATAAATATACTTAAAGAAATATTTTTTACATGTAAATGTGACAAATTTCAATCAAACATTCCGACGGTTTTTAAAGATAAATATGTATTTCTAACTACGAATGGTTTGATAGCAAGCGATTGCTATCAGTAGTTCGACAAGAGTTTTATTACTTTGCATTTCCAGGTAAAAAAATATATATATATGTATACACACACACTCATACACATAAGGAAATACAACAAAACTAACAAACGGAAGGAATCAACAATTGGCGGCGAATTATAAGGAATGTATAAATATCTAGTAGTACGAGAGCCGGCATCAGGAATATATTTTATCCTCATGTGTTTAATGAAAATGATCAAGTACGTATGGAAGATGATACGTATATCGACATAATTATATCTGATAGATTACCTAATGAATATTAATTAATAATTAATTTAAAAAAACGAGTCTGCTTTAGACCACACGACTGAAGTAAAACTTCTTTAGCTCCATATAACTTATATCTCCCACTCAAATTCCGTTCGCCTCGCCCCATCACACTTTTCGTAACGCTCTCGTCACGCTTTCACCAGCTTACTCCCCAAGTCAAGCGTACGTAAAGAAGTTTTACTTCAATAAAGTATATTATTTATTTTTAATACTTTATTGCACATTTGAAGTAGCATAAAGATAAATACGTCCTCTCACCTCAGGGTACGTCGATTTATTATGAAATGAGTGTACATCAGGTTTTTTTAATCGACTTCCAAAAAAGGAGGAGGTTCTCAATTTAATTGAAAGGTGTTGCGTGTCATGTGGTCCCATTTTAATTTAATTGTGATCTGACAAGTACTTTTAGAGTTATATCTAATAATGCGTATTTACGTGACTACTTTTTCGTCGACCTACGTTATATTATGCCGCATAACTTTTTACTCGGTGTACCGATTTCGATGATTCTTACTTTAATCGAAAGCTAATACTTGTCTTGTAGTTTTGTTTAAATTAGATCGAAAACTGATTAAAACTTTTTGAGTAATCTTTAATAGCGCGTATTTACTTGACTATTTTTTCGTCTTATTACGTTGTATTACTTGTCGATGTAATTGAAGTCGGTTTTTTTTCGTTTGCGAGCAAACACAATTATTTAAAAAAATACTTCCCCCTAAGAGATTTAGGGGTTTAGTTTGTAATTTTGTATGGAATTCCGTCATTATCTTATCAAAATTATAGATATAGGAAATATTATATAATCAAAATTATACACACACGAACCTTTATTTTTGAACTACTGATTTAAAATAATATATTTTTATAATTTCCGGTAAGTCTATTCCTAAGGGGGAGAACTAAGGGTTACAAAATAATACCACAAGGGTCTTCATATTAAACTTTTTAAACGTAATTTATCAAAGACTAGCTGTCCTCGCGACTTCGTCCGCGTGAAATAGTGACTTTGTTTAACGTGGTTCTTTAAATTGACATAACTTTTTTATTTATCAACCGATTGACATGAACCAAACACTAACGGTCTTACTTATAAACGTTTCTTAATATTTAATCAATTGCATAGCAACGGATTAGCAAAATCTTCACTCATAAACACTATTTAGCGTTAAGAAGTCGTTAAGTAGTGTTTAAATAGCTGTCAAAATTAAACACTGCCGAGACATAGTTTAACTCTCGCTAAGCGGCAAGATGGCGGATTTCACATAAATCAGCTGTTCTATTGTGACGTCTAATCTACATAAATACTATTTTTTCAAGTTTTCATATAAGTAATCAGATATTGGGTCGTCATGTTTACTGTAATTAATATACATATAATAAAATAGTAGGAAAGTCAAAACTGTACATTGAATATTGTTTTGAAATAATACTTGGCGTGTGATCTACAACCGATACCGAAGCCAAAAATATAGTTTTTAGAATTTTTGTCTGTTTGTCTGTATGTATGTCAGGGATAAACTTAAAAAGTAGGTACTGCATGGATTTACTTCTTTGGCACTAATATTATTTAGAAGTCGGGTCAACATATAGGCTACATATTATCATGCTATCACCTATGGGGAACGAGTAGTGAACCTTTATTTCTTCAACGCATTCTGTACATTCACGCAGACGACGTCGCGGGCAGCAGCTAGTAATTAATATTCTCCATATCACTCAAATTGGTGGATCGTATTCAATTATTGGCTTGCTCAGGGGTGTCCAACACTGAATAATACTACTATTAACAATGAAAGATAAAAAGAAGATATTTAGAATGAAATTCCCACTATATAAAAATTAAAATATACTAAATGAGCGTTATCTGACAAATTCCTATCTATACTTCGTGTTCACGACACTCGGACACTGTCATAGATGATATAATATGGAATAATTGTGTTTGCTAGCAAACGAAAAAAAAAACGACTTCAATTACATCGACAGGTTATACAATGTAAGTATGTAGACGCAAAAAATTAACAAACATACTAGTTGTCACTACGACTTTCGAGGGTTTCCCTCGTTTTCTCTGGGATTCCATCATCAGATCCCGGTTTCCTTATCTATGGTACCTAAGTTGGGATATCTCCTTTCCAACAAAAAAAGAATTATCAAAATCAGTTCATAAACGAGGAAGTTATCCACGAACATACATAAAAAAGAAAATATATTTACGGTCGAATTGCGTAACCTTCTCCTTTTTTGAAGTCGGTTAAAAATAGAACTTTTAACAATTTCGTTGATTCAATTTATCTAATCAATTATTTTAGGTATAATATGTGCCAAGTGCCAACCATCTGTATCGTTCTTTGTTCGTTTCTTAACTAAGAAACAGCTAATCAACGTTTATAAGTAAACAAAAGTTAAACACGGATTTATAACTTAAGAGTGGTTTAACTAATCGGTGGCTAAGTATTGCTTATCGAGATTTTTATAAGTAAGACCATTAATGTTAAGCTAAGCTGTCACAATATATTAGTAAAAACAACATATAAATTACATCTACGTTACATTTTTATTATATGTATGTATTGATGGGGATACCTTGCCCTGACTCATTGACTCTGATATTTAGTGTTATCACTCCAAATTATTAGCAGCAAAAATAACTATACCTACATAATTATATGTTTATTGAAATTATAATTGGAAGGACGTGAGTGATACTTAGAATAAACTAATTATTTAAAAAAAATTGTCTGTTTGTCTGCTTCTTTGTTTCTCTGGATGTTTTTTTTATATTGTGATTCTGGAGACAAATTAAATTTTATTGTAAGCTTAATGTTGACCCATCGACTAGACCTAAATCTTTTCACCCGGAAAGGTAGAAAAATAACATATCTACTTCTAAATTGTAGGCGTGCAGTGTTAGGTAAAAAGTTTTATTTTTATTTTTTTATATAATTATTAGGTAGGGATTCCTAGTACATATTTTTCACCTGATTAGTATCAAGCTAATTTTCCGGGAGTAGCTTCATTTTGATGAGACGAACAAAAAGTTCCTCTTCGAAAACTCTCGATTGTGGTAGATAATAGAGTTAGCAGGAGATAGAGCAGTAGTGAGCGTAGGATCGGTAGGATAACGTACCACGCAATTTATAGGACAATATTACCATCAAATTATATAAATATTAACTAACTAAAAGAAAAAAAATCAGAAAAAAAATCAATTTTTGATGACCTTACGAGGTCATCAAGTTGATGACCTCGTAAGGTCATCAAAAATTATTACTAACCAGCTGAATTTTTAATTACAAAACAGAAAATTAGCTTGATACTAATCAGGTGAAAAATATGTACTAAGGATCCCTACCTATATCACTACGTCGTCAAACAAGCGTACGGCTCACCTGATGGTATCATGGTAAGCAATTACCGTAGCCTATAGACGCCTGCAACACCAGAATTATCGCAAGCGCGTTGCCGACCCTACCGCCAATTTTCCCCCCAGGAGCTCTAGTCGCCTTACTCACCAACAGGAACACAACACTGCTTGAAAGCAGTATAATATTTAGCTGTGATCTTCTGTAATGTCGAGGTACGAGGTGTTCGCTTTACATAAAGCTCGTTATTGATTATCGTGTTTGAAGAAGTCAGAACTTAGTTAACAGATTAAAATGATGACTTCGTCATTTTAGTATGTTTTATAAATGAGTATGTCACGAGTTTAAAGCGATCCTTATTTAGTTAGCAGACTAAAGCTAACAACAATGCTTTATGAATATAATAATTTCATAGGGATAATTTCGATTTGTGTCCTAAGTCTAACGTCTAGGTCTAATATGCATATAACCATCCTTCGTTGACTTAGTTTTTTAATTTGAATGATTTTAATAACAATGACATAATTTATTTGAAAGTCGAGGGAATCTCGTAATTTAACAGTTTTCAGGGTTCCGTACCCAAAGGGTAAAAACGGGACCCTATTACTAAGACTTCGCTGTCCGTCTGTCCGTCCGTCCGTCCGTCTGTCACCAGGCTGTATCTCAAGAACGGCGATAGCTAGACACTTGAAATTTTCACAAATGATGTATTTCTGTTGCCGCTATAACAACAAATACTAAAAACAAAATAAAATAAATATTTAAGGGGGGCTCCCATACAAAAAAGTGACTCTTGCCGCTTTTTGCCCGCTATTAAAATCAATGTACCTCGTGTTGTTTACCTAGTCAATGGTACGGAAACCTTTGTGCGCGAGTCGGACTCACACTTGGCCGATTTTTAATAGTCTCTCTAGACTATCTGTATACCAAATTTCATTTAAATCTGTTCAGTAGTTTTGGCGTGATTGCGCAACAGACAGAGTTACTTTCGCATTTATAATATTAGTATGGATTTATGTGAAACTAGTCAGACTTTGTAAAAGACGAAAATATTAATATTAGCCTGTGTATACCTTTACAATACCTTTATAATCTCACTCTAATCTAACGCATCTAAACGTAATATATGTACATAAGCGTACCTTCTTGCTTATTAAGGAAATGATTCGTAGCTTAATCCTCTACGTTTCTACTTGAAAACATATCGATCTATTTGATGTTACGTTTTCGTCAGTTTCATGATTATACAGAAGGTTTTTATTTAACTTAAATTATTAAAAAATTAAACAATTAACATTTCGTATCGAGGCATGTTTTCTCAGGTCTAAATATACAGGCTGTGTCGTAAATCGTGGATAATCCGTTAACTGGGGGTAGCCCTGAAGTCGACCTCCAAGAAAATGTACTTTTTATTTCAGGGTTGCCAACACTGTGAAAATTGTGAATATTTTTGTGTTTTTTCAAAAAATTCCTACCGCGACTAGTAATTTGGTCATAATTTTTACAAATTAAGGTATTTTAATGTAATTTTTATTTTGTTTTACTCGGGAATACTTGTAATATCTAACGAAATTACTATTTCAGGCATAATTTATTCTAAACTTATGAAAATTAGCGATAGAAGTTTTTTTTATTTTTATTCGTAACTTTTTGTCAAAATTTAACCATTGATTGTGAAAAAAAAATGTATGGCACTAGAATTGCCCAGTATTTAAAAAGAATGCTTAGTTTGTGTAGTTTCTAAAAAGGTATAACAATTAGTGCTTGACAAGCAAAATTATTTTTTACGAGCGAAAGAACTTATCACGGTAGGTAAGTTCGTTTTGTATCATTAGCATTTGTGTTACTTAAATGTTACGATTAAAAAAAAACCAAAGATTTTTTTAGTAGAAATGCATTTATTACATCAAAGTAAATGTTCAAAATGTCCTCCATTGGCAGCAATGCAGGTTCGGCATCGCCTTATACAAGATCTTTTGATACGGCGTGCATAGCCTGATACTTCAATTTCACGAGTGGCTAATTGCACACATGTGCGCAATTCTTCGATTGTCGACACTGCTTTAGTATAAACTTTATCTTTAATGCATCCCCCAATAAAAAAAAGTCCAGGGAGTTCAGGTCAGGCGATCCTGGTGGCCATAAAATTAGACCCAAGCGCCCAATCCACCTATCTGGGTATGTGTCGTTTAAATATTTCCGCACCCGAACAGGAAAATGCGCGGGACAGCCGTCATTTTGCAGCCTCATTCCTTATCTTGTCTCCAGTGATAAATTTTGCAGCAGCTCAGGTAAATTATTTTGTAAAATATATTTATTTAGTTTAAATAGATTTCAGCATTTAATGTAGCTGGCAACTCATATGGGCCTTATATTTTCTCACCAAACTTCAGTAAGTAATTTCGTTAGATATTACAAGTATTTCCGAGTAAAACAAAATAAAAATTACATTAAAATACCTTAATTTGTAAAAATTATGACCAAATTACTAGTCGCGGTAGGAATTTTTTGAAAAAACACAAAAATATTCACAATTTTCACAGTGTTGGCAACCCTGAAATAAAAAGTACATTTTCTTGGAGGTCGACTTCAGGGCTACCCCCAGTTAACGGATTATCCACGATTTACGACACACCCTGTATATCGAAATAAAATTGTCTAAATTTTAATTTGGACAAAGTTACATATCTGAGCAAAATTCAATCGCCCCAATTAAAAAAGCCCGGACAAACATCGTGACAAGAGTTTTATATAAATCTAGCTGACCCCGCAAACGTTGTTTGCCATATATGTTATTAACCCCCGCAACTCCTCTTGTGGGTGGAATTTCGAAATATCCGTTCTTAGCTGACCTCTACGCGGCGAAAGAAATATTCCTACCAAATTTCAAGTCTACGCCTTACGGTTCCAGAGATATCATGATGAGTCAATATATGGGTGGAAATCTCTTTTATATATAAAGATAGATTATGATATATAGATATAGATATATGTCTGTTATGGGTGGAAATCTCTTTTATATATATATATAGATAGATTATGATATATAGATATAGATATATGTCTGTTATCCTACTAATATTATTAATGCAAAAGTTTGTATTAGTAAAAATGTATGTAACTTTTTATTGCTATTACATTCATGTGTACGTCATTTATAATGAAATGCTGTTTTTTTTTTGTTTTTTGGTCCCGTTTAAATTTAATTGCGATCTAACAGGTACTTTTCGAGTTATATGTAATAATGCGTATTTACTTGACTACTTTTTCGTCGACTTACGTTGTATAATACCTACCGAATAACTTTTCACTGGTTGTACCGATTTTTTGTTTGCGAGCAAACACAATTACTTACTCGTATTATGCGTCATTATTGTAAATGTGTTAGTTACGTAATACGTGGATAGCTGGCAATCTGGAATAACATACAAGCTACTTCTTATCCCGATATTCCCAGGGGATCGGAAACCACGCTGGTGAAACCGCGTGGCGCAGCCAGTGACAATATGTAAATGTTCCACTGTTGAGCACAGACTAATGCTCCTGTTAGGGAAAAGGATTGGCATTTGGTCCAATACCGCGTTGTGACCGCGCGCAACAACAATGGCTTATACGCATACATGATTCAGAACTTCTTCCAAGACATGCTGGATTCATAAAGACGTTTTCCTGTCCGTTAGTTTTATACTTAAGTTCTTAAACAAAATTTTGCGAGCGAAAACTCAGCAAAGACTGAAATGAGTTGGATTTCAGCCCCCTATTGTAAGCTAGAACACACTCGCTATTTTTACCTATATAAATTATACCACTACTATTCAAATTTACCGCCCCATTGTTATCAAATAGGTACCACGGAGCTTTGAAATTAATTTTGAGTTAGTATTTGCTTAAGCTATAAAAGAATCGTTTTTGTAATTAAAAATGTGGTTTATAGTAGATACTTTTACACATATAAGAATATTGATAAAATACGATGGACCCAATCTACAGACAAAAAAATTTACACACCAATTTTTTTAACAATATTTAATTAGTAATATTGTTTTTTTTAACCGACTTTCAAAAAAGAAGGAGGTTCTCAATTCGATTGTTTTTTATGTATGTTAGATCAGGACTTTTGACTGGGTGGACCGATTTCGATTAATTTTATTATAATTGGAAGGTATTGCGTGTGATGTGGTCCCATTTAAATTTAATTCAGATCTGACAAGTACTTTTAGATTTATATCTAATAATGCGTATTAACTTGACTACTTTTTCGTCGACCTACGTTGTATTAAGCCGAATAACTTTTCACTGGGTTTATCGATTTTGATGATTCTTACTTTAATCGAAAGCTAATACTTGTCATATAGTCAAGTTTAAATTTGATCGAGATCTAATTATTACTTTTTTAGTAATCTTTGATAGCGCGTATTTACTTAACTATTTTTTCGTTTTATTACGTTGTGTTTACCTGCCGATGTAATTAAAGTCGGTTTTTTTTCGTTTGCGAGGAAACACAATGAATTAAATCATAATTGTAAGCTCTTTATTATAAAAAAAACTCAGCATTTAATAAATTCAGTATAACTTCAGATATTAAGATATCTAAAATGATTACTATGTATTGAAAATATTTTCATCTGCCTATATTTATATATCGTATTAATCAAGTGTAAAATTAAAAACGTGTTCGATAAAATATTAATTCATTAATATAGACACAACGATTAGTGGAAACTAGTTACGACTTTACGTCAAGTATGTAACACTAATTCTTGTTTTTGCTACAGGTATCGTAAATGTTTATTACAAATCGATCAAAACATATTATATACAGCTAGCAGCGTATATTGTATGACTGAGTTTTTTGAAGTGAAAACTTCTTTAGCGGCGTTGTTCACTTTTATAAAATTATTTGTAATAGGTAAAAAATGTTAAACTCGCGTCAGGGGGCGTGGCCTGTAAGAAAACGTAAGATTGCTTAGAGTTCTTTCCCACCATTCAGGGCCGGACCGTGAGTTTAGGGGGCCCTGGGCTAATCCTACTTAGGGGCCCATCTAATTTGACCACGATTGAGATGAATGTGCAATGGCAGCCGAACATTTTAACTGTAAGTTCGAAGTACCAAAGCCTGAACCTAGAATTGAATGAAGACTCGCAGGGCTGCAAACCATACTATTTGATTAATTTAATAAAATTATGGATTATTTCGCATTATCGTCTATTTTTTACTTTGACTTGACTTAGCTGGGGGCCCCTAAACTCAGACCAGGCTGTATGGACTATTAAAGTTCTTTGCCCTTCCCTATTGAGGATAAATTGTAACCCCCCCCCCCCCCCTAGGTTGCTTAGCAACGACATTGTTAACCTCAATATATAAGACTTATTAGAAAATATAAATAATTTTTATTAAATTTTTACCTACAATGGTCCATCTATCTATCGATCCATGCCGCTATTGGAAAGCTATTATCCTAGTCTATCGACGACGTTTTCTTGGTTTCTGGATAGATGGCGTTGGAATTAAATCTAGTAAGTAAAATCTAGTAATATATTTATTTTACTTTGTTTTTAGTATTTGTTGTTATAGGGCAACAGAAATACATAATTTGTGAAAATTTCAACTGTCTAGCTATCGCCGTTTTTGAGATACAGCCTGGTGACAGACGGACGGACGGACAGCGAAGTCTTAGTAATAGGGCCCCGTTTTTACCCTTTGGGTACGGAACCCTAAAAAGTGTGTAAAATGCAAGAAGAATATTACTAAAAAAAATCATGCATTAGAGTGTAGTCAAATTGACAACAACTATTCATGTTTTCACTTCTGCCGGCACTCCCGGAGTTCAACCCGGTTTTTTGTCAATTTTACATTTCTAAATTGGAAAAAAAAACAGGAAAAACCGGCCAAGTGCGAGTCGGACGCTTTGATGAAGTTTCGTATTTGATAGCCAAAATTATCAAAAAACATGTTTTATACATTTTTAATATCACTTTATTAGTTTTCTAAAATTTTAATTGTATCAATATATGAGATATATATAGAAATTTTATTTTACCTGAGATATGCAGTGCTTCCATATGGGCTTGTGTCATGTTTCCGATCTGCTGGCCGTCGCATAGGTCCCACTGATGACGAAGCCCGCCCTCTTTGACCTGGTGACCGGGGGCTTGGCGATGTACCCCCACTTCTGCCACTGATACCATACGGGGACGCAAGTGGAGTTTCTTCGGGCTATTGACAAAATAACATATGTATTAAAATCATAGCCAATTTTATTAGTTGGCAACACAAATGTTGTAAAACAAAAAAAAAACCATTTATTTATTATTTAATTGTCACTAAATAATATAATTTTACACAATTTTAAATAAGTATTATTTTAAAGCTCTTTGCCCTTACTATTTTAATACTCAATGAATTCTATCTATAACTGTGTTTGCTCACAAACGAAAAAAAGAGACTTCAATTACATCGAAAAATAATACATCATAGCTAGACAAAAAAAAATTGTTGAGTATTTGGGTAGATGCGAGGAACAGAGTGTTGAGTTCTTCGTCCACCCTCGAAAAGGGAGGATCCTCCAACCAGACGGGTGTTGTGTCTGGTAGGGCTACTGCCCCGACGGTTGTTGTCGGGTTCTTGTATATATATTCGATTTCTCTGAAAACTTCGATAGCGCGATGTAGAATCGTCAGTTCGTATGTGGCTCGATAGATGTCGCCACAAGTATATACGCATTATCAAAGATTACTCAAAATGTACTCATCAAATCTCAATTAAATTTAAATGGGACCATATGACACGCACCACCTTTGGATTAAAAAAAATCCCAATTGGTCCAACCAGTCAAGTTCTGAGGTAACATACATAGTACATACATAAAAAAAATACAATCAAATCGAGAACCTCCTCCTATTCTTGAAGTCGGTTAGTAACATATATTTGATATTGTTAATAAGATAATTAAATTAGGATAAAAAAACTGCAGTAATTAATGACTCATGATATGATGCTATCCCAAACAGTTGATAAGTAGATAAATTATAAAACTATGTAGCTTATTAATATTCCAAAACATTTATCATTTTATGATAAACCTCATATGTAACGTTAAATAAAAAATAGTAAATATATCAATATGAATAAAGAAAATTTACTTAAACTAAAGATACATTTTTTAACTTGTAACATAAATTACTTTTTAGGGTTCCGTACCCAAAGGGTAAAAACGGGACCCTATTACTAAGACTTCGCTGTCCGTCCGTCCGTCCGTCACCAGGCTGTATCTCAAGAACGACTATAGCTAGAGAGTTGAAATTTTCACAAATTATGTATTTCTGTTGCCGCTATAACAACAAATACTAAAAACAAAATAAAATAAATATTTAAGGGGGGCTCCCACACAACAAACGCGATTTTCTTGCCCTTTTTTGCTTGATATCAATAATGGCAACAGGTAGGCACTTGAAATATTCACAAAATACTTAGTTGTATTTTTACTTTAAAAATAAATAATAAAATAAATATTTAAGGGGGGCCCCCATACAAAAAACTTCATTTTTGCCTATTTTTGCTCTCATACAATAAAAGTGATTTTTAGCCGCTTTTTGCCCGTTATTACAATCAATGTACCTAGTCAATGGTACGGAACCCTTCGTGCGCGAGTCCGACTCGCACTTGGCCGATTTTTAGATATGGAACATGCCATAACATTTAAAAAGTAATTTGTATATAGCTGATTGAATATCTAATTCTAGATAATTTATTAATGGTGAGTTCCACAGGTTGTAGATAGAGTTTATCCTGCAAATAAATTATAAATAAACTTTAACAGCTGGAAGTAGAATAGGCCGTTAAGACCTGTTTCTCCTCAATTAAACAACCACAACTTTTAGATTCACATATCGTCGCCTTCATTCTAATAAGACTTAAGTCAAATTTGACAATTTTTCATGAGAAAAAAAAAACATTTTTTCTCATGCTTCTTATGGGATATGTACCTATTTATTAATGTTTTTTAAGTCTCTTTATTCTAATTAAATTTATTCTTTTTAGTTTAGTTGCATTAGTTCTACCAACGTCAGCAATAAAGAAATAAACGACAAAATTGACTTACGTCTTATTAGAATGATGGCGATGATAAATATGCAAATTTAATAGTAAAAAAATAATTTGTTGGATACTGTCATCTTTCAAATAGTGTTGTCCACAACTGATGAAAAAGACCCAAAATGTATTACATTTACAAAATTATGTAATATTTAAATTATATAGAACAGTAAACATGCACTCATTCAAAAAATATTCATGCAGTAAATAATATTTTAATTCACAAGCATCAATAACGATTTATACCACCACCATCTATACTAATATTATAAAGCGGAATAGTTTGTTTGAACGCGCTAATCTCAAGAACTACTGGTTCGATTTCAAAAGAGATAGATGGCCCATTTATCGAGGAAGGCTATAGGCTATTTATCATCATGCTAAGGCCAATAGGAGCGGAGCACCAATGAAGAATGTTTCAAAATCGGGGTATTTTGAGAGCTTCCGCTGCGTGCGTTGCGTAAACAGTTAAAGTTTCGAAAGAATCATGTATGACAGTCGCGAGCAGAAGCTAGTTGTTGATACTTATCAATAATTCATTTATTCAAGAAGAAGATTGTAAATTAATAAATTTATTACTGAGATCAGAGTTTGGCTGTCAACAACATTTATTTAAATCTAAACATAAATAAGTTACTTTAAAGTTAAAAAATATTCTATACCATTTATCAATTAAATGACTGATTTTGATATTTTGTCTTATTCACTATTTATCTAGTAAGTTTAGTACTTAGAAAGTTATTATTCCACTTTTTGTAGCACATAAGACAATATACATATATACAAGGTTCAAATTAAATGTTATTGTAACTACTTCATAAAATAAACATATCATGAAACTTGCAATTTAAACAACATATGTTACAAAAACTTATTTATGTCAAAGCTTTTGTGCTTCAACTGCTGATTCAAGGTTTACGACTTAATATTATATTATAATAGTTGATAATGTTGTTCAAAATTATTTTTTGTTGCTTTTAACTTACTAAGTAATAGATTTTTGTATTTTAAATAAAATACATTTTATTCTCAAATCTATACTAATATATAAAGCTGCAGAGTTTGTTTGTTTAGTTGTTTGTTTGTTTGAACGCGGTAATCTCTGGAACTACTGGGCCGATTTGAAAAATTCTTTCAGTGTTAGATAGCCCATTTATCGAGGAAGGCTATAGGCTATGTGTCATCAAGCTAAGACCAATAGGATCGGAGTCCACGCCGACGAAGTCGCGCGCAGAAGCTAGTTATATGCTAAATCTCTGCACATGCAGAGTATATAATGTTTTTTAACATTTAAGCTGAAATAAAAAAAATCTATATTCATTTGCAAGACATTCAAAAAATTAATAATAAAAAGTACTAATAAATTTTGAAAACAAACTACTACTGAGCACTACTATAAGCTAAGAAGAATAAATATATCTCCAAACAATATAAGGATTTGAAAAAGCAGATTCCAAATTGTGGAACCTTTGTGACTTCCGGCTTTGTTGTAGGTGGCTCAGGAGCTGCCACATTAGGAAGTGAACCACTCCGAAATGTACCCAAGCCCTGTTGTGTTTGTACAAGGATTTCAACAACTTCTGGCTCAGGAGGGGCTTTGACTTTGGCACGTCGACAACTAGAGTTAACCTGTAACCACCATTCCTCAACAAATGGTCTGATACCACATATAAGATTTTTATTTCTAAACAATGTGAAAAGTACTAATTGTAGTACTTACAAAATATACTTATAACAGTATTTAAAACCCAAATCTCATGTACAATTTAAGAATAATTTCTTAATTAAATAGCTGGTACGACATTGTGAATTATAATCAAATGTGATAATTTTCAATTAAAAAATATTTATAATCATGCAAATGAATAATAGTCATCGAATTTATTAATATAAAAAGAATCTTACACATATATTAAGCATAAGTTGTATGCATTATGCAAATATATTGAAAGCTTACAAATAGTGAATGAAATATCGTATAGTAATAGGTGACCAAAAAAAATATTATATCATTTATGAACAGTAACCTTCAACTGTTCATATTCTTAATCTCGTTATTGTTTGGAGTGTGCAAATGATATACAATAATAAAACAATTTCGACAATGACAGTTCTTAATTATTGCGAGAACTGAATAAACGGTAACGTAATTTCTTATTCATTTCAGTGAGATTAATAGTAGCAAGTAATTGAGTCGCAATATTCAAATGATTATTGTTTACGTCGGCTAGCACATTTGACGGCCAGGAAGCGATTGCCTGAGTAAATAGGCGACCCGCGACATACCTTATTGGTTGCGTCGGAAACTTCACGCATTATTTTTTCAAAAGCGGCTGTTTCTTCAGCCTGCTTTTGATTGTGAAGGGCGATTTTTTCACTAAATTTTCTAGGATTCGCCATGGTGGTTAACAAACATTTATTCTTCTCTTTTTACATCACAATTTTCTGCGCTCATAGAACTAAAACGCGCCTGCCTGTCAGACAGTAATTTAGTGTTGCCATTGCCAACAGTGGTCTTCTTGAACGTCATAGTTCGAAATCGGTATAGTGACCCACTAAAATCGTTAGATTTGTACCTAAGATCGGTAAATGAGAAAAAAATACAATACTCAATAAAATTAACTTATTTATAAAATAAATTAAATGTAAAAAACCTTTTTAAAAAACAAGCTTTTATTTGAATGCACTAAAACGAAAAAAATAAATTTTTACTTTAAAACTTTTACTATCTACATAAAAAGTCATTACACATAATCTATATGATAGAAAAGCTTGTCGCGAGAAATGAGTACTCGTATTTCCTTAGTTTGAAAATTTTAATAGTTAAAATCAATCACATCAATTTATTTAATTTACTTGTTTACAAGCAAATCTTGCGAAGCAAAACAGGGGATGAAGATGATTGATCAATCCCCCCACATGACAAACATTTGCATTGGCCACAGGGCAGTCTTAAGCATATTCCGCGCCGGGGTGCGGGTAATCAGCCCGCGCCCCTTCTGGTGTAAAAAATGAGTTTAGAGGTCAATAAAATTTACAATTTGTAGTATTCGGCGCCCCCTAGGACCCCGCGCCCGGGTGCGCTGCACCCCTTGAACCCCCGGGTAAAGACGGCCCTGATTGGCCATATAAATGTTTGTTATGGTCTGGGCGTTAGCCGTTAGTACTTGTATATTTTGCGTCTTTTCGTTGAGTGTGAAGTGTTTATTTATTTAAACGTTTATCTAATATTAAATGGATTAGAAGTGACCTAAAAAAAGAGGTTTGCAAATAAATATTCGAATGTCTTTGATGTGAATTAGACTGTTAGTTGTTCTTTTTTTCGTCTATAAATGTATGAATTTTAGTGAATACTGTATTTATTATTATTTTGTCAAATGCCGATTTCAGGTACCGATTTCAGTGGGCCGCTTAACCAACTTCGCCTAGCTACATATATACTAATCTGTGAACTTCGCACTGTGACGTTTGACAGTATACTTCATGTTTGACAGTTTGAGATTGTACCACCACTGCTAGCAGATATGGGTGTAAAATGTAAATAAATTAATAAAGTCATTGGTAGTGTTGGATTTCTGCCGAAGATACATGTAATTATGGAGGAAAAATATATATTATCCTTAGATATAGGAACTACAACTATTAGGTCTTTTATTTACAATTCCAGAACAGAAATTGTAGGTAAAGCTGTGGATCAGGTATTTATTGGTTTTATATTTAAACAACTAAAAATGTTTTATACATCTTTTATAGATTTTCGGTTTCAAAATAGTAGAAAAATGATGCATTTCGTATTGCATTATAGTGTACGTAAAAGTGAAAGCCCGACACTATTTAGAAGTTCTAGTTTTTTTAATTGAATTACAAATTTCGATGTAACTATTTGATGTAGATAGTACATTTGTAATTTAATTAATTAATAATTAATTTAAATAAATATTGTCGTTTTTAAAAATCTGTCGATTTATAATATTTTATACAATTATTGAATAATAGTGTGTTATTTTGTCAGCAATAATGTTATGAAATTTAAGGTAATCCTTCATTATCCTAAATCTGGCTATGTGGAAATTGATCCTGATGAATTATGGACATCTGTAGTTGGTGTTGTAAAATCTTGTTTACAGAGTAAGTTTGAAATAAGTCGTCTAAAATATTTGATATAGATGATGTGTTTTAAAAATAAGTAGAAAAAATAAAGTATTGAAACATAGATTTAGTATGAAGGAAATAAATTATTTTATTATATTTAGGTTAAAAAGTTATTTCATGTATAAAATCTTTTGGCTCTGTTTTTTTTTTCTAAAAGCTATTTATCAATTAGTATAATAACTATTGGACTTTTTAATGGTACCTATATAATTACTAAAATTTTAGATTTTCTTATTAAATTCATTAATCAATGATATTATGATGTACAATGTTCATTAGTATAATTATAATGCTATCCCCTTCTTTATCTTATTTTGGGATTTTAGTGGTTTTTACTTGTGAAAATTGTCATATTTAATAGAGAAATATTTGTTTATTACATATTTATCTAGGCTAGTTTTACTAGAGTATTATACCATTTAGGAATCTTGGTTAGTTGCGCCTTTTTTTGAAAAAACTTGCCATACTAGTGTTCGTAAATTTTTTTACACCGCGATGAGTTAAAGTTGAGTAAAAGTAAAAATCTTAAAAAATTTTAGGGCAAAAATTAATTACTTAGACAAATTTTTATGAAAAAACTAGAGGCATTCTGGAATTTTTAAGGATTGTGGTAGATAGCAATGCTATTCAGGTTGCCTTTAAAAATAAAAAAACAGAAATATTTAAATATTTGTAGTCATGGTAGTGAAAATGATCTTATGAAGTCTAAATTTTTGAAGAATTTCGTTTTTTCATTGTAACTTAAAAAAAATTGAGAATTTTTTTTTGTTTTTGTTTAGTAGTCATAAGTAGGTCTATCCTCCGGTGTTGGCTTATCGTTGAATTTTGGGAAACCCTGTATACAGATAAGATAATAAGATAAGTAACAATGATTGACATGGTATAAACATATGAATTTTATTTTTATATAAAGTCCTATATTAAAAAGGTAATAGTACCACTTTTCTTTTGCAATTTTAATGTATATTTATTCTGTTAGATATAGTTGAAATTTTCTAAAGTTGTCCTAGCTTCCTAGATAGAAGTTATGTATTTATTTTATATTATGAATGTATGAAAATGTGTTTGTATTCTAAAAAAATTTTAGATGCAAAGCTCACGGCTAGACAGGTTACTGCAATGGGAATATCAACACAAAGGAGTACATTCATAACTTGGTCTCGAAGTACTGGGAAACCATTCCATAGATTTATAACATGGAAAGACATCAGAGCCGATGAACTAGTGAGGCAGTGGAACGATTCATTTACTTGGAAGGTACATAACATAAATATAACTAATATTAGTATCTGTTTGCCTTTCTTATTATAGTAGAGGAGCCCAGGGTGCTAAATCGGGATTTACTCGAGCGTCAAAAAGATCTATTGGATTGCGAAGCTTAGATGATAAGAAGAAAAAAATGTCATATAATATATGCACTTTCATCGGTGGGGGGAGCGGCTATAAATTTTCAAAAATGTAAAAAAAAAACAGTTGCATGGACATACTCGAGCGCGTCAGATATTAATAGCATCCATGTCCTACGTATTTTCGAAAACATAATGTATGTTAATCTGATTGTTTCCATGATGGGGGTAGTACGTAAGGGTTGAAAACGGAAAAAAAATTTTTTTTTTCAATCATCATCTACGTCGGTAGAATCATCTTCCTCTTCTGGCTCGATTTCATCCTCAGATTGTGTATCTATAACAAAAAATCATGAGAGTATTAAACGAAATTTTTCTTCATGAATAACGATTTCTTCAATCATTGCAGAAAAAATATACCTAATTCTCTAGTATCCTCAAAAATATCTGGTGTTATGACTACATCGTCATACGCTTTTGGCAACTGATCACGCGAAAACCAGATCATTTGGTATTTTTTGTCGACAACTCTGCACCCATAGTCCGTTGGTAAAAAAAATTTTTGCTTTATGGGCATTACTCCATAAGTATGCAATTAATCTTGTGCGTAACACTTGTTCGAATAACTTTATCGATTATTTCTGAAGTAAGGACTTCGGCTTACGGAAATCGTCAGATTATATATTATTCGTGAACGTTGAATTATTGCTATCAAAATAAAAATAAAAAAATTAGCCACGCTCGTGAAAGTCGAGATGACGTTTTTTTTTACAAGTTTGTAACCCATTTACTTCTTATCGTCAGTCAAAAATTGTCAGATTAGTGGAATATACACTTTTTAGCATATAACTAACTTATCCTACCTTAATCTGACGCGCTCGAGAATTCCAGATTATTTTTTTTTTACTAATCTGATCCTTTATCCCTGACGCGCGGCCACATATACGGGGCTAATACTTGGTGGAGGTATTTAATAGGGTACTAGGTACCTCCCTGTATGTTAATCTGCCGCGCTTCAGTAAATCCCAAAATCCCCTCTTGGGCTCCCCTACTATTAGAACTGTTAGTGTTATTTCAAAGGCTAATAGTTTAAGGATCAATTTTAATGTATTTATCTTCTACTTACTATTATTTCTATACTGTTTTCAGATTATTTCTATGTATAAAACTATATGACGATAATTTAAGTTAAAATTGAATGAATGTAGAATGTTCTATGATTGTTATTTATTTTCAGCTTTTCAAATTAGGCGCCTATATATTATTTGTTGTATCAAGAAGCAAGAGATTTTGTGCTGGAAGTGTACTAAAATTTTCAAATAATCAGGTAATAAACACTATTTTATTTATTTCTTTTTTATATAATAAGTAATTAAACACTATTTTATTTATTTCTTTTTTATATTATAATTATATGGCCATTAATGTAAACCTGATCAATCACTTACAAATGTGATATGAGTAATAAATTGTAAGCTTCCAGACCAGTGGTCACAAATGTCATAGTGTTTAATCAGTACAACAGCCCACTAAAATCGGTATATGACCAAAAATAAAATATTCAATCAAATTCGTTTATTTATAGAAGAAAAACTCGCTAAAAGTCTAATTTACATCAAAGACATTGAAATATTTTTTGGCTGACCTTTTTTTCAGAAATTTCCGTAATATTTTTTTTAGGTACCTTATTATTAGGTGTAATTTCCCATTCAGTAAATATGTACACTTAAGCTTATGCCTACGTTCATGAATAAAAAGAGCCTTATTTGCGATTTGAAGTGCAAAATCGGTAGAAATTTTCGAAAAATCGCAAATTCGTGAAAAATACATTGCATTTCGGTATATCAGTAGAAATATCAATTGCTTAATAAGAAGCAATTGCTTGACTTTAAGGGCCTATGCAAACCACGTTTTTAAACCGCGCCGTCGACGCGCGTTTTAAAAACGTGGTTTGCATAGGCCCTAAGTTTTAATGTCACAGGAAAATGTCGCGTTACTATTATCGTATATTAGGCTTGCTACACATTGTAAGACATTTTCTTATGAAAGGAGCTGAGCTGATTTGTTATCATCGCAATCATAATCATTTGTTAGCAATGATATAGTGTTTGTAAAATGGTTGGATAGCAAATCCGTACTAGTAGCATCCAATTGTACATCGAAAGATAATAATAATGACTTATGATCTATGATAATAAAAAAATTGCGTGCGTACAAAGTACACATGTCAGAAGTGAAACTTCTTTGGCAAACAAAAACAATTTAAAAAAACACTAATAAAAAAAAACGAATTGAAACACTAGTTGTCACTAAGTATTTTTCTTTCTTTCTTTCTTTCTATTTTTTTTTATATTACAACCTGAAAACTATTTACATGAATATTATTTACTGTTCTTAATTAATTCTTAATTGAAAATACAAATAAAAAAACAAATTGAAAAAAGTGTGTGTGTGTCGCCTCCGACGCACGACTGGAGTTTACTCCTTCAGATCGACTGTCTAAATAGGCACAAATAAGGCTTACTAGTCTAAGAAAAAGATTAATACCATATGAAATGGTAAATAGACGATACAAATAACGCCATCTATCGGAACCTTATTGAATTCCGATAGATGGCGCACAATAACGTAACGAGGTCATTCGTTCAGTAGATTTTACTCCCTATATTTTTTTCATACCGGGCGCCTTATAATATGAAAATCGATTCTTAAGAAGTAAACTCCAAAAAGTAATTGAAAAAACAAAAACAAAAAGCGAACGTCACACGGTGTTCCCATGCGACCGCCTGACTGACCCATCCAAGTACTGACCGTCATGATGCACCATGATTGCACCCGTCATGCGCCTAAAGAAGTTTCACTTCAATAATAATTTTTGTCTTATTAAACGATTGGATAAAAATCTAACGATTATTAACAATTTAAAGACGTAAGATGTACAAAAGTAATCTAATGTTACAACTCAAACATTGAAGGTGTAAATATTGTTAACTAACAGACCCGTGCCCACTTCGTTGGGCGTTAATTATCTTTTTCTTTATGATGCAATTACCTATGTTGTGTAGTTATTAGTAGGTACTAATTTTTATTAGGTTCATTGTTTAGAATTTTATTTAGAGTTTTATTTCTTATTTATAGCTACTATTGGACGTATAAAATCGTAATAATATCGTGTATTTATTATTTTAAGTTACAGAACCAAATAACATACTAAATTTTATAGCACTTAAATAAATAATATGTTACTCCAACGCCATCTATCAAAAATCCCGAAAACGACGTCGATAGGCTAATAAATAGTCTTCTAATAGCGATAGATGACGGCGAGAGATGGCGTTATTATATTTACCATTTTGGAGTTATATTTTTATCTTTTTCTTATTTACTGAATTTTTTGTTCAATTACAATAAAATGTAGCCTATGTCACTCCTGAATAGTGTAGCTTTCTGTTAGTGAAAGAATTTTCATGATCGGATCAGTATTTGCGAAGATTACCCCGTATATACAAACAAAGTTGTAAACTTTTCCTCTTTATAATATTAGTACCTATAGATGAATCCATAGACTACTCCCCGGACCTTCATAATCTATATATAATAATACGTGAAGCAAAAACTTTGTACCCCTTTTTACGAAAATTGCGCAGACGGAGTAGTACGAAATTATGTACACTTATAGTTTATATAGAGAAGGAGTGCAGAATGCTAATATTTTTTTTAAATTATGCATACAAATGTATTAAATCGATAAAGAAACAATTACACACACTACCATAAATTTGACACACACACGCATATTATACGCTTTTGTTGATTATTATCAGTCTGTAGTCAAATTGAAATTTTTTAAAAAAGGTTCTTTATTTTCATAATTTTTGTTTTTTTTTTAATTTAAATTTTTAATTATGGTCGAACTCGACCTCTGGGCGACCACTAGTTTATGATTATTGTATAATGTAGTTGCTAGTAACAAATGTGTTTAAATTATTGTGCCTAAAAGTTTGTGCCCTTTATAACTGCAATATAGCTAAATGGAATAATAATAATTATGTTGCTGGTAAATATATAATAATATAATAAAAGTTGCGTTTCTCACCCAGACTTTTACAGCTCAAACGAGTTTCTACCAGTAATTAAAGTTAATATTATTCATAAAATTTTAATATTTTACCATTGTTTAAGTTAATCATATATCCCACCATTGTCCAAACCATTTTCGCTCTCAGAAAGCTTTTTGATCCTACACACTACAGAAACATTGTTTTTGTAGACGTTGGATATAATTATATTAATATACTAGATGTGCCCCGCGGTTTCACCAACCTTAATTTGAGATAAAAGAGGTACTAAAATATGATATAGCCTATAGCCTTCCTCGATAAATGGGCTATCTAACACTGAAAGAATTTTTCAAATCGGACCAGTAGTTCCTGAGATTAGCGCGTTCAAGCAAACAAACAAACAAACTCTTCAGCTTTATAATATTAGTATAGATGTTCTTACCTATAGACATATAAACGGATATACTTGGGGTCAGTTTTCATTACGCGATAAAATAACAATTAAATACTACTAACTCAATGGATTTGTTAAAGAATAATTATTGATTGTTTAGTGCTCATTTAAAGTTTTATCATATGAAGTAATGGATTGACTACATCGGGGCTGACCAAGTTATAGCTCCTTTTGGAGATGTGCTGGCTTTTGACGTTGTCGGGCTAATTAAATAATCTATTACAAAAACACGGCACAGCTAATCATCTCACTTATATTATAAAATTAGCAATATTGTAATGCAGAAGTTTGTGAGGTTGGATGAACATTTGTTACTCTTTCACGCAAATACTACTAAACTAAGACTACAGAATAACATAATTTATAAAAAAGAAAAAACTGTACACACATTCAAAGGTAAAATTAAAAAATAAAATGCGGTAAACTAAAATAACATGTTTCATGGAGTATTTCAAGAGTTAAATAATAACATTTTTATAATGTAGGGCGGCGGCTTTGAATCCACGACCCGCGGAGCAGAAAGCAGGGCCACTACAAATTGCGCCAACGGGCTAATTAAATGTTTTCATCCGCCGATTAACGTCTTATCAGCTACATGATTCGGCGAATATAATACAGGCCGCATAACGTCTAAAATATCATTATTCGAAACCTGTGAAACCAATATTTCTGTAATATAAGGCGAAAACAGCCAATCCGAGACTTTAGTGGCAACCGGTAAAACAGGTCCTTAATGACTCGTGTATGTGAGAATTTAGTATTAATTTTAATGGTATGTAAAACTAAGTCCACCGTTTTTGCCGATAAAATTACTCTGCCTATATATCTTATATTATTGTACAAGTAGTTCCTTGTGGTCTTATTCACATTGTAATAGGTATTTGTAATTTATAGTAAGGTTTGCGCGTGACAGATGTTGTAAAGTCTGTGGTTGATAATGAATCTTCGAATGGAGAAATAATAATAATTAAAATCAGATCAGTATTTATTTTCATTTTTACCTCTACTTCAACTTTCTTTTGTGTCTTAAGGTAGACTGGTTGATAAGACTATATGGCTTTTGAGTCCGCCTTTCCCTCAACGAATTTTGTACAACTATGTAATAAATTAAAATAATTAAATATCGGGGAGTACGTTAAGCTGTTGGTCCCGTTCGTTATCATATACACCTGATAGCGATCTTTACTCATAGGAATATATCCGCCAATCCCGAGTGGAACAGCGTGGTGAATTAAGCTCCGTTCCTTCTCCTACTACATGGAGAAGGAGGCCTAGCTCATCATAGGATGCTACAGGCTGAATCGTGAAATATTTCTCTATTTTTATTACAAAAAAAATTAAATTTTCTGTTTGTAATATTAGTACAGTCTAATTTTCATCACAAACGTTTTAACCGAATGCAGTCTATACGTGAAAGATAGAAAAAGCAGGAAATAATATTATAAAAGCAAAAGCAATTATTATTTAAACTTTGGTCTACTTGTCTGTATGTTTGTTTTTGCACTACGACAAATCTACAACACGAAATTCGATGTGGTTTTCATAGATTCTGAGATGCTAGAGATCTAATTTAAAATTTTACTATTTTAGGCTCTATTTTAATAACTATAAATAATTTGTTAGTGAATTCGTAATTAAGTCACAATAACCTATCTATGTAACCTACCTACGAAATGTTTCATTTTTAAATAAATTTTAGTATGATATTGTTTGCTCGCAAACAAAAAAAAAAAAAAAAAAAACGAAAAAATAGCCAAGTAAACACGCGTTATCAAAGATTACTCAATAAGTATTCATTAGATCTCAATTTAAATGAGACCACATGCACCATCTTTCGATAAAAATAATCATCGAAATCAGTCTACCCACTAAAAAGTTCTGAGATAACACACTTTTTAAAAAATACTGTCGGATTGATAACCTTCTCCTTTTTTGAAGTCGGTTAAAAAGGTTCAACATAAAATACCCAATGTTGTCTTATTTAAACTTAAGGTCACACAGTTAATTACCTACTTAACAAAAGTGCTCGGAACAAACAACGGACGTGAAAAAATGTTATTTTAACATTGACCAAATTTTAGAAATTATTTATTTATTTAAAAACTAGCTGTGCTCGCGACTTCGCCCGCGTGGAATTCAAAAAATATATATTGTTCAGTTAGCAGAGTTACAAAATAAAAATGAATCTAAAATAAAAGTAGCCCAAAATTACTCCTTATTACATCAGCTATCTGCCTGTGAAAATTCCGTCGAAATCCGTCCAGCCGTTTCAGAGATTAGCTGGAACAAACAGACAGACAGACAAAAATTGTAAAAAATGTCATTTTGGTATATGAACCGTGTATACATCCATATGCATTTAGTAAAAGCGGTTATTTTAATATTACAAACAGACACTCTAATTTTATTTATTTGTATAGATGTATAGATAATTAGATAATATTATGTATTGACATCGCTCTGGTGTAGCTCGAATCGCCGCTCGGGATAGATTGTAATTTTTAAATATTTCTTTAAGATTTGGATGTCTGTCCTTGTGGGTTTCCCCCGGAGCTTCCTTCGGAGAGAATGTTAGTCGGTCTGTTCCGGTTGTTACAATATATACCTGATAGCGATCGTTACACATAGTAGGGAGAATACATATATCCCGCCCGCCCTGCCCGCAGTGGAGCAGCGATTTAGCGCCGATCCTTCTCCTGTATGGAGAAAGAGGTCCGTAAGTGAGGTGTTACAGGCTGAATCGTGACCGTGACAAATTGATCAGAACAATAATGTTATGTGTAAACGATCTTAAATATGGATGTATAAAATGTTCAATTATGTTAGATGAATATATATGATAAGGATTTTTTTCATTTAATTACGACGAAAATCGCCATTTCTTTATAATCTCTTCCCTAATAAGGGGCTGTCTTAGCGTTAGCGTATCGCCGGCGATACGCTCGCTCGTGGAGACAGCCCCTAATAATAGTCTAATAAGTTTTGAATGTAAGCTTTTTTTTGATAATATATATTTAAAACTACTATATCATATTTATAGTTAATTTCGTTATATTAATGTACGTTTACTTTAAAATTAAAATTCTCTGTTGTAAAAATTATCTTAGATAATTATATTTGAGATGACCTTAATATTGGGGTATGAATTAATTTTTTTAAATTACAGACTACATTGAGGTTACATTGGGCTTTGCTAAACATCCCCGAGTTAAGGGCAGCATTACAAAAAAACGATGCTTTGTTTGGAACCTTGGACACTTGGCTGCTCTATAAAATGACAGGTATTGTATCTTTTGAGACATTTCTCGCATAAAATACACAATTATAATATATTTCTCAAATTGCTAATGTGTTGAAACCTAGTCACTTTAACGTCTCTTTGACGTCATTCGAAACAAAAAAAGTATGGTCAACAAAAAATATTATAATTAAAAATATTATAATTAATGTAAATAAAATATTATAATTATTATAATTATGAGACCGCTCAGCACATAATATTTGGGTGTGAAAAACTGGCAGGGACCTATTATGTTAAACGACATAATAACCTTGTCCAGTACATCTACTGGTAGCTCGACGGCATAAAATGGAAGTTTCTCACTTATGGTGGAAAGAAACGCTGACTCAGCCACAAGTTAAAAAAATTATTCAGCCAAAATTATGTGGGAAATCCTTGTTCAAACTGATGTCACCATAACGCACAATAGACTGGATATTATTTACACAAATAAAGATAACAACAAAACTTACCTAATAGATATAACCGTACCGTCAGATTATAGAACCCGTACCGAAAGAAATTGAAAAATTAAACAAATACCACCACCACCACGCAAACGGTTGTCATCCCAATAGTAATAGGAGCAACAGGAGCAGTAGCTAAAAGCATAAAAAAGTACTTAGAACAGCTAGATTCCAACATTGACATTAGCATTCTTCAGAAACAAGCAGCCATACATACAACAATCATACTCAGTAAAGTGCTTGGAGATACTGTTTTCGTACACAACGTACAAGACCCACCTTCACAAAACACACAACCATCACCAGACAGAGACACGCAGCAATTATTATCAGACACATAGAAGAGGAAGAATAGAGAAGGGGTCATGAAGGTTAACCAACCACCAAAATATTATAATTAAAGATGGTAATACGTAATAAATATAATAAGTATAGTAAGTAGGATTGAATTATAGTCAGTTCATTTGGGTTTGAGACAAAATATACTTTAAAACAATGTTTCTCAAACACTTATGTACTTCACTGTTTTTTATTTATATTTAATTTAATGTAGGTTTCCCATTTCAGTATCTAGCAGCTAGCTGCTCTGTTCTAATTGTCTGAAAGCCTCACTCCATGATAAAAGCAATCTATGCATTTAGTTTCTGTACTTTGTTTATTTTACATAGTACACATGTACAACTAATTTTTACACAACAAAAGCAAAGCAAGCACAAATACAAATTTGTTAGAAGGAAGAATAAATACAATAATTTAATATAATTTGTTATTTATAAATTATAAATAATTTTTTATCTATACTAATATTATAAAGCTGAAGAGTTTGTTTGAACGCACTAATCTCAAGAACCGACAAGTATTCAATTCTATCGAGACCTGGGCGGTGCTAGTCTTTCCAACGCTGCCAAATTGACTATTGAGGTGTCGCTGTGTGGTTACGGCAGTAAAGAATATAGCCACCCCCTCTCTTCCCGTGGGTGTCGTAAGAGGCGACTAAGGGATAACACAGTGCCACTACCACCTTGGAACTGAAATCGCCGACCGATGGCGGGATAACCAATTAACCATCCAACTGCTGGCTTTGAAATACACAGGTCGAAGACGGGCAGCAGCGTCTTCGGTGCAACAAAAGGGTGCCAGCCCTGCGGTCATCAATACGCCTGCTCAGCGTGATGACTATGGGCAAAACACATGAGTTCGCGCCATTTTTGGCTATCTTTTAAAATGATTTAATGGTGAAAAAGTACACACAAAAGAAATTGGACTTATAATTATTATAACGAATTAATTCTTGGGTTTATTGGCTTTCAGGTGTGCCGGTAGAGCACAGTCGATTTTGCCAGTGTAACCTAGGAAATTTATATCACTTTCTATGGTCGGTTACTAACAAAGTAAATTTTTAGGTAGTAAGCTTCACATGACAGACGTATCATCGGCGTCAGCAACTGGCTTTTTTGACCCCTTCACTATGCAGTGGTCGAGTTACATAATGAGTTTTTTCGATATACCACAAACCCCCTTACCGAAAGTGGTCGATACTGTGGGCGAGCACTTCACTAGTACTGCGGAAGAAATATGGGGGCACGCGATACCCATACGTTGTGTTGTAAGTGTAGAATGCTATTTATAAATATCCCAAAGTCGGAAAAAAGATTTTTTCCCTTCGAGTCGAAGTATTTTAGATTGATCTTCCACTGTCGATTACCTGTCATCGAAATTTTTTTATAGGGACAAGTGGGTTTTCTTTCAATTATTTTTTTTCATTGTCAAACACGTGATGAATGCTAAAAAAATTGAATGTTGCAATTTATAATTTAAGTAAATGTGTTAGTTTAAAAATTTACTTTACTAGTCTGGATTTGACCCAGCATTGGGTAATATCTTTTCTGATGAAAAACAATGACCGCATAGTATTAAATGTTGTTCCTTTATAAGTTAAAAAAACTATCATGATTTTTCAACTTTGGGCTGTGTTACACATATAATATGGTTCGTATTACTGTCTTATTTATGTAATACGAAAATAGCACTCCCCGTTAATCACTTTGATTTAGTTCAAACTATTTTATGTTCACCACAAACATCACGATTCAGCCTGTAATATCCCACTGTTGTGCATAGGCTTCTTCCCCATGTAGGAGAAGGATCGGAGCTTAATCCACCACGCTGCTCCAATGCGGGTTGGCGGATATATTCCCTACTATGAGTAACGATCGCTATCAGGTGTACATGATAACAACCGGGACCGACGGCTTAACGTGCTCTACCACAAACATGACAGAAAAAATTTGTCAACGGTCAACAATAAGCTACGGTAACCGCTTACCATCGAGTGGAGTGTACAGTACCGGTCCATAAATAATGCTCATCGACCTTTGGAAAGACATAATCGACTAATTTCAACTTTGTAGAGCGTAGTCTCTGACGCACATGACCTATGTGACGTATCGGAGTGTCAGTATTTCGTATGACAAATCTAATAGTGTAAGATCCCAGGCACCCCAGAACTTTATTTTTTGAAAGACAATATTTACAATAAAGTAATAACAGTGTATACAATAAACCTAAAAATGGTATTAACCAGTTTAGAATGTTGTACACCACCACTGCCACACCTTCTGTCGGTAGTATTTATTGCTAGATACTAATCTAATATTAGTATAGATATTTTGTCAATCAGAAAATAAGGAAGGTCGGGGTCTGGGATATTGAACTCTGACGCTTTACGAAGTCGATTGTCGCTTTCCAAAGTTTGATGTGTGTTATGTATCGCTGGGGTACTTACTATACACTTGTACAACTGAGGTAGGGCACAGCAGGAAATTTCCTGCTCAAAATATTATGGAGCAGCCCGACTGGGGTAGTACCTCGACTTTACAGAAGACCACAGCTAAATAATACTCTAGCAGTATTGTGTTCCTGTTGGTGAGTAAGGTGACCAGAGCTCGGGGGATTGGGGATAGGGTCGGCAACGCGCTTGCGATGCTTCTGGTGTTGCAGGCGTCTATAAGCTACGGTAATCGCTTACCATCAGGTGAGCCGTACGCTTGTTTGCCGACCTAGTTATATATATAAAAAAAAAACTTGTTTGCAACCCTAGTGGTATAAAAAAAGAATTTAATATAATTGTAGTTCTATATTTTTAGATAGCAGACCAAACAGCGTCAATGTGGGGTTCATGTTGCTTTAACGTCGGAGATGTGAAATTAACCATGGGAACTGGGACTTTTTTAAACATCAACACTGGATCAACACCACACGCGTCTGTGTCTGGACTATATCCTGTGGTCGGCTGGAGGCTGGGAGATGAGTTGATATATTCAGCGGAGGGAGGAAATAATGATACAGCTAGTATTATAAAATGGGCCCAGAATTTAGGTATATATTAACCTTAATAGGTCTTTTTTTTAAACATTTTTTATAATTTTTGTCTGTCTGTCTGTCTGTTTGTTCTGGCTAATCTCTGAAACGGCTGGACTGATTTTGACGGAAATTTCACTGGCAGATAGCTGATGTAATAAGGAGTAACTTAGGCTACTTTAATTTTAGAAATTTATTTTATAACTGCGAACTGAACAATAACTTTTTGTTAAATTCGACGCGGACGAAGTCGCATGATACATAAAGAATGATAAGTTGTCAAAGAAATAATACCATGATAAGTATTCGTCAACTAAAATGTAAACTGTACATCTTATCTTGAACTATATTTTTTACACCGTTTATAAACTTAGAACGAGATTATATCAAAACAAAAAGCAAACATTGCTCATTATTACAGTTGACCCTTCACTTACAAATACGAAATTAGTTTCTTAATATCAGTTTACAATTTTTGAGCTGGTTGATAATTTTTAATTGTTTTAACTATATTCCATTTTTTTATAAGTGACCCAATTGGTAAACAAACTCCTGTCAACACGTAATTCACGTTTTTTCCGCATTTATCACTCACTTTCACAACATATTAGCTAACGGACATTTGTAAAACTCCATTTACTATTTATTTCACCAAAAACAAATATCCATTTATCATTTTAAACACACAAAATTTACTAAAATACGAATATTGACAGTACAGATAATCAATATTTTTGAATATGACATATCAATATGTTTTTTTATAAGGCAAATAGGGATGTGGCCATTATATTTTTAGAGGTGAATGAGTATAAGGAATTATTAAAATGAGTGATAAAATAGGCCGTATTCTTTACCTATATTTTAAATTTTCACGAACTATAATTTATTATTAAACTACAAAACAATGTTACCGTAAAGCGATTTGTTATTAAGTTGTTATATATATTGTTTTTTTTTTTTTTTTTGTTGAGCGCAAAATATGCTTACAAAATATTAGAAATATCAAGCTTTAATATTAAAGTGTTTATTGTAAAGGTTTTATTTTATATTGTGAATATTTCTGAATATCGTTTTCACCCTGAACATTTTTTACTCTATCCCATATAATATAAAAGTATAGCACATAGCACTGGCAAAAACAATGTTATCAGTCCTTTTGTTTAGTTGTTAGAGCGAGTGCGCATAATGATATTGTGTGACATATTGTTTTTTATATTTTGTATCACATTGGTTCCTACCAGAGATGCGCCGAGTACAAGATTACCGAGTAACCGAGGACCGATTATTACTCGGTTTTGCTTTTGGCAAACTAAGTTACTCTGCCGAGTAACTCGGTTTGACTCAGTTTATACGTGGATTGGTTGTTTCTAGTTCCTAAAAGTCCCATCGCTCAAGAGTTAGATCGCTTATGTAAGCAAGAGTTTGTTGCCGCGAGACCAGAGTCCATTCGAGAGGAGGGTAGGACATAAAACAAGATGTAAACTCTTGGCACATTTAGCACGTGTGTTCTTATGTGCACCTGCAAGCACTGTGTATAGCGAGCGCTTATTTTCAGAAGCGGGTAATGTCTACGAGGAGAAAAGGAACAGATTACCTACCAAACCTAATTATCTACCAAATACTAGGTCACTGGAACCGAGTTATTCGGCCAAGTACCGAGTACTGAAAAAAAAAGGCCAATTACACCGAGTACCGAGCACAAACCGAGTACTTGGCGCATCTCTAGTTCCTACTATAAATACCTCTAACTTTTGTTAGTTTTTGTAAAGTCTAACATAATTTCTAATAATAAACAAATAATATTACGTAGTTGCATTTTATTTATTTATTAATAATGTAAAATTGAACTGAAGTTAAAAATATATATTATTTAATTTAATTTATAAGTAAATCGGTATCTTTTCAGTCGCGTGTTTAAAATAGCATGGAAAAGATAAAAACGCGCTTAAGGTTACCTTTCTAGGGCTAAAAAAATATTACGCGTACTTTGTTTTCTTTGTTATTTTATTTGTTGAATTTTAATGGTAAAGAGCATCAAAATCTGTATATTATTAATACGTGAAGCAAAAACTTTGTACCTCTTTTTACGAAAATTGCACGGACGGAGGAGTATAAAATTTCGTACACTTATAGTATATATAGAGAAGGAGTGCAGAATGTTAATATTTGTTTACAATTATGCATAAAAATATATTAAATCATTTAAAAAAAAAAACGGGTTGCACTCCGGGAGTGCCGGCAGAAGTGAAAACTTGAATAGTTGTTTACTTGTATGAGTGTATTCGTACAATTGTTTTCATAGTGTGCGAACCACATTGTGAAACAATTAAAGGATTAGAACGCTAGTTGTGCAATTAATGAAAACGCACACATCTTCAAAAGTGGCTACAGCGGTACCGGACTTATTTCGCGGTTAGGGCATTTCTCCTTCTTTCTTAATAAAGATGACTATAACAAAAAAGTTATTGACGAAATGGCAGCCCACAAAAACATAATTGTTTTACGTCTTCCGCCCTACCATTGCGAATTAAATCCTATTGAACTCATTTGGGCACAAGTAAAAGGTTATATAGGCAAAAATAATAAAAGTTTTAAAATGGCAGAAGTCAAGGAGCTCTTAAAAGAAGGCTTAAATCAAATAAGTGCGGTGTCGTGGAAGAAATGTATTGATCATATTATAAAAGAAGAAAATAAAATGATGCAGCTTGACGGAATCATGGATGCTGCATCAGACGGCCCAGGTTTCTATATCCACGTCTCTGAAGAGTCCTGCAATTCATCAGGAAGTATGGACAGTGATTAGAAAATAAAGTACCTTATTGGCGTTTTTTTATTTGAATATTTTCCTTTAATATTTTCATGAATAAGCCAGTGACAATATTTTATTTATCTATTACAGTCGTCCAATTTTTTTTAATTCTGTACCTGTATTAATTATTAACAAAATTATTCAATATATTATCAGTTTTTGAAATAATTTCAGCAATTTGGTATCGTTAAATATTTTTATGTAAAATGAATTTTACTTATCTATGGCTTATTAATATTGTTCATTCATTCTGTCTTTGTGTCACTTCACTAAACTACACATTACTCTAGCATAACTCTAATTGTCTATGGTCGTAAGTACGCCATATTTGTTTACCAATTGGGTCACTTATAAAAAAATGGAATATATGTTATCTGTCTCTCGAATACGCTACAATTTCGATAGAAGCCAATTTTTTAGGGTGGATTTAGACCAAACGAACAAAGAGGTGCTGCTTGCTGTGTGGCTACGGCAAAGAATTTAGCCTCCCTCTCTCTTCCCGTGGGTGTCGTAAGAGGCGACTAAGGGATAACATAGTTTCACTACCACCTTGGAACTTAAAAAGCCGACCGATGGCGGGATAACCATCCAACTGCTGGCTTTGAAGTACACAGGCCGAAGACGGGCAGCAGCGTCTTCGGTGCGACAAAGCCAGCCCTGCGGTCACCAACCCGCCTGCCCAGCGTGGTGACTATGGGTAAAACACATGAGTTCACGCCATTATTGGCGCGAACTTGTGGAGGCCTATGTCCAGCAGTGGACTGCGATAGGCTGAAATGATGATGATGAATGATGAACAAAGAGGTAGAGCTAGAACGAGCATTCTTTGATCTTTATGTGTAAACGAAAGCTCGTATTCACCGTTTACATAAAACGAACAAAGAGCTAGTGCTAGAACAAGAGCATTGTTTCGTAATTTTTTAGTGTTTAGTGTAAACGAAAGCTATAGCTGTACCGCGATAAAGTCGACCCTAGCGATGGCCGCGGGACGCGGGGGCGGGTAGCACTCAACCAATCAGACAGTCTGAATTCTGATGTCGGCCGTCGACTAGGGATGGAGACTGCGTGAAAAACGTCTACTTTTGACTTTGGAATCGACTTGGAATTTTTTGATTCTCAAAGTCGATTAATCACAGTTAAAAGTCGATTCTCAAGTCGACTTTTTGAAAGCATCTTGTTTTTTTTTTTGTGAGGACACTGTGGTACTTCGTAAAAGTGATGTTTTCAATAATATTATCATTCCAATGTTAAATTTCAATAATAGTAAATTTGTAATGAATTGCTATGTATTTTTGTAATGATTAATTTAGTAATAAGTACTAAAATTTTTGACCCTTTGTTCCGCTCTGAATTTAAACTCTCTCGCCTTTAAAATATGTAGTATGTAGTAGTATAGTTCTGGGTATTTGGTTAATTAAAGTGGGTATCAAATATCTATTTGTGCGTTTACCGTAATAGTTACGAACTTTAGGTGTTACGAGTTTGTTTTAACTTAAGATATCGTTACTCCATAAATAACGTTGTCTGCCGAGACAAGTTAACGTTACCGAATTTTTAAACGGTATTCCAATTCCTGGTACAAACTATATAATTATATATACTACCGTCCGTGAGTTTTTGACAGTTGTGTTGCTTAAAAAAAGTCAAAGTCATCGAATGAGAATCGATTCCAATCGACTCGAGACAGGTTCAAGTGGATTCCAAAAAGTCGATTATTTTTATGAAAAGATCGATTCTTGAGAGTCAACTTTGCCATCCCTAGGCGTTGACATCGAATGACGTACGCACTACACACGAGATTATTTTACTTGGTTACATCCAACAATAAATATAAAATTACCAAGACGAAAAATGACTAAATGAATGATGATAATGTTAATGTTAAGCAATTTTGTTACATATTAATGTTAGTTTTAGTGCTCAGTATTTAGTATTTTATTTTCTAACGTAGTTAATTAATTGTATATAGAAAAACATATAATAAAAATAAATATAGAATCAGTCTATTATTTGCCACACTCGCATGACTCAAATAATTATAATCATTCACCTAAATAATAACTCAAAGAGATATACTTGAGATATCTCAAGATAAATCTCTGTGGCGACAATGCCGTGTGTACCCGTGCATACCCCCCGCCCTGCCTCCCATTTGTCATCGCAAGGGTCGACTTTACAGCGGTTTACCTATAGATCATCTGAACGAATGTTTTTTGCTCTTTCGTGTCAATTCTGTGGTTGGTATTGGTAGTGCTTCGCGGTGTTTGACTCTGATAGCGATATCATAATTGCAAGTGCTGCATTTATTATTTTGTCGCAAAAACTCAAATATAAAAGAAGGAGGTGACGTTGGTGGGTTACAAATTTAATGCAACGAAGGACACTGCATAATGTAGGTGAAACAATGACGGATATGCAAAACACCCACAACAACCCACAGACATCTGGAATTTTGGTGGGCTTCTATCATTAATAAACATTTTTCACCGCTAGAACTCAAGAACGCTTTGAAGAGACCGCTCAGGGGCGCGAGCACGTCCGAACAAGCAAAATCGCTCTAAGCAACTGTTCGCGCGCTCTAGCGCCGTTTACATCGAGCGAGCGAGCATTCTTAGAATATTCCACAGAATCTTTGCGAACGCACTAAGAACAACGAAAGAATGCTCTACGCCTGTTTACACTAAAAGAATTTGATACAGAGGGGATAGAATGAGCATTCGCTCGTCTGATGTAAATCGACCTTTATGGTCTAAGATCCGAGAGAGCTAAATATTCCCTCATCTGTTAATTAGATGAAACAATTTTTTATAGGCTGATTTCAATATTGTGAATTTATAAAAACAACCTCTGCCACAATAAGCCTGCTGCAATTTTTTTTAAAAATCTTTTCCCTCTCATGTTAATTACATGTAGTAAGCTAAAACCGTTAATATTTTACATTATATACCTGACCGTAGTAGGCACCCATCTCTATGATTGCTAAACTTACCTGCAGCCAGGTCAGTAACCTCAGTCAGAAGTAACCTCCCTTTTCTAGAAAACTATAGCGACAGAGAGTAGCTCGGATGTCCACGTATGTTTATTGAGGTAGGGCACAGCTGGAAATACATAGCTTAAAATTTAGAACAGCTTGATTGGGGAAGTACCTCAACCTTAAAAAAGTTCACAGAAAATAATAGTCCAAGTAGTGTTGTGTTCCTATGGTAAGTAAGGCCAGAGCTCTTGAGAATGGTCGGGGCAAGGGTCAGCAACGCGTTTGCGATGCTTCTGGTGGTGCTGGCGGTACGGTAACCACTTACCTATTATAGAGACACGTTAAAGTTATAACACCCCTCTTTTTGCGTCGGGGGTTAAAAAGATTTCCAAAGGTTATGGATAAGTAGTTAACAAGAAGACAATATTGCTATATACAATTTTAATTTATTGTTTTTTTTTTTATTTATTTATTTTTTCAATTTTCAGGTTTATTTGACAACCCACAAGACACAGCTGAAATTGCATTGTCGGTGCCTGATACTGATGACGTATTCTTTGTACCCGCTTTCAGTGGTTTGGGAGTAAGAACTTTTTCTTGCATATTTTTTTTTATTTTGAAAATCTTTATATATAATTATAAAAGAAAAAAAAATTTAATGACTATTTTTCGGTCTACTTACGTTGTATTACTTGTCTATGTAATTAAAGTCAGTTTTTTTCTTCGTCAGCAAGCAAACACAATTTTTATACTGGACATCGCTCCATTCGTTTAATATGTAAAATATACATTCAATATAATAAGACTTATGTATATTGCGCAGCCGCCGTACAACGACGGCACGGCGGCGTCGGGGTTCGTGGGCGTGAAGGCGTCGACGCGCAAGCCGCACCTCGTGCGCGCCGTGCTCGAGGCGCTCGCCTTCCGCACCGCGCAGCTGCACGCCTGCGCGCGCCGGGAGACCGCCTTCACCTTCACCACCATCAGGTGACCTGCTCTATATCTTATCTGTTCGTGGGCGTGAAGGCGTCGACGCGCAAGCCGCACCTCGTGCGCGCCGTGCTCGAGGCGCTCGCCTTCCGCACCGCGCAGCTGCACGCCTGCGCGCGCCGGGAGACCGCCTTCACCTTCACCACCATCAGGTGACCTGCTCTATATCTTATCTGTTCGTGGGCGTGAAGGCGTCGACGCGCAAGCCGCACCTCGTGCGCGCCGTGCTCGAGGCGCTCGCCTTCCGCACCGCGCAGCTGCACGCCTGCGCGCGCCGGGAGACCGCCTTCACCTTCACCACCATCAGGTGACCTGCTCTATATCTTATCTGTTCGTGGGCGTGAAGGCGTCGACGCGCAAGCCGCACCTCGTGCGCGCCGTGCTCGAGGCGCTCGCCTTCCGCACCGCGCAGCTGCACGCCTGCGCGCGCCGGGAGACCGCCTTCACCTTCACCACCATCAGGTGACCTGCTCTATATCTTATCTGTTCGTGGGCGTGAAGGCGTCGACGCGCAAGCCGCACCTCGTGCGCGCCGTGCTCGAGGCGCTCGCCTTCCGCACCGCGCAGCTGCACGCCTGCGCGCGCCGGGAGACCGCCTTCACCTTCACCACCATCAGGTGACCTGCTCTATATCTTATCTGTTCGTGGGCGTGAAGGCGTCGACGCGCAAGCCGCACCTCGTGCGCGCCGTGCTCGAGGCGCTCGCCTTCCGCACCGCGCAGCTGCACGCCTGCGCGCGCCGGGAGACCGCCTTCACCTTCACCACCATCAGGTGACCTGCTCTATATCTTATCTGTTCGTGGGCGTGAAGGCGTCGACGCGCAAGCCGCACCTCGTGCGCGCCGTGCTCGAGGCGCTCGCCTTCCGCACCGCGCAGCTGCACGCCTGCGCGCGCCGGGAGACCGCCTTCACCTTCACCACCATCAGGTGACCTGCTCTATATCTTATCTGTTCGTGGGCGTGAAGGCGTCGACGCGCAAGCCGCACCTCGTGCGCGCCGTGCTCGAGGCGCTCGCCTTCCGCACCGCGCAGCTGCACGCCTGCGCGCGCCGGGAGACCGCCTTCACCTTCACCACCATCAGGTGACCTGCTCTATATCTTATCTGTTCGTGGGCGTGAAGGCGTCGACGCGCAAGCCGCACCTCGTGCGCGCCGTGCTCGAGGCGCTCGCCTTCCGCACCGCGCAGCTGCACGCCTGCGCGCGCCGGGAGACCGCCTTCACCTTCACCACCATCAGGTGACCTGCTCTATATCTTATCTGTTCGTGGGCGTGAAGGCGTCGACGCGCAAGCCGCACCTCGTGCGCGCCGTGCTCGAGGCGCTCGCCTTCCGCACCGCGCAGCTGCACGCCTGCGCGCGCCGGGAGACCGCCTTCACCTTCACCACCATCAGGTGACCTGCTCTATATCTTATCTGTTCGTGGGCGTGAAGGCGTCGACGCGCAAGCCGCACCTCGTGCGCGCCGTGCTCGAGGCGCTCGCCTTCCGCACCGCGCAGCTGCACGCCTGCGCGCGCCGGGAGACCGCCTTCACCTTCACCACCATCAGGTGACCTGCTCTATATCTTATCTGTTCGTGGGCGTGAAGGCGTCGACGCGCAAGCCGCACCTCGTGCGCGCCGTGCTCGAGGCGCTCGCCTTCCGCACCGCGCAGCTGCACGCCTGCGCGCGCCGGGAGACCGCCTTCACCTTCACCACCATCAGGTGACCTGCTCTATATCTTATCTGTTCGTGGGCGTGAAGGCGTCGACGCGCAAGCCGCACCTCGTGCGCGCCGTGCTCGAGGCGCTCGCCTTCCGCACCGCGCAGCTGCACGCCTGCGCGCGCCGGGAGACCGCCTTCACCTTCACCACCATCAGGTGACCTGCTCTATATCTTATCTGTTCGTGGGCGTGAAGGCGTCGACGCGCAAGCCGCACCTCGTGCGCGCCGTGCTCGAGGCGCTCGCCTTCCGCACCGCGCAGCTGCACGCCTGCGCGCGCCGGGAGACCGCCTTCACCTTCACCACCATCAGGTGACCTGCTCTATATCTTATCTGTTCGTGGGCGTGAAGGCGTCGACGCGCAAGCCGCACCTCGTGCGCGCCGTGCTCGAGGCGCTCGCCTTCCGCACCGCGCAGCTGCACGCCTGCGCGCGCCGGGAGACCGCCTTCACCTTCACCACCATCAGGTGACCTGCTCTATATCTTATCTGTTCGTGGGCGTGAAGGCGTCGACGCGCAAGCCGCACCTCGTGCGCGCCGTGCTCGAGGATTTTTTTTGATTTAATGTAGAGTAAAGGGTAAAGGTGTAGAAAGTACAAAAATGTACAACTGTACATGAAATAAATAAATTAAATTAAAAATAAAAAAATAAACGTAGCAAGAAGTGTCGAGAAAAAGTCTTGTTACGCTTTTTTCGATCTCGCTCCCATCCCGCTGCTGTGCGTGTACCGCGCGATTAGGAACTTCGTTTCAAAATTAATGCTATTATGTTGTATTAGGGGAGGGGGGGGGGGGGGGGGATAAAGCAGTATTTAGCGTAGGACCGGGATAACGTACCACGCAATTTGTAGGACAACATTACTATTAAATTATATAAATATTAACTAACTATTCGTAAAAGAAAAAAAAATCATCTGGTTAGTAATAATTTTTGATGACCTTAAGTCATCAAAAATTATAATATAAGTCAAGTATACAAAAATTATAATAAGTCAGTAAGTAAGGATTTGTTGCGTGGTACGTTATCCCGGTCCTACGCTCAATGCTGCTTTATCCCCCCCCCCCTCCCCTATTACCTACCACAATCGAAAGTTTTCGTAGAGGAAATTGTTGGGCGTCTCATCAAAATGAAACTACTCCCGGAAAATTAGCCTGATAGTAGTCAAGTGCAAAAAATGTACCAGGGATCCCGGACTAAAATTGCTTATGAAAGAATCCTTTTTCATGCCTTAACATACATGCATAAGTTTGATATATGTACTTAAAAAGCCTGAACTTCTTGATGCCTTTTATTAGTAACAAAATTATTGAAATAAATTATTTCTTAAAATGTTATACTATTCACAAAAGTATTAATTTAATGACCTAGGATATATACTGCATTTCAACTAGGATGGATACGTCATACGGTGACCCATGTCAAATTAACTCTATAGTGAGGTGACCATGCATACTTAATTAATTTATGTGATTCGATTATCGAGTACAATTGCGGTTAACCTTTAATCGATTATAAAAAAAAATATTTTTAACTGCTTATTAAAAATTAATATTTAACCGACTTCAAAAAAGGAGGAGGTTACTCAATTCGACCGTATATAATACTAGCTTCTGCGCGCGACCTCGTCGGCGCGGACTCCGCTCCTATTGGTCTTAGCGTTATAATACATAGCCTATAGCCTTCCTCGATAAATGGGCTATCTAACACTGAAAGAATTTTTCAAATCGGCCCAGTAGTTCCAGAGATTACCGCGTTCAAACAAACAAACAAACAACCAAACAAACAAACTCTTCAGCTTTATATATTAGTATATAATAGATATTTTTTTTATGTATGTTCGGGCATAACTTCGTCGTTTATGAACCGATTTTGATAATTCTTTTTTTGTTGGAAAAAAGATATCCCTAATTTAGTACCATGATAAGGAAACCAGGATCCGATGATGGAATCCCAGAGAAATCGAGGGGAACCCTCGAAAATCGTAGTGACTACTAGTGCATTTGCTCATTTTTTCGTCTACTTACCTACGTTTTATTACTTGTCGATGTAATTGAAGTCGATTTTTTTCGTTTGCTAGCAAATAGCAATAGCTATAACAATAAGTGAGTTGACTCGATTCACAAAATGGCCGTTACGATTATTTGTTTTTGCCGATTACTACGTGTCAATCCCTAGACATTAAACGTTTCGTTTCATGCCTCAAATTTTAGGTTATTATTTTTTCTGTATCTTTTTAAGGTTCCGTACCCAAAGGGTAAAAACGGGACCCTATTACTAAGACTTCGCTGTCCGTCCGTCCGTTCGTCTGTCACCAGGCTGTATCTCAAGAACGGCGATAGCTAGACAGTTGAAATTTTCACAAAGTATGTATTTCTGTTGCCGCTATAACAACAAATACTAAAAACCAAGAAAACGTCGTCGATAGACTAATATAATAGCTTTCCAATAGCGGCATGGATCGATAGATAGATGGCGTATTTGACTAGTTTATTTTCCATTTTTATATGGTATAATCTTTTTCTTATTTACTAAGTATTTTGTTTAATAACAATAAAATATAGCCTTTAGTTTAGTCAATGGTACGGAACCCTTAGTTGCGCGAGTCCGACTCGCACTTGGCCGATTTTTAATTTGTTTAAAATGTAAAAACGCAATATATTATTAAATACAATTCAATCTAATCAAGCATTATTGTTTGTTTTAGAAATTGATTGGTGATTTTTAAACATTTATATTTATCTTATTTGTTGAAAATAGAAGTGTATTGGAACATATCAAATGTCACCGAACCCATCCTATGTGAAATCGATTATAAGTACCGCAATATTTAAATGGAGTAAACACTTCATTTACTCTACAGTTTTTATTTTAATAGCATTATTTAAAACATGCATACAATAAGGGCAAACGTAAACTCTATTTTTACCTGATTCCTCAAAACTTCAATTATGAAATGTTATTTGTTACAGGTTAGATGGCGGCGTGTCTAATAACGATTTCGTAGTTCAATTAGTAGCGGACTTGACAGGCTTATGCGTTGAACGACCAGCACAAGTTGAAATGTCTTCCCTTGGGTGTGCTCATATTGTTGGTTTACATTTAGGTAAGTTCTTATACTTATTTATGTGCCTTGATACTTCTGGATTTATGGATTTTTTTTGCCTTGATAATATTCCGCGAGATGTAAAAAATGCTTTATTTTTAGGTATATTCTCGTCAAAGGAAGAATTAAAATCCCTTCGTAAGGTAAGCACCGTTTTTACTCCTCGAGCTGAGGTCAAGAAGGCGTATGAAGGTACGATAGCTAGATGGGAGGATGCTGTAAAGAGAATGCGTGGTTGGTATGTAGGGAATAAGCCATCTCTGTCACAGAGCACCGCACACGATTCGAATAACTCGATCAACTCGCAAAATAGTTTCAAGGTCACGTCTTTGAAGAAAAACGGACGCAGTAAATAGCGGTGGCTTTTACATTTGCTTCTGTTCATCGCGTGCGTACCTATATGCAGATGATATTTAGCATATCTAAATAGTTTTAAGACATTTTGTTGTTATATTTATAAATATTTGATGAGATTTTAATTACTCATGTCGGGTTGTGGTTTTATACGGTTAAGACTGCATTGTCGTGGATGATTTTTGTAACTTTCGATTGTAAAAATGTAATATTATGTAGTTATAAGAAAAATGTTACTTGCCCAAAGTATTACGTATGTAATGATTTGTTAAAACATTCTAGATTGGCAAACGATGCACTAATGACTAAGTTGTCCTAGAATTACGAATAAGAAATTTAGATGAGCTAAAAGTAGGTAATTATTCCTAGACGTTTAAACTCGTTCCTTTTACTAAATGCTGGCTTGAAGCGTGTTCGAAGTAAGCTAATTGCCTGCTAGTGTTTGTACCTAGTTTTGTTCCTATAAATGTGCATAGCTTAAACATGTTTATATTCTTCAGATATTGTAATAAAACCACGTCAACTAGTATTTTTAAATATATTTGATTCTTCATTATGACATCTTAACATCACCATATTTGTTGAAAACTGAACACATGTATAAAAAATTACATTTTCTTTAAAATTCCTTTCTAATGAGTATTTCTTACCGAAACGAATACTTTTTAATCAGTATAATTAATTACCTATACTCTTCTATGACCAAGAAATATCGGTCAAAGATATTTTTTGATCTTTAGTATTACCTAAAAAAATGACATTATTTATTGCATTTTAATCTATTTATTGCATTTTAATCTATTTTTGTAGATTAGGTATAATGAACTATTTTATGTAACGTGCTTATAGCAAAATTTACTAAGTCACTAATGTTGCTAATATATGAGGTAAATGTTGAATAAAGCAATAAATTTGTTTTAATTATATTATGTATGTTTAGATTATAGTGAATGAGATACCATGTAAATTTTTTTGTTAAAAATCTAAAAAGATATACATGGTAACTAACAATATATAGACACATTAAAAAAATTTGTTATGATATTTATGCTCTTTTATTCATAAACGTAGGCTCTTTATTACAGCTCCATTTTTAGCAATAAAGCAGCCACTAAATTGTTTGTACTTACTTTTTGTAACGTTTTAATTTTTTTTCTTAAATTATTTATACATATCATAAAATGTATTACAATTTCATATAGGTAATGTTACAAGAAATAATAATTACAAATTATTTCAAAACTTTTAATTTTCTGTAATATAATGACATTCTTATCCTTATCCTTAGATAAAACCGAAGACTTATTAGTACTATTAAAACACAGTAAGTAATTATTATAACCTGATATAATCATATCGCGTAAATATTTAATAGTTAAATCTATGTGTAGATTATGTAATAGACTTCAATGTATGAAAAAGACAGCTTGTGATGTTCTTCTTATTTTAATTCGAGTAATGTTTTTTTTAGGATAATTTTGTGAAATCGCATATATACATATACTTTACTGTCACTATTATGAAGATAATCATCTTCTTATTATAATATTTTATTTTATTAAAGACGTATCAATGTATTGTGTTCGTTAAAAAAATTGTAATATAATCTTTATTTAAATGTGTAGTTTGATATATTTTTTTATATTATGTTTTCAATTTTCAAATTATAGTAAAGGTGTTTAAAAATATAGCTTGTAAAGGGCCCCGTAAACGATCAAATTTGTTTGTCAAACTTGTTTGATCAAACATCAAACAAGCCCGCACACGATCAAACCAATAGATCAAATAAACTCCTAGAAACCAAAACGAGAAATCTGTACATCTACTTATATATACAAATAAATAAAATTGGAGGGTCTGTTTGTAATATTAAAATAACCGTTTTTTACTAAATTCATATGTTTGTATACACGGTACATATACCAAAATAACATTTTTTTATGATTCTTGTCTGTCTGTCTGTTTGTTCCGGCTAATCTCTGACGGGACTTCCACTGGCAGATAGCTGATGTAATAAGGAGTAACTTAGGCTAATTTTTTTTTTATTTTTTTTTATTTTATAGCTAGATCAATAACTATTTTTTTAAATTCCACGCGGACGAAGTCGCGGGCACAGCTAGTATATAATAAATATAAATATCATATAAAATTACTAATACAAGAAAGTTGGAAAATATTGGCTCTACAATTTAGATATACACGGAACTTTGATAACTGCAATGGAGCTGTAGATGGAAAGCATATCAATTTACAAAAACCTGAAAATTAAGCTTCCTATTATTATAATTATAAAGGAATACACAGCCATTGCAGTTGTGTTCTTCACGGTTTCAAGGCGATAACTGAGATTTTATTTGACAAACACAGCCGCACACGATCAAACAGGTTTGTCAAACACACCTTCAAACAAAATTTCCATCAAACACGTCAAACATTTTCAATGTTTGACAAACACATCAATCACGCCCGCACACGATCAAAAAATTTGACAAACACGTTTGTCAAACAGAAATTTGATCAAATATTTGATCGTCTACGGGGCCCATAAGGAGTTTGGTGACGGTACGAGGCATACTTGAATAAGTCACGTTGTGTAGACGCTAATGTGCTCTAAGTTTTCCTTTATTGTGAGCAACACATGACAATTTTTCATCATGTGAGAACGTGACAGATCAATATAGTCTGTTTAAACTAAAATTATTAAATTGTTTATTATTTGATCAATATATTTTCACATTTGTGAGAAAAATATATAAATAACGATTAATTTTTTAAGGTAAGCGTAGAACAGTCTGAAATGGCGAAAGGAATATTGCTACTCATATTATTTTTGCTCATTAAAAATTTATACGGATTATTGCGAGACGGGATGCTATTATATCCTGAATTTTTGAAGACAAGTGCTAATGTTTGGGAAGGCAATGATTACATCGATTATAATCCAGACCAAACTCATGGAATTGTTTATGTCGAAGCCGCTGTGGGGAGTTAGAGTAATGGCGCCAAAAATGACATTATTGTAATCAATATATTTAAAGTATTTAAACCAATAGAACCTTATGGATTTGCTAGTTTAATATTTTGATATCTATTATAATATTATGATTTTTATTTATTGTTAAATGTATGTTGGTTTTCAATTTTTATTAATTGTTAAATGTTTGCTGGGTTTCAAACCCACACTGGTGTATAAATACTCTTATGTAATCTTATTGTTAGTTATAAGTTGATTGATTTGATTGAAAATAATATATTGTTATATACCTGATGATTATAATGCGTAATATAAAATTCATTACAAAATATATATACTACGTAAAACTGTATTTCTTTGGTACAGATTGATTTATTTATATTTTATTGCAATGGATTGTTATAATAAATATACATTGGGCGGGGCGTGCTTTATTAGCAGTATATAATTGTATGTATATATTTAAGAATTGATTAAATGCGAAGGTAATGATAATGAATACATAAAAATTTATAACTAATACCTACGAATAAATGCTATATAATTTATAATGAATAAATAGAACTCAATTTTTTAAGCTCGTTTTATTAATTTTTACACCCCTCACTGTACAGTGAGACTATATTACAAAAATACTTTTGTAATATAGTCAAAAATAGTACTTACATTAATACTGAGGTATGGCACACCAGGATATATCTGGAGCAGCTACTCTGGGAAAGTACCTCAACCTTACAGAAGATAAATAATATGCACAGCTAAATAATACTACCACACTAAAACCCTGCGAGAGCCTTCAGCCGCTATAATTGGAGGGTCCCGGATCTGCAGGCAACATGATCCCTCCAGTAACAGGCTGACCTGGCGAAAACGCCAGACTTCTCCATGGGGACTGTCCGGCTCACCTCTGAACAGTTCCGACGACGCCGACAGCTAAATAATACTGGTCTAATGTAGTGTTTTCTGTGAGGTAGGGCACAGCAGGAAATTTCCTGCTCAAAATATGGCAGCCCGACTGGGGTAGTACCTCGACCTTACAGAAGAACACAGCTAAATAATACTGTTTTCAAGCAGTATTGTGTTCCTGTTGGTGAGTAAGGTGACCAGAGCTCCTGTGAGGATTGGGGATAGGGTCGGCAACGCGCTTGCGATGCTTCTGGTGTTGCAGGCGTCTATAGGCTACGGTAGTCACTTACCATCAGGTGAGCCGTACGCTTGTTTGTCGACTTAGTAACATTTAAAAAAAAGTGTTGTGTTCTTGTAGCAAGTAAGGTTGCTGGAGTTCCTGGAGAGGGACCGGGGTAGGGTCGGCATCGTCCTTCAGGTGTTGCAGGCGTCTATAGGCTACGGTAGTCAGTACGCTTCAGCCTGGTATATCCCACTGCTGGGCATACGCTTCTTTCCCCATGTAGGTTTATATAGGAGAAGGATATGAGCTTAATCCACCACGCTGCCCCAATGCGGGTTGGCGGATATATTCCCTACTATGAGTAACAATCGCTATCAGGTGTACATGATAAAAACCGGGACCGACGGCTTAACGTTCTTTCCAAGGCATTGTGGGGAGACCCACAAGGACTGCACAAACACCCAGACCGCGGCAAACATCTGTATGGCCAATACAAATGTTTGTCATTTGCGGGAATCGCTAATCTCTTTTTTACATTAATCTTTTCTTTATTACTTCAGACTATTCGTTTCGGGTATGAATTGGTTAAAATTATGTACATATTCCAAAAAATTACTTAAATATTGTTAGCAAACAGTCTAAAATGTAAAATATTACCAAGTCTTAGATAAATGAAAAACATATTACATTAAAAAATTTTTTTTAATCATAATAAATACACAATTGAATTTTAAGTATATAGGTACCTACCTAAATTTTTACTTAAATACAATATAGAATTCGAGCTTTGGTTAGGATTTTATTACACAATCGAAATACTTATTTTGTCTTACACTCATCCAACCCATGTCGGCAACGTTTTAATTCGCCGTTCCAGTCCTGTGATTGAGTTTTCATAATTTGCCCCTTCAAAATCTGCCAAAAGATTGTTGCTTGGATTGTCTCCTCTCAAAGATCTTTTTTGAACGTTGTGAACGGATTCATTTTCTTGTATTTTTGACAATTCTTCTGTGTCTTCTAGCGGTAGTACTACAGGAACAAAACCAACTAATCCCTCTTCAATAAGCGTTTGTATATCTGTCTTGTTTTCTTGATCACTTGAGATTGGTATCGCTTGAACAGCAGCGGTGATTACGATGAAAATAAATAATATATATTGGACAATATACATATTTACGGTTAAAATCCTAAGCAGTATTAACTTGTTGACAATATTTTTCAGAATAAAAATATTCTCGCGTGTAAAGGATTTATATATAAATTGGAACTTGAAAATAAATGTGCTAACAAAATTGTCTCAAGATTGATGCATAAGCGCTGCGTATTGGGTGTGTTGCGTCCTAATATGATAAATACATATTTTCAATGATATAGTGACCGTGACTAAGACTTGTTGATTGTTATTTTTTCTGGAAACTGCGTACAAATAACGCTCTATTTATTTATTCAGTACAGTCAGATGTTTTTTGTAAATTCAATGATTCAGTTATGGCGATTAAATCTTATGATGTAACATATAGTTCGAATAATAATCGACTACTATAAATAAATAACTCAGTAAGTTTAGAGTAAACAATCAGTATAAGTGGAGTGTAATAACCGCCCTGGTGTAGTGGAACATGTGCAGTGTAGACGCATGAACACCGGCAGTTTGCGGGTTCGCTTTTCGCTCGGGATGGATATTTGTATTTGAACAAATATTTTTGTTTCCGGTTTGGATATCTGTTCTTGTGATTGTCTACACTGTGCCTTGGAGAGCACCTTAAGCTATCAGTCCCAGTTGCTATTATATACATCTTATAGCGATCGTTACTCATAGATGGCATATATCCGCTAACCCGCAGTGGAGCAGAGTTGTGGATTAAGCCCCGATCCTTCTCCTACACGGAGAAAGAGGCATATGTCCAGCAGTGGGATATTACAGGCTGAATCGTGATCGTGAATTTTAAAGTAGGTAATTAGCTAGTGCAAATACAATTTTTGCAAAACATTATTCTGTTTTTAATTTAAATATTTCAAAAAGGGACATTTTATTCTAAGATTTTTTAAAATAATAATTTTTCTCTAATTGTAGCTCGTCATTCAGTCTTCCTCCTCAGTACCGTTGGAATCGGCTATCTCGAAAAAAAAGAAGTCTGACACTGTTCAAGTAAAGTTAAATACGAATTATAACTACTCAGCTACAGTTGTGTGCCGTATACCCGAACGAGTGTATTGTCTCAAATTATCCTGATTACGGCTTACCTCTTAACTTCTTGGTCTGTGGTCCAGGTGTTTCGTATTATTTTATCTTTAACTTAACCATCTTCGAAGACAATATGCTGCTTTTTTATTTCAGTTGCAAAGGCGTTTTCTCTTACCTGGTTTCATCTGTAAACTATCATTGGTTCTCGGTTTTTTTGTACATGTTCTTAGACTACAAAAACGTGTCTCCTAATGAGCCTCCTCGTCTCCTGATGCCTACATTTGAGTTTTGATTTTCTATTTGTATTTATTGTTTCACGAGTCACTCGATATACGATCTACCTAGGCAGCCCCAAGTACTTGGGTAAGCCTACCGTAACTTGACACGGAAGTTAACATATGGATGTAGATCAAAGTACTAAATGAACAGCACATTAGCCATGCATCCATTTGCGGTTGTGTTGCTACTTGGGATTCATGACTATTTTTAAAGAAGTTTCTCCGTCGGACCGCATTTAGGGCAAGTTTGCAGTCCGGGACCCCATAAACTCTCACGAGGCTGCTCAAACTTGTCCACTCCTATGAACCGAGAAATAACAGGAACGACAGAGGTGACGCCACCTCCTCCCTGCTATTGAAGTTATGTTGAAGTTATGGGTTAGGGCGCCTTCAAATTTGAAGGCAACGCGCTGCTGTCGCGCGTTGTTATTTACATACATTTACAACGTCGCGCGTCTGCAGCGCTGCAGACGCGCTGCCGCCGCGCGGCTAATTTGAAGGCGCCCTTATTCATAGCATCACAATGAAGAAATAAAATTATTCCCATGAAATAGTCAAAAAGCTAAAATTGATGATAAAGTAACTACTCTAATTTCAACAAAACGCAGTCGTGACGTAATAAGCTAACAACGTAACATAGCGTATAAATTATACAAAACAATACATAAATTTAAATTACGATTTATATTAATGTTTTACAAGTACCTAAAGCATGTTAATAAATGATGGTAGTCATCATCATCACCAATATATCAGCATTTCTCAGTCCACTGCTGGACGTAGGTACTTACCTTACGTGCGCCTTCCTAAGTTCGTACCAAAAATCTCGGTTTTTAGCAATCCTCACCCAGCCTTCACCGGCAGTCTTACGTAGATCGTCGGTCTAGTCATCTGGAGGACGTCCTACATTGCATTTGCCATCACGCGGTCTCTACTCCAGGACCAGTCTGCTCCAGCGGCCATCGGTCCTGCGACACAGGTGACCAGCCCACTGGCACTTCAACTTGCTAATTCTACAGGATAGGTATATCGGTTACTTTCATTCTCTCGCGGATAGTCTTGATAGATAGATGATAATAATATGTGTTGTGGTTGGTTAATTGTTGTTTTTACGAACTTGATCAGCATCAGGGTTGTTAGCGTCCTATTAGCATCTCACTGTGAGTCAAGGTTCGTGCATCATTGATTACTATACGATATGTTTATTGAATTTATTTTCAAAGAATCGTGCGTCAATTCTAACTTAACGTACACATAATATTATATTGTTTAAGTATACAATTTCAATGAACTTTAATATTTTCTGTCATCATGGGGAACTTTAAAAGGATGGTAGATTTATTTCCGAAGCAGATTAGTATCGAGTGTAAAGCAGAACAACATTGGATCCATTGGACATGCGTTCACTATTTTTCGCCGGCGCGTCGCTAGCGTTACTGGCAATTTGCGTTTGCGCTCCAGAAGGGGATGCGATCCAACGCATCCCTCCAAAAGCCGTCGCAACACCATTAGCTACAAACAAGGATGCTGCGGACTCTGGTGCTTCGGCAAGCAATGTTGGTTCTTCTAAGCCTCTGGCTGTAGCTCGAGTTCGCAGGGATATCAGCGGTCAAGAAAGCGATCTCCTGCCTTCAGCTAACGATGTTGAGGTGTCACCTTTTGGAGAAAATTCAAACCTCCTTGGACGCGGTCGCATTAAGGTGCTCCCGGCCTATCTTGGCTAAAAAGATAACATTTCGTACAAATTAACAATGAATAAGCGCATCGGATAAAGGTTCTTAAGCATAGTGGGTATCTTATTGATATTGTTAAACGTTTCGAATATATTGTCATTTATTTCATGTTTATTTCTTATATACTGATACAAAGTTATGTATTGATAACAATTTTTAAATCAATGTTATATGTGAATAGCGATGGCTTTTAAGTATTTATTTTTACGATGAATTTAAGTAGGTATTTGTTTAAGTAATTAATGTTTAGATTAAAAAATATTATGTATTTTAATAGCATTTATATCAAATATATTTGTTGTGAATAAAATATTTTTTTATTTTTTAAACCGACGAAGAAAAGATAGCTTAATTAGTTTCATTTCTGATTCTACTTAGGACCTTATTATAAAAAAATTGTAAATGGAAGGTATTTTTAAAAATAAAAACTGTAGTTATTAGAGAAATTTTCTCTTTGGAACAATTGGAAGCCTATAAACCAAATGAATGAATGAAAGAAAAAAATGTAATTAAGCTACTGATTGTGAATACATTGAATAAAACGCGGCATTGTTCGAGTTTATACTCCGAACTAGGACAATCTATTTGGTATTGGTGTGCGAAAGTGTATAAAAAATAAATCGGTACCTAAATCTATACTTTTATCTCGAAATATAGCACAATTCCCTTGGGTGCGGGGGGTATGAAGTCTAAAATCTAATAAATTGTAACTCAATATAACATAGGTATACCGATTTCATTCTTTACTTTTTCTTAAAAGATATTTTAAATATAAATATTTCTATAGTCTATCCAAAAATAAAAGAATTAAAAGGTAAACAAATATGGCGGAATGTGTAACCAAAGACTACTATAGTGCTGTGATGTATGTTGTTAAATGTCGATATCGGTAAATTTAATATGATGCATTTCTGATGGCGCTATGCAAGGCCATAGAATTAGTGTACTTCCACAGATTAAGTAATAGGGACTACCTCTAATTGAAAATAATATGGATGAAGATTTTCGTTGTCGAACGTAGGAAATATATAACTTCTTACAGTGCGCAGAGTTCTGTCTTACTAGGTACATGGCAATACTAGTTGTTTCAGTGACTGTTATTTTAAAATATCAGTGACAAAATACTAGGTACTCGACTACTCGATATTAGTATTCTAAAAATACTACGTTTATCTCGCCTCCTCTTAGCGTAAACGCTTAAGCACAAACGAAATGGAGATGATACCGATTTTACAGACAAACAATTATTTTTTTGCTACTCTGACAAAGTGAAATCTGTATCTACCGCATATGAAATCTGTATCTACCGCATTATTTTATTGGATAGTGTGACTTGACTTACCTAGTAGAAATGAAGTTCGAATAGGAATCCAGTCAACAGCGAAATCGGGGTCCTTAAAACTTTGCAAATAGTCGTCAATACGGAGATAAACACGGTCCAAGTTACAAAGAAATCGGAGGTCCACAAACGAAAGCCAAGTTGTTGAGCCGTAGAGCCCGTAGAAACACAAACGCAAAGACAAAAATTTAGATTTAGAGGTTTGGTATCTCGTTCATCAGGTTTTTATTCGTTCTTAATGGATTTTTTTTCATTTCTGGCCAAAACCATGTGCATGGTATACTAGGAAATCCATATAACATTATCTGAATTTTTTTTTAATACTTTCCTGTTATTTTTGTATACAAATAGTTTGTTGATAAACTGAACGATATAACACTAGCAACATTAGCAGGCTGCACCCTGTATGTGCGTTTCAAATTAGATTTCCGAAAGTACTTTTCGGTATTTGTGTGTGAGTAAAATTTGTCAAAATTGATTTCCGAAAGTACTTTTCGGTTATTGTGTGTGAGTAAAATTTATCAAAACACAGAGTAACCTCTAACACCTTTTGACACTCACAACCTATTAGATATTACTTACAACACGAACGAAATGGCGATGCATGAAAAGGCTATGTAATTAATATCTAATTTAAATATTTTCTACTTAGAAACTAATGAAAGTACAGAGAAATGTTAATTAAAACAAAAAAGTCTATTTGTATTAGGGGCACATTGCCTTAGCCTTTAGCTGGGGCCTGGGGCTGCCTACTATCGTGTAACAACTCCTTTAAAAAAAGTATTAGCAATTTGATGACAAAGATACACTAAAAGTATTTTCAATGAGATTTAAAGCAAAAGTTACCACAGAGAAAGACATACGGTCTTATTGTCAAAAAACGAAGTAATGCCTCTCTCAAAGTCGCATTAAGTATAACACTATTTAACTTTAGTGGCCGTTTTAACTTTTTTTTTAATAATTTATAAAAAGTAAAAATAAATTATGATTTATAAAAAGTTCGAGTTATTTTTTATGATTTATAAAAAGTTCGAGCTAAAACGCTTTATTTAATATCATTAACCTCGACTTTTTATCGATATGAAAGAACAGAAAGCCTAAAACCAACACAAGACACAGTAATGACAAATGTCACTTGTAAGTTTGAGGTTACAGCGAATTCGGTTTTCTGCTAAAAAATATTAGTTTGACGATGAAATGGACGTATAATTACAAATATAATGGTAGTGCATGTGATTACCCAGATGCTACAATAATTATCTAGTAGCCATTGTGTGTGATTACACAGGGATTTCGTATTTTTCATCCGGTAAGGTGTTTGTTTACATTTTAATTCTTTTATTTTTGGACAGAGTTTAAGTAGGTATTTTACGTGTTAGTTTATGAATTTGACTCCTCTTAACCTTTAGGCAAACATGCCAAATAACTTGGAACTCGGAATGTGTAAAAACCTTTGAATTACTGGTTCCTCTTAATCCTCTTAAGAGGGCGCATAAGGCGAGCAAAAAATCTGTTTTCACCCGCGCGCCCGATGAAACAAAATATACACAAAGGCTCGTGTCAGAGTGCGATAGACGATATAGTTTTGAGCGCATTACGAATGTAAAAAACGACAAATATCTTATTTTATATATAATTCCGAAACTAAAAGTAATTACATTAAATGCCTTGGCATAGCCTTTACTCATATTTAAATGTAATTAATTATCAAATTTTTGTCTTAATGGTCATAACCATATCGAGTTTAAATAGAAAAAATATAAAAATTAGAGGTTACTTCGTGATTATATTTTATCGAGGAAATTTCCTTATTTTATGTTTTTGATATGGGTCAACCCTTGCAAATATCACGTAGTTTGTCATATATTTTTATTTTAAGACTAGCAGACCCGTGCCCACTTCGTTGGGCGTAAAATCGTAATAATATCGTGTATTTATTATTTTAAATTACAGAACCAAATAACATACTATAAAGAACAAATTTTAAACCACTTAAATAAATAATATGTTGCTCCAACGCCATCTATCAAAAAGCGTAAAAACTTCGTCATCGATAGATTCAAATAGACAGTAAATAAAATAGAGTATTAAATAGTTAAATCTAACAGCGATAGATGGCGTTCGTTTCTTTGTCATTTTCATAATATATTTTAATATTTTTCTTTTTTACTGAATTTTTTTGTACAATTACAATAAAATATAGCCTATGTCACTCCTGAATAGTGTAGCCTCTCACTATTTTCAGCAAATCGGATAAATATAAATGTTTTAAAATCACCAATTAATTTCTAAGGCAAATAATAATGCTTGATTAGCGTCAGAGGGCGCAGGTTCAAATCCTGCTGATTTAAAATCTTTATATATTTTTATCTTTTTCCTTTTATCTTGTCACTCCTGAATAGTGTAGCTTTCTGTTAGCGAAAGAATTTTCATGATCGGATCAGTATTTGCGAAGATTACCCCGTATATACAAACAAAGTTATAAACTTTACCTCTTTATAATATTAGTATAGATATAGATTTGGTCTGGAACTTTTAATGTCAAAACAAATAGAAGATTGGTAATTTTGCATTATGCACGCTCTTAAAATGTTGATCACACTTTATGTGAAATAAACACGGCAATTTCGACTACAGCTTGTTAGGTACTACTAATTGATAATGAATGTATGTATGTATGTATGTATGTGTCTATGTATGTTTGTATGTATGTATGTATTTGTGTGTATGTGTTTAAGTAAATATATTTATAAGTGTATGTCACAATTTGTACACCTACACCGACACAATACCATCTCATCTGCCCCAGGTTCCCTGGAAGAGATCGCTTTTTAGCGATAAGGCCGCCCTTTGTACCTTAAGATACTTTGTAAAAAATCTGATATGTATTATTTCTGTTTTGGTGTACAATAAAGTGTATTGTTATGTTATGTTCATCTATGAACCCTTTACCTTTTTTTTCTCCCCGACAAATATGTGCAATATTTTCCCCAGGATGTGGCATGGAACTCAAAAATTAGTGTGTGTAGGTACCAGACATAAACAATATTTTAATATGACAATCAAGATAATAAGAATTGTCCTAGTTAAGAAGTATCTAATTGTGTAAATGATTAAAAGTGTAAAATTACAAGAAATTCTCCTTAGGCTGCCATGTTGGTCTCGATATGGAAATGTCACGCAAACGCCTATCTGGCTCTGGTTGGGAAATTTAGGTAATATTATGTATAATATTATGTATAATTATGTATAATAGGAGGTTTTCTATTAATTATTAATATTGGTTTTTAATCCATTAATATCCATTAATATTGGTTTTTAATCCAAAATGATCATAGTAGATGACAAATCGTATGATGATCAATCGTATGATCAATCAATGATCAATCAATCGTATGATCAATCAATCGTATGATGATCAATCGTAGATGACAAAATCGTTAAATTTTTTATTTTGTGTTCCTACCCACACATGAGGAAATTATAAATATTTTGGTTTTAACAACAACCAAGTTATGTGTTATAACAAACACCAAGGTTTGCTTAAAAACCTAAAATCATCATATCAAGAATTTCGACACGGCTAGATGAGGATCAATAGCTCAGTTGGCAGAGCGCTGACACGGCACGTCAGAGGGCGCGGGTTCAAATCCCGCTGGGTCGAAAAATTTTGATATGATTTAAAATGTTTAAAATCGTTAAACGTTCACGATTTAACGAACTGGTCTTGGCCACGTACTTCTCGAGCATTTCACGATGCGATGTGGCCAATTTTACAATATGGCCACAACATATACATTACGAACCGTGTAACATACCTACTAGACAAAAAAGTATAGTAAAAGAGTAGTACTAAAAAAAAAATTAAGCAAAAAATCTTCGGTTGGTTGGATCAAGGTTGATTATTAAGGTAGGTAATAAGGTAAACTGAGATGTACAATTTCAGTAGACAAGCCTAAGAAAAACTGCAAGCAATCTTACACTGAGAAAGAATGATTACTAAAACTATTTTTTTTTATAAATTAATTAAGTTATTTTTCTATGTAAACTATGTGTTTGCTCGCAAGTTAAAAAATAAACGACTTCAATGTACACTGCCATGTGTAATAAGTATAAAGAGTAGTCGAATAAAATTGACAATTAAAAACGCATTATTAAGATTCATCAATTGAAACCACATGACAAGCACCAGCTATCGATTAAAAGAAGAATAACCAAAATTGGTTCACCCATTCAAATGTTATGAGATAACATACATTAAAAAAATTGCGTGAGTACAAAGTACACGTCAGAAGTGAATTTTTTTTAGCAAATTACCTAATTAAAAAAAAAAAAAGAAACGAATCTAAAATACAAAAAACTCATTGAAAAAAAAGTCTGTGTGTCAGCTCTGACGCACGACTGGAGTTTACTTCTTCAGATCGACTGTCTAAATAGGCACAAAAAAGGATTACTAATCTAAGAAAAAGATTAATACCATATCAAATGGTAAATAAAATAATCAAATAGCGCCATCTATCGATCGACCGATGCCGCTATTAGAAAATTATTATTAGTCTATCGACGACGTTTTCGTGGTTTCCGACGTTCGTTTTTTGTTTTTTTGAAAAAACGTAACGAGGTCATTTGTTCAACAGATTTTACACCTCATATTTTCATACCGGGGGCCTTATATGAAAATCGATTATTAAGGAGTAAACTCCAAAAAAAAAAGCCAACGTCACGCGGTGTTCCCAGGCGGTTACTACTGTTACCGGTCGTACAATATAACCATGCCTTTACAATTATTTATATAGATATCTACTATTTTGTGTAGAAGTCTTTTTCACAGTTTTGCTACAGGTACAATAATAGTTAATGCGAATTAACTCTAATTAGTCAGTAACGTATAATTGAAATCCGTACTTATAAATAGGGGAATTATTTATTTTGCGCATTTCGTCCTACTTTGTTCAAACATGAAGGTATTAATAGTCGTTATAATTTCTTGCTACATCTACGGTATAAATTCCTCGCCAATTAATAATGACGGTGACTTTGGACAAGAGAAAAGAGACTCTTTGGAATCAAACAGTAACCGAAAGGAAGGAAATATAGATGAAAATTTAAAAGCCGATATAAAATTAAATAGTAAGGAATTATTATCTACTGCCGAAAGCAATGGTTATGTCTATCGACCTCTTTTTGTGTACAGAAAGATTGAACACAGTAAACGTCGAATTACTATGTACAACTCGTTTGCTGGATAGGTAGGTTCATTTTTTTTTAAAGTTTTTATAGCATGTTAATTATTTTTATCAGGTTTAGAAATTGCAACTAACGAAGGCAATAAAAAAATTCTCACCCAAATAACTACTGTGTTATTATTGTTAGCTAAAGCTAAAAAAAATATTAGTCAATGAGAAGACTTCAGTAGGAAGTTTTTATTTGCCCATTTAACAAACATAAAGAAGTGTTCGATATTAATAAAATGCATGTTTACTTGCGAGATACATATGTGTTATTTTCATTACTACATGTAAGTTTCTTCTCCAAAGCTGTTATTTATTTATATTGTTACTCTTAATTAATTTAGTTTTTTATAATTTTCACTGTAGAACATTGTTGTGATGGCTGGTATATCACCATTTCATGATTTTACAAATAAGGTGAATTCTAAAATCAGTGACAGATTTATTTTAAACTCTCCGCACAAAGTTCTTAAACACTTAGATAATTCAATTCTAAAAGCGACTAAAAATGTAACTCAAAATCCTGAAATGGAAGAAAATCTCTACCAAATTTCCAAAGATTTAGTTTCTTCTATTTTGACAAAACTTGAAATTCAAGATAAAATAACTAGAATCACTCGAGAAGCTCTTGATGCTCCCGGAAAGAGTAAGGGATTGACAGCTATAGAGACAAGACGTATACTGGATTACATATCACGAACCTTATCGGGGCATATTCTTACAATAACAAGAGCGTCTACAGAACCTGAACTACATCGTCTTGTATTTGGTCTAGCACAAATAGCGGCTGAAATATCGATTGTCTCAGCATTAAAAGATATAACATATGCTACATCATTGTCTAGAAAACAATCAGTAGATTTGTCCCTTCGTAGAAAGAGATCTATTTCCTCTATTGGTGAAAAACTTCATACAACACCAGCTCCAACCAATAATTTATTATCTACGGTATATATTGCAATATTAAATAAGTCAATTAGTTCTGTTGGATCACAAAATATTATTTCCAAAATTAATACTAAAAATGTAGCAGCAGAACAAATAAGCCCATATTCGGTCCTTTCAAAAAGTGATAGAAATATTGTTCATATATTGTCTAACAAGAAAAAAGCATCGGGCTTAGTTCCAAAAGGTTTTTTAAATCAAACTGCTCTTGATATTGAAAACGACAGGACTAATGTTACTGAAAATGAAGCAATTATTTTAGAAAATAATTTAAATGGGACTCATGTAGTAACAGTAGATAGTCACACTTTGGATACTCAAGAATCTAACGTACCTAGTCTTGTAGACGACTGGATAGACCCAAAAAATATCTATGCTTTAAATCCTGATGTAATTGCTGAAATGGAAATAGATCAACCAGAAATAGATGACGAAAACTTAAACGAAAAAAAAGCAAAACAAAAACAAGAACGCCTCGAATTAAAAGCTAAAAAAGCAATTCTTTATGCTGGAGATGTTGCTTATTTAACAGCTGCTAGTGTAGTGGCCATGAGACGTGCACTTACCGCCTCCATAGAAGTTCGTATGTCTGTAAATTATGCCAAGAATGGTATGGCAAACCATCAAGACTTAATGATGAATTTAGCTAAAACAGCAGCACAACAAGCTGGAAAAGAGGCTAAAAGTGCCACTTCTAAATCACTTGCCTGTGAACGCGTTATTAAATTAGCTTTAAAATACACTGCTCAATCTAAGGGAGCAAAGCTTAATCATGTTGCGAGTAGAATTGTCATGGATACATTATCTCTGGCAACGCTTGCCAAATCGATGTCGTTTGTTTCATCTGATATTGCTATTAATTCTTTATATCAAGCTACTGATGTTAAAGCACCTGCATAAGTATTCGTGGAAAATTTTTAATGTATTTATTTTTATTAATGTACATAAGTAACGAATGTGATAGTTCAGTCTTGTAATAATGAATTATAAAATTTTTTCTGAATGCATATGTGTTGTTTATTGTTTAGTTCTTCAAATTACAAAAAAATCGGCCGAGTGCGAGTCGGACTCGCGCACGAAGGGTTCCGTACCATTGACTAGGTAAACAGCAGGAGGTACATTGATTTAATATCGGGCAAAAAGCGGCAAAAAAGTCGTTTTTTTTATGAGCCCCCTAAATATTTTTTTATTTTAATTTTATTATTTATAATTATAGTAAATATACAATTACGTAATTTGTGAATATTTCAAGCGCCTACCTGTTACCATTTATTGATATCGAGCAAAAATAGGCAATAAATATCGTTTTTTGTATGGGGCCCCCCCTTAAATATTTGTTTTATTTAAATTTAATTACTTATTATTAAAGTAAAAATACAACTGAGTATTCTGTGAATATTTCAAGTGCCTACCTGTTGCCATTATTGATATCGAGCAAAAAAGGGAAAAAACCCGTTTGTTGTATGGGAGCCCCCCTTAAATATTTATTTTATTTTGTTTTTAGTATTTGTTGTTATAGCGGCAACAGAAATACATAATTTGTGAAAATTTCAAGTGTCTAGCTATCGCCGTTCTTGAGATACAGCTTGGTGACAGACGGACGGACGGACGGACGGACGGCAAAGTCTTAGTAATAGAGTTCCGTTTTTACCCTTTGGGTACGGAACCCTAAAAACTGATAGTTGAAACGCCTGATAAATAAATACCGCTTAAGTACATTTCCATGTAAAAAGATTTGATTTTTTATATCTGTAAGGCGTTAGGTACTACTAGTTAATATTATTATTATTATTATTAAATAAACCTCACAATAACAAGTCTGAAGAGTGGAGTATATAAACACAAATAAATAATTATCATTTGGTTAATTTTTAAGCTTCGCTTTTCGCTTCAGCCTGTAATATCCCACAGCTGGGCATAGGCCTCTTACCCCATGTAGGAGAAGGAAGAAATTTTTAAGAATTACTGAAAATTTTTGAGAAACTATTTTATTTTACCTAGAGACGAATATAATATGGTACCCGAGGCTTTTTAGATCGACCAATGCCGAATATTTTGTATAAATGTACAACATACCGTTACCTCAATGTAAGCGGATACAGCGGTCAGCCGGTGCAGTAGTGTTTTTTATAACTTGTTTTATACATTAAAAAAATTCGGACTGATATTTTTATTTAACTACCTTAGTAATACCAGTGGTCATATTATGCGAATAACATGCGCAAAATGTTGCCAAAAGTAAAACTAGATGGCGATACATGCGATGTGTAAGAGTAGATCGCGACCTATCACTGTTGGTCTAAGATCCGGGATATAACAAAATATTCCCTCATCTGTTAATTAGATGAAACAATTTTTTATAGGCTGATTTCAATATTGTGAATTTATAATAACAACATCTGCCACCATAAGCCTGCTACAAGCAATAATACTTAAAAAAAAAAATTAATCATTTCCCTCTCATGTTAATTACATGTAGTAAGCTAAAACCGTCAATATTTTACATTATATACCTGACTATAGTAGGCACCCATCTCTATGATTGCTATACTTACCTGCAGCCAGGTTACTGCTGACTGAGGTTACTGACCTGGCTGGAATTTTTTTTAAGTATTATTATTTGCAGCAGGCTTATGGTGGCAGTGATTGTTTTTATAAATTCACAAAATTGAAATCAGTCTATAAAAATTGTTTTATCTAATTAACAGATGAGGGAATATTTAGCTATCTCGGATCTTAGACTTTTTTTTAAAGTGATAGATACTATACCCCGTCCGGCGACTAATGATCTTTTTGACACTTCAAGAAATTTTGACATTAGTGACTGCCTCACACGTTATTTATTCGATTCGAAATAATAATCGATTTTATTTAAGAAGAACTTTCAATCGATTTAATTAAATACATTTAGTTTAAAAATATTATTTATTTATGCGTTTATTAGTTTTTTTTTAATTATAAATGAAATATATAAATAATAAATAAATGAATTAACAGAGTTATTGCTCTTTATTCTTGGTTTGCTATTAAATTTCAAGATTTCGACTTAATTCCATGCAAATAATCAATCTTGGAGTCATAGATACCATTTTTATTACTTTTTTTTATTAAATTTATAGAAACAATAATCACATGACGTAAAATTATTTTTATCATATGATCGATTTATTATCGATTTATTATTTCAAGAACTGTTTCATAGTCTGTGGTTGTTTGTTATGCACAGGGTACTTCACTCAATCAATCAAATCGTCAATAAAGTATGACATTACAGTAGAATTTTAGTACGTTATTCCGAAAAAAAAACAACTGTAATTTATAGGCGTGGGCTGTCAAAAAGATCATTAGTCGCCGGACGGGGTATAGTAGCGCAATTTTAATTATTTCGAAGTTCGAGTGTAACCAGTGGCCGATTTACAAATATGCCGCCAGTAGGCTATTCAATTTTTGCCGCCTCTAGTGACCTTTGAAACTCGATATCCTATAATTATATCCTAGTACAGTCGAGATATGTACGTGTATAAATATATATGTCGATAAATTAAAAAAAAATACAAACAAACAAAATTTATAACAGCAATGAAAAATTGCCGAAAATTGCCGCACCTAGAATTTGCCGCCCTAGGCTCCAGCCTACTCAGCCTATTGTGTAAATCCGCCACTGAGTGTAACAATAAGATTAACCCTTAACCGGAATCGACAAATTGTTCTACATTACTGGAATCCTGGGTCCAAATGGACCCTTTAATTAAAATCTAAGTTATTATCTAATATAGAAGAAATTATCACTTAGATGGGTTATAAATGCATTAAAACAATTGTTATGTAATGTGTAAATGAACTTTTATTCATTTACATCATGAAATAATATATTTTTTTCACTTTTAATGTTAGGTTCCTACATTTGGTCATTTTTATCTGGTCTTCTTCTTTGACCATATCAAAAAGTAATAAAAACAAAAAAGCTTTATAATTTTACAGTACTATAGGATTCTACGTATCTTCCCGTTAACAAAAATATAAATTATTTGTGAGATCAAATGAAAATAAAAAAAAAATGACAACCTATTCTAAAAACGTAAAATTGTTATCAGTATTTTACTTATTCTATGTAATGCACTCGCTACATAATTTTTTTTATACATGAAGCTTACATATAAATTTGCAGCATCTACCACGCTTTTGCTATTGTTTATTTTCATCTTTGGACCTCATCAATAGCATCTTCCTCTCTTTCGTGACCCACTTTGAATGGAAGTTTCTTGTCATGTATCATTTTGCGGTACATCAACAGCTGGCCCCAGGAAATTATCAATTCTACTCTTGAGATCCATTTCGTCTGGAATCAGCAACTGCCATGATTCGATTGGTGACATATTATGTTGTTTATCACGAGCTGGACCTACGATCCCAGGTACCTACGTGAGTAATAATGTTGTGACTTCTGATTCTGGAGCTACTAGGTGGTGTCTTAGACCACTTAAACCTATTTTTGCCTCTATAGTAAGTGTTTGATGACAGTGCATTACCTTCTCCTTCACTTTCATCTACGACATTATCGTCAGATGAAGAGTCACTTCATTGAATAGTGGCTTCATGTTCCAAATTCTCTTTGTCACTTATGTTTTCCTCATCACAAGGTTCGAAATGACTCAAGGATTCTGGTTCTGTATCATTTTCAGCCAACTATAGCTCGTGGATATCGTTTTCGGTAATATTACGCGATATTATTTCAAAATAGTGTCTAAAACAGCTAAAAAATATATACATACACATTTGGAAAAAAGAAACGTAACTGGAATCGTGGGTCCAAATGGACCCAACGACGGCTCGTACTTACACTTCCAGTAAATTCAAAGCGCCACGAGTCCGGCACCCGAAGCAACAAGCGACGTAATGACATTACATTGGCGCGCAAATGTGTTGATGCTCGCGTTTCGAAATTAAACGATTTTTTTGTCGTTGTCGGGTCAAAATTGACCCACGATCCCGGTTAAGGGTTAAAAGAAGCTATTCTAAACATTTTCTTTATATTGTTATTCTATTTTTACTCAACCCGTGTGTTGTCAATTGCGTTTACTGCTCTGCTTTCATGTTAAGTTTTGCTTGGCTCTCTACCAACATGTAGAGTTTTTAAAATTTGTGGGATAAATACCATGATAATGTGGATAAACAAACTGTTCTACATTATAACATTACCATATAATCATAGATTACATACTATATCTAATGACATAATCAAGACATATGCGTTCTTTAAGTAGAGATTTGTTCTTGTTATAGAGTATTAAGATAGACATTACCTACGTGTGGTATTGAACAATACGTGCATATCGCTACATCGAGTCGAGTCAGACTCGATTGCGACAGAGGGATAACATTTTATGATAATAGAATCGATTCGTATTCCATGTTGCAACAAGGCTAGAACGTTTGCTTTTGGTTATAAGTGATACTATATTATTTTATTAAGTGAATGATATTTAAAAAAAAAATCATTTTTTTAATTTTCTTTTCACATTGGCAACAATTTCAAAATTAATGAGATTAGCTTCTGCAGCAAAACTAGGTGTAGCCTGTATTTTGCCTATCAACACTATTCACACAATAGTTGCATTTTTATTTTATTTTTTTATTTTTTATGACTAATAGACAGGCATTTGACCGCAATCTCACCTGATGTTAAATGACGATGCGGTCGAAGGTGGAGCATGCCTGCCTAATAACAGCCTATTCACTCTGGCCTTGATGACACCCAGATTTTATTTTTCGTTTGATTTGATTAATTGTTTTGATTTAAAATATTTATTTTTTCACCTTATTTTGACCTCAATATCGAAAAAGCACCCTCATTTTCAATCTAAAATTCTCACGTCAAAATATCAGCTTTTTTAAAAAAGTCGGTGGCCTTTTTGTTCATTGAAACCTCTTTTTTCTGATTATTTAAAAAATATATGATATAATTATTTCTTTGGTTTTTACCATTTTTAAACGCTAAAAGCACTGGTCTAACAATGCAATATTTGGTAAACAACATATCAAATTAAATTAAATATTAATTTATTCAAAGATTCTTTTAATTTTTCGTATGTGGCCACCCCTAGTAATTGAGGTAAAACCAGGTAAAACACATGTTTAATGGGATCAATACATTGACAACCCGTAACTTAAGGGACGGAACAATTCCTGTTTCACTTAAAGTCTAATATGTCAATACTTTATTTCTAAATATTTATACATATAAATGGACCATAATATATAAATAGAAATTTAAAATTGCAAAATATTTGACTGCATTGGCGGGTCACACTCACACCTGTAACAAGGACGGGAGAGGGGCAATCATGGAGGGGGATTAAAAATGTTTTTGTAACGTAATTTGTCAATGACCTCCTAAGTTATTATCTCTATAATGTTTTATGATGTTTTTAGATTTATTTCTAGAGTGAAACATATACTCGTTATTGGCCTATAGGACCTATACCAACGCTATGAATCAACATTAGCATTTCATATAAAAAGTAATAGTAGTATCGCTGTATCGAGTAGGTAATAATATTAATTTAGAGAGTATTGACGATAAACTAGATCTACATAGTTCGTTTTAATTTTTATTTTTGTATTACCCATACATGAGGAAATTATAAACATTTTTAAATCCTATCAAAAATTTTTCCGCTGGATCCCGCTCGCTGGTTCGAAAAATGTTGATATGATTTTAATAGGTAGTATAATTAATTAAAGCGAATGTGGTGTATGTCATCTAGTCCCTGTATTAGAGCTTACATATTGTACTTGTTATTGTATTTTTAAAAGATTATCTCATGGAAAATGTTTATGATGAGATTTAATATCTTTTAAGTCTTTACATATGTATATTATTAAAAAAAATAAAGTTTTGTTTGCTCTGATTCCGAGTTTACAAATATTTAAAATAGTACCTATAACAAATATGTAAATTTACTTAGTATTTATGTAAATATTTACTATTGAAATAAAATGCGTAATTAATGGAAACACGTAGGTACCTAAATAATATTAAGAATGATTGATTAAATAACTGCAAAAATCAAGATGTTGTAAATCCTATATTAATGTATACATATTATATTAAAATTAATCTAACCATAAATAATTTTTCCGTTCATAAAGTCCACCGTATTTTATTATTATTATTATTTAATATTATTTATTTATAGGTAGTATGTTGCGTAGTCATTAGTAAGCAAGCTGTTATGTTATATCTATGATGTGTGAATAAAATGTATGGAACCTTGGTGAACGTACTAGAAGGTTGATGCAGGTCATTGCCCAGCGAGAAATGTAAGAACTGAATGAGAAATTTTACATATTATGATACTAGCTGCTGCCCGCGACGTCGTCTGCGTGCGTTCACTGCTCGTTCCCCGTAGGTGATAGCGTGATAATATGTAGCCTATGTTCTGACCCGACTTCTTAATAATATTCGTGCCAAATTTGAAGTAAATCCATGCAGTACTTTTTGAGTTTATCCCGGACATACATTTGAAGAAATAAAGGTTCACTGCTCTTTCCCCGTAGGTGATAGCGTAATATTATATAGCCTATGTTCTGACCCGACTTCTTAACAATATTCGTGCCAAATTTGAAGTAAATCCATGCAGTACTTTTTGAGTTTATCCCGGACATACATACAGACAAACAGACAAACAGACAAACAGACAAAAATTCTAAAAACTATATTTTTGGCTTCGGTATCGATTGTAGATCACACCCCAAGTATTCTTTTAAAAAAATATTCAATGTACAGTTTTGACTTTTCTACCATTTTATTATATGTATAGATTACCATTTTGGCACTTGATGTGAGCTTAATTTAAGTATTATGTCTTTGATGTACAGTACAGATACATGTGTGCCATGATTTTCATTTTATTAAATAAAATATTCCTCGAAGTACTTACTTTTAGATAAGAATGTACTTATGTAAACTATACAGTGATCATTTACCTCTACGTACCTACATATTTTAAAACTTAGAAGGAGGTAGGGTAAAGTTACTTGTTTTAATTTTTGATATAAGAATATATCGGTTACCAATTTAAATAATAATTAGTCACGATTCAGCCTGTAATATCCCACTGTTGGGCATAGGCCTCTTCCCCATGTAGGAGAAGGATCGGAGATAAATCCACCACGAGCTGCTCTATCCACAATCTGATCTATCTATCTATTAACTTCAAATGAGAAATGCAGAAACTCTCCAGAAATGGCTTTGTGCATCCAAATCTACCAAAATACAAACAAAAGAGCTTGTAGCTAATGAACATAAAATATACTCTAACAAAACAGTAGGTATTAATTAAAGAGTCCCTTAGACCCTATAACATATCATATCCTCTGACAAAACAGTACCTATAGTTATAAAAGAGTGCCTTACACCCTATAATGAAAGCTTTTAAAAGGAGACGTACAAATTCATATGGTGCAAAAAAGGAGTTATCCATCTTAGAAAAAACGTTACTAGAGGATATAAATAAGATTAATTTATTTTGTAACTCTGCGAACTGAACAATATTTTTTTTTAATTCCACGCGGACAAAGTCGCAGGCACAGCTAGTATATTAATAAAAATCTTAAAGCGACGGTCACTATACCCCGTCCACCCATTTATTATCTTTTTGACAGTTCACGCCTATATATTACAGTTGTTTTTTTTTTCGGAATAACGCACTTAAATTTCTACCATAATGTCATACTTTATTGACGATTTGATTGATTGAGTGAAGTAACCTGTGCATAACAAACAACCACAGACTATGAAACAGTTCTTGAAATAATAAATCGATAATAAATCGATCATAATATGATAAAAATAATTTTACGTCATGTGATTATTGTTTCTATAAATTTAATAAAAAAAAAGGAAATAAAAATGGTATCTATGACTCCAATATTGGTTATTTGCAAGGAATTAAGTCGAAATCTTGGAATTTAATTTCAAACCAAAAGTAAAGAGCAATAGCTCTGTTCATTCATTTCATTTATTTATTTTTGACGGCTACCTTAAAATGTAACTATGCACGCGTTAGATAGTGTTTAACGTTAAACCGCGTGGTTAATTAAGTCTAAATCAAGTTTATATCAAGAGTTATGAGCAAATATACTTGGAAAATCACATGCCTGCCTACTTATTTATTTAACAAAATAACTAATAAACGAATAATTAATATATTTAAACTAAAAATATTTCATTAAATCGATTGAAAGTTCTTCTTAAATAAAATCGATTGTCATTTCAAATCGAATCAATAACGTGTGAGGTAGTCACTAATGTCAAAATTTCTTCCTATGCGCCGGGGCCATTGGGCGCGCTCCTAAGGAAGGAGGAGGGGGGGGTCTGGGTCGGTCCCGGATCACCGGGGGCGGGTCTAGCGGTCTTATGGGGGTTCACAGACTTGTCTTCCGCTCCGGGGTCGTGTGCGATGCAGGATGGCACGTAGGTTTCCGACAGTGAGGGTGTGGCACTGCGACGTGGCGCAGGGAGAGGACGGGGTGGGTGGGTTCGCTCGCCCAGCCCGAGGCGTGAAGGCGCTGGTGTAGGTGCGCTCCGGGTACTGCTCTGATTCACAGAGTGGACCTTTGATCGCTGGCGCTGTGACTGTGAGAGGGTCACACAGTCGTGGTCAAGTCACAAGAAGTTATAATTTAATTTAGATAATAATAGATACAGGTAAAAAGTACGAATTTTATTAATGTATGTAAGTACTGTACTTAAAAATATCTAAGTATATTGTGACAAAAAAATATATAAAAATGTTATGTTTAACAATTTTAATTAGTGGTCCACCTAGTTCCTGGACCCAGCCCAGGGGGTGTCATGACCCCATGACCCCCCCCCTAGATCCGCCCTGGCTCTTAATATTATTATTAAGTGCTGAAACTTTCATGATAATCTTTTTTTTTATCAAACATGGATGATTATTATTGTCACAGTATCTTTAAAAAAAAAATAGGCGTTTTTTGGCCCAGTCTAATTTACATAGTACAACCATAATTTCATTGTTATGATAGATTTACTAATGAAAGAGTATTTTAGTCAAATAATCAAGGTTAGATAATTGCTTTGAATTAATTTAATTAAAAGAATTTAATTGCCAAAATAACCTTAAAGCCTACGAATGTGCATTTAGCATTGAATTTTGTAATAAAAGAATTATAATTATATCTAAATATTATATTATGGCTGAAAATAATTTCCTTTCCAAAATTTGCACAAAATTGAGCATACAGATACATGAACGCCATGGTTACCAATGGAGTAAAATATAAAATTGTTTAATAATTGCTTATGACAATTGTGATTTGCCGGCTTTGCTAAACAATTAAGGTTAAGAATGATAAAAAGGTGGAGTGCTTAATTCAGTGACGGACGTAGAACAGACGAAGTCTGTGAACAGTGTGAACTGTGATTTTACTGATTGAGCTCGTCATATAAAACAAAAAGTGCCCATACGCTAGAAATATACTCTACCATAATGAAACGAATAATTAATAATACTTTATGTATCCCAAACAATGTATAAGATAATATGCTGAGTGCTGACATACCTAATTACCTACTTCATGTTCTAGACTTTACTATAGTTACTTTCTATAAGTGAAATGAATTCTCCAAAGCTGTCGAGGTGGTATAATAAGATAATTACTTCTTACACGAAGCGAAAAGCGGAAGTAAGACGAAATTTTATTTTAAAATGTCATATTAAATTAAAATACGCAATATTTAGGTATTGTGATGACGGTTTTGTTTAACCTGTAATAATAAAGGCTGCTACAGTGCTACAATAAATTATTGAAATTCTTTGTCGTGTGTTCAAATGTTTTTGACGTCAAGAGGCACAATTTTACTTCAGTAACACTCGTGTACATTAAAAACCTTTTTTAATTAGCAAATATAAAATGGTATAAGATTAGAAATAAATAAAAAGTGTGTACATAAGCTCCGATACGCTACTGGATTTTACACGTAAATTATAATTAATTATACGTATAGTAGACGAAAAAATAGTCAAGTAAATACGCATTATCAAAAATTACTTAAAAAGTACCTAGTTAATTATCAGATCTCGATAAAATTTAAATGACAAGCATCAGCTTTAGATTAAAATAAGATTCATGAAAATCGGTCCACCCAGTGAAAAATTATGCGGTACAATACAACGTTGGTTAACGAAAAAATAGTCAAGTAAATACACATTATTAGATATAAAATAACACGCACCATTTTTCGATTAAAAAAATCTTTGAAATCGGTCCACCCAGTCAAATAAATACAATAGAATTGAGGACCTCCTTCTTTTTTGGAAGTCGGTTAAATATACACAAACATATAAGTTTTAATTTATCAATATTTTAATTACTTAGTCGTCTTTATGCAATTAAACAAGTTTATCACCAAATGTGATAAACATACGAGTAGGTACAGTACCTACGTCACATGTATGATGTGCGAAATTAGACAAAGAAAAACCAATACCAAACATTTTCTTAGTATAAAAAAAATATTATAAATGTTGAATCGATTTACAACAATCTACCTATTGCATACGTTACGTATTTTAAATGTACATACTAGGATTTCTTCGCGAATTCACCTGCTTTTATTATATTTGCGATATCATTAATCGTTGCTTTCTCGCTTTGTTAAAGTGAAACTTTTATTACATCGTCTCAAACTTTTTCGTCTGTGTGTTGCATGTCGCGTGACGGTCGGCCGCGCGGTAAGATTGATAAAGCGATTTTTATACCCTGAATGCGTGACGAGAGTGTTACGAAAAGTGTGATCGGGCGAGGTGAACGGAGCAAGAGAGTGAGGAGACGAGCACACATTTTCTTTCTCTCTTTCTCTCATAGTCAGTTAGTTCGTTTCGTATAATTATATATCTAAGACTCAGTGCAGGCCTATTGTGCAGGCCTATTGCTAAAAAAGTTTTATTTCAGTCGTGTGGTCTACAGCAGCGTTTTTTGAAGTAAAACTTCTTTACGCACGCTTGACTTGGGCAGTAAGCTGGTGAATGCGTGACGAGAGCGTTACGAAAAGTTTGATCGGACGAGGCGAACGGAAGTTGAGATCCCTCTCAATAGTTAGATATAAGTTAGAGGAGCTAAAGAAGTTTTACTTCAGTCGTGTGGTCTAAAGCACAGTCGTTTTATTTGAATCAATTTAATACATTCAGTTTTTATCACTTACGAACAAACATATCTTTCCTCTTTGTATGATTGCTACATAATATCGGTACGTCTCCCTTGGCTCTCGGATTGCGACGCAGATTGCTGGTGGACTTTGAACGGCCTTGCGTCTGTCAGAGCGTGTTTGTAAATGCCAACGATCGTTTCACATATTTTCTTTACAACAAAAAAATAAGTACGGTACTTACTCCGTACTAGTTTTATGTAGGTATTAAACTTGATTTATGAATTTTTGCAATTATTTTTTAATGTTAAAATAATTTTTAAAGCTACAGTTAATTAAAAAGGTTTAAAATAAAAATGAAAAGATAGAATGAGTTTAAAATTAAAAACTTACGACTTCAAATGCGTATTGTTTCATAATTTAATATTAAGTTAATAGGTACAATTACAAAATACATAAAAACGATGGAACCTTTTGAATGTATGTTCTAAAAAATTATACCTAACTGTATCAGCTGTTTTTTCGAAGATTCTGTAGCCCTTATCGACTTGTACAACGTCACCTGTGTTGTGGTAGAGGTAGAGCCGAGTATTGAGAGTTTGAGACCCAGCTGTGAAAATTTGAAGCTCACTTTTGGGCTCAGAATAGAAGGACTTACTAAAGGTATGTCCTACCGAGAAAGCACCTTAGCTTAGAATATCGTTGAAGTAAGCTGTATCAGCTCATAAATTAATGTTTTAGAGCTGGTCAAATCTTTTTTTTTCTCTTTATAGTTTTATACATTCTAACTAAACAAATCATAGGTTAAATAAATTATTACTTTTATTAGATAGGTCCTAGATGTTACACCTTAAAACCACATCGAGAACAAATAAAAATAAAAATGGATATACTTATTATTATTTGTTTTAACAAGAACAGCTAATGCTTGAGTACTTAGGTGAATAACAGTTAGTAAGAGTATAATATGGATTATTGACAAAAAGGCGACCGTAGGTTTTTTATTACTATTAAAATGACAACTATTACAAGGATTCTTCCGCAAAACGTACCTATCACTTTATTTAAATATCTGAATGGAGACCTGCTTGAAGTACGTTATCTTTTCCGTGATTAAATGGCGGGGTTTAATAATTAATCGAATCATCGGATTACATTACGATAAAGTGAAAACAAAGTTAAGGAATTAGGATAAGCTATTTATTTCGAAACTATAATATCAGTAATCAGTATATATAATTATCATAAAATGTAATAATAATAATAATAATAATAATAAAAACTCTTTATTGTACACCAAAGAAAATGAGCAAAATCACAAAAATAAAAACAGGAGATAAGTACAAAAGGCGGCCTTATCGCTAATGAGCGATCTCTTCCAGGCAACCTTTGGGCAGAGAAAATGGTATAAACAAATGTAGATGGTCTGGGTGTACAGTTTTATCAAAATACATACAATATATTTAAACCAATAAATAATTTAAAAAATAAATAAATAAATAAAATAGAAAAATAAAAATAAAGAAGATGTACGTACATAGCATATGTATATAAATGCAAAGTTTTAATAGACATACATAAACGTATATACAAATTAACGAATTATTGTGATACGATTCAAAGCGAAGACTGGGGATAATATGTGACTAGATAGAAGGATTATAACTGAAGGAAATAGTGCTTAAGAGACTTCTTAAAAATTGGAAGAGATTCAGCGCGTCTTATGGGCAAAGGTAGGGAGTTCCAAAGCCGAGCAGCTTGGACAGTAAATGATTTCGTATAGAACGTAGTCGCGTGTGGAGGAATTTTAAGAAGTAAACTATCATCGGAGCGAAGGCTTCGCTCATGAGACTCGCCAAGATACTTAAAACGTTCTCGTAGGTAAGAGGGAGTAGCAGGATTAAATAATATGCAATATAACAAAGTAAGTATGTGAGTATTCCTGCGAAGGCGAATTGGGAGCCACTTGAGTTTTTTGCGAAAATCAGAGATGTGATCATATTTGCGTAAGCCAAATATGAAACGGATACATAAATTCTGAATGCGCTCAAGCTTATTAAGTTGCTCCTCAGTAATGTCAAGATAAGCAGTGTCAGCATAATCAAGTATAGGTAAGAGAAGGCTATGTGCAAGCGAAATCTTGGTGGAAGTAGGAAGAAAACTCTGTAGCCTGCGGAGTGATCCTACAGCAGAAAAAACTTTCCGACTTAATTCACACATCTGCGGACACCAAGAGAGATTTTGATCCAGTATAATACCCAAGTTAGTCACTTTATCGCTGTATGGAATTTCAACGCGATCAAAAATTATAGGAGGTAGTTGTGATTTATTAATGCGAGAAATCAATTTTGAGCTTCCTATTATAATTGCTTGAGTTTTCCTTGGATTTACTGTTAAACCAAAGGATTTACTCCAATTAGCTACTCGTAATAAATCACCGTTGATAGTAGTAATAGCTCGTGGTAATTCTTCAACAGTACAGTGTGTGTAGATTTGGAGATCGTCAGCATATAGATGGTAGAGAGAAGATATAACTTTGCTGATAGAATTGATGAAGATAGAAAATAAGAGAGGGGAAAGCACGCCACCTTGCGGTACGCCAGCACTGACCGCAGTCCAATTAGAAAAGGAGTCGTTAATCCTGACTCGTTGCCGGCGACCTTGCAAGTAATTTTGAAACCACTCAGTCACCTCAGGAGATATGTTAAGAGTATACAAAGTATCGGACAGTAAGTCAAAGTCCACGGTATTAAATGCATTAGTAAAATCCAACAACGTCAACACCGTGACTCTTTGGTTGTCCATATTCGACCGGATATCATCAGTGATCTTAATTAACGCAGTAGTCGTACTATGTCCAGGACGAAAACCGGATTGGAAGGGATTAAGGAGATTATGACTTAGAAGGAAACGGCTAAGCTGTTGATGTACAAGACGCTCAAGAGCTTTGGAAAGAAATGGAAGGATGGAAATGGGACGATATTCAGATAAAGAACATGGATTACTTTTTTTAGGTAGAGGAATAATGTCAGCATCTTTCCACACTGACGGAAAGGAGTTAGTGGAGATGGAAAAATTAAAAATAAATGTGATAACTGGACATAGAATATCAATTAGAGGGATAATCATGTTACGACTAATGCTGTCCGATCCAGCCGAATTAGATTTAATTGCGAGAATGGTACTCTTAACATCACTTTCGGAAAACTGGCTAAAGAAGAAAGTAGGAACATCAGGAGTTATCGTCGTAGAAAGCTGATTTTTTGTACATAACTTAGTTGCGTCATCTATGACAGCAGAAGAAGAAAAGTGGAGGTTCAAAGAATTGAGATCTAAATGTTGAGAACTAATTTGACGGGATTTGCCAACTCCAAGTGATCTTAGAAAATTCCAGACTTTACCGGAATCTTTCAATGAGACAGATTTGTAGATATAGCGTCGCTTTTCATCTCTACACAGTCTATTGCAGCGATTTCGAGCCTTCACATATTTTTCCCTATTAACATCACTGGAATCCATCCTGTACTTCGCCTTAGCACGATTCTTTTTGTTCTGTAATTCTTTAATCTCAGATGTAATCCATGGCGCCGGAAGATGTTTTATTTTTACAGGACGAATAGGCGCATGAACATCAAATAGCTGGGTTAATAATGTGTTAAAAACTATTGCTTGCTCATTAACTGTACTCGCATTATAAACCCCAGACCAGTCAATTTTACTTGCATCCTCCCGTATTCGTTCCAGATTTATTCCACCAAAACTTCGCTGCAGAAGAATTCTTGATTTTATTTTAGGAGGACTAAGTTTATAAGATAAAAATAGGAGGTCGTGATAGGAGAAAGCGTTAGCAGTACATTGACCATGTTTAATAACATGGTCAATTGAAGAAACAATAATTAAATCTAGAAGTGAAGGAGAGCAGTTAGGAACAATGTGAGTAGCAGACAAGGGTAAAATATGTAAATTAGCTGCATTAACAATAGTATTAAGACGGGTAGACCGGTGGTTGTTTTTAAGCAAGCAGGTGTTAAAATCACCCATGATCACCGCGTGTATAATGTAATATTTTAGTTCCGTATATTATGTAGGAAAGTGCTATTCACAACTTTAGAATCGCGTCTCTTAGAATCTGTCGCACAATAACAATTTTAATAAATATATCGGACAAGCCATATTACGTAGGGATCCCTAGTACATTTTTTCGCCTGATTTGTATCAAGCTAATTTTCAGGAAGTAGCTTCATTTTGATGAGACAAACAAAAAATTCCACTACGAAAACTCTCGATTGTGGTAGCTAACAGAGATAGTAGGGGGTAGAGCAGCAGTGAGCGTAGGACCGGGATAACGTACCACGCAATTTGTAGGACAATTATTAAATTACCTGGATAAAAACATGTACTAGGGATCCCTACCTATATGGACTATCCTGTCATAAAAAATTTGATTGCCGCTCTTATATAAGGGTGTGTTTAGACCAAACGAACAAAGAGCTAGAGCTAGAACAAGAGCATTCTTTCTTGATATTTATGTGTATTATATACACTTATATACACTAAAAGAATTTGATATAGTGGGGATAGAATGAGCATTCGCTCGTCTGATGTAAATCAACCTTAAGAACAAAACAAAAAATAGTGAAAGGTAATCTTCGAATACATAAAAAAATTGCGTGCGTACAAAGTATCGTAGTATGTCGGAAGTGAAACTTCTCTGGCAAACTAATTCAAAGAAAAGAATTAAAAAAAAACTAATTGAAAAAAATTAACGAAAAGCCGGTGTTCCCAGGCGGTCACCCATCCAAGTACTGCCCGTCATGACGCTGCCGCGTTACCGGTCGCTCAAATTTTACCCCTCATGCGCCTAAAGAAGATTCACTTCAAAAAAAAAAAAAAATCTGCGGTGTAATTTATTATAAAGTATAAAATAATTTTATGTATCACATTTAAATAGAAGATGACAGGTAATTGTTTGTGTCTGTTTGTGAAGATTATAATTATATCTATACTAATATATAAAGCTGAAGAGTTTGTTTGTTTGTTTGTTTGTTTGTTTGTTTGTTTGTTTGAACGCGGTAATCTCTGGAACTACTGGGCCGATTTGAAAAATTCTTTCAGTGTTAGATAGCCCATTTATCGAGGAAGGCTATAGGCTATGTATCATCACGCTAAGACCAATAGGAGCGGAGTACACGCCGACGAAGTCGCGCGCAGAAGCTAGTTTTTTATAAAATTAATATTATAAAACATGAACGTTGATGGTTGGTATATGGATATAAATTACATTTTATTATTCAAGCTATTGTTGTTTTCCTATAAGTAGATGATGTATGTACCTACCTCATCATTTGGGTTCTAAGAAAGAAAATTACAAGTCATTAGAATAATCTTATGATTTGATCGTGTATAAGATCAATAAAAATATTACTCATATTTTAAAAATAACAATGATTCTTTCATTTTATCTAAATGGATAGATATTTGGTAAGTACTTAAAATTAATACTACCTAATTTGTATAGATTTAAACAAGTTTTATTTTATACATACAGTGGCATGGCGTAGCGTGGGGTGTGCCTGGTGGGCACGACCCCGGGAGGCACATGAAAGGGGGTGGCAAAATCACCACGATTTTTTCAATTGACAAAAAATAATTTCAAATCGCGTCCGCAATTTAACACAAAAATACAGTAGAATTGAGAACCTCCTCCTTTATTGAAGTCGGCTAATTAACATACCTAATGCAAATGGTGATTGCAATTAATGTGCGACATTAAGTGACATTAGTTTCACTTCAAAAAGTTATGCCAATTTAAAGAATCACGTTGAACATGTAAATACCCAAACGACGGTATTTATAATCCAAAATAAATCAAAAGATATATCCAAAAAATGCTGTCCAAAGTCACTTTTTTTTTTATGTTACTAGTCCACAAACAAGCGTACGGCTCACCTGATGGTAAGTGATTACCGTAGCCTATAGACGCCTGCAACACCAGAAGCGTCGCAAGCGCGTTGCCGACCCTATCCCCAATCCCCCCCAGGAGCTCTGGTCACCTTACTCACCAACAGGAACACAATACTGCTTAAAAACAGTATTATTTAGCTGTGGTCTTCTATAAGGTCGAGGTACTACCCCAGTCGGGCTGCTCCATATTTTGAGCAGGAAATTTCCTGCTGTGCCCTACCTCAGTTACGTCACTATTCCACGCGGACGAAGTCGTGGGCATAGGTAGTATGTAATAAATAATAAAGTGCAGATTATAATAACTAAAACCTGCTATTTTACTTACGCCCCAACAAGTATCTATCTATTGCAAAACTTTAGTTCTGCAGATTTAATTTTACGATTTGCCAGGAAATTACGCAGGTATGTAGGTACATATTTTTGTTCAATGTATATTATATTAACTACTATTTTTTTTTTTACTTATATGTATTTGACGCTATTATGTACATAAGTCACTTCTCCGTGACGTTAACTCGTTAAACATGGACTTTGATACTTATTTATATGCAAAGTAAATAATTCAATATAATATGTAGGTACCTTTATAAAAAGTAGGTATTGCGTTTTAGACTTTTATGATACGGACTTTCTTGAAGAGTTGTATCCAGTAAAAATGTCATTTTAATTCATAGAAATATCAGTTAATTAGAAAAATAATCAAAAAAATATTATCTTATCTTAGCAACTTTGATAAAGTATCTAATAATTACTTTTTCCTGTGATGCAATTACCGACTAATCGTAATTTACGCGTATTTTATAGAATTTTTTACATTTATATTTATTAACTAGCTGTGGGCCGCGGTTTCACATGCGTTAATTTGAAAAAAAAATAGCCTTTAGCCTTCCTCGATAAATGGACTATCTAACAGTGAAATAATTTTTCAAATCGGACCAGTAGTTTCTGAGATTAAAGCGTTCAAACAAACAAACAAACAAACTCTTTAGCTTTATAAATATATAATATTAGTACCTCTATAGATTATGTATGATTATGAATCGAATTTAATATATTTTTCTTTTAATTAAATAATATATTTTATCGTTAATATTGCTACCAATAAATGTAAGTAAATACTTATTTAAGTTTTGTGTAGGTAAACTTAACAAAAAATATATCAAATAATTTAGTACTCGTAACAGACGTTACGATTGAACACAAAGAAAAACAAAGTAAAACTAATTAGTGTATTATTGTGCGAATTTATAATTTTAGAATTGTTTTTCAACTATATTATATATAGGTACCTACTTATCATATATTTTTCGCTTCAGCCAGTCATATCCCACAGCTGGGCATATTATTTATTATTTATTTTTTACTAGCCGACCTGGCGAACTTCGTACCGCCTAATTTTTTTTCTTGACTAAATAAAAATATATATTGAAATAAAATATAGCCTATCTTTCAAGTTGGATCAAACTACACACGGTGTGCAAATTTGATTAAAATCAGTTAAGCAGTATAGGGAGTCCATGGTGGACAAACAACGTGACGCGTAATTTATAATATATAATAAGATTATCTCTTTTCAGCCTATCGCAGTCCACTGTTGGACATAGGCCTCAACAAGTTTGCGCCAAAAATGGAGTGAACTCATGTGTTTTGCCCATAGTCACCACGCTGGGCAGGCGGGTTGGTGACCGCAGGGCTGCCTTTGTCGCACCGAAGACGCTGCTGCCCGTCTCCGGTCTGTGTATTGGTAGTCTGTGTGGTTACAGCAGTAAAGAATATAGCCACGCCCTCTCTTCCTGTGGGTGTCGTAAGAGGAGACTAAGTGATAACACAGTTCCACTACCACCTTGGAACTTAAAAAGCTGACCGATGGCGGGATAACCATCCAACTGCTGGCTTTGAAATATAATATTACTAACTGTAATTACCTATAGGCTAGCTCCTACATATGACTTTTGTAAAGTAAATAAGTATTTATAAATACTCGACATAGCTTAGTCTTGAACATTCCATTTGTGTTTTTCCAACTTCCAAACTTGTTTTTGTGTATCAATTTTTGTTAGACTTCTACAAAAAATTAAAATAATTGTTATTTTTTAAATTCTAACGATGTTTGTGCTTTGGTTAAATATGTGTTATGACCCAATGGAAGAATTCCACCAATAAAATTACCTAGTTAAATTGTTAAAAACATAATAATATTGCCAATTAGGAATAAGTTGAAAATGTAATTTTATTGTAAGAAATTGGGGCGATTGGTATATTTCGATCTGAAAACTATCAAGCAATATGAATACCTATAGAATAACTATAGAGTTAGGTAATTGCGTATTTTCAATAATATCACTATCTCAAACTGTTAAATTCGAAAAGCTAATTATTTTATAGGCAACAGCACATTAAATCAAGTCCCAACAGCGGATATCATGGCTAATCAATCCTGAAAATAGTCAATAGGAACAACCTACCCCCGGCACTTTGAACCCGGCACTTGGAACGGCCTCCTCTATCTATACACATACATACTATCGATAAACAAAAACTAATACATATTAATCAATGTAATGATGAATATTTCACATTGTTCACCGTCAATAATGAACTAATAAGCAATGCAAATTTTATTAGTAGGTAACTATAATAATTCCTTTGTTTTAAATTTTTTTAGAAAGAAAAACAAGTCAAAGCAAGCATTAATAAATACATAAATATAATTAATTATAAAATATATTCCACGCATATACTCGTAACAAAAAGAGTGCTGTGCTTTAGACCACACGACTGAAGTAAAACATACGAAACTTAACTTTCTCTCCCTTTCCATCTTCACTAACTTATATCTCCCTCTCAACTTCCGTTCGCCTCTCCCGATCACACTTTTCGTAAAGTTCTTGTCACGCATTCACCAGCTTACCCCCCAAGTCAAGCGTGTGTAAAAAAGTTTTAGGTACTTACGTATAACGTTTCTAATGTTGGGAGTTTCTTTAAAAGTACTTTGTACAAACATGATTACATTAAGACTTAAGTATTAACAGAAATCATCGATCTATATTTAACCGACTAGACTTCCAAAAAACGAGGAGGTTCTCAATTCGATTGTATTTTTTTTTATGGATGTTAGATCAGAACTTTTGACTGAGTGGACAGATTTCGATGAATTTTGTTTTAATTAAAAGATGTTGCGTGTCATGTGGTCCCATTTAAATTTCATTGAGATCTGACAAGTAGGTACTTTTAGAGTTATATCTAATAACGCGTATTTACTTGACTATTTTTTCGTCTACCTACGTTGTGTTACTTGTCGATGTAATTGAAGTCGGTTTCTTTTTCATTTGCGAGCAAACACAATTATTGTTCACTCCAATAAGACAATCAGTCAAATATCAAAATCTCAAATGAAATTAATTTGGGGCCAAGGGGCCTCCACTCCTTTGTTGCCCCGAGGCCTCCAGACCTCTGAATCCGGCCCTGAACATGCAACAGGTTTTATCACAGGTCAATCTGGGAAGAAAATGCTGTTTTGTATGCTGGTAAGAAGAAAAGATAAAATAAATAAAACCGTAATCGGTATCAAATACAAAACAAAAATCGCGATAGAAAAACGGTAACAATTTAAACTAAAGGTTTGACGGTTTTCAGTTATGCTGGTAGATAATGAAAACTATAATACTCATAATCATAAACCTTTTATTTTAAAATCTTCATCTTAAACTTTTTAGAAAAATTTAATTTTATTTCACCTATATACGTATTTAATTATTTATAATATCTCTGGAAATTCATCTTTATTCATTCACTTATTTCATTTAATATCCTCTTCTTGCGAATTATGGAGGTTTTTATACGTTAAGCTTATAAAAAAATTATAAGGGAAAATTCTATCCGATGCGCTATCTCGGTTTTAGCCGATTTAAGTCCTGTTTATCATGGTTGATTGTTACAAAAACGATCAGTTGATTTTATGGTAGTGAGTGGCATTGTCGCATCCCATCCCCATCCACATTTATCAAAAATACAAAAAAAAAACATCATAGACCAAGAAAAATAAAAACGAAAAGTACGCTTGAATGGTTAGTCCATTGTCATTTGTCCGGAGGGTACGGAATTCCTCTTACTTGGGACCAGTTTCCGTTGAATGCTGTTGTGATTTTGGTCAGTAAAAAAATTATTTACATTCATGCTTTCTGGAAGCGCGGTTTTAATAGTGTTTGCTATATATGCTAAGTCCAGAGGGTGGGACCACTAGATATCTCTCCGATAACAGGTTGGAACCGCTACGTGCACGCGACTAGTGTCAAACACCTCTTCCTGTAATCCGTGGCACTGGTATCCCTAACCCCAGATCCTATTCTCGCATAAACCCTTCCCACCTATCCCTTTTTTAGCCACATGTTGTGTCGACCCTACGTAAGTGGGATAAGGGAAATTTAGAGATAAGGGAAAATTTAGAGAAATAAGATACCTACACTCGTTAACAACCAGTAGCATCAAAATTTTATTGTAATAAATAATGAAATATCAGTTTCTAATAAAAAAACTTGTTGTCACTTGAATTTACTTGATCTGATCTCATTATATTATATGTGTACATCACTTAATATTTAACTAATTTTGTAAAATTACCTAATAACTGTGTTTAGGGCGACGGGCCTCCAGTGCAAAAGCACCGTTCTCCTTCCCCCGCTGAAAGTTCCAAATGAAAAACGATGATTGATGGGAAGTTATTGTAAACTTTTGTGTGTTTGAAACAGGGATTACAAAAATACTTTATTCAAATTTTCATACGTTAAAATACTATTTTTATCTGGACATTTTTCGATCCAGACAGATCTATCAGGATCCCCAATGGAACTTAACATTATTTTTATATCGTAGTTTTTCCACAGAAAAAAACAAGAATATTTAAATTTTTATATTTCAGTGACGTCACAAGTCAAGATTTTTTGTAGATATTTTCTCATATACTTACTTTTACTTTACTGCCTATGCCTATCTTCTACGATAGAATTTATTATTTCTTAGGTACGTAATTAACCCTTAATTCGACGCCGTGCAGTATACTTCTCGTTAAATAAATATAAATCTGCGTCAAAAAGTAGACTATAAATCTAGATTTTTAGGTGTTATATGGAATCTTAAACTATGTAACCATCTAGTAAAAAATCAGTGTTGCATTCTATTCAACGAGACGTGAGCAGTTACCATCGAAGTGACGGGAAGGAAGGACTTGTTGCCAGGGCTTTCGATAAGTTGCAATTTATTCATAATTTTAGAACTTATCTCTTTAGTTTTTCATTGAAAATTAAATATAAAACATTCATTTAGCAAGTCATAAGGTTTTTATTCTTTTATTGATATTTGTAGAGTTTCGACGACGCCCCAAACTTTAATGTCCAGTATTTTTCTCCTTGTCGACGTAGTAGAAAACTAAATACTAAAGTATATGTCCAGTATACTTCACATTACAGTATTATTAGAAAATATACTTTTGCCTTTTTTCGCCATAATATCTTTAGGAATTCCTGTACACAGAACTAAAGAGTTATCCTCTTCACCATGCTTCTCTATCAACTCAGTCTTAGAGCGCATGAACATATTGGACAGCTCCGAAAATGATACAATCGACAGTAATTACCCTAATGTTGATGATACAAACTATTTTACAGAGTTAGTATACAAAAATGCTGAATAATAGGACAAATCTATTGTAAGCAGCAAAGAAAATAACCCTTTCGTCAAAATTATCAAACAAAATTAAACAATTAACAAGCTCTATTGACTCTTATAATTAACAACGTGGTTTCACCGACAGGCGAAGTAGTTATAATGTTTTACCAAGTTTGGCTTCATTATTATCCATTCCACCATCAAAATGCTTCTTCTATTGGTGCTTAGTTCATCGATACTTAAGACTAACCAGGCGTAAGAGAAAACTTCCAGTAAGAGCTTTCCCAACGGTCTAAAATAAGACCAAGACTCTTATTGTAAGTTACAAATGCAAGAAAGATTAAATCTTAGTTGGAATGTTTTTATCCCTTCTTTTCTCCAGATATACTCGATGATATCGTCATCAACACGAAATTGTACTCAACTCAAAGAACTGGAAAATGTATACCTATGTTAATCATCGAGGAATTAAGACTTTCTTACGATTTTTCTTATCATCGGGATTCAAAGACGTAGTACCTATGCGGGCGAATATAGACAAAAGTAAAGATCAATGCAGTCAGAAACAAGCCCTTTACAAAAAACTATATCGCTTCAGCCTGTAATATCCCACTGTTGGCCATAGGACTCTTTCTCCATGTAGGAGAAGGATCAGAGCTTAATCCACCACGCTACTCCCATGCGGGTTGGCGGATATATTCCCTGTTATGAGTAACGATCGATGACGATCAGGTGTAACATTTGTATTTCCAATACAAATGTTTGTCATGCGCTGGGATCCAACCCGCAATCGCCAGCGCAACAGCCGAAAACCAGTGCTGTGACCGTTGCGCCAACGTGGCGTTGTTCTAAGCATAAATAAGTTCTTCGTTACATTGTTTTTGAAGTTCCTTTTAGTACTTTAAGTGTAAAACAATGTTTAAGAGGCTATTTTTTTAATATAATGATTATTTATCTACGAAATCGTTGTTTAATTCTATTTGACAGTGGGAAGTATACTTCACATAGTAAGAGTGCTTCAGTATCTTACAAATTCGACAACGTCCAATATAGTGGACGTACGTTTTTCAGGAAACTGAAAAAAGTAGAATTTTTTAAGTAATTTTTCTAGGGTCCCTGAAAAGCTAAGAAACTAATCTGTAAAGATTTCACAATTTGAATGAAATTTAAAAGTCCGTCGAATTAAGGGTTAAAGAGTATTCAACTTTATTCAAATCGTATAGATTTCTCGTATTTTAATTACGTATAATTGTTTTTATAGATTGTGGCCTCGCGTGTCTTTTATGTGTGGAACATATGCCTATTAAGAACAATACCTTATTATTATGTAAAGAGAATAGGTTCAACATGTTTGCTCAGAAAAAAAAAACAATCAGTGAACTTTAACTTACATATAGGTACATTGTCTTTGTTTATGTGTACCTACATGGTGTTACCTACATTTATTATTCAAATACAAAGTAAGAATGTAAAAAAATTAATTTATAAGTGTACATACTATAATGATTTATTTGTTGTTTATTTTGATTCATTTGTTTCATTCATTGACCCATATATTGACTCATTACGATATCTCTGGAACCATAAGGCGTAGAGAGTTGAAATTTGGTAGGAATATTCCTTTCGCCGAGTAGGGGTCAAGAACGGATTTTACGAAATTCCACCCACAAGAGGGGGTTGTAGGGGTTAATAACATATATATATGGCAAAATAACGTTTGCGGGGTCAGCTAGTTGTCTAATATGCGTCCAAAAATAATCTGTCTTGTGACAAGTGTTAAAAGTTGAAAATCATCATTTTAGGTTCAAACGGATATTAGCTACATCAGTACCTATTCATGAAAAATGTACGTACTGAAAATGAACTGTGAAATTCAATACAATCGCACTTAAATCACAAATACACAAAATAATTTATTTTTTATTTTTTCTAGAGATAAAATACATACTTTTTTGTACAAAAATTTAAGGTGTATAAAATCGTTAAGCTTAAAGTAGACATGCCTAGATTTCAGAATATCTAGAACAGAGTGTGACGCAAACGGTACAATATATCTGCATAATTTAATTTAATCAGTCAGTTTGGACTTGTGGGTGTGTATGGTTGGAATGGAGCAAAATTTCATAGATTACCGATAACGTTAGTCGACTTCGTTGCGTGGTGATATTTTATTTTGTCGCTTAACTTTTTGCTTCGTCAAGGTTTCGCGCACACCCACCTCGGTTGTTTAATACATGTTTAATATTTTGTGTTCATTCACCGTCAGTCAGTGAGTGGTAGTGACCGTACATTGCACGATATATTATTTTCGCGCGTTAAACTGCGTGATTACCGAAACATTATTGATTTTTAACATCTAAAAATCAACAAAAATGTACTCTATTGCCGAGGCTACATTAGCTTTCGCCGTTCTTTATCTTTTTTCATTTTTATTCGAAGTTGTAACGGGATTAGTGTCATAAGCAATCTCGCCTAGAATTTAAAAAATGTGATATTATATTTAATATTATGTTAGTTTTAAGTAAATTAGTCAAAATATCAATGCAATTATAATTAAGTTCAGCATAGTCGTATTAAATTATTAAGTCCATTTATGAAATGCAACTTTCATCACAGCAAAGCAGTTTCAATAAATACTAGGGTAAGTAATTCTTCTATTTGTCAACATATTATGTATGAAAAAATATTATACATACAGTGGCGTATAGTGAGGGGTGGGCAAAGGAGGGCATCATGCCCGGGCGCTACTCACAAAGGGCCGCCAAATGGACCAAAACTAAAAATTGCTGGACATAATTATTATATGTTTTTCGAATGAGGGGGGCGTCAAAAAGATATTGTGCCCCGGGCGCGAGGAATGGGGGGGGCGATAAAAAGGTATTGTGCCCCGGGCCAAAATTAAGCTCACGACGTCCCTGTATACATAGGTACATACTTATATCCTAAATCAAATAGATATAATTACAATTTTAATAAAAGTAGTTGAAATATTGAAACTTAATGGTTTAATTATTATTAAAACAAAAATATTTATTTATTTTGATTTTACAACTATATTAATATAAAATAATATTTTGTGAAAGTTGAATCTTATTCTTAAGCCGGCTTTGTTTAAACATTAAACAATGAAGTTTAATGTTGTATTTTTGAATGCCGCTGTATGTATGTACTGCGTTCAATGTTTCCATTTCTAGATAAATGCAATTAATTTTAATAGGCCTCGAGTCCTTGACGTTTTACTTTTTGCACCACATTATTAACATTTAAATATAAATAACAAGTCTCAACTCTTTTAATTTAAAATTAATAACGTTAATATAATAATAATCATATGTAGATTTATAAGTATAATACGAATAGGCGGAACCGACATTACAAAATTTACAAGATTAGTATGCGACGCGGAAGTAGTGATAAATTTTATTATAATGTTTCTGATATGACCCACTGAATTGATTATTTCAGTCCCAGACGATCATTGTCAATCAAATCAAATTTGAGTTTCAGTTTCAACATTGTCGATCAGAGCTTACAACGCTAAGTTTTTCAGTTTTTTATGTATATGTATAAATGCCAATTGCGAAATTTATTTTGATATGTTATGTTTGATACAAGTAAATTGTGTTACAACTTACAACCATTCTCCTGTATAAATCAAGAGGCCCATACTTAAAAGCAGAATGTTTACAGGCAGTTATAATATCGTTTAGTACAGTTATATACGTTTTACAAAATATTACAAAATATGCAATAATTTTTATCAGTTCAGAAACTACAAGTATTGTATGTGTCGAGTTCTCAGTTCAGTACCACTATCCAAAGAAGCACATCCAATCCAAAGGCTAACAAAAAGTCAACGTCAATTAATGTCAAATTGACATAAGTAAAATGCCATTAAATGTCATAATTCTGTGTAAAATACGATCTTTATTTTTATAATGAAGTATTCAATGCTATTAAAAAGACTTTTACACAACTACAATAGAATACATAAATGCGGCAAATCGAGTAATAATAAAAATGAGTGGCAAAGTGTCGTAGGATTAGAAGTGCATGCTCAGTTGAATACCAAATCGAAACTATTTTCGGGTGCTGAAAATACTTTTGGTGGCTTAGTGAACAATTGTGTGTCGTTATTTGATGCAGCAATACCAGGAACATTACCGGTATTAAACAGAAAATGTGTCGAACTGGGCGTTTTAACTGCGTTAGCACTTTCGTGTAAAGTAAATGAGGTGTCCTCCTTTGACCGAAAACATTATTTCTACGCTGATTTACCCGCCGGCTATCAGATAACGCAACAAAGAGCTCCATTAGCAAATGATGGCATTATTAATTTTCAGGTATATCACATTACCATATTAGTTTATTATATTAATAAAATAATGTTTAAAACTGATTGTTTTGGTAATAGCTTCTACCTATATGGATATTTCATTAAGTGTATACAAAAGACATTTGCACCTACATTATTTAGTTATCTCATTAACTAATTAATCGAAATTTTTGTATAATGAATTAAACATTTACTTTAATTAAATTTGAGCAAGCACCTCATGTTCATGAAGTTTATCAATTAGGTTTGAAGTATGGCTCTTTAAACAAATTAAATTAGTATTTGACCGTAAATTACCAATTATTTGGTCTTAGTAGAATGAATATAAATAATTTTTGTCTTATTTTCATACTTACCTATCTTTCTTTACAGGTTTACACACCGGGTGTTCACAAGAAGCCATATAACAAGAGTTCAAAAATAAAACAAATACAATTAGAGCAAGACAGCGGTAAATCTCTCCACGATGCTGAGTTAAAGAGGAGCCTCGTAGACTTGAACAGAGCTGGAGCACCACTCATTGAATTGGTTTTTGAACCTGATCTTGAGGTAAATTTTATTACTACAACTTTTATGATACAATTTTTGTGAAGTGGTAAAAGAGCTGCCATTACTTATACTTTAATTTTTTTTCAAATGGCGGTACTAATATAGAAAATAAAAAAAATTGTATACTTAAACTGTAAGTTTTCTTTCATGTTGTGTGCTATGATTGCTCTTCAACAATGAGTTCTAAATATTTTTAGCCTATATACATTTCTGTTGACGTAATAGATTTTAAATGACAAAAAGTTAATAAAATCTGTCTAGTAGCTTTAGATTTAGAGTTTTGTTATTACAAATGAATTAAAAAAAAAATTACATGTAATCCCTTTTAGTATTAGTCTTAGTAGAGAACATATCCACCGACCCACAGTGGAGCAGTGTAGTGGATTAAGCTCTGACTTTTCTCTTACATGGAGAAAGAAGCCTCTGCCTGGCAATGGCGTGTTACATGCTGAATCTTATTGTATCGTAAATATAATGATTGTGTAAAGTGTATTTTTTATTATTTCTAGGATGGAGAAGAAGCAGCAGCTCTAGTCAAAGAGCTTGTGTTAATAGTACAGAGGTTAGGAGCATGTACAGGTCGGATGGAGGAAGGTGCTTTGAGAGTTGACGCCAATGTGTCCATGCGTCGTATTGGCGATCCACTTTCAACACGCACTGAGGTAAGGTCTAAGTGAAATTTTATTTATGTACTGTATTCAAAAAGATTTACCAAGTAGAAGTTCAACAGAAAAAAAAATGATAAAGGATTACCTAAATATCTATATATATAAAAATCAATTGCTGTTTGTTAGTCTCGCTAAAACTCGAGAATGGCTTGACCGATTTAGATAATTTTGATCTAAACGGTGAGAAACGTAAATAAAATGTAACGGAAAATGCTAAAAACGACGATTTAATTTTCCAATACAAAATGTTCCTAGCGGGGAAATTTAATGTCTTTAGTCAAAAACGTTGTCAATTGCTTGTCAAATATTTATAGGTGCGTTCAGAAAGTGTTTTGTGTATGTAGGTGATACAAAGTTCACCGGGCCATCTAGTAATTAATAAGAAATTTAATAAATTCTTTAAACAAATTACCTTTACAGTATATGTATAGTTATACAATACTGTATATTTACATTCAGCATTTATATTACATTCCATTGTTGGGCATAGGCCTCTTTCTCTATGTAGGAGAAGGATTGGAGCTTAATCCACCACTCGCCTCTACTGTGAGTAGGCGTACAATGAATAACGATTGCTATCAGGTATTTATAATAACAACCGGGACCGACGTCTTAACGTGCTCTACAAAGCACAGTGTGGCGAGAACCACGAAAAACAGGCATTTAACTGGAAAGAAATCTTTGTACAAAAACAAATATTCATCCCTAGAGGGAAATGAACCCTTAAACCATCGCACCACTACACCAGTGCGGTTGTTCATAGTTACTTATTAGGTATTAATTATTTAATCTGTTTTCATAACATTATTAATGTAAAGCACATTGCTAAATGTTTTAGTAATGCTTGTTATAATTGTCATTTATTATTATTAAATTTAAACGTAACTTAAATTCAAGTTATTCTAATTGAAATTTCTCTTATAGTTAATCATTCAATTTTATTTTGTTAAAGATAAAAAACATAGGATCGGTTCGTGGTGTTGCTGGTGCTATACGACATGAAATAGAGAGACAAAAATCTATATTAGAAAATGGAGGCCAAATTGTCAATGAAACTCGAGCTTGGGATGCTACAGCAAAGATTACTATTCCAATGCGAGACAAAGAAATTGTACAAGATTACAGGTAAAATACTAAAAGTGTATTTTTTAGCTTTAAGATTAAATTTCTTACACACGTATTGATTCGGCTACATTTTCTTCTGTCTAATATGAAATATGCAATTTTCAATTAATAGTCGTAATCGTTTATATTGAGTTCTCATTTGTTTTATTTACACATTTACTATTAAAAATTAATATTTATTTATTTATTGCTTTTTAGATTTATGCCTGAACCAAACCTTCCTCCTTTAAGGGTGAACATCAAAACAAAAGAAGACAATGAAGATGTTATAAGTGTGCCTCTCATTAAAGAAAAAATACCAGAATTGCCGGAAGAATCTAGAACAAAATTAATCACAAAATATGAATTACGACCAGAAATAGCAGTGCAACTTGTAAATGAACCTGTCTTGTTAGAATTTTTCCAAAAAATCACCTTAGAAAACACTAGAAACCCAACTAAAGTGGCTAATCTTTTACTTAACGATTTGTTAACTGTACTTAATAAAAAGAAAATTGATGTTGCGTATTGTCCTATAACAGTAAGTTATTTAGAGGAGTTGGTTGATTTGTTATTAGATAAGAAAATAAGTTTAGATGTGTGTCGTAAAACTATTAATGAGCTTGTTGAAAATGGGAGCTCTTCACCTATTGACATAATAAAACAAAAAGGCTGGTTATTAACATCAGACGAAGAAGACATAACAAAGTATTGTGTTGAAGTCGTAGAAAACAATCCAAAATTAGTTAAACAATATAAAGAAGGGAAAATTAAGGTGTTTAGAGCTTTACTCGGAATTTTATCTAAAAGCACTAGTAATAAACTTGACATGTCAATAGCATCCAAAAAGTTAGAGGAATTATTAAAGAAATAAAAATTGTTAAAAATTATATCATTTTGTTTAATTTCTTACCTAACATTCTCAAAACAAAACAGAATGATTTAATAAATCTTAAAACAACAAATCCAATGAGAAGTGAAATAACTAATTTTGAAAACAGTTTTACCTTAAGTTTAACAAAATTGTTGTCTGTTTGCCATAAATCAGCTGCACATGGGGTAGAGTAAAACATAATTATAGCAAAGTAGTTACCGTTCTGTATCAGAGTTTTAAAGCTAAATACATGTAATGCCGTATATGATATTGCCGTATGTGATATATGGACACTGACGAAGAGACTGGTCCACAAGTTTAAAGTCGCTCAACGTGCAATGGAACGGGCTATGCTTGGGGTTTCTCTCAAGGATAGAATTACAAATAAGGCTTTCCGCGAGAGAACGAAAGTAACCGACATAGCCCACAGAATTAGCAAGTTGAAGTGGCAGTGGGCTGGTCACTTGTGTCGCAACTCGCAGGACCGATGTCCGATAGTCACTGGAGCAGACGTGTCCTGGAGTGGAGACCGCGTCTTGGCAAACGCAGTGTGGGACGTCCTCCGGCCCGTTAGACCGACGATCTACGTAAGATTGCCGGCGTCGGCTGGATGAGGATTGCGGAAAACCGGGATGTCTGGCGCGAACTTCGGGAGGCCTATGTCCAGCAGTAGACTGCGATAGGCTGATGTGTGTGTATATGATATTGAAAATTGAAGTTTAATCAGCATTGTTGCTTGTAATGGAGCCTATATCATATATATTCATATTTTCTTTCGACACAAATAAGTTAGTAATAAGATTCAGCCTTTAATATCCCACACATATCACTGCTGGGCCTCTGTTTCCATATAGGAGAAGGATCGGAGCTTAATTCACCGAGCTGCTCTACTGCGTATTGGCGGATATATTCCCTACTATGAGCAACGATCGCTTTAAGGTCACCAGCCGGGCTAGCATGCGTACAACGAGATAATCTCTTGACGAGAGAGATAGATATTGTCTACATCGAGTATTTTCTCGATTGCATTGATGCGCAATACGAGAGACATAATTCTCTTCCGAAGACAAAACGGAACGGAAACGCTATGGTATACAAAAGATATTATAATAATATTTATAATTTTAATATATTTCGTTTATCGTAGTCTTTCTCGTCGATAATATTGACAACGAGTAGTTTATTTTCTTAAAATTCGACAAAACTACGACTACTAAAATTTCTTGTTATCTCTTCAATTGTCGTGACGAGAAGAGTATCACGTGCACGCATGCTAGCTACTGTAGACATAAAGAGATAATACGAGAAAAGGGGTAGACAAACTTTTGTCGTGGCGCGCATGCTAGCCCGGCATATTGTGTGTATGAAAACAACCGGGGCCGAGTGGGGAGGCCCTTAAGGACAGACATGTAAACCAGAAAGAAATATATTTTGTACAAATACAAATATCCATCCCGAGCGGTAATTGAATCTACACCACAACACCAGAGCGGTTGTTACCATATTGTGTCACTTTAAAGCTCGTAATGTAACAATGTCTATATTATACTTACTATAAATTAGTTAAATATACGCAATTATAATTGTAAATAAAAAAAAGTGTGTGTCAGCTCCGACGCACGACCGGAGTTAAGTTCTTCATATCGACTGTCTAAATAGGCATAAAAAAGGCTTACAAGTATAAGAAAAAGAATAATACCATATCAAATGATAAATAAACGAATCAAGTAACGCCATCTATCGATCGAACGATGCCGTTATTAGAAAAGAAAACAATCAGAAACAAAGAAAGCGTCGTCGACAGACGACGACGTTTTTTTTTCTTTCTGATAGATGGCGTTGAAGCAACATAAAAAACGTCACGAGGTCATTTATTCAATAGATTTTACACCTCATTCTTTTCATACCGGGGGCCTTATATGAAAATTGATTCTTAAGGAGTAAACTCCAAAAAAATGGACGTGCACAACTGTTGCGCCATTTTTCGGAAGACATCCCGATGCGGCGCTCGAATAGCTTAAAAACGGTAGAGCCCCCGAGGGTGACTGAGTTACGAATGAGCTCCTTAAAACCGCAGGGCTACCTCACACACACACACACACACTCCGACAGTCCGACACTCCGAAAGTCCGACACTCCGAAAGTCCGACACTTCAACAGTCCGACAGTACCTACTAAGTAAATTACTGAGTACAATTACAACGTAAACAAAAGCAAGCCTTGTTAGAAATAATTTTTTAAAATAAAAATAATTTTTGTTTTATTTGTTAAAATAATTTGAATATTTTCAAAGCCTATTCATATTTATTATATATATTTGAGACTTATAAATATTATGCATATTCCCAATTGCACATTGTAAGCAACAATACGTCATAGGTAATAACAATTTGACATTGGAAGACTAAAATAAGGGAAAATGATTTTGCTAATACAATACTGAAGGCGTTTATTAACAATGGTAAATGCGAAATTATGGTTTAATGTTTGGAGACTTCGGAGAGTATTTAAATAAAAGACTTCTTCAGAAGGTGTCGATCGAATTGAATGAATTTATTAGGCAAAAATCGCAATATTTATACAGAAATATTTACAAAGAAAAATTATAATAACCAATAAAATAATTAGTTTTTTAACCAATTAGAAAGCGATTCTAATTAGTGCTATGCATTTCTTTTACGCATTATTTCCGTCTCTCTTTCACCGAGCGTGATTCGTGCTTCGTCGGAATTACTCGTGCGCTGTGTAGAACGACGTCGCGGGCGAAACTCTATTAATAACAGAGGCGCTCCCCGCGGCTTTGATATGATATTCCTGCTCCGACGTCCGACCTGTGCGGACGTATGAGCTCCCAACCTCTCTCTCCTTTCATTAGTGAAGTAGTCTTAACCGCCTCGCGCTCGCGCCTTTTTCGAACGCGTCCATTGTCACGCTCTTCCTCGTCTCGTCGTTCGCGTCGTAACTAGGTGCGCGATCGTTCTCGCTGGAACGTTTGCGTAGTTGTTCGCGTAGTAACGAAGTGCGTAGAGTAGTGATTCAAGTTTTGTGAAAGTGAAAGTGCACTCCGGTTCGGTCTAAATAGTGCCGTAGGTTCTGTTTAGTGCAGTGTGGGGTTTATTTTCGCTTTTCGCGATCTGGCCGTTGCGGCCGCACACCCGTTCAAAGGTAAATTATTTTTACTTGTTTTGCTTCAAGATCGGCTCATAGGTACTCAACTCTGACTCCTAAAGACAGAGTCATTAGGGTCCACTCCTAGGCACTCACTCACCCCTGCCTCACGGCAGGGGGGAAACATAATCATCCCAGTAGCAGGAACTTCCCGCGTCCACTATGGACGCCACTACAATTTTAAATAGGATCCTTAGCGTCCTTCAAAATAAATACCCTGAGGTCTACGAAGACCTCACAAATGACGTAGTACTCTCCCCCAACGCCCCCGCTCCGGGTTCGATTCCCGATGGCCCGGCATCTCCCGACAGGGAAGAAGACCGATGCGGCGACCTTATAATGGATACCGCGCATTCTGACGCAGAATGTAGCGTTGATTCTAACTCTTCTGAGTCCCCCCGCGAAAGCGACACCGATGATTTTGAACCCGTAAATAAGAAAAAACGTAGGGGTAAGGGTAAAAAGCCCGATCCCAAACGCTCGACAGCAACAGCACGCAGCGACCTCCCCGCACTCCCCGCCGACACGGCTCCCCCCGCAGCGGGCCCCGCCACCTCGGCGAGCGAGCCGCTCCCCGCTTCCGCGCCTTCTGCGCCCCCGTCCGGCCGAGCGCCTAAACCGCCTCCGCCTATATTCATCCAAGACTCTTGGAATTCGATCTCCATTAAGATGGAATACAAAAACATTTGCCCCACGCAGGCTAAATCTACCTTCAACGGTATTCGAGTGACCGTCAAGGACTCGCAAACCCACCGTCGCCTCACTACTCTCCTTAGACAGGAGAAAATTCCCTTCCACACCTACGCGCTCGAAGACGAGCGTCAACTACGCGTAGTTATTCGCGGTTTACCCGCTGAGTTACCCACGGAGGACATCAAAGCCGACCTTCGGTCGCAACAGTTCCCCGTGCTCCAGGTCTCAAGGATGTATCATCCTCGCACCAAAGCACCATACCCCATGGTGTTAGTAGTTTCCGACCTTTCCCCTGAAGGGAAAGCTATCTTCAATTTAAAAACAGTCTGCCGCCTATCCGGCCTGACAGTTGAAGCCCCAAAAAACCGCGGTGAACCCGGTCAGTGTCACCGCTGTCAAATATACGGGCATTCCGCCCGTAATTGCTTTGCAAACCCCAGGTGCGTCAAGTGCCTTGGTGACCACGGCACCTCTGATTGCCCCCGCAAGGTCCCCGACCCTGAAGTCCCACCTAGCTGCGTGCTGTGTAAACAGGACGGCCATCCCGCTAACTACCGTGGCTGTCCGCGAGCGCCGCGAAAGCGCCGCCCGAAGGCAAAACGCGACAATACGGACTCTGTAAAGAGTAAACCGACCCCCGAAACCACTCCGGAGGCTTCGCCAGTCCCGCAAGAGGCTTCTAAGCCCCAGCAGGCCGGCAAAAAAGCACCGCAGGCGGTTTCTAAAGCCCCCCCGCCCCACAAAAAGGCCCCTCAGGCCGCAAGCGTTGCCCCTACGGCTAACGCTTGGGACACGCCGTTGTACCAATCGACGGCCAACAAACCACAGCCGGACTTTGACCCGGCTGCTATTAAGGCCGAACTCGCCCGGATGACGGCCTACTTAGACAGTGTCCGCTCACATCTAGATTGCATGTCAGCAAGACTAGGCTCTTTCGCGAAACTCTTTTAAAAATGACTGACAAAGCTAGGATTAAACCACGTTCGCTCAGTGTCGTTACTTTCAACGCAAACGGCCTTCGTCCACAACTCGATTTAATATGTCAATTTTTGAGAGAGCACCCGGTCGACGTAATGCTAGTGCAAGAGACCTTTCTTAAACCTAGTCATCGCGCTCCTTTCGTTCCGAATTACAATACAGTTAGAAATGATAGAGTCACCGCAGCCGGCGGCACTCTTATCTACTATAAAAGGTCGTTGCACTGCGTGCCGCTTGACCCACCACCGCTAAGCGACATCGAAGCGTCATTGTGTCGACTCAGTATGACGGGCCACCAGGCCATCACTATAGCTTCAGTTTACCTCTCTCCAAACAGGAAAATTCTCGAGAGCGACTTAATATCACTACTCTCAACAGGTAACGCGGTCCTTCTGGCCGGCGACCTAAACAGCAAACATTACCGTTGGAACTCCCGTCAGAGGAACACTAACGGTAATGAACTCGACAGACTAATGTCCCTCCCGTCTCTCGACTTCGAGATCATAGCGCCCCTCACGCCTACCCGCTATCCTTCTAGAAACGATCATTCACCTGACGTGCTCGATATAGCCATCGTGAAAGGTATAACCCTCCAGTTGCACTCGATCGAGACTATATCAGAGCTCGACTCTGACCACCGCCCTGTCCTTATCCAGCTAGGTCCTGATCCAACCCTCCACAAACCCGTTAAAACAGTCCTCGACTGGAAAAAGCTCAACTTAGAGCTAAGATCACTAGACTCTATTCACCTCAATGGTATACCCGACACAATCGACACTGTCGACGAAGCGAAAGCGGCTGCATCGAAATTAACTTCTTTTATCAAATCAAAAATCGACGAATGCTCACGGGAGATGCCAATCCGCCCGGGCGAGCGTTGGCAGCTCCCTGAGGATTTGAGAGACCTAATCAGGCGTAAAAACGCACAAACTAGAGCCCATGACTCGTACCCGACTGACGACAACCGGAGGAAACTCCGTGCCCTACAGAGGGAGGTGAAAGCTCGCTTCGCCGACTTCAGGGATGACTTCTACGGTAGACGTCTAGGAGAACTCACCCCGTCACACACCGCTTACTGGTCGTGGGCGAGGAGAGCCCGAAACGACACCGTCGCCTCTATGCCCCCCCTAATTAGACCGAACCTCCCGCCAGCTCTCGACGACCTGGACAAGGCCGAGTGCCTTGCGAGTACCCTGGAGAGTCAATGCTCTCCAAGCACTGAGCCGTGCGATCCCCAACACCTCTCTATGGTGGACGGGTTCGTCGAACGCAGGGCGGCTTCACCGCCATCCCACGAAACGCTTACACCGACGTCGGTGGAAGAAGTAGAATCGATCTTGAAGAAAATACACGCGAAGAAAGCCCCGGGCCCCGACCGTATCACTAACAAAACATTAAAACTCCTCCCCCGGCAGCTTATACTGCTGCTCGTCACAATACACAACGCCCTTCTGGCCGGATGCTCTTTCCCAGACCAGTGGAAAGAAGCAACCGTGATAGGAATCCCCAAACCTGGCAAACCCAGAAACCTCCCTTCGAGCTACCGCCCCATTAGCCTTCTCAACACGCTTGGTAAAGTGTTTGAAAAAATTATTCACACCCGCCTCAAGGCAGCCACCGATCTAATGCTTCCCCCGCTCATTAAAGAACAATTTGGGTTCCGAGCGCAACACTCTTCAGTACACCAGGTGCACCGCCTAACGGAGCACATCCTGACGGGTTTCGCCACGTCCCGCGCCCACTCAACGGGTGCTCTATTCTTCGATGTCGCAAAGGCATTCGATAAAGTCTGGCACAACGGCCTGATCTACAAGCTTTACCAGTACAAATTACCCGATAATCTCGTGCGCATCATACGAGATTTCTTGTCAAATCGCACTTTTCGATACCGGGTCGAGGGCACTCTATCCTCGCCCCGCCCCATCCGCGCAGGAGTCCCCCAGGGCTCGGTTCTCTCACCGCTTCTATACTCGCTCTATACGAACGATATCCCCATCCCTCGCCACAAAGCTACCAAACTAGCCCTCTTCGCCGACGATACGGCAATTTACACGACTGGTACCTCCGTCGATAAAATAACTGATCGACTCCAATCCGCGGTCACCGCCCTCGGTGAGTGGTTTAGGAAATGGAGAATCGATGTCAATCCCGATAAAAGCGCTGCAGTGCACTTCGCCAAACACCCTAGGCGCGTTCTCGGAACGCAAGGTCGCCCCGGGGTAATAACCCTATTTGGCACTCCGATCCCCTGGCAAAAAGAGACAAAATACCTCGGCGTTATACTCGATAGGAGATTAACGTTTAGATCCCACATAAACCGAGTCCGTAACAGAGCAGCTTTTACGCTAGGTCGATTATACACGTTGTTATGCGGGAGGAGTAAAATGTCTCTTAGAAATAAGACGACGTTATACAAGGCCTGTGTACGACCTATAATGACCTATGCGGGTCCCGTCTTCGCTCATGCTAGCCCGTCCTACTTGTATAGGCTTCAAGCCATACAAAATAAGTTCCTACGTATCGCCGCGAACTCGCCGTGGTACGTGCGTAACGAAGATTTACATCGCGACTTCAAGATCGATTCGATCGCGAAACATCTCAAAATACTCGCTACGACGTATTTCGAGAGGGCTCGCCGTCACCCAAACCCTCTTGTAGCAGAGGCTTGCATCTACGTAGGTAGAGGACGAATACAGACAAGACAAAGACGTCCTATGCACGTCTTGACCGACCCTGACGATAGGATCACGGCGTTAAACGCCGCCTACACTAATACAAACACAACACACACACACCGCTCCCGCCGGCGAGGGCGAGGTCCCCGCGTTTTGACGGCTCGCACGCGCCTAGGCGCGTAGTTGCCGTCCGTAGCTCGTACTAGCGTTCCGCATAGCGCTCCCTCCCAACCGATTTCGTTCTAAGCCGAGGTGCGTTCTCACTAGGAGACACCCTTAGGATGAAAGGACATCCCGAGCCCTCCTAAAGGGCTCCCAATTTTCTTAAAAACTTCATGGCCGGGTCTCAGTACTCGGCCCCCCACCCGGTGACGCTGTAAAGGCCGATAGGGCCAACAGTACTACACAATCCGAAAAAAAAAAAAAAAAAAAACCCGCGGCTTTCTCATTCGGCGGCAATCGACGTGGCGCGAGGACGTGTCGCGCGCTCTTTACTCAGCGGCGCGGCGTGACTGCAAATCTTGAAGATATACAGCTATACACGAAGAAAGGAGCTTGCTTGAAGATTTGTGAAGTTATGTGAACTGTGACTGCTTGTACATCCGCTTCGTGCATGGCGTGCTGTGAAATATTTATTTACAAACAGCTCTTTTCAGAGCTAACGACGTCATTAATAATTCTTGTTTCTTAACGTTAAAAAAAGTCCTTTTGAGGGCTAACTATCATTGTTTCTAACGAAAACCAAAACAGCCCTTCTCAGGGCTACCTACTTCATGTTTCTTACTCGAATCAGATGTCATTCTTCATGGTAAAGGTTTTCGAGGTAAACTGGTATTTTGAAGGTGTTTTAAAGGTATTGTTCAAGGTACGGTATTATAGGTAAGTAAATAAGGTAAGTAATTTTGTGCTAGTACATCGACTTACTATTACATACTACTTACGTAATAGTGAATCGATGTGGTAGCCACAGAGCTCCCCCTCAAGTGAAACGTACTGGCAGCTTGACGGGACGGCCGACTCGTGTTGTGATATTCTTATCCGCGGTCGGTTGTGGCGTCTCGTTGCTATGCGTTTTGGCGGGAAATGAGTTCCGTGGCGAGGTATCTTGTAGCGATGACGTATCGTTAGGTATATCTTCCTGTAGTAAGTATGCAGGCTTGAGTCTATCTATCGATATGTTAGTTTCTCGATTTTGTAATTGTATCGTATATACTTTGTCTGTTCTCTTTATTACACGATACGGGCCTTCATACGGTGGTTGTAAGGGTTTTTTAATTGCGTCGACTCGGACGAATACGTGACTGCAGTCTTGTAGATCTTTATGAATGAAGAGAGGTTGTTTGCTGTTATGATGAGTCGTAGCGGTTTGCGGTCTGTTTAATTCTATTGCTTCTCTTATTTTGTTTATGTAACTATAGTCGCTCGTAGTTGTAGGTATCGATGTATTAAAGAAATCACCTGGTAGACGTAGGTTATAGCCGTATGTGAGTTCGGCTGGGCTAACTCCGGCGTCTGTGCGTAGGGTCGCTCGTAATCCGAGTAATACAGTAGGTAGTTCGTTGACCCATGTCCTTGAACTTGATAGCTTCGTTCGTAGCGCGGTTTTTAGTGTGCGATGCCAGCGTTCGATGATGCCGTTGCTAACCGGGTGATATGGAGTAGTTCGGTTTTTCGTAATTCCCATGATTTTCATTAAATTATTAAACAGCTGACTTTCGAATTGTCTGCCTTGGTCGCTAGTTAGTGTCGACGGACAGCCGAATCTTACGATCCAGTGTTTGTATAAAGTTTCGGCGACTGTTTCTGCTGTGATATCGTCGGTAGGTATTGCTTCGGGCCACTTAGTTTCTCTGTCGATCATTGTTATAAGATAACGGTAGCCTTGCATTGTCGTAGGTAATGGACCTACGATATCGACGTGAATATGATGAAAGCGTTCCGTTGGCGGGAATTTAGATGTCGCGCTGTACGTATGGCGTTGTATTTTATTTTTTTGACAGTCAATACAGCTCCTTGTCCAATGTGACACGTCGCTATTCATTGACGGCCAAAAATATTTCTGTGACGTCATCTTTCGAGTCGTACGCGTTCCAGGATGACTTATGTTATGTATACTTTTAAAAACTTGTTGTCGATATTGCTCAGGTATATAGGGTCGTATATTCGAAGTTGAAGTCTCACAATATAATTCGACGTCGGTGTTCGGGATGATAATTTTCTTTAAGTTGATGTTATCTTGAAGTAATAACTGTTGTATCGTAGGATCTTCTTGCTGTGCGGATGCGATTTCTTCATAATTGATTATTGAGGGACATGTAATCGTTTCTATGCGGCTTAGAGCGTCGGCAACGATGTTTTGTTTACCGCTCACGTGTCGTATATCGGTCGTAAATTCGCTAATAAATAATAATTGTCTCGTACGTCTCGGTGTTTCTGTAGATGAATTAATCTTATTCATTGCGAATGTGAGAGGCTTGTGATCGGTAAATATAATGAGTAGTCGGCCTTCAAACATCTTGCGGAAGTGTTTCACAGCCATGTAGATAGCTTGAAGTTCTCTGTCGTATGTTGAGTACCTCGATTGCGCGTCGGAGAATTTTTTCGAATAATAGCCGAGAGGTTGCCACGTTTTGTTTACGTATTGTTGTAGGACGGCGCCAGCTGACTTGTCGGACGCGTCACAAAATAATGCGTATACAGCTTGATGTGATGGATGAGCAAGTAAAGCGGCGTTGCTGATGCTGTTTTTACATGCTTCGAATGCTTGTGTCGACGCTTCTGTCCACTGTATGACGGTCTTGTCTCGCTTCTTTACGTTGTGTAGGTATGCATTGAGTGGCGCTTGAATAGACGCGGCGTTAGGTATGTGATCGCGATAAAAATTTAACATACCGAGGAAACGACGTAGCTCTTCGATGTTAGTAGGCTTCGGATACTTCATGATGATGTCGATCTTCTGTGTTGGGGGTTTAATACCGTCTTTTGAAACGTGATATCCTAAGAATTGAACTTCTGTTTGACCGAAGTGACACTTCGAAGGATTTATTGTAATTCCGTGTTCTTCAAGTCTTCGTAGCACGGTTCTTAAGTGTTCTTTGTGAAGATCTTCGTTTTCAGATGCAAGTAGTACGTCGTCGATGAATGGAAATACGTAGGGCAGTCCGCTCAACACTTGATGTATAAATCGCTGGAATGTCTGACCTGCGTTTTTTAAACCTGGACACATTCTCGGGAATTCGAATAATCCCATCGGTGTTATAATAGCTGTCTTTTCAATATCCTCGTCGCGGACGCAGAGTTGTTGATAAGCTCTGTTGAGATCTATTGTTGAGAATATTGTTTTTCCAGCGAGTTGATACGTGAAGTCTTTGACGCGTGGTACCGGGTATCGATCGGCCTTGGTGATTGCGTTGAGACGGCGATAATCACCACAGACTCGTATGTCTCCGTTCTTCTTCGGTACGACGTGAAGAGGTGATGCCCATGGGCTCTTGCTGGGTCGACATAACCCTTGTTCGATCATGTTTTGGAACTCTTTCTTTACTTTTTCGTAGCGGTGTGGCGGTATAGGACGTGCACGACAATGTACGGGCGGGCCTTCGGTTTCTATATAGTGCTGGACGTTGATCTTGCTGTCGTTGATGTTCATTGAAGTTAGTCTTGTTATGCCGGGGAATTCTGAGAGTATGTCGTGGTAAACGTTGTTACAGTCTATGCTTCGTACTGTAGGTATAGATGTAGCTCGAACGGGTGCTTTGACTGTTAAGTTAGTGACGTTGTCGATAAGTTTCTTGTTTTTTAAATCCACGATGAGTTGATGATGCTTCAGAAAATCGGCTCCTAGTATCGGTTTTGACACGTCAGCGACTATGAACTTCCACTTGTATGGACGGCGAAGGCTGAGGTCGAGTTCGAGTGTTTTTTCACCGTATGTCGATATAGTAGTGTTGTTAGCGGCATAGAGTTTGAATGGCAGCGGTGTAGTGAAGTGAGTTTTCTTTCTAGGTAGGACGGATATGTTAGCTCCCGTGTCTACTAAGAAAGATATTCCTGTTTTCTTGTCTGTGACGAATAGGCGGTAGGAGTATTCTTGAGCGCCGGATTCCGCCTCTGCCAGCGTTCTCTCTAGTTTTCCGCTTGTTTTTCTTTATTAGCCACGAAGGAACACGGTGACCTACAGTTTCTTGCCTGGGCTCCGAAACGTAGGTGGTAGTAGCACGCTGACGATGGTGTATTTTCTCTTGATCGGTATTTATATCGCGGGTTGTATGTACGGCTTCGAGAACGGTTTCTTCTGTAGTTATGTTGCGGTGGTCTTGACTTTAATTCAGCGATTTCTATGGAGAGTTTTCTTATTTCATTTATTAAGAAGTTTGTATCTATTTGTGATGCGGACGTAGGAGGCGGTAGTGTAGTGCTGACGGCGGCGACTTCGCGGTGTTGTTCTAGCATCTTGTCAGCGAGCAGTGCGAGTTCTTCTAACGCAGTCTTCGTGCTGAAAGAGTCGCTCACGGCTAGGACTGAGCGGATGTGTGGAGGTAGGTGGTTGGTCCACAGGATGCGTAGCGTGGCGTCGGGGATTCTGTCACGAGCGAGATCGCGCATCCGGCGTAGTAGATGTGACGGCTTCTGATCTCCTAGTTCCATTTCAGACAAGAGCTTTTGAAACTGTCGGTTGTCTGACTCTTCGTATGCAGTGATGAGACGTTCTTTAATAGCTTGATATGGCTTGCTTTCAGGTGGATTGTAGAGAAGGTCTGATATTTGTTCGATATCTTGCTTTTCTAAACGAGCGATAACCATCTGTGCTAGTTGTTGTTCGCCTTTCTTCTGATCGTGAGTAGCGGCTTCGAAGCTGTAGAACCATAATCGAACACGGTCGCGCCAGAAAGGTGGAATTCGCAGCGAAAGCGAAATATTCGCGATTTCTGAAGGCTGGCTGGCTAGCTGGCTGGCGGTGGCGGCGGCAGCGGCAGCGGCGGTGGCGGCGGGCAGGGATTCGGTGGTTCTTGCTTTTTCCATTTTCTTCACGAGCAGGGATTCCTCTTATTCTTGTTCAGCGTCGGGTCACCACTTTGGAGACTTCGGAGAGTATTTAAATAAAAGACTTCTTCAGAAGGTGTCGATCGAATTGAATGAATTTATTAGGCAAAAATCGCAATATTTATACAGAAATATTTACAAAGAAAAATTATAATAACCAATAAAATAATTAGTTTTTTAACCAATTAGAAAGCGATTCTAATTAGTGCTATGCATTTCTTTTACGCATTATTTCCGTCTCTCTTTCACCGAGCGTGATTCGTGCTTCGTCGGAATTACTCGTGCGCTGTGTAGAACGACGTCGCGGGCGAAACTCTATTAATAACAGAGGCGCTCCCCGCGGCTTTCTCATTCGGCGGCAATCGACGTGGCGCGAGGACGTGTCGCGCGCTCTTTACTCAGCGGCGCGGCGTGACTGCAAATCTTGAAGATATACAGCTATACACGAAGAAAGGAGCTTGCTTGAAGATTTGTGAAGTTATGTGAACTGTGACTGCTTGTACATCCGCTTCGTGCATGGCGTGCTGTGAAATATTTATTTACAAACAGCTCTTTTCAGAGCTAACGACGTCATTAATAATTCTTGTTTCTTAACGTTAAAAAAAGTCCTTTTGAGGGCTAACTATCATTGTTTCTAACGAAAACCAAAACAGCCCTTCTCAGGGCTACCTACTTCATGTTTCTTACTCGAATCAGATGTCATTCTTCATGGTAAAGGTTTTCGAGGTAAACTGGTATTTTGAAGGTGTTTTAAAGGTATTGTTCAAGGTACGGTATTATAGGTAAGTAAATAAGGTAAGTAATTTTGTGCTAGTACATCGACTTACTATTACATACTACTTACGTAATAGTGAATCGATGTGGTAGCCACAAATGGTTCTGCTCTAATTAATTGATACATTTATAAAATAATTTATTACAAATAGTGTTTTGTTACCACTTAACATTTTTTAAGATATTATTAATAATTACTCGAAAAATGTAATTTTCCATGTTACATTGATAAAATAAATAATTCCAAATCGAAATATACTAAGTACTGTAATTAGCAATAAAATAACTTTGTAAGACATCTAAAATATTTTGAGAAAGTTGTTGGATATTTTTTAAATTATAGGTATGCGTACGTGCCTACTAGCCGTGTCTACTTCAATAAATACAATTTCAAGTAAATTTATATTTTTTCTAATTTTTTTTTGGTCTCAAAAATTATCAACTCTTGTTTACTTACATCAGCAATAATGTAAAAAAAAAGTAAATAAAAATAAAAACAAATTATGGCAACCATTAGAAAACCCACACCTATACCTACAATTTAGAAAACTGCTACTACTACTACCTATAATTTAGAAAATCCCTTAGCATCTCTTATGTAGAATATGTGGATGTAATATCGTGCATGTCGTTTTGTGATCTAAAGATAATAATTGTGTTTATTATTTAAAAAAAAATAACTCAATTTAATTTACATAGACAAGTAACAAAATAAGAACATTAATAAAATATGTAGTCGAAATATAGTTAATGAAATATGTGCGCATTATTAAGAATAACTCAAAAACTACTAGTCACATCTTGATGTAAATAGGACCACATGACAACCGACAGCTTTCGATTAAAAACAAGAAAAAGAATCATCAAAACTGGTACAAACAATAAAAGGCTAAGATAACACGTGTAAAAAGTACAGTCGCATTAAGTAGGTACTTCCTTTCTTTTTCAAGTAGGTTGAAAATTTGCTTATGAAAAAGAATTATATGTTTTGTAAAATAAAATATGTGCTATACTTTATAACAAGTGTAATTATTATAGAGCAAAGACAATGTTTTGTGTTTACGATCATACGAGTACTTGGCATGCAGAATAAATGAAGGTTGTTTGTTGACGATGCCACACGCGCCCCGAATATTGGAATCGTCAGAGGCTAACAACAATTTGTAATTTATACATTATAGTTTATTATCAAATTCCTTACCTAAAACAAGTTCAGCTTGTAGGTAATACATATAATTATTATAATGCTATGTTAAACTAATATTTAAACATTATAAAAAGTAAAGTTTTATCATAATCTGGCTTGATATAAACCTACTATTGAGTTGTGGCGACATCTATCTACGAACTTAAGAACTGACGATTCTACATCGCGCTATCGAAGTTATCAGAGCGATTGAACAATATATACAAGAACCAGTGGCGGCCTTAGGGGGTGGCGAACGGGGCAATCGCCCGGGGCCTCGCGCTTGCAGGGGCCTCGCGCAACAACCCAATACAAATTTAAAATACTATAGATTTTTAACTGTATTTTTTTATTAAAATTGTTAAAACATATTTGAGGAATTCGATGACACAAGATCGGCTTTCAGTCCTTGCTATTCTTTCAATCAAAAATGACCTATTATAGACCATCAGTGCTCTTAGCTTTTGAAAGTAATTTTTTTTTATAGTAGGATGAAACCCATTGTAAAATAAAGAGAATACAACGAAAATGAAAGGACAAATAAATTACGGGCGATCTGAGGTCGGGAAGTGGTAAGGAGGGGGTTTAAGGGGAAAAACGGTTTATCTCGATTACCGGCTAAACTACAAATCCTATGGAAAAAACCTCAATGGCAAAGTTACAACTTTGTAGGTTAGTTAGTAGGTAGTAAGAAGATCTACAACTTTTGTATTCGCACTTTTTTCACATAACAATTTTTGAAAAATTCAAAAAACAAGTTTTTGGTTTTTTATATTTATCTTTTACAAAATTCTTTTTTTTTTACAAAATTTGGTGAAAACTCACCTTTTTATTTTACAAACACATTGTAATTTTTTTGATTTAAAATATTAATTTGTCACCTCATTTTGACCTCAATATCGAAAAAGTACCCTCATTTTCAATCGAAATTTCTCACGTCAAAATATCAGCTTTTTAAAAAAGTCGGTGGGATTTTTGTTCGTTAAAATCTCTATTTTCTGATGGTGTAAAAAAATATACATTATTATGGTAAATGTTCTCAGAAAATGCAAAAAAATAACAGGTAGGAAGACAGTAGCAGACTCTCCTAGCCCCTTCCCCTCTTCTCTATGAAATTCTCAAAATATTGAGGATGTCTTACTAAATATTCTTTTCATTTTCTAAACATTTATTTTTAGCTGCTGATAAGCTGATATTTTGACGTAAGAAATTTTGATAGAAAATAAGGGTGCTTTTTCGATATAGAGGTCAAAATAAGGTGAAAAAAATATATTTTAAATCAAAAAAATTATAGTGCGCTTGGGAAATAAAAAGGTAAGTTTATATTAAATTACGTAAAGAATTTTTTTTCTTGCAAACGAACAATACAAAACCAAATAGGTACTTAGTTTTTGAATTTTTCACATGAATTTTGAGGTTAAGCGAAAAAAGTGTAGATACAAAAGTTGTAGATTTTTTTATTACCTACAACTTTGCCATTTGACTTTTTTCCACAGGACTTGTAGTTTACCCGCAATCGGGATAAACCGTTTTTTACCCTTAAACCCCCTTCCCTCCCACTTCCCGACCTCAGATCGATTCAGCCTGTAATATCCCAGTTGGGCATAGGCCTCTTCCCCATGTAGGAGAAGGATCGGAGCTTAATCCACCACGTTGCTCCAATGCGGGTTGGCGGATATATTCCCTACTATGAGTAGGTAACGATCGTTATCAGGTGTACATGATAACAACCGGGACCGACGGCTTAACGTGCTCTCCGAGGCACAGTGGGGAGACCCACAAGGACTGCACAAACACCCAGACCACGGCAAACATCTGTATGGCCAATACAAATGTTGTCGTGTGCTGGGATCGAACCCGCAACCGCCCGCAACAGCCAATCGCAATCCAGTGCTGTGACCGCTGCGCCAACGCGGTGTCACAGCACTGGATTGCGACCTCAGATCGCCCGTAATTTATTTTTCCTTTCATTTTCGTTGTACTCTCTTCCTTTTTCAATGGGTTTCATTCTACTATAATTATTTTCACTTTTTACCATTTCAAAGGCTAAAAGCACTTGTCTAGTATTGGTCATTCGTTAGATTATTGTGCTTTAATTAAAGATTTTAGTCGTAGCAAAAGCCGCAAACATCAATTTTAAAATTTATCATCTCTATATTTGTTAATTTTGTAAATTTTTCAATGTAAAATATTTGTAAAACTCAAATTCTAGTTATTTTTATAACTTTAGCATTTCACGAAGGACAAAGGGCCTCGCAAAGACTTTCCGCCCGGGGCCTCGCAATGGGTAAGGCCGCCTCTGACAAGAACCCGACAACAACTGTCTGGTTGGAGGATCCTCCTTTTTCGGCGGTGGAGGAAGTTTACACCCTGTTCCTCGCACCTCCCAAAGAGTTAAAGTGAAACTGCGTTTTCTCGAGAAAATATATGCTTTTGCCTAGTCTATTATTTCTATTCATTTACAAAATATATTTCTACAGATTTTTTTTTGCAACCGAATAATTACTTATCTATATTAATACGTAAAGCAAAAACTTTGTACCTGGACCTTGGACTTTGTGCGTGGACTGAGGAGTATGACGCACACTTATTATTTATATAGAGGAGTGCAGAATGCTATTTTTTTTAATTATGCATAAAAAACATTACAAAAACATTACACACACGCATATAGTTATACTCTTTTGTTTATTATTATTGAAGTATAGTTTTTGACAATATGGTCTAAGATCCGGGATTAGCAAAATATACCCTCACTTGTTAATTAGATGAAACAATTTTTTATAGGCTGATTTCAATGTTGTGAATTTATAAAAACAACCTCTGCCTCCATATGTATGCCACAGTATGTTATGTTATAAAATATTTTTATTTATTTATTAAACTTATTGATTTTTTGTCGTGGTCTGCACGTTTGTGCTTGTGGATTGAGTGTGTGTGTTTTTTTTTGGACTCCTGACACAGGAAAAATCTACTAAGGGCCGATGAGTCTAAAATGTTTTTGTATTTAAATCTAAAAACGGTTTGCGACACCTGATATCCCTCTATTTCCAAACAAAACAAATGCATGCCCGGGCCAATTAGTATGTAATCACGTTTTATTGCAGCATTAGCCCTATCTCATTTCTTAGCGATCAATTGAACGGTAATACGTCTTCAGAACTGATTCAGACATGTTGGTGCCTACGTTTTTGACTATACTGTCCTTACATTCCACTATTGTAGCTGAAATGACTGCTCCAGGAATTGACAGAACAGTGAGTGACGGAGTTAGAAGTATGGGATACAATGTTGTGTATGGAGACGAAGATTTGGTAGTTATAAACCAGGTCGTAAGTGATGCAGAAAAGTTAGATACAATGAAGAGAAATTCTAATTTAAATGAACTCATTCCGCCTTTACCAGCACTAGATGTTAAGTGCTTGATGTCAGTTGATCGATACTGTACTAAAGAAATGAGTGAAATTAAAAGTAAGTTTATTCAGATCACATTAATTAAGACTATGTGTGACACTCTTTGCGGAAGATAAGTTGCTTAATTATTATCTTTTCTCTGTGTTTATTAAATTGAAGAAAAATGAGCGCGAACCTTTAAATCCAATTTATAACATTTCCGGTGATACTAACCAGTTTTTTTATTTAGTTATTGAATTGTTAAATATTATTAAAATATCGCCCAAGCTTTTTGGTCCTTGTACAAGCGGCCAAACAGGAATATAAAAAGTTTTTAAAATAATTTTTTATTATAAGACGTAGTAGTTAGGGATACCTAGTACATTTTTTTAACCTGATCAGTATCAAGCTAATTTTTTGGGAGTGGCTACATTTTGATGAGGCGAACAAAAAGTTCCTCTTCGAAAACTCTCGATTGTGGTAGATAATAGAGTTAGCAGGAGGTAGAGCAGCAGTGAGCGTAGGACCGGGATAACGTACCACGCAATTTGGAGGACAATATTACCATCAAATTATATAAATATTAAGTAACTAAAAGAAAAAAAATCAGCTGGTTAGTAATAATTTTTGATGACATCATCATCAGGTCATCACAAATTAATTTTTTTTCTGATTTTTTTTTGCTTTTAGTTAGTTAATATCTATATAATTTAATAGTAATAATGTCCTACAAATTGCGTGGCACGTTATCCCGGTCCTACGCTCACTGTTGCTCTACCTCCTGCTAACTCTATTATCTACCACAATCGAGAGTTTTCGAAGAGGAACTTTTTGTTCGCCTCATCAAAATGTAGCCACTCCCAAAAAATTAGCTTGATACTGATCAGGTTAAAAAAATGTACTAGGGATCCCTAACTATAGGTTAAAACAATATTCTACAAAATAAATTATCAATTGTTTTTTTTTTACAGATGTACTAATAGAAGCTTTGAAAGACGATTGTGCGAAGTGTACAAAGAAGCAGAAAGAAAGAGCAGGCAAAGTAGTCGCATCGATGATGGCTCACGATCACGCAGCCTGGAAGCTCTTCCTCACAAGGTACGACAGTCTCAACAAAATTCAGCGGATTCTTGGATAAAACGACACGTAAGACATTTGTGAAATTTTCAAATTACAATACTGTAACTTCATGGTTCGCTTCCATGTGAATCCTTCAATTAATACTGTAACTTGTTTAAAATATAATTCTTTTTTTTCATTGCTTTAACTACCTATTTCAACAGTATTTGATATAATTGAACATTCGTTTTAATACTTAATTTGTGTGCTTAAATCTATGTATGGTTTTAGGTCCGCATTACAAATTTTACCGCAAAAGAAGCCACAAATAGAAGAAACATCTAAATTTAAAGTCAAAGGTGATCCAGTATATATTGAAAACGCAAGAAATAGGTACACACTGCCAGGTGTAAAAGTAAGAGTAAAAAGATATGCTATGGAGAAAATAAATTAACACTTCCTTCGTCTTACCGTTAATTTTTTTTTGTATTTTATATTGTTATAAAATATATTATAAGCGATACAAATGTGGTTTAAATAAATCAATACATTGCTCCCCAAATATTTATTAGCGACTTTCTTAAATAAAATTCATCATGTTTTTTTTTCGCAAAATATAGTTTGTCCAGGTCGTTGTAATTGTTAGGTTAGGTTAGAATAAAACAGATTTATTCTCTAATGTTCATTTTAATGGTTTTCCTCCCTGATGACTATTGTCATCATCATCATCATCAGCATCATCGTCATTGTTATCATCACTTACATTTTTATTTTCTTGTGAGTCTAAATTTACTTTTTGTTTACTTAATAAGTAATTTAATTTGTATGAACCATCAGAGTGGTATCTGAAATTAGAAATAATTTCGATAATTCTCGTATTGAAGAATTTTTTGTTTAGTAACATATTATTTGCTAATAATATGTTACTAAATAATAATAGTCTGTGAATAATATTTGTAGTTGTGATGTACAATAAAGTACCTATATATAAATAAAGTAAATAAATAATATAAAGTAGGTTATAATACAACAATAATGTAGCTTCAATGATTTTTGATATAATTATTAAAGTCGTAAAAGCACTGTCTAGTAGGTATATGGTAGATGTAGTATGATCTAGTAGTTGTATGATAGGTATATGGTGGTAGTATGGTAGTTCATATTGATCTGTTTAAATAATGCGTACTTATGTTTTTTGTAGCCGTATCTTAAAAGCACAACATGAAACTTGACATGTATTCAATCCAGCTATCATGTTGGAGACAGACTATGTGACTAAACGCCTGTAGGTACGCCGCGTATGTACGTTTACGGTACGCAGCGTTGCTTACCCGAAAATTTCAGGCTTTATGTACTTGCTACTGGAATATTTTTTTCTTAAAAGTCACATATGAAAAACTAGCTGTGCCCGCGACTTGGTCCACGTGGAAATTAACAAAAAAGTTATTGTTCAGTTCGCAGAGTTATAAAATAAATAAGTTACAAAATAAAAGTAGCCAAGTTACTCCTTACTACATCAGCTGACAGTGAAAGTCCCATCAAAGTCGGTCCTGTCGTTTTGAGATTAGCCAGAACAAACAGATAGACAGAAAGCAAGGCAAAAAATTTGAAAATTTCATTTTGGTATATGTTCCGTGTATACATCCATATGCATTTAGTAAAAAGCGGATATTTTGTTATTATAAAAATACACTCCAATTTTATTTATTTGTATAGATGAACTTACTTTTTTTCGAGTTCTTCCCACTCTTCCGGTTTGTGATCAATAATGTAATGCATAACTTTGTCTGCGCCTACACGCTGTCTTTCTGTGCATTTGCTACACTCATTTTCAATCGCATCGGGTAGATTATCTAAAATACATGGACTCGTAAATGTAGTACCTACCTATTAAGTATTAAACGATATTAAGAACCCTTTATTTTCAAATGTTTGAAAACAAAAATATTTAACTAAATCATTAATTTGACTTTTTACAACAATTTGAAGCACGAAAGTTATGCGCCTTGATTTGATGATGAGTTAGTTACGACATTTTAAATTGCAACATTTAAACTATGTCACAGAGGTCATTGATACTCATCTTAGTTTATAAGTTAACAAATTTATTCTTCTACATTTATGTTTACCGTTTATTTAATTTAAATTGCATTATATTTCGTTAATACTCTAAGGTAGATTAAGTTATTTAATTAAAATTTGTCAAATGAATAGATTTAGCCGACAGAATAACAAATTTCTTATAAAATATTTTTTTTTATTAGTTTAAAAATATTATGGTGAGAAACACATGCATAAGATAAAGCATACGGAAAAAATATTTTCGTAGTTTAATTTTTCATGTCTTTAATCACATTGTGTAGCTTTTAAAATACGTTGATTAAAATCGATTTTGGTTTTGAAAATTCTATCCAGTGCTTAGCATAAAATAGTCTCGTAAGGAAACCTGCATGGTAAAGAGTAGCATGGCATCATTTCTGTTATATATTTTCCTATCATTAATGAAAGAGGCTAGTACTCGTGTCTGAGCTTATGTGTACAAGCAATACAGTACAAGTAACAAAAATAATAGCATATTATCTTACTTTTTAACTCTTTTCCATCAGGAGTACATGGTCCTTTTTCTAGTAGACAATTGACATATCCTGCTAGCAATCTATCGTTTGTTAGGATTTCATCTAAATCTATACCATCATACATTGTCGTGTACGTAGAGTTTTCACAATTGTATTGGTAAGCAAAACAGATAACCAAAATGAATTGAAAATACCAATGAACGAAGAATTTCATTATGTCACTGAAATTAAAATCTTACTTTTTTATACAAAAAATTAAAAATAAATTGGTTTAAATCGTCGCTCGTGACAGCAAAAGCTGAGACTTTCCCTTTGCCCACAAAAAGAATAATTTGTAGTCTTTTATTTGTTCTATTAATATTTAAGATTTTGTTTGTACTTTTATTTCTGTATTTTTCTTTTGTTGTGTGGCAATAAACCATTATTATTATTATTAAATTGGTACATTTAAAAAGACACAAAAATAAATAATCATAGTAGGCTTTAACAAATCATGGGCACCAACCAACATAACACATATTACAGTAAATATGTCTTTAGTATTATAACATCAATGAATATCTAAGATGAAAATTCATGGGATTGAATAAAGCTCGACCAGGCTATCAATTACAGGGTTACCCACTCTGTCAATAGATAGTTACAATTATTGTGAGCTACATTACTGTGGCTCGTGCAGATTTTACCACAACATACGACTGGCTGTCTCTGTCTCGTGTTTGTCCTGATCAATTTATGGCCATACTGTTGCGATTTTTCTTTTTATAATATTTGGTTTATTGGTTTTTCATTAGTTCTTAACATTTCAAATAATCGAAATAAAATCTTACTGCAAGGCTTTGACGAAAATTGTTTGCAAATGAAAAAATATTATAAAAGAAATTCAAGTTTATAGTAATAGATAAAAATGCTTCGTACCTGATATCTATTTCAGATGTTGAAATTAGTTATTAAAATTTTTGATTGTTTATAAGCGAAAATACTATTCGAAATGTTTATAAAAGTGCACAAACTGTCCTTTATATACTTAAAAAACATAATGCTGAGACTATCATACAAGAAAATTATGCTATTGTGAAAATTAATATACCAATTTTCTCGATTCTCTGATTTATCTTGAATTACGACATGCGATTTTTCTAAATATTTTTTTTAAGTGAAACTTTTATTACATCGTCTCAAACTTTTTCGTCTGTGTGTTGCATGTCGCGTGACGGTCGGCCGTGCGGTAAGATTGATAGAGCGTTTTTTATACCCTTAATGGAATATTATTCCAAATTTTTTTAGTTAAATATCTATAATGTGAAAAAAAGTTTCACTTTTACCGTGGTTTCATGACACCACACAGGTTTTTTTCGTTTATATTTCATATTTTACTGTATTTTAGTTAAATAAGCATCAATATAGAATGCTCTTGAAATATGGTCATGTATTGATAGAATTTATGCCATTTTTACTGTTACCGAACAGTAAAAATATTTTATTGTACTTATATGACGTTTTACCTGGTATTACTGATTTACCTTTTATATTTTACTAGCGACCCGCTCCGGCTTCGCACGGGTGCAATGCTGATACTAAATATAAAATATAAAATAAATACAATTTGGAATCTAAGCGCAAAAAATGTGTTTATTTACGACACCACATTAGAAAACTTTAAAACTATCAGTGTTCCTCTACTATATTATGCATGTATTATACATACTTATAAACCTTCCTCTGGAATCACTCTATTTACTAAAGAAAACTGGATCAAAATCCGTTGCGAAGTGTGAAAGATCTAAGCATATTTACAGACAGACAGACAGCGGGAAGAGACTTTGTTTTTAACCGACTTCAAAAAAGGAGGAGGTTACTCAATTCGACCGTATATATATATATATATATATATATATATATATATTTATGTATGTTCGGGGATAACTTCGTCGTTTATGAACCGATTTTGATAATTCCTTTTTTGTTGGAAAGGAGATATCCCAACTTAAGTACCATGACAAGGAAACCCAGGATCTGTAGGTGGAATCCCAGAGAAATCGAAGGAAACCCTCGAAAATCATAGTGACAACTAGTGTGTTTGTTAATTTTTTTCGTCTACTAACGTTGTATTTCTTGTCGATGTAATTGAAGTCGGTTTTTTTCGTTTGCTAGCAAACACAATTATATAATATATAGTGATCAAGACGTACAAAATGCGATTAAGGTAAACTAGTACCTACATAATAAATAATGGCTTAGGTTCAGTAATTCTGTCAGTAGTGTCCATTAGAAAAATGTTTTGACCAAATGAAATGCAATTTTTTTTTACAATACCTTCTGTTTGTTTAATTTAACTGTACGTAACGGGAATATGTTACGCTTTACGAGTTTCATACACGCGAGAAATATACATATATTTTGTGGTAAAAAAGTTAGCAGAACAACTTTTTAAAGTAGTAAAAAGTTAAAAGTAGGTAAGTACTACTACTAGTAGTAAAAAAGATAAAATATTTTGTTGTGATGGAACCCTAAATGTAGATGGTTTATACACATCTAAGTGCTTAAGTAATCAAGATGTCACTTATGACCATGGCACGGTCTGTTACTGTAAAGGTTTCTACGTACTAGACGCGATGCGGTGCTACGCGGATAAAGATAGAGCTGGGTCATTGCCTATTCCTCAACAGGCTAGATGCTATTTTAAAAACTTGTCTCTTTTTTTTAAACAGCTTATCTTAGACTTAGAACTTCAACAAGTCTTTCTTCGGATAGACATTGGTGATGTTCTTAGTTTAGTACATAAGTACATAAGTATATGAGTATATATCTACATCGTATGATTTTTTATTCGTTAGTATGGCACGTAACCATCCAACTGCTGGTTTTGAAATACACAGGCCGAGGACGGACAGCAGCGTCTTCGGTGCTACAAAACCAGCCCTGCGGTCACCAACCAGCCTGACCAGCGAGGTGACTATGGGCAAAAAACATGAGTTCACGCCATTTTTTTGGCGCGAACTTATGGGGGCCTATGTCCAGCAGTGGACTGCGATAGGCTGAAGTGATGATGATGATGGTGATGGTGATGACACGTAACAATGACAAGTTTCAACGGAAAATAAAGGTCCCTAACACGAGTATTACTACTTCGAAAGATTACTTCGATATATTCGAGCAGATTATTACTTCGAAAGAAAGAAAGTTACATGATATCACTATTTATATTTCACAAAGTCAAATGTGAGAACAAATAAAAAATCACTTCAGCCTGTGATATCCCACTGCTGGGCATAGGCCTCTATCCCCATGTAGGAGAAGGATTAGAGCTTAATCTAATTTAACTGTACGTAACGCTGCTCCAAAGCGGGTTGGTGAATATACTCCATTACTCCCACTATGAGTAACGAACGCTATCAGGTGTACCTACATGATAACAACCGGGACCGACGGCTTAACGTGCTTTCTGAGGCACGGTGGGGAAACCCACAAGGACTGCACAAACACCCAGACCACGGCAAACATCTGTATGGCCAATACAAATGTTTGTCATGTGCAGGGATCGAACCCGCAACCGCCAGCGCAACTGCCACAAACCAGTGACCAAAAAGTTTGCGGAGCACTGATACAAATGCTTCTCGGTATGATATATAGAGATATAATACGAGGGTTACGTAAAAAAAATAAATAAATACGCTTCTCAACACAAATGTTTATATTAAACGAAGTCGATGGTGTTAGTTAACAACAAGCAAAAATATATTTTTTGGCGTACTTATATTATTTTGTAGTTGTTTGTTGAAAATGAAACAAGTTTGTGGAGCACTGACACAACTTAAAAGTCGCAGTGATGTTCATCGCAACGCTATTGATGTACGAATAAGTATACCTACGTGTGCGTTAGATATTATTCTAAGTATACGAGTATACTAATCAAAAATTACTGCCTGCGCAATAATAAGTTCGTCGTTTTTTAAGTAACAAACATAATAATTTTTTTAATTACTGATTAGAAATGAGTAAATAGTGTTTCACTGTCTTCGTAGAAATTCTGCCTTTAAAGGGGGAAATAGAGATCAAAAGTTAGTATAGAAAGGTCGTCATTTTTGAAGTATGAAATAATTTTAATACTCTCCACCCACATATTGTAAAGAACACCACCAATCCCACCCCCACACCAACAACCCACAACACAAATAACTGAGGTGGGGCACAGCAGGACATTTCCTGCTCAAAATATGGAGCAGTCTGACTGGGGTAGCACTCAACCTTACAGAAGACCACAGCTAAATAACACTGTTTTCAAGCAGTGTTGTGTTACTGTTGATAAGTAAGGTAACCAGAGCTCCTGGGGGGAACTGGGGATGGGGTCGGCAAACGCGCTTGCGATGCTTCATTTGCGATGATTCTTGCATGGTGTTGCAGACGTCTATAAGCTACGGAAATCACTTACCATCAGGTGAACCGTACGCTCGTTTGCCGATCTAGTTACATAAATAAAAGAAACAACATTTAATACGTATAATAATTTAAATTTATTTAGTCGTTGACTAACCGTCTGCTTGGTAACTGTTTAAGTAAAAAACAACGAACATTATAATACTGTAACGCAATTTTTTATATTAAGGTTATGCTCGTTGTAATTATTACTGAATATAGATACAAAAAAGTTTAATCCGTAAAAGCGCTCGTGGTAAAAAAATTCTTGGTGTTTTTCCTATTCCTAAGCCACTGTAGCACCTAATACCTTTAATAAAAAAATCAGCACAAACAACACAACATTAGTTCGACAACACAACAGTATCATATACATACATACACTCACACTCATACAGGCGCATACACTATACTTACACATATACATTTATATCATTATTTATATCTAATTTTTTATGTATTATATATTTATTTTTAACTACAGGTTTGTGTTCTTTCTATGTATATCCCACACTCCAATGATGTCAGCGACATTTCGCGCTTGCAGATGCTTCTTTTCAGGTTGTGCCCCAAGATGGTCTTCGTCGAGGCACCCACCGCTCGGCTAATAAACCTGCCGATTGCGTCGTCTCCGTCGCCAGTAGTAGACACAGGTGTTAGTGTATCTTGTCACCGTTACTACCGTATGATCCGCACTGGAGCCTCTCGGTCTTTGTCTAGAATTCTAGATGATGACGATTTCGTCGTAGGTTTGCCCATATATTTTCGATATTAGGAATAAACTGTAAATCAGGGTTTATTTGTAACAATTATCTAAATCGATTTCTTTTCTCGTTAAGCTTATCTTAATTATAGTTAGGGATCCCTAGTACATTTTTTTAACCTGATCAGTATCAAGCTAATTTTCCGTGAGTAGCTTCATTTTGATGAGACGAACAAAAAGTTCCTCTTCGAAAACTCTCGATTGTGGTAGATAATAGAGTTAGCAGGAGGTAGAGCAGCAGTGAGCGTAGGACCGGAATAACGGACCACGCAATTTGGAGGACAATATTACCATCAAATTATATAAATATTAAGTAACTAAAAGGAAAAAAAATCAGCTGGTTAGTAATAATTTTTGATGACCTTACGAGGTCACCAACTTGATGACCTCGTAAGGTCATCAAAAATTGATTTTTTTTTCTGATTTGTTTTTCTTTTAGTTACTTAATATTTATATAATTTGATGGTAATATTGTCCTCCAAATTGCGTGGTCCGTTATCCCGGTCCTACGCTCACTGCTGCTCTACTTCATGCTAACTCTATTATCTACCACAATCGAGAGTTTTCGAAGAGGAACTTTTTGTTCGTCTCATCAAAATGAAGCTACTCACGGAAAATTAGCTTGATACTGATCAGGTTAAAAAAATGTACTAGGGATCCCTACCTATTAATGTTATAGTTAAAGCAAAAAATAGTTAAAGATTGATTTGTAGTTTGTCATTGATTAAGTCGATACACTAGTCACTATAGAACTATTATATAGATTTTTTTAAATTTCGAACATTAAAAAATGTTTTATCTACGAGTAGACTTACCTACTGCTTGTGTCAACTATAAAAGCCAGCTTATTTTAGCTTTACAAACTACATTGTACCAATTCCAAGCCAAAAATGTGCAAGTAAAACCGTGAATGGTAGTATGATACAAACATATATACATTTCTACCTATAATACCATTTAATAATAAAAAAAAAAACGGCTCAAACAACACAACTTTAGCTTGACAAGACAACAGTATCATTGACGTCGAGGGTTTTTACAAGAGTCTCTGACGCAGTCTTTAAGACCGGTTTAATAAACACCTTGATTGCTAACGTCACAGAAATTAAGTTGAATTTTAAGACTTCATAGTGTAGACATGTTATAATGTACAGTTTTTTTAAATGTATATTTAATCGCTAATTGAAATATTGATGATGACAGCAAAGCGATATTTTTACTGTGTCAAGATTAATTATTAAATACGTTTTAATTCATAAACTAATCATAAGTCTCCTTATTCTAATATAAAAAAGAGTTATACGCGTATAGACTATTTTTCCGCGTATCTATGAACAAGTAATTTTACTTGCTAAGTATTTCAAAACCTATTTTTATCATAGAGAAGTCACGAGTCACAATATCGGCAGTACCTACATATTTTATTAATATGGAAGGAAATGTAAAAACGGTACTATACAGTTTATTGTCTTTACGGGTATTAATAATAATAATTATTATAAGTATATTCTTAATAAAAAATAAAATAAAATACAAAAACAAGAAAAGTATAAAAGGCGGCATTATCGCATAAAGCAATTTCTTTCAGGCAACTTTTGGATAGAAACTTAGAAAAAAGAACTTACTAGGTGCACTGAAACATAACAAATAGGTATAAATAAATATAAAATAACAAAAGAAAATATATATTTGCAGGTTAATATGATATTTGTACTATTTAAGATATTTTTTTTCTGTCATAGACATAGGTATCTACTGATACCATGAATATTATTAGGAAAGAAATTAACGAAGTATTAGTACATAAACAATTAATGTGTTTACATCAATTATTTACCATTATGGAAGTTTTCAGAATCATTTTGAAAGAGGAAAATAATAAAGTTTCATACGATAGTTTCGAGAAAGAGTAAAATAAAGTTTTAACTCAATTTTCAGTCTCTTACAATATCAACTTAAGTTGCATTAAAATAACGACTACTTTGCATACTTGTTTTCGACACGTGGAGTAACCGTGATTTATATTAAATGGAATAATCGGCCTTGCACTATGAAACTCAAAGATGACTAATTTATAACCGTTTACACGAGGTTTTCGTAAACAAGATTTTTTTTTTTTAATGTAACTAGGTTGGCAAACAAGCGTACGGCTCACCTAGTGGTAAGACCGTAGCCTATAGACGCCTGCAACACCAGAAGCATCGCAAGCGCGTTGCCGACCCTATCCCAATTCCCCCCCAGGAGCGAATTAAATATGAAAAAAAAAAACACGTTTGTACACTGGGTGTTTAGTAGCAGTACCCTACATATCGCATACAATTACTGATGGTAGGGTAGTTCGATAAACATAAAATGTGACGTCGGCAGATTTTTCAAGCATTTGCATTGTATTGGCAGAAGGCAACGAATATTTGAAATAAATATGTATTTAAATGTTTACCTATTTTATATGAGAAATTCGTTTTCTAAATTAACTAGTCAGTAGAGTCAAGTCAATGCCAGTAGAGTTACATTAATTTATTTTATTATATCACGAATAACAAACATTTATTTATTTGCAGAAAAAATACTATTAATTTTCAGCTATATGGGTATTTTGCTTGTGAAGTGAAGTGATATATATCTTTGTAATCTCCACTGAATTTTTATTAAAGGATAATAAAAAATATTTTTTTTCTTAGATATAACTCGAAAAGTACTATTTAGATCTCAATAAATATATACATACTACAACAATGAAACTAAAACTAAAAAACCTTAAAATAAAAATAACAAAATAACTAAAATATATTATTAAAAGGAGTCCCTTTAGGCAAGGTTCCGAAGATACTGGCAGCGTTCCCCCTTTGAATAGCTAGACTAATTCTTTGTCCTAAATAATAAAATCAATAACAACGTGCACGTAGCGAAATATCCATATATTTAGATAAGTTTTTTTTTAAATACTGTGCCCCCGGACGTGACTTTAGCTACAATTTTTTCTTACTCTTATTTATACACCTAGATAAGTTGGTAATCCCGACGTGATACTATATGAAATTTAGATAAAGCAATGTAACTTGTAAGTAAATTACAATAATTTATTTACAATACTTAGGTATAAAGTATCTTTATATCTAATAAATCGAAAAATATCACAAAATTGAATTACAACTAAATATAAAAATATAAATTAAAACAATGAAATAGATATAAATATAATAATATAGATACAGAAATAAATAATAAATGCTAGGTAGCCTACTCTGGTAGCCTATTCTGATATATAAAGTTTGTATATGTGTGTGTGCAACAAAGTGCAACAAAACAATGAAAAAAGCGTTACTAAATTCAAAATTGTACTAAAACTAAACTGTAACAAATAAATCACATTTCAATTTTTTTTCATTTTAACCTATTTATATGCCACATATGTGTTTAAGATTTTATTGTTTACTTAATAACTAATACAAATTTTTTTTCGTAGCTCCTGTAAGCGACGAGTTATAATACAAAGCTGCAGTTATATTACGAAGATTGATTTCACATAGTTACAAAGATTTTTTTCCAGACGGTTAATTATCTTTTAAGTAGACATATGACCCACTGACTCTGAAAATAAAAATCGTTTTCATCTATCAGCTTTAGTTTTTGAGATATGGCATATATGTGTAATTTCTTAGGAAAATACAAAAAATTAATACCATAAAAAAATTATTAATTTTTGGAAGCCGCCAAAACAATTTTTTTTAATGATTTTCTTGCATGTTATTCATGTGGTAGGTCTCATTTCAAACTCCAGCAATAATCTGCCATCATATGCACATCCCATCTGCCCTTATATCATTCCTCCATGGTGCGAATTTCTTGATGGGATCTTTCTCCTTGTTCATCACTAAAATGGCCAAGATTTTCAGGAAAGTGGTCCAGATAAGAGTGTAAATAATGAAGTATTACGCTCATGTTGCAACCAAGATCCTTCAGACATTGTTGACCATCTTCAGACATGTTTGACCAAGTCTATGTAGTTTGGTGCATAAGTATTACCAAGAAAGTTTTTCATTACTGACACAAATGACTTCCATGCTTGTTACTCAGACTGTTCTTTTGTCAAATAAAGATCTCTTATTAGGTCAGTCAACTCGTTTTGGTTAAAATTTCTCTAGTCGGGGTACATTGGGGATAAAATCAGGATCATTTGACTTATCATCGTCTATTATGTCATCTGTTTAAATTTGGCAAGAAGCTGCTGCAGATGTTGAAGGTAAACCTGGTGGTATAGGCTCTTGAGCTAGACTAGGTACCAAAGTTGGTCGTTTAGCAGACGGTAAATCAGGATAAATCCATATACTGTGGTTTTTTGAATTAATACCGTTTACATTAACGACGCAAAAATAGCAATCATCATGGTGATTTTTTGGTCCTCGCCAGATCATGGGGGTTGTGAACTTTAGGGAACTTCTTTTTCCACTTGACCATTGTCGCAAACTAACAACACAATTTTGGAAAACAGTTTTAGGCACCCACGGCTTGTCCAAATTACACACTTGTAGTTTAAAATAGTCAGTACAAGCAATTTTTACGAAATCTGTCACCGATTTTCTATAATTTTTAAATATATATTTACCAAAAAAAAAAAAAACTCCGGATCGTTTAAAAAACGTCTCCTTGATGTAGACATTGCTAAAATTTTATCTTAACTGATATCAACATCGTGTTAAATTCGTAAATGTGCGCCTATCTTCACATAAAATACCAAAAAGCTGTGTACCAGAAATAAAAGCTGATGGATAGAAACGGCTGGTAGATTTAAATTTAGTGTATCAAAATATAAAGGAAAAGTGAAAAAAACTTTCGGAAAATTTTAATAAGTAAAATTTTGTAACTATGTGCTTTCTATTAGAAAACATGGCTATGTAAAAGCCGCAAAACTTATACTGTGGTCGTTGAGCGTAGTGTTTATTCTGTACCTACTCTATTGAATGCTGAACAAGTGCTAATTTACGCATAGAATAATTACGTCACGAGATACATTAGATACCTATTTGCTACTACATATTTCTAATTCTTATAAAACGTTAACGAGTCACTTAAATTTGTAGAAAATTAATTAAAATATTAACAATTATGAATAACTGTTGTTCTTGAATGTTCTCGGTGATTATTATTGATTTAATTAATCTATAATTAAGTATGCAGTTTTATTTGGTATAATAATAGTGTGACTAATACGGTATGTTGTTTTTTTAGTCTGAATTCTTTTATTAAATTAATAATTTTTGAACTGAAACTTTTATTACATCGTCTCAATTTTTTTCATGTGCGTGTTGCATGTCGCGTGATGGTCGGCCATCTCTTATCATTTCCTAGAGCTAAGACACTAATGACAACATACAGCTGATGTAAGTTACCTATTAAAACATAGTTGGCGTGCAAAGAATATTTAAAAAGTTTCACTTTTACCGTGGTTTCATAAAACCACACAGAGGTTTTTTTTATTGGATATTGGGTTACATGCACCTTTATATGCATGAGTAGGATTTATTAATTTATTGCACCGCTTTATTAAAACAGCATACGTGTCTAACTTCGGCTAGTGCGAGTAAAAAAGCATCAACATATTTTTGTTTTGCTTCCAACACAATTCTAACATTTGCTAATATGAAAAAAAAAACATTTTATGCCTGTTATTTCATAAGAAAATTAAAAAAAAAACAAGGAATGGTTTTTAAATGTAAGTCGGGCAAGTTAAATTATATTTATGAATACTTTTATTTAGTTTTCATATAACTAACAATTAATAAACAAAACATTGATAAAAATAGAAATGTAGCGAATTACATTACCAAATTTTCAACAAAATTTAGGACGTCATCGTAATACCTGACATCGATCGTTTACAACTTTACAGGTTTTGTAATTTACCTTAAATTATCCGGTAGTTAACCCGCAGTGGAGTTACATGCTGGTTTTAACTATGACCCTTCTCCTACACGGATAAAGAGATCTTTGCCCAACTGTGATTAGTTATAGGCTGTATCAGTTTAATTAAAACTTGGCCACTATTATTTATTATTAAAAATATGAAATAAATAATGATTCCTTATATTATAAGATTGTCTGGAAGAGATTGCTTTTTAGCAATAAGATCAACTGGTTTTACAATTTTGACTATCGCGTGTATCGTTAATTTTGTTCATTGTTTAAATGTGGAAGTATATTATTATTATTGTGCCGGATGTCACCCCGTCCGTTTAATACATAAAAGATACATATAATATAATACATACCTATTTATAAATTGTTATTTATTATCATATCAAAATTTCGATCCAGCGGGATTCGAAGCCGCACCCCCGACATGCCGTGTCGGTGCTCAGCCAACTAAGCTATGGAACGATGTACGAGCCGAATAGAATTTTTTTATATGATTTTATTAGGTTTTAAGCAACCGTGGAGCCGTATATAAATTTTGATATGATAATAAATAACAATTTATAATTTTCCCTCATGTGTGGGAAACACAAAAAAAAATAACACGAAACTACGAACTATTTACGATTTCACAATCAGATTATAATAAAAAAAATTGTAATTATGTCTAAATTACTAAATTTCATTCATTAAAATAGCATTACATACTTTGCAATGAGAATCATTATTTAATGTTCATTGAAGATTTCCACATCGTCTTTCTAGTAGGTATACAAATTAAGACGAACATTGGAACATATAATAAAATGATAGGAAAGTCAATGTATGTCCGGGATAAACTCAAAAAGTACTGCATGGATTTACTTCAAATTTGTCACGAATATTATTAAAAAGTCGGGTCAGAACATAGGCTACATATTATCAAGATATCACCTACGGGGAACGAGCAGTGAACGCACGCAGACGACGTCGCGGGCAGCAGCTAGTGTGCAATAAAGTATATTATTATTATTTTGCTGGATGTCACCCCGTCCGTTTAATATATAAAAGATACATATAATATAATACATACCTACTTATAAATTGTTATTTATTATCATATCAAAATTTCGATCCAGCGGGATTCGAACCCGCACCCCGACATGCCGTGTCGGTGCTCAGCCAACTAAGCTATGGAACGATGTACGAGCCGAATAGAAATTTTTTATATAATTTTATTAGGTTTTAAGCAACCGTGGAGCCGTATATAAATTTTGATATGATAATAAATTACAATTTATAATTTTCCCTCATGTGTGGGAAACACAAAAAAAATAACACGAAACTACGAACTATTTACGATTTCACAATCCGATTATAATGTAAAAAATTGTAATTAAGTATGTCTAAATTACTAAATTTCATTCATTAAAACAGCATTACATACTTGGCAATGAGAATCATTATTTAATGTTCATTGAAGATTTCCACATCGTCTTTCTAGTAGGTATACAAATTAAGACGAAATATTCCTAATATTTTAAGTTATGGCTCATAGTAAAATCACAAAGTTAGTAATATTTTCCTATAACCCATAGATTTCTTATTACAATATGACATGAATAATTCATTAAATAATTGTGTTTGCTCGCAAACGAAAAAAAAAAACGACTTCAATTACATCGACAAGTAATACATACAACGTAATAAGACGAAAAAATAGTCAAGTAAACACGCGTTATCAAAGATTACTCAAAAAGTTGTAATTAGACTTCGATGAAATTTAAATGTTACTAGATCATAAACATCAGCTTTTGATTAAATTAAAAAACATCAAAATCTGTAAACCCAGTAAAAAGTTATGCGGTATAATACAACGTAGGTCGACGACAAAATTGTCAAGTAAAAACGCATTGTTAGAAGTATTCGTTAGATCTCAAATAAATTTAAATGGGACCAAATAACACGCACTAACTTTCGATTAAAACAAAAATCATCGAAATCGGTTCACCCATTTAAAAGTTCTGAGTTAACATACATAAAAAATACAGGTCAATTGAGAACCTCCTCCTTTTTTGGAAATCGATATATTTTCACTTTTTCGGTAGATTTAAGGTTGTCATACGTATATAAATATATACAATTATTATCACTGTGTGCTATGTACAGACACAGGCATTCTCATATTCTGATACCTCACAGATTCTGATACATCAACAATCACGGTTTAGGTAGCCTAACCATTATAAGTTTTAGTTATAAGTTCATTGATATACTTGAGTTTTTATTTAATAAAAAAAGAATTGTCAAAAATGACCTCAGTAGACAAGTCAAGTGCAGTAAAGGAAAAAAATATATTACAAAAAAAAATGTTGTTAAAGTTAGTAGATAAGTTAACGACATCAATTGACGAAACGACATTACTATTCCACGAATTACTTAGCAGCCAAAACTAGTTTCTCACTTCCAAAAAATCTTGTATTTTATTAGTATAAAAAGTGAGCTCAAAGCTTGCCCTCTAGAGTTCGTGATCAACTTGTAACGTCGAAAGTACTCTTGTACAAAAACTAAGGTATTATTTTTTGTACCTCAAATTTTGGTGAAAAATATTTTTTATTTACTTTTGTATCTGTGTTTGTATGTGTTTTGTGAAGGTACTAGTTGTCTCTTTGTGTGTTTTAACATTATTTTTATTTCATTTAATTGTTGTTTATTTAATTTTTTGTTTTATTATCATTACAAAAAAGTCTTTCAAATTCGACAGTAACATAAGCTAGTAACTGATTGTATTAACATCCTTAAAGGGAAGTTCCTATAAGATCCTTTTAGGAAAGTAATGATGGTGTTGGTTATCTCGTTTATATAGGTTATTAACAAGAATGTATTTTTATTTCAGAATGAGGACCACAATTGTAATATGTTTCTTGGCGCTGGTGGCGCTCGCCGCAGCCCGCCCAGACAAATACACGGATCGCTTCGACAATGTCAATCTTCAAGAGATTTTAAGTAACAAAAGGTTGCTCTCAGCTTACATCCTGTGCGCGCTTGAGAAACGCAAATGTACAAACGACGGCCAAGAACTAAAATGTGAGTAAATAGTGACAATTAAAAGTAAACATTTTCACTTAATCTTTTAAAAAATTTAAAAACCATATCTAAAAATATTTAAATTCATAAATTTCAAGATTCTATGGACCCTAAATCTTAGTAGTTTAATTACTTTTAAAAAAAGCTCTAAATGAAAAATTCTAAAAAAACCAAAACTTGTAAACGATTATTATCTGTTACTTATATTTTTTGACCTGCAAAGTTTATCGGTTACATTCAAAAAGATAAAGTTATATTTACAAGTGATGTCATCCCAGCCACTCATGTAATCGTTAAAATTGATGTAAGATTGTGTTGATTGTGTTATGTGTATGTAGTACGAGTATGTAGGTACACAACTACACAAGCGTCCGTAGTCCCGATGTGTGTGACACGAGAGCGCAAATAATGACAGACAAGTGCGATTTTATTATATTGCAAACAATACAACACAACAAAACAAATATAATTACTTTTTTAAAATCAAGCTTTCTTTAACTTAAATTAATACGACTGAGATAATTCAATAATTTCTGTTTTTTTTTTTATATCAGTTTTAGTTTAATTAATCGTGTCCAAAAATTTACAACAATTAGATGAGAATCATTTCGGTTACATAAGCTTTCAAACAAATAAACCAACTTTGATCGCAGCTCCTACACAGATGAAAAAATCATAATTGGATTATTTGTTTAGGAGCTACGATCGAAGTTGCAATAATTAGAATATTAGAATGGTTATAGGCTGTATCTATTATGACATAAAGAGGTAGTCAAAACCTATCTGACATGTATATTCTTTATTGGACTAAATAATTTTACAATAGTTATTATAATATAGGTAGTTGTCAAGGGCGAACTTATCTCTAAAAGAGATCTCTTCCAGTCAACCCATATGTATGATTCATTACGGCGAGTGCTATAGGTACTTTTAATTGAAGTTATTTAGTTTTTTTGGGACAAATTTAATAATTTACATAAAAAACCGTTATTTTCAGCTCACATCAAGGAGGCTTTGGAGAATAATTGCGAAAAATGTACTGACAAACAGCGCAGTGGAGCAAGAACTGTTATTGCCCACTTGATCAACAAAGAGAAGGGTTTCTGGGCGGACCTTACCGCTAAATACGATCCAGAGCGCAAATACGTCGTTAAATACGAACAGGAATTGACAGAGATCAAAAAGCAGTGAAGTTGATGTTGCATATAATCAAAAAGCCGTATTTTACCGTTAAGATACAACTGTGATAGAACTTAATTCATTAATGTAAAAAATAGCTACAATTAAACTTTTAATATTCAGTTTGTGATTATCAGAAAATTACATATTCTTAGGGTACATTCATCAATTACAAAAGGTACATAATAATTTTACTATTTTAGCACTAATTGTTGAGATTAAAAAAAGTTTCAGGGTCTCTTCCTGACGTAATATTTTATTTACTTTGCCATATTAAATGTTAATTGTTTAGGATATAAAATGAGATTATAAAATTTTGTCATTTAAATGAGATTTTATTTGACCATTGTCTGTTATCAGTAATCAATGGATGATTTGTCAATAATTTTAATGTAGTGTTAGATAACTTTAATAAATTATTTCATTAATAATATGTTTTTTCTTATCTATACTAATATAATAAAGCTGAAGAGTTTGTTTGTTTGTTTGTTTGTTTGTTTGTTTGTTTGTTTGTTTGTTTGTTTGTTTGTTTGTTTGAACGCGCTAATCTCAGGATCTACTGGACCGATTTGAAAAATTCTTGCAGTGTTGGATAGCCCATTTATCGAGGAAGGCTATAGGCTATATATCATCACGCTAAGACCAATAGGAGCGTAGCACTAATGAAGAATGTTTCAAAATCGGGTGGTCCTATTCCACGGGGACGAAGTCGCGCGCACAAGCTAGTAACTTATATTGAGAATTGATTGATGAGATGTCGTAATAAGGTTTAAAAAATTGGATTACTTTATTTATGTTAGAAATAAGTTTTGTTTACTTGTAGGACTTCTAATATCTACACCTTTAGATTGTTTTCTTTATAATTTAACTATAATAGAAACCTAACCGATAATCGACGGATTAAAATATTTTTGATATTTTTGATAAAGTATAAAATTTTAAAATTTTTGTTTTTTGTTGGGGGTGGAAGCTGAAGGGTTTATGAAAGGTTGAAATTAAAATCTAAATAAGATATTTATAATGTAAAACGATTGCTCTAGTAGTAGGGGCTAAAGTATGGTCGTCGTCGGTTTGATACTCGCTAGGTACGCATTTATGGTTTAGTCTCAGAATACAGAACAGAACAAATCTGTATTCTGAGGTTTTAGTACAAATATGTTTTCTAGTTTTACTGTTTATTCTTCTGTTTCCTTTACGTATATACATATATCATATCATAACAATATGAAATTATTGATTTATGTATAAAGTTTTGGCATAATTATTTAAGCACTTAAATTAATGTTTGTCTTATAAAATATTTTTGCCATTGAGTTTTTGAAATAAAACTTATTTATGAAAAAAAAAATGCTCTTGGTTTGATATTTGTTTTTAAATAATAAATGTTGGTGAATTTATACAAGGAAGAATTTAAAACAATTATTACACAAAGCAAAAAAGGAAGGTTTTTATTAATTGTTTTTATCTTTATCACGGAACGCCTCTGAGAATGGAGTAAACTAGCAATTTGAAAATATGTGTTTCAAATATGAGTTAAAAGAATATATGAAAGGTTTCATCAGTCAGTCATCATCAGTTCAGCCTATTGCAGTCCACTGCTGGACATAGGCCTCCCCAAGTTCGCGCCAGACATCCCGGTTTTCCGCAATCCTCATCCAGCCTACACCGGCAATCTTACGAAGATCGTCGGTCCAACGGGCCGGAGGACGTCCCACACTGCGTTTGCCAAGACGCGGACTCCACTCCAGGACACGTCTGCTCCAACGGCCATCGGTCCTGCGACACAGATGACCAGCCAAAAATGATGAAAAGGTTTGCAAGGAATTAATTATTATTTTTTTATCTTATCTATGTATATACATCTCTCTATCGTACTTCGTCTTTTAGACACTGCATGAGTTCCGTATCCGTACAGTAATTAGATTTTCGTATCATAAGAAATTATAAATTTTAAAATATCGTCATTTTAGAAATAACGATGTACTTTTAGTGTAGTGGTGCTTAACCGTTTAGTGATGAGGGACCATTTGACAAAATGTCTGGTTTGCCACGGACCGCCACATGTTTGGAGGTACAATGTGGAGTACTTTGTTATTTATTACAACTAAATAACTTCGTAGTTGTAGGTAAAAACTGATTATTGAATTTTACAATAAAAAAAATAAATAAAAAAAAACGAAAGACTACATACTATTTAACTTACATTTACATTTAATTTAAATAAATAAAAAATGCAACATGCGTCATGTTAACGGAATATAACGTCAAGGATATCGTTTATTTACTTTATAACCTTAATTATGTAAAAATAAAAACATGATGAGATAAGATTTATGATTAGATTAAGATTTTTTTTAAGTCTTTGAAGTAAACTAAAGTCATAATTTTGCTACTTTCTATAATTTTGTACGTACTACGTATAAATGATATAAAACGTACGTGTCACTGTATCATAATCGCTTCATATATGTAATCATATCAGCCTATTGCAGTCCGCTGCTGGACATAGCTAGACATCCCGGTTTTCCGCAATCCTCACCCAGCCTACACCGGTAATCTTACGTAGATCGTCGGTCCAGCGGGCCGGAGTACGTCCTACACTGCGTTTGCCAATACTTGCTTTGTTAATAGCCTTTAATACCTACTTGGTTTTTTTAATCAATAAATCATGATTAGCTGCTAAAGATAATTTTTATATTATATGTATGTCTCTATATATATAAAAATAAATCGCTGAATGTGTTGCTAAGCGCAAATCTCGAGAGCAGCTGAACCGATTTCACTAATTCTTTTTTTATAATATTCCTTGAAGTACGAGGATGGTTGTTACGGAGAGAAAAATTTAAAAAATTCCCTGAAAAAGTCTAAAAACAACACTTTTATATTCCCATACAAAAGATAAGTAATAATACTTAAGTCAATTTGAACTTTAATACCATACCATGAAGTTTAAGTGTTAGAGGAGGGGTTCCGGGAAGGATAAGTATTTTAAAGAATCGACTGTTAGGCGGTACGAAGTTCGCCGGGTCAGCTAGTTTTATAATTATATAAACTAAAACAAGATAAATTTAATAAAACTACGTTACGTTATAAAAAAATCAAAGCATAGGGTTTATTTGCTTTGTGTAGAAATGTTGGAATGTAGGATTTTATTTGGTGTGTGTAGAACGTAGAAATGTAAATTTAATGCATTCATTTTGTAATCTCTGTTAAAGATCGAACCTTTCAATGCTTTAATAAGAGATTCATTTTTTGTGTAGATCCTTAGGCTGCATTTTAGTGACTTCTATATTTGCTGTAGTACTTACCAATCAAGGCTGAAAGTATCAAATAACAAAAATGTAAATAATCACTTATATTTTTGTCGTTTTGTAGTAGAAATCGAGCCCTGATGCGAAGAAACAAATAACTTCATAAAGAACTGTCTTTTCTTTGTGTTAAAACTTAAAAGTACCAGTACAGGGAACCTAAGTCTAGCGGTTTCCTGTATGAACACATATTTAAGTTACTCGAAGAAGTAAACGCTGAAGTTTTGTGTATAAATGTAATATATGTACCTATGTATATACATACTATGACAAAGTACGAGTACATAGAAGTTTTATATTATAAGTAACTAGCTGACCCGGTGAACTTCGTACCGCCATGGCTTTTTTTTATTTTTTTTTACGAACCTTGCCTTGAAAAAAATTAAAAAAGAATTGTTTATTTCACTACAGCCTACTGTCCTTTCTAAACTTCCTAAAGTTATCCGCGTACGTATAATTCGGTGATTTATTTTCAAATACATAAAAAAGCATATAAAGGAATAAAAAACATTTAATATTGTAAAATTTGTTCGATTGATTGTTGTTAAAATAACACTTAATCACATTTTCAATGTCTCGTCTCTAATTTAGCTATATGTTGACAATAATATATTTTTAACCTTTTCGTTTAACAACTTAACTTAAGCTAATCAACACAAAGTTATTATACTAGCATATCAAAATTTGTTTGGTGAATTACGGTTTTTTTATTCAGCTACTGTAGGTAAATATAATAAACCAAAAAAGGTTATATAAATTACAATTTAATTTTTAAGTAAATATTTATCTTTTGTACCCAGTACATTCTTAGGTAGTACCCAGTGGCGTAGCTACTAAGGGGCAAGGCGGGGCGGTGCCCCGGGGCCCTCAAGCTCAGGGGGCCCCTCGGACTCTGACTTACAAACTATAAATTTAACTAATGAAAATTTCTCATACATTCGGAATAAAAATAAACCAGATTCCATGAACGCGAAATTAATAATGATAACGTATATGAAAAATTACACAGGAATTTCCAACAAGTCTCAAACATCTTTGTTTGAAACTTGGAGGTAACGTCCCTGTCTCCAGCGTGTTTCAAAAGCACGCGCTTGATGCAAGGCGGGACCTATGAGAAACACTCGACGGAAAAAAAAACATTTTGAAGAATTATCTTCAGATTATCGATTGCAAAAAAAATTACTTTTTTAATAATGTACGATAATATGTAATCTACGCTGCCCCAAATACTATGTGACTCCGAGTTGTTCCAACTGGAACTCCAAATTCTAAAACTTCGATTCGATTCGCTGGAAACTACTAGCGACGTGGACGAGATGACCGACAACGTGGTGAAGACGGTGTGTATGTTGCAGGGATATTAAAAAAGCCGTGATATTGAAATTTCTCTAGTGCCATTATAATTGCACTGATTTATTGTCAATCGCTTGCATTACTTACAATTTAACGGCTAGTTTCAGTGACATTATAATTTCACTAGACCGATACAGTGACAGTGAAATTATAAGGCATATCTAATTTCAATATTAGACTGTTTATTTTTGTCACAGAAACAAAAAAAAAAAAAAATAACCCTAACCTATCTAATTTCAATATTAGACTACGAATCTGTCGTTATTGACAATAATCAGTGTAATTATAATTTCACTAGTGAAATTATAATATAACGTCTTTGACTAAATCCCTGCGACATGTAAACTGGATCGCAGATATTTTCTGACGACGAAGTCAACGAAGCAGTACAAACTTTCTCCCGAGTCCTTGGATCTGATGCGGCGGAGGTGCGAGTTGCCCGCTGCTCAAGCAGCTTCAGCAGAACAGAAGGCTCTCCAAGAGGATACGAAAACTTGTACGCAGAGACTTCCGCTGCTCAAATACGAGAGAGATTACTATTCTTATTGAGCAGAATATGGGGTTAAAAGTTTTCCAAAGACCATTGGGGTGAAGCCTTCTTGCGAAGCTCAAAACAGCGGATGGCAGAACCGTTTGCTCTCGCACTCAGATCTGAGAAGAGGTCGAGAAATTTTGTGGACAGCTGTACTCGTCGAGCGCACGCAAGCCTGAGACTTGGGACACTGAAGATCCGTGTGCACAATTGTTGAGCTATTATTCGGAAGACATCCCGAACATTGAAGCAGATGAGATTAGTGCGGCGCTCGGGCAACTTAAAAACGGAAGGGCTCTGGGGGATGACGGAGTTAGGACTGAGCTCCTTGAAGCCGCAGGGTGACCTGTCCTAAAAGCCTTGGCGAGACTCTTTAACGCCGTTATCTACCGATACCACACCGGAGGCGAGTTCCAGGAGTGTGGTGGTACTGTTTTTTAAGAGAGGCGATAAGTCTCTGTTAAAGAATTACAGACCGATCCCACTTCTGAGCTGCGTCTATAAGCTGTTTTCGAGGTTTGTTACAAATCGTCTCACAAGAAGACCTGACGAATTCCAACCACCGGAGCAGGCTAGGTTTCGAAATGGCTACAGCACCGTAAACCACATCCATACTGTTCGGCAGATTATACAAAAGACAGAAGAATATAATCAACCGCTATGTATGGCGAAACCTGGGCTGTCCTGGACTCTCTGCAGATATTTCACATCTACAGGCAATACATCGAGGTACTGAGATGTATGTATGATGCGGCAACGATGACCGTTCACATCCAAGACCAGAGAACAAGACTCCATTTTCCTCCGGCGTGGGGTAAGACCGGGAGATGTAATACCCCCTAAACTGTTTACCACTGCGCTGGAGGATGTCTTTAAGACCTTCGATTGGGGGGAACGAGGCGTCAACGTCAACGTCGAATCCATCTATAACCTTCGTTTCGCCAACGATATCGTTATCTTTGCGGAGACCTTGGATGAGCTAGGCCAAATGCTGACCGGCCTAAACGAGTCCTTCCGACGAGTCGGTCTCGGTATGAACTTGGAGAAAACCAAAGTAATACTTAATAACCAAGTCATATCGATCGATGGTACCCTTCTCGCCGCACTAGGCCGCAACAACTACGAGAAGGAGGCCGATAGGAGGATTCGGTTAGGCTGGGTGGCGTTTGGCAGGCCTCGTCGAGTTTTCACTTCGAAGATTCCGCATTACTTGAAGACAAAAGTCTCCGAGCAATGCGTCCTGCCTGTGTAATATACGGAGCCGAGACGTGGACACTGACAAAGAGACTGGTCCACAAGTCGCTCAACGTGTAATGGAACGGGCTAATGCTTAGGGTTTCTCTCAAGGATAGGATAAATGAGACTATCCGCAAGAGTACGAAAGTAAGCGACATAGCCCACGGATTTAGCAAGTTAAAGTGGCAGTGGGCTGGTCACCTGTGTTGCAGGACCGACGGCCGTTGGAGCAGACGTATCCTGGAGTGCAGACCACGTCTTGGCAAGCGCAGTGTGGAACTTCCTCCAGCCCGTTGGATCGACAATCTACATAATTTGTAATTATACCGGGGTAGGCTGGATGAGGATTGCGGAAAATCGGGATGTCTGGCGTCTTGGGGAGGCCTATGTCCAGCAGTGGACTACAATAAGACTGACTGACTGACTGACTGACCCAAAGGGTGCTCAACGGGATCATATTAACGTACCTCCGCTTTCTGAATACTGTTACAGGACTCTACTGTACTGTTTGGAACGGTAACAGGTAGATATTTTCTTTTATTTTCATAAAATAGTTTTAATTTGTTTATTAAAATAAGTTAAATTTGTATTTTACGAAGTCGACTGTACTACGAAAAATTTGGTGTATGTCGAATTCGGAACAGGACGAATACAGAACGAACGATTTTAAATAGTTTAGTTGGGGCCCTCGTTTATATTTTGCCCCAGGGCCTTTGGTTGCCTAGCTACGCCACTGGTAGTACCTACAAAGTACATGGAATGCAAAGTTTAAGGTTTGAATATTATTAAGATCAGGGCTCTCCAAACCTGATACAATCTAGGCCAATGTAAAATACTAATTAGATTGGTGGGCTCTAGATATAAGAACTTGTTTTTAAAAGACATAGGTATGAAATAAAAAAAATTTGAGCATCAACCTTTGTCACATAGATTGCGGACGCACTTACTCTTATTCGACAGGGTAAACCCTTATTTTGTCAGTGTTTTTCATGTTTGTACTTGATTCAAACGGGCCGTGAGAATATAAAAAGCGAACCGCGCTTGGGATAGATAATCCTCTATTTATATGTAGTACCTGGGTGACCGAGCCTAGCTCGGTATTTTCATTTTTTTTTTGTTTTTTTTTTCTCAGTATTTTTTTATTTTAATTTTATTTAAATAATAAATCACGAGTGAAATTAAAAAAAAAAGACAAAAAATTTATTTGGAGACTGAGATTCGAACTCGGGTCAACACGATTTGACACCCGCCGATTTCCTAATTACGCCATTACAGCTATGATCACAGAAGTGAAATTAAGCTTCGTATTGTAATGATATTTTTTCATTGCCTAAAAACAGGGATAAAACGACATTTTTTTAAAATGAATCCTAGCTAGATTAATTTTTCGCCCCCGAAATCCCCTGCATACTAAATTTCAGCCGATTCCGAGATTCAGAAAATATATATATATGTATACAAGAATTGCTCGTTTAATAGTATAATAATAATATAAGATATGTAAATTAGTTATACAGGATGTCCCGCGATAAAGTGCAACCCCGAAAGAGGGTGAAACTAGACCATAAATTATCGACAAAAAACATAGAAAAAACTTTTTTTTTAAAATATTTTATTTCTTATTGACGAATTAAGATTTTTATATCTTACGTAGACTCTATGTACAAAAAATGATGATTTCTTCCAAAGTAGTGGGTCGATTACTTTCAAATAAAATAAAATATTACGCCACGTACTTGGCGGTAAGGATAAAATAACAATTAGCTCGCAAAAAAGTGGCATTATGTCTTTAACTATGCTTCTTGTAAAAAAAAATCCATTTTTTACCGTTTAAACCTTCCCTCAACATTCACAAACATTTCAAGATCAAAATTAGCTAAATCGGTCAAGTCATTCTCGAGTTTTAGCGAGACTAACGAACAGCAATTGCTTTTTATTTAATTAATTTGAATTATATAAAAAATAAATAATCTGAACAGTAATTTAACAATTTTTGTTGTAACTTTTTTTTTTCAAATAGTAAATGTTGTGTTATTAGCCGTCTCTTTGGAAACTACATATTTCGTAGTATTTGTATTATGTACGAGTACATACTAAGAAATACTGTGGCGGAGGTAGCTTTATATTTACTGTAATAATATTATAAGTACCTAAACAAACATTTTCCTTATGGCGAAAGATAATATTTTCGAAGGTTACAAAAGCCATCTTAAATTATATGCTCGACTTATTACACAGGTGAAATAATTACTGATTCAAAAAGGTCGTAATGTGATGTGAATTATCTGTTTATGTTTACATAAATTCTATGCTCAAGCGTACCTACTACATATAAATAAACTATAATTAACTGACATCTCTAAGACAGATTTGATAATCTAGTTACTATTTTATTGAAATAAACTGTTGGAAATTATGGAATAATGTAGCAGAAGGATCAGAGCTTAATCCACCACGGAGATCTAATGCAGGCTGGCGGATATATTCCCTACTATGAGTAACGATCGCTATCAGGTGTACATGATAACAACCGGGACCGACGGCTTAACGTGCTCCCCGAGGCACGGTGGGGAGACCCACAAGGATGCACAAACATCCAGGCAAACATCTGTATGGCCAATACAAATGTTTGTCATATGCGGGGTTCGAACCCTCAACCGCTATTGCAACAGCCACAAACCAGTGCTGTAACTGTTGCGATAACGCGGCGTCAAAATGCGGTGTGAAAATATTAAAATGTAGATATAATATATTACAAAAACAATCCGCTGTGTGGTTACGGCAGTAAAGAATATAGCCACCCCCTCTCTTCCCGTGGGTGTCGTAAGAGGCGACTAAGGGATAACACAGTTCCACTACCACCTTGGAACTTAAAAAGCCGACCGATAGCGAGATAACCCTCCAACTGCTGCCTTTCAAATACACAGGCCGAAGACGGGCAGCAGCGTCTTCGGTGCGACAAAGCCAGCCCTGCAGTCACCAACCCACCTGCCCAGCGTTGTGACTATGGGCAACACACATGAGTTCATGCCATTTTTGGCGCGAACTTGTGGAGGCCTATGCCCAGCAGTGAACCGCGGCTGAAGTGATGAGTGACAAAAACAAAAAATAAAAAAATAAATAGGCGTTAAACATTAAAATGAAATCTCCTTAGTCGTTCACTCTTGACAGAGTGGTCGTGTCTGTTTTTTTACTTTTATTTTTTATTTTTTTATGTTCGGCAAACAAGCGTACGGCTCACCTGATGGTAAGCGACTACCGTAGCCTATAGACGCTTGCAACACCAGAAGCATCGCAAGCGCGTTGCCGACCCAACCCCTAATTCCCCCCAGGAGCTCTGGGCACTGTTCTCACCAACAGGAACATAATACTGCTTGAAAACAGTATTATTGATGTTTTAGTTGATGATGATTCATTGGCCAAAGCCGCTGTAGGCCTGAATAAGTAATGTTTTTTTTAACCGACTTCAAAAAAGGAGGAGGTTACTGAATTCGACCGTATATATGTTTTTATTTTTATTTTTATGTATGTTCGGGCATAACTTCGTCGTTTATGAACCGATTTTGATAATTCTTTTTTGTTGGAAAGGAGATATCCCAACTTAGGTACCATGATAAGGAAACCAGGATCTGATGATGGAATCCAGAGAAATCGAAGGGAACACTCAAAAATCGTAGTGACAACTAGTGCATTTGTTAATTTTTTTCGTCTGCTTACGTATTACTTGTCGATGTAATTGAAGTCGGTTTTTTTTCGTTTGCGAGCAAACACAATTATTTGACGACTGCTCCGGTGTAATGGCGCGTGCCCGTATCGGCGGCGCCTAAAGACTGACGGTCGCGGTTTCGATTCCCGCTCGGAGTAGATATTTGTGTTTATACAAATATTTATTTCCGGTCTGGTTGTTAATCCTCGTGGCTCTCCCCACCATGCCTCAGAAGGCATGTTAAGCTGACGGTCTCGGTTGCTATCATGTACACCTGATAGCGATTTTTACTCATAGTAGGGTATTCCCTACTGGGAATATGGTGGATATATTTATCCACAATGCTCATGCGCTATGCCTAGCAGTGGTATATTAGTATGTACAGGCTGAAGCGAAGTGAAGTAATTTTTTTAATTAGCCATGGTCTTAGATTAGATATTAGTCATGTGACAAAAATTTAGGGTTACCACTGCCAAAAAGATTTGAAAGGGAGATTGTCTTCACGCCAAAATTATATCATAACGTTATAACGAAACAACTTTGTATCATAATGTATTTGAAACAAACATGTATGTAGTAGAGACAAAAAAAATTGGAAGTGTCTCTGTAACTCTCCCTGTAGAGACAAAGGAAGACGCCCGAGATTTTTACGAATGTCATACTGCATCATACTTTCTGTGGTGTACCTTTATACGTTTTTTTCCATTTTACTCTTTACTCTTTTAAATTGACTGACGTGGACTACTTGACGTTACTTACAATCTGTAATAATACCGAATCTAAAGTAAGTGCTATTAAGAACACTGTGACACAAAGTATAGAATATACTATATTATCTATATTATAGTGTATTCATATAAAAATATCATAATGAATTTATAACTCATAAATTTTTGCTTTTATAGTAACAAAGTAATTATGATTTGCGGACGAAGAAAATTTACATTTGTTATAATTATCTATACTAATATATAAAGCTGAAGAGTTTGTTTGTTTGTTTGTTTGTTTGAACGCGGTAATCTCTGGAACTACTGAGTACTGGGCCGATTTTAAAAATTCTTTCAGTGTTAGATAGCCCATTTATCGAGGAAGGCTATAGGCTATGTGTCATCAGGCTAAGACCAATAGGAGCAGAGTCCACGCCGACGAAGTCGCGCGCAGAAGCTAGTTTACGATAAAGATGATAAAGATTTCTAGACTTAGTGACGATGCATTTCATGCAAGATCTTATAAAATTTATTAAAAACACGTTTTTTTACAGATTAACTTCACAATTTGTTGCCGATTCTTCTCTGCTGAATCTACATTCCTAATCCGCGATGACTTCACTTTCAGTCAGTTAGTCCGTTTAGTCTATTAAAGTCCGCTGCTGGACAGAGGCCTCCTCAAGTTCACGCTAGACTCCCCGGTTTTCCGCAATCCTTATCTAGCCTACACCGGCAATCTTACGCAGATCGTCGGTCCAGCGGGTCGGAGGACGTACCACACTGCATTTGCCAACACGCGGCCTCCACTCCAGGATACGTCTGCTCCAACGGCCATCGGTCCTGCGATACAGGTGACCAGCCCTCTAACACTTCCACTTTCTAATTCTGTGGGCTATGTCGGTTACTTTTGTTCTCTTGCGGATAGGCTCATTTCTAATCCTATCTTTGAGATAAACACCAAGCATAGTATTATTTACCGTTGAATAGAATAAAAATCCCATCTATCCCATATATCTCAGATTTACACGAGAGGTCCCACTTGAAATTACCTGTTTCTTCCGAATTCGTTACAAATAACTTACTGACTATAACTGCTATATTTTTACATATTTTATTACGTAAAAGTGTCGCCAGACAATAATGACTGATGAATCCTTCTCTATGAAATAAAATCATATTATTCCTAATTTAAAATTCATACATAAATTTCATATTTATAAATACGCTGGTGAATTACCTTTGTAATAATAATCTAAAGTTCTAAAGTCATTTCGCTCTAGGAGTGTTTGAGCATTTAATATAATTCTCTATATTTTAGCTAAGCACTTATATTTTAATTGAGTACATAATACTGAAATAAAGGAAATCGGATCAAAAGGTCTAGGTTGAATTCGGCGTATTCTAAATTTAAAATATTACTCACGTTACTGGCAGATATAGCTTACTTTGTGACATCCCCGATTTAAATAGTATTTTTCAAGAATCGTGAATTTATTATAGTGAAATTGAATACCTATAAAAGTTCTTCTTCTACTAGACATATGCCGTTTTTTTACTTATGAAGGTAACTTACTTATTACCGTCTGAAACGACAACGTTTAATACACACTTCTATTCCTCAGCCGTTATCGGTTTTGTAACCCATTCTCTTCTTCTATTACAAATCACTTTTCGACATCGATGAACTTTAACTGAAAAAAAATAATATTGTTTTGTTATTAAACGCACTGCGCAGTCTATCTTCGAAGTGTTTGTATGTCGTGACCTCATGTTTCCGCTCTTGTCACCGATTCGCAGTTTCCGTTCGCTGAAGGAGGGATAGAGCAGCCAGTGCTTCGATAAACAGAGTTTCAGATCTCTTCTCTCCTCGACTAAGGGACATTAAGACTTGTTGGAAGTGCTCTTTGCTTAAGATCACCGACATTTTGTTGTGAGTCGGATTACTACAGTCAAATCAAGATGTGTCTCTTGCCGCATCTTGATTTGACTGTAGTAATCCGACTGTACTTCGTTATGATGAATTTTGGCTTTTTATTCAGACGGAAAGCCACGCCGTTCGAATAAGGCAAAATGTTGGACGACACTTTGACAAAGTGTGGTGAGGTATAGACGCCAGCGATGCAGGAACAACACGATGAACGAACAGGGAGGAGGACTTAAAAAAGGACAGAGTCTTAGTGAACCCGGGACTTTCAACACAAGGCACAGCAAGGACACGTGCAGGAACTAAACATTAGAGACTAGCTTACCAGAAAAGCACGCACAATAGTACGCTACTAGTTCCTTTCCTCTTTTTGCAAGTGTTAGGCCTCATTTGCGGAGACGCGGGGCGTTGTGCGTAGCGTATGGCGTGGCGGAACGCACTAAATTCAAATGTAGGGCGTTGGATGAGTGCGTTTACGGAGAAGCGATTTTACTCGCGTTCATATTTATACATTTTGACACACGCGACGCTACGCCATACGCTACGCGCAACGCCCCGCGTCTCCTTAAATGAGGCCTTAGCCAGGAAGGTATTACGTATAACTTTAACTGAGGTCAGCGCCATCTAGTGACGAGTGCGTTACTTAACACTTTCATATTTTATTTTATAAACTTGTTACATCATTAAATATAATTATAAAAATAAGTCCCCCAGCCGCGTCTTTCTGTCCTCCTGTCTGTCTGTCCTCCTGTCTGTCTGAACGCGATAAACTCGAAAACTACTGAACGGATTTTTACAAAGTTTTTAACAATAGAAAGAGTGATTCTTGAGGAAGGTTTAGGTATATAATTTATTGTGCTTTTATGTAAATTACCAGAAATACGGCGATAAATGTTGAAGAGGTCGCAAAAAAAATCACCAACGGGGACCTTTCCTCGCGAACGCCGCGTAAACTAGCAAAGATATAGTTAAGTAATGTACTACCGAATTCAAAATCTATAAAAATGCTACAAAAAAGTCCGCGACAGCATATCTCTATCACTTACGGTTGACTTACAATAACCACTTTTATGTTCAAAATTGTAATTAAAAACATTACGTTATTTTCAAAGCTATTTTCTTTAGTTCAGTATTAATCCTTATCCAAATAAATATGTTAGTTAGCTTGAGAATTTAATTCAGATTAAAATTGCCCTTTACACTATATCAATCAGATGAATAGTTTTTGAGATATCGTCGTTAGAAGTAATTATTAAAAATAATTAATGCACAACGAAGTGGGCACGGGTCGGCTAGTTAAATATAAATATTGCTATTTGCTACAAGTTGTAATGTAATAAAATCTATAATTATTTACTCGTATAAGCAGACACTAGAGTAGGTACAATTTTTTATAGAAATAATGAATACTACAAGTATTTTTTGAAATACCGAAAAGTAAACACTGAACATTAAATTTTTACAATTTTCTCTTTATAAAAAATAAGTAAATATTAAGCGTAGAGAAAGAAGTTCTTAAAATACAGTATAGACTACTATTTAGTATGTATTCTAAATCGAAACTGGCCTCTACGAAAACAGACTCTACTTTATCGGACGTATTCTACGAAATAAGAGCAACTTATGAGGAAAATAGAGCACTTATTTAAAGTTTTGTTATTTAATTTGCTATAAACGTTTCCATTATGCCTTCCTGTTTCTTAAGTCTAAAATGAATTAATGTGCAACGTAAGGTAAACAATATTTCTGCTTAAAGAAGTCAGAACCTTGCCCCTTGGTCTTTAGTTAGGTGTCAAGTGTCGTATGCATACGTCACTCGGAAAATTATAATATACTTGCCGACCTGTACCCACTTCGTTGAGCGTTAATAATAATTAATTATTTGCATCACAAAAATAATAATTTTTGCATGACAAAATATATAAATATAATTAATTATAGTAAAGTTTTCATCTCACTCGCATTTTCCGACTTTATTTACATATACTATTATTTTTCACTTAATTTTTTGTTCAATAACAATAAAATATAGCCTATGTCACTCCTGAATAGTGTAGCTTTCTGTTAGTGAAAGACCATGATCGGATAAGTATTTGCAAAGATTACCGCCTACAAACAAACAAAGTTAGAAACTTTATCTCTTTATAATATTAGTATAGATTTCACAGGTAATTTAAGTACCATTTAGGTTTTGTACGTTCCCTACACATCGGTGTATAAAATCTTATACATGCAGCCAGTTAATCAGTAACTAACTTTATATCGAAGATAGCAGATCTTAGCCAGGTAGGCGACATTAAAGCCTATTTTATAAGCAGGCTTACTTAGTTAAACACAGTTAAAAATTTAGGTGTTTCAAAACCAAAATTTTTTCATATTTATTTTGTATCATGTGGTATTTTTAATTGAGCCCTCATAAATTATCTCTTTGTTTTTCATTCGGAGGAATTAAATAGGATACCATATTTTATTATTTTATTTATATAGTATTTTATTTTTTTATACTATGTTCATCTTAAGATGGAAAGTTCCACCTTAGAACATAGTTATTATAAAAAATATTAACTGATATTTTACAGTTACATATTAAAATATTAGAACAGTGTTTTTTATTATAGACGTTTCGCGAAAAGATGGTCTTTTTAACCGACTTCCAAAAAAGGAGGAGGTTCTCAATTCGACTGTATTTTTTTTTAATGTATGTTAGCTCAGAACTTTTGACTGGGTGGACCGATTTCGATGAATTTTGTTTTATATGAAAGGTTTTGCGTGTCATATGATCCCATTTAAATTTAATTGAGATCTGACAAGTACTTTCAGAGTTATATCTAATAATGCGTATTTACTTGACAACTTTTTCGTCGACCTACGTTGTATTAAACCGCATAACTTTTTACTGTTGTACCGATTTTGATGATTCTTACTTTAATCGAAAGCTAATACTTGTCAGGTAGTCCTGTTTAAATTAGATCGAGATTTGATTACAACTTTTTGAGTAATCTTTTATAGCGCGTATTTACTTGACTACTTTTTCGTCTTAATACGTTGTATTACTTGTCTATGTAATTGAAGTCGGTTTTTTTTTTCGTTTGCGAGCAAACACAATTATTATTATAACGCAGTGTCCATTTCAATCGGTGTAGTTTAAGGTGAAAACCTTTTGTCTTTGTGTTTATTTTTATGATAAGTTATATTTTACCTAAATGAAAAATGTTTTAAATATTTAAATATTTTTATCACTTAATCTAAGTATAAAAACTTAAACACAATTTCAAATATTATTAAAAAATAGAAGATATAATATGTATATAGAATAGAAAAGGCATACGTTTTGTGTATATATATTTTTTTGTCTCATTGGAATATCAACGTTGTAACAATTTGTATTTGAGATAAAAGGTGGTAAAAGGAGGTAAAAATAGGTGGACACCTAGATAATAATTTTTGTGAAAATTGTATTTAAGTAAAAGTAAATAAATAAAGAGTAAATAAAAAATAAAAGCAATTTTACAACAAATCATTCCATAATATATTTTTGCAATAGATTTTTGACTAGTTTATTCTATTTTCTTGTCGATTCTTTGGTAGAATTAAATTTATTAATTTACCTATAACTTATTATAAGTTATTTTTATTTAATGGAGACAATTGTGAAAATTATACGAAAGAAAACATTTATTTGTTTTCAGTTAACGCACCAAAGTAATAACCATGAAGACAATCTTGTGCCTGTGTGCATTAGTCGCCATCGCCTTCGCTCAAAAATACACTGACAAATATGATAAAATCGATGTTGATGAATTAATTTCCAATCGCCGTCTTCTTAATCCGTATATTAAATGTGTTTTGGATGAAGGAAAGTGCTCTGCTGATGGAAGGGAATTAAAATGTATGTATTTAACTTTTTGTATTCTAGAACTACACAAGTATAGGTAATAAAAAGACTTAAGCTAGAACTAATTTGTTTAGCAATGTTTCATAAAATTGTAGATGTACGTATGTAGGCTGTACTGAATTTTAAAAGCATGCAAAAGTTTTTTAAGCATATATTTTTCTTCTATTAACTGATTTGGATGTTAATACACAACTAAAACAAATGATCTGATATGAATTTCTATTCATTAAGAAATGTGTGTTGTATACTTGGTCAATATCTGGTCAATATACTGGTCATAGGGCTATTTACTAGATAGAAAATAATGATATGTCATTACTTCTTGGAAACATAAATTGAATCAACACATGAGCGTAGAACATAACCAGTTTAATAATATAGCTTAAGAAATAGAAACAGTAGTAACCAAAATATGGCAGGTGAATATCAGGCCAAGCACTACTGCTTTTCAAACTGATGAAGTTTAAATATTTATTTCATCCCTTGTGGTGAAGAAATATGTTGTAGAAGACTATGAATATCTTGAAATAAATATTGCGATTTGTATATGCACAATTGTGTTGCATTTTCATCATCATTCAACTCTCGTGAGAATCAATAATGTACTAGTATCCCGTTGCTTTCTACATCGCGGTACTACAGACTCAATGTCCGTAGAAATCTGTCAGTGAACCAATTCGAAACATATTTTTCCTGCGCTTCACTACAGTACTGATAGCTACCGCTGCCCTCCATCAGGATCCAGGTACTACGTCCCTGTGGCTCGCTTCCTCCGCTGGTTGGACCGTACCGACAATTGTTGTCTCCGCTCTTTTCCACCGTTGAGGTCTTCACCCTTAACTATGGGCACGGCCTCCGCGATATACTCCGCAGAACTGGGTCCCTGCTGAACTTCGCCATCTACACACGCTGGCCTGTTGAAGTGTAAGATGCCCACCCCCGCGACAAGGACGCGCCAGACAGGAATTGCTCAAGTGAAGCGCAGAGACGCTCTACTCTCCCAGGAGCCCGGTTAATGGATGTGTATGTACCCACACCCAAAGGCAGGTGGAGGGCAGATGTAAGGCAAGCGGTCACGCGGTCGATCACCTACGCGTTGGACAGACCTCATCAAAGCTGCAACACAGACCTCCATAGCCCAGAGTTCTCGAAACGCTGAAAACCGCATCAAGTGGAGGCGTATAGCGGGGCCTGCTTTAGCCAATGAATCATCATCAACCACGACCACTCTGTCAAGAGTGAACGACTAAAGGAGAGATATATCCACAATGTATATTTACAGTGGAGAAATGTGACGTATAGAATTCCGATCCTTTTCTTTAACAACAGAACAGTTTTTTTTACCCGCAAAAAGTATAGGTAGTACGTTTATTTTTTACAGATAGAACGTTATAGCAGAGCTAAAATAGTGTAATCATCAAATTTATTTTTAAAACGTCTTAGATGACTCATTATTCTTTCTTTATTACATATTTCGTTATTATAATTTTAGATCATTAGGATTTTATGTCGATAACTTGTTTATTACAATCATAAAGTACAACATTGTCACCGTTGTATAATTATTATTTGTAAGACAAATTTTTATTCTAGGATGTGAAATGGTTACCACAATCCAGCAAACATCTATACTAATATAATAAAGCTGAAGAGTTTGTTTGTTTGTTTGTTTGTTTGTTTGTTTGTTTGTTTGTTTTTTTGTTTGTTTGAACGCGCTAATCTTAGGATCTACTGGTCTGATTTTAAAAATTCTTTCAGTGTTCGATAGCCCATTTATCGAGGAAGGCTATAGGCTATATATCATTACGCTAAGACTAATAGGAGCGGAGTCCACGCCGACGAAGTCGCGCGCAGAAGCTAGTAGCGTATACTTCTCTGAACAGCAGACAGTTATGAAAATATTTTTTTTTTACCCCCCTACGCAAAAAGAGGGGTGTTATAAGTTTTACGTGTCTGTCTGTCTGTCTGTCTGTGGCTCCGTAGCTCGCGAACGGATGAAGCGATTTTAATTAAAAAAATTTTTGTACATATAAAAGGTGAGTTTCGGGCAAATGTTTTTAGACATGTTTGATGAAAATCGGTTGAGTCGTTTAAAAGTTGTGGGGAGTGAAAGTAATGAAAGGGAAGAATAACCAAATGTCTGCAAATATAATCGAGCGGGGTCTCAAATGAAAGCGCATCACGTGCACCTTACAAAATAATATGTTCAATGAAAATCGGTTGGCCCTGAAAATACTCTGGGGGTAATAGTGGGGAAAATACCCAATATCTGCAAATATATGTAGTGGGAGGAAAGTTAGGATGGAAATCCGATGTAATCTTTACCTTAAATATAAATTTGAAAAATTTCGACAAGAATCTATGTATTAACAACTTAACAAAATCTACATTATAATAATTGTGTACCTATAAAAAGTATAAAAAAAAAATTAAAAAAAAAAACGCCGACATAATAATGTGAACAAAAATACATCACGTTGGGGGACCACTCCAAACCACCTCCACCTCCAACGCATGAAAAAATTAAATAATAGTAGGTAGGTAATAAATAAGTAGGAGCGGTCCCCCAACGCGATGTATTTTTTTAGAATTATTAATACTCGTACATACTTAGGTACTTTAAGATTCAGTTCCTTTCATTATTTTTTACTTTTTAAAGGGAACTCAGGTTATTGTGTCGGTTTTTTTTTACATTATTAATTTAATTTTTTAAATAAACAAATTGATACCGTTTGAATTTCTACAGTGCCCGGCCATAAATAACGCACATCGACCTTTGGAAAGCTTTGGAAGCACATAATACACGCACCTAACCTTATAACGGACATGACGTGTAGACACTGTCATGCTAATTCTGAAACTGTTCAACACATAACGTCTCTTTCTAAAGGTCGATGTGCATTATTTAGGATCGGATACTGTAAATGACTATTTATAGTAGGTATATACAAAATCGACGCAGGCTTTACTTATTGTTGGGCCATCTGTAAGTTTTATAAGAACTGGCTGTCCAGCCAATCGGCTGTTTTAACTACCTACATACATAGAAAACTATGACATTCATACAATACTGAGAAAAATGTATAGGTAGGGATCCCTAGTACATTTTTTTCACCTGATTAGTAACAAGCTAATTTTCCGAGAGTAGCTTTATTTTGATGAGACGAACAAAAAATTCCTCTACGAAAACTCTTGATTGTGGTAGCTAACAGAGATAGCAGGGGGTAGAGCAGCAGTGAGCGTAGGACCGGGATAACGTACCACGCAATTTGTAGGACAATATTTTACTATTAAATTGTATAGATATTAACTAACTAAAAGAAAAAAGAAATCAGAAAATAAAATCCAGGTCATCAATTTGATGACCTCGTAAGGTCATCAAAAATTATTCCTTACCAGCTGATTTTTTTTTCTCCCAGATTTTTATCACAAGATTTAGATCTTTTATGATTTCTAGATGGAGACACTATTAAGATATATCATATTCATTTGAAAAATCACCTTTGAATCGTATTTCAATGGACTGGACTGTAACAAACAAACGATCGAATCATAAACCCGATTTCATGGATCATTTCTATACTAGCACTATAAAGCTGAAGAGTTTGTTTGTTTGTTTGAACGCGCTAATCTCAGGAACTACTGGTTCGATTTCAAAAATTCTTTTAGTGTTAGATAGCCCATTTATTGAGGAAGGCTACATATAGGCTGTACATCAACACGCCAAGACCAATAGGAGCGGAGCACAAACGAAGAATGAAAAAAACGGTTTTATTTAGCTTGACCAGTTTATTTATTTGTTTGTGTAGTATTTGTTTGGGTCAATTTTAGTAATTGTAATTTTACTCCCTTTCTGATGACAGATTGATCTGATATTTGGTACGCATTCTTAATCTTGATGACAATACAACGTAATATATTCCTTATAATTGTAAATCCAAGATGGCCGCCGATACAAAATGGCAGATCACATATTACTTCACAACAACCTCAATATGGGTATTAAATGAAAGGGATTTATTGGTAGAATGGAGCTCACTATGTAAAATCCAAGATGGCCGCCGCCACAAAATGACGGATTACATATTTTCCACAAATACCTCAATGAGTTATCAAGTGAAAGGGCTTGATGGGTAGAATAGAGATCACTATGAAAAATCCAAGATGGCCGCCGACACAAAATGGCGGATTACATATTTTTCACAAATACCTCAATTTGGGTATCAAATGAAAGGGCTTGATTGGTAAAATAGAGATCACTATGAAAAATCCAAATGGCCGCCGCCAAAAAATGGCGGATTAGATATTTTACACAAATACCTCAATATGGGTATCGAATGAAAGGGCTTGATTGGTAGAATAGGGCTCACTATTGAACTCAATAGAATGAAAAGTATCAACTAACAACAAAACTAAAAACTTGAAAATAAATTAAACTATTTTTTTTAAATATTTAACTAATTTTTTTAGCTTCTAGAACATATTCAAATTTAAATTCAAAATATTTTATTCAGCATAAAATTATTACGATTTCTTACTGAACGTCATGAGTCTACTACCAGTTGGGAAAGAAGAAGCCTCTGACCTGAGAAGAACTGGCAGAAGAAACTCAACGGGACTAATATAATTTTTTTGGTATCGTAATGTTTTTTTTCCAAATCAGATTGAAATTAACAATAATTTTATAGGTTAAAATAGCCTGGCGGCGATCACATCATTCCCACGGCATAATGTCTTCTAGGAAATCGTTAATCGAATAATATCCTTTAGTAAACACACGTTCTTTCACATATTTTTTTAAAATTTGGCAAAAGAAGCTTTTTGAACGTTTTCTGGTAGCCTGTTGTATAAGCGTATACATTGTCCATAGAAGGAATTACTGACTCGGCGTAAGCGAGTTACAGGCATTACAAGATTATGTTTGTTCCTAATATTAATGCTATGCATGTCGCAATTCCTGGGAAATTCGTGTATACTTTTAAGAACATACATAACATTTTCGTACATATTGAGAAGCAACAGTCAATATTTTTATTTCTTTAAACTTATTTCTTAATGATACTCTAGGGCCTAAACTATAAATTGCACGAATAGCTCTTTTCTGCTGGACAAAAATAGTATTAACGGTAGCTGCATTTCCCCATAATAAGATTCCATAGGAAATGATACTATGAAAATAACTAAAATATACTACGCGAGCTGTATCTACGTCAGTAATAAGTCTAATTTTTTTTACCGCGAACGCTGCAGTGCTGAGCATATTCGCTATCCCCTCAATATGAAGATCACACTGCAATTTAGAATCTTTAGTTAAAAATTAAACCTAGGGATTTAGTGGACTTTACCGATTTTAGCATTTCCCCTCCTAATTCTACACCATTATCAACAAGTTTAACATGTGTCGTGAATTTTATTAATTTTGTTTTTTTTCTTATTTAATAATAAATTATTTGAATCAAACCAATAGACAACCTTTGAGAGAGCATCGTTTACATCGTCGTACATAAGTAAATTACTTTCACCTTAAAAATAAGTGAAGTGTCATCAGCGAACAATACTATCTCATGCTTGTCCTGTACAAAAAATGGCAAATCATTTAGGTAAATAAGGAAGAGAAATGGGCCAAGAATAGAGCCTTGTGGAACCCCCACATCCAGAGAAGCTCCAGGAGATCTCTTGACATTTACATCAACCATCTGTATTCTATTACTCAAATAGGAATTCAGGAGGTTGAGTGCCTTATTTCTAATCCCATAATGATGCAGTTTCCTGATCAACGTCTCATGATGCACACAATCAAAGGCCTTGGATAACTCACAGATTATCTCAAGAGCATCCTGCGACCTCTCCCATGGCCCATGCCTCAAAAATATTTTTAATTAGCTCAACACTAGCATATGCTGTGGAGCGACCTTCCGTAAAACCAAACTGTTTCTTATGTAGTAGACTGTCTGCATTAATATGCGATAACATTTGCCCGAGTATGATTTTTTCAAAAATTTTACTAAATGTTGGGAGTACTGAAATTGGTCTAAAATTATTAGGGTCTAGGGTACTGCCTGATTTAAAAATAGGAATTACTTTTCTGTGTTTCATTAGATCAGGAAACACACCATGTTCTATACAGCTATTAAATATAGTAGATAGATGAGGTGCAACAACATCAATTATTATCGAACTAACGACTTTTACAGATAAATCCCATAGATCAGCTGTTTTCTTGACGTCCAGGCTTCTGAGGGCTACTATTATATCTTTGGGGTTTACAGATTTAAATGTGGGCGCCTTCAAATTTGCCGCGCGGCGGCAGCGTGGCTGCAGCGCTACAAATTTGAATTCGCCCTTAATATTACATTACATTCTTTAACGTTTTCTTTTAGCAAAAATTCGTAACCTAACTACATCATTTTTATTGTAATAAAACCGTTTAAAATTTAAAAAAAAAATTAGTTTATTTTATTTCCTTTCGAGAGCTTCCGCTTTGTGCGCTGCGTAAACAGTTAAAAGTTTAGAAAAAATAATGTATGACAGAATTGTTCCTATTCCACGTTTCCACGCGGACGAAGTTGCGAGCAGACAGTATAATATATCACAAGTATAGACACCATACAAAATAACACGTATAAGAATTCCCGTATTTAGTTTCTCTACAAAATTTAATTCTACATTTACTTTTTTAATTTCAGCACACATCGCGGAAGCACTTGAAAACGATTGCGCCAAATGTACGGATGCTCAAAAGAATGGTACTAAGAAAGTAATTCGTCATCTTATCAACAACGAACCGGATGACTGGAACAAAATGGTTGCTAAGTACGACCCGGGACATAAATACTCAGTCAAATTTGAAGAGGAATATAAAAACCATTAAGGCTGAGTAATTTTAAATTTTTATGTGTTCTTTTTATTTATTACTAAATAATAAATAAATTATTTAATGATTTTTAATTATTTGTTTCATTGGTTTTATGTATATTATCCTATGATACCTAATAAAATATACATATACATACTGACGAAAATTGCTTTCGCAGTTGGCGATTCCTCTAGGCTTAGCCCAATCCGATTTTATGGTACAGTTTAGAAGTAATTGTAAAGTGCGTTTTCATATCTAAAAAAGAATATTTTAAGCTTAGCTTTTTTATCTATGATTTGATTTCTGCAAATATTTTTCGTGCATTAAATAAATGCCCTCTATGTAAGTAGAGTGGTAATATGTAACTGACAGTGATTAAAGAGTTTAAGATTAGACTTAGAGCCTTCGTAATAGACAAGCCTAATCATTGGTAATAATAGTCACTCACATAGCCGAACTTTTCAACCGCCTTTTTAGCCGATTTTTTTAATAATAACATATCCCCTAGGGGACCACATTGCCGTGATGGAGAGGGGGGGGGGCCTTAAGGAAGGTGTGAATAAATTTTCATTATCATTGTGACCAAACCACCTGGAGCACATCTGGAGTTGGCGCTGGGTGTCTCAGCATACGAACCGTCAATGGTAAGGAGTTTAACAGACGGGCTTCCACCGGGTCATCGGAAAATGCTACAGCTGAAACTAAGACTGACTGACAGGACAAGTTCAATAGAACCCTACAGCCCAAATTCCATCTCATATACACCATCCATTTCCACCTCACCCTTTTCAAACATAATTATATTCATGCATACCGACCTTGGATGTTGCGCGGGAGGCAAATGCTTTTTTAGCCATGTCCACCAAAGCAAGAAAACTGAGAGTGCGTATGAAACGGAGTAAAGATATCATCATGCGCATCTATTACTACATTACTAAATAAGAGACTGACCTAACCACCTACAGAAAACGAAATCGTTTTCTTACAAAATATTCAGAATTAAACGTTACAGAACAAAGAATCGCTAATCAAAGAGAAGCAATAGTAAAAAAAAACCTTAAATTAGGAAACTTAAAAAAGGAATTAAAGGAGAAACAAAGTCACAATTAGAAACAGAAAATGGAATTCAAACCTTATTAATAGTAGTGTATCAACAAACTATGTTATTCAATGTTCCCAACACTCATAATAACCTACAAAATACCATTTCTGAATAAATCAGTAAATGCACTAAACTGAAGGATGAAGTAGCTAGATTCTGGGACCAAAATAAAGTATACATTCCAAACTTCTAGTAGTCCTTTACACCACATGTATTATCCTCAGCTTTCTATTACATAGTCTCCAACTAGGTACTAGACTTAAAGGAAACTTTTTACAATACCTTACAAAAAGACGCCATTTTAAATATATTACGCCGAATCGTAAAAAAAATCAGCTGGTTAATAATAATTTTTGATGAAACATCAGACAAGTCATCAAAAATTGATTTTTTTCTGATTTTTTTTCTATTATTTAGTGAAAATTTATATAATTTAATAGTAATATTGTCCTACAAATTACGTGGTACGTTGACTAGGTCCTGCGCTCACTGCTGCTCTATCCCCTGCTTACTCTATTACCTAGCACAATCGAGAATTTTCGTAGAGGAAATTTTTGTTCGTCTCATCAAAATGAAGCTACTCCCGGAAAATATTAGCTTGATAGTAATCACGTGAAAAAATGTACTGGGGATCCCGGACTAATGTGAATGTATGGTAATAAACTTGTTTTGTAGTAAAACTGTTGCCTAAAAAAGTAATAAGAAGACATTTATATATTAATAAGTAAAAAATTACAATCTACTAAGGTGTGTGGTTCTTCCCGACAAACCCGAGAGGCTGTCTGGGTACGAGCCCGGGCTCCAACTACTAACTTGAAGTTACAAAGTAATTACTCTATGCGCTACTAGATGGCGCTGCTAGAGAAGCATAAATGCCACTTAGTTTGCTGTTTTATTTAGGATGTTTATATATTTATATAAAAACATAGTGTTTGACTTACAGAGTACATGAGTTCAGAATTCGTGGAAGTAGAAGTGAGCCGATATATTATGACCACAGATGGATATATGTCTACATAGAACAATTTTAAAAATATTTTATTTTTATTAAATTCAAAGGATAAAGGCTATTTAATTTGCATGCCATAAAATTCCATAAGCCACAGAAAAATAAAAATTTTGTGAAATATAACCTAAATATTTTTTATTTCGTAAAAATTTAAGTTGTAGGTACACAATCTTAAGCTTAATCTAATTTAAGTATGGTACAAGAAAATCATCGCAATTTTCTGCATTAGTTAACTCACTATACATATATAAATATATAATTATATTCATGTATAAAAGTATAAACACTTGGTAATCTTTTTGTAGCTTATCAAATTTGTTATAAAAAAGATGTTAAGATGTTTTGGTCTATGTTCTTACTGTTACTAAGAGTTATGTTTTTGGATTCCTAATAAATACAAACATTAGTTTTACGGAATACGCATTAAAGTTAACTTAAGTTTAACTTAAATTATGATTAGTACGTAAATGGAAGACCTCACTGGGTTATATTTGCCTAGAGCCTCATTATATTTATGTTGTATAAGTGTAAGTTTGTCAACATTTTTTTGTATGTTATAAAAATATGTTTTAGGTAAAATGTTTATTTTTAACCGACTTCCAATGAGAAGGTGGTTCTCAATTAGACTGTATGTTACCTCGTAACTTTTTATATGGCGGACCGATTTTGATGATTCTATTTTTATCAAAAGCTGGTGTTTCTCATGTGGTCACATTTTTTATTTTTTTAATTTTTTATTTTGTTTAATTAGTTTTTTAATTTAATCGATTAACATTGCTTATTATTGGCAGTACTTAATTATTGAAATTAAAAGGGAAAAAATATTATACATATAATTATGTATTTTGAATTAAATTTCTTACGTTTCATTGTTTTACTATGTTTATTTCTGTTTTTCTCTGTTTCTTCATTAATCATTTTGTATACTGCTATTTGATCGCATGAACATTGTCGGATATAAACGTATTATTATCTATTATTATTAATGTGCTCTCCGACCCACGGGGACTGCACGGTCACCCGGACAACGTCATGCATCTGTATGGCCGTTGCAGGTGTTTGTCGTGTGCGAGGATCGAACCCGCGGCTGCCGGTGCTGCAGGTGCTGTGACCGTTGCGCCAATGAGTCGTTGACATGGCATTTCCTTGTAATTGACATAAAAAATATATTTAATTTAATCTGTATTATTATTTTGTTGCTTTATTATGTTTATTTCTCTTTTCCTTTTTTCTTTGCTGATTATTTTGTATGCTGTTTTTTCATTGTATGGACCTTGTCTGAAATAAACGTATTATTATTTTAAGTGTTATTTAAATTTAAGCGAGATTTGACGAGTACTTTTAGAGTTATTTCAAATAATGCGTATTTAATTGTCTGTTTTAGCGACTAACTACGTCGCATACAACATTTTGAACCGGAAAACGGTATTTGATTCATTTATTTACCATTTGATATGGTATTAATCTTTTTCTTAGACTATAAAGCTTTTTTTGTGCATATTTAGACAGTCGATCTGAAGAAGTAAACTCCAGTCGTGCGTCGGAGCTGACACACACACTTTTTTAAAATATATCTTGATACATCTTGTTTAATTTTATTTTGCTTAAAATTTAGTGTTTTCTGTTAAAACACAAAAATGGAAGATGATTATTTTTAAAATATACGAAATTTTTAATTGCGTCTAGCATCTAGTAGCATACGTAACGGACGTATGCTACTGTTAAATGCCTGTACAAAACAAATCATCGGACTCTTGTTTAATGTTGTATGTTTTATGTTTTAACCATAATGATTGATTGATTGATCAATTCATGAGTTTCCTGGTCTAGTCAGTATCTACTTCTTGTAGTTATAAATAAACTAGATTCTGCGCGCGATTAATTAATAAGAAGAAGTGCCAGTTACATTGGATCACGAGTCACACATTACGTGCTTTGTTCTAAAGGTCGATTTACATCAGACGAGCGAATGCTCATTCTATACCCACTATATCATATTCTTTTAGTGTAAACAGGCGTAGAGCATTTTTTCGTTGATATATATATGAATACGAGTTTTCGTTTACACATAAAGATCAAGAAAGAATGCTCTTGTTCTAGCTCTAGCTCTTTGTTCGTTTGGTCTAAACCCACCCTTAGAGATTAGCATTGTGGATAGAATAAAGGTTTGAGATCATCTTGAGACAATCTTGCGTAGTTAGTACCACGTGATTGATAGATCCTATGACACCACTAAGTATTGATGTCGTATTGTAAGTCGTAAGTATTGAACTCGTATATGAAATAATGAATGAATGAATAATTCGAATAATGAATAGGAAGAATGATTAAACTGAAGTGAATCGATAACAAAATGATCAGTGATCAGTTACAATTTTTAGTTCGAAACTGTTGTAAAGCAAAATTAAGCATATAATTAAAGAAACGAGAAACAACATAAGCATAAATAAATAGGTATTTAAGTTGTCGTAGCGGTAGAAGACGGAAGTGAATAGTACAATGAACTAAAAACCGAACAAACAAACCCAAGGGCCGATTCGTATGCCTCTCGGTACTTTCGAATATCCAGTACTTGATATATAAAAATCCTGGCCTTCAAGGGTTAGTAGTTGATACTTGTGTGTGAAAGCTATCGGACAAAATAGAGTGTACTTATAAATTTAATTAAGCTGTAGAATTTATTCAAGTAAATATTGTTTACTTATTGTGTTTATACATTTTTACATATAAAATAAAATCGATGTATTTTGTGTCAAGTTAGTTAGAAGACACAAAAACATAAAACCTTCTTGTTATACAAATTTAAGTGCTTATTTTTAAACACAAGTGTTTTTTCTGGTTGAAACATTACAAAGTTCTGGAGTTTCTAAGCAAAATTATTTTATTGTTAATACAATTTTGTACAAGAATTATTAACAAATCTTGTTTTTTTTTCTTGCAGAATGAAAACTTTAATTTTAGCCTGTGTTTTGTGCTTTGCGACGTTGGTTATAACGAAACCTGCAGAAAAATATACAGACAAGTTCGATACTATTAATCTTAACGAGATTCTCGGAAATCGACGACTCCTCATGCCTTTCGTTAAATGTTTGTTGGATCAGGGAAAATGTTCTACTGAAGCAAAAGAATTGAAATGTAAGTATTAATTATTAAGTAAATATGTTTCTCATCCAGCCTACACCGGCAATCTTACGAAGATCGTCGGTCCAACGGGCCGGAGGACGTCCCACACTGCGTTTGCCAAGACGCGGTCTCCACTCCAGGACACGTCTGCTCCAACGGCCATCGGTCCTGCGACACCACTGCCACTTCAACTTGCTAATTCTGTGGGCTATGTCGGTTACTTTCGTTCTCTCGCGGATAGTCTCGTTTCTAACTCTATCTTTGAGAGAAACCCCAAGCATAGCCCGTTCCATTGCGCGTTGAGCGACTTTGAACTTGTGGACCAGTCCCTTCGTCAGTAGTAGTTTTTTTTTTAGTAGTCGTTCAGTGAGGTGTAGGCTGAATGAGGATTGCGGAAAACCGGGATATCTGGCACGAACTTGGGGAGGCCTATGTCCAGCAGTGGACTGCAATAGGCTGAACTGACTGACTGACTAAAATATGTTTCTAACTGTCTGAATTATTTCGTTAAGTATTATAAAGCACTATTGTCTGAAATTTATACCTAGTATTGTAAATGCTAAGTAATTGATTTGTTTAATCGCACTAATCTTACGATTTACCGATCCGTTAAAAATATAAAAAAAATATATATTTGTCTTTTGCGTCAGGTTTTTTCCAATGAGCCATCTCAGCTTGTTATGTTTATTTCTTGTAGCAAACTTTATGTAACAATTATTTAAATTGAGCCATTATATAAAATATACCATTTACACTGAACTTAAATTTGTCTTAATATTTTGATTGCAATACAACATGATTTGCACGAATTTTCACGTTCGTTTGATCTGTAATTTTGATTTTTAAAGTATTATTTAAAAGAATGCTAGGTATCTGTTTATTGTACGTATAATATTGTCTTGAGAAAACTAATATATAAAAAGATATAAACATACGTTCGTATTTATTTATACAAATTAAAAATAATTATCGGCTCAAAAGTAATATATTAGGACTAGCTTCTGCGCGCGACTTAGTCGGCGTGGAATCCGCTCCTATTGGTCTTAGCGTGATGACACATAGCCTATAGCCTTCCTCGATAAACGGGCTATCTAACACTATAAGAATTTTTCAAATCGGCCCAGTAGTTCCAGAGATTACCGCGTTCAAACAAACAAACAATCAAACAAACAAACAAACAAACAACCAAACAAACAAACTCTTCAGCTTTATGTATTAGTATAGATTAACAATCTCTGCAATAGGAAATTTCTAGCACATGCCTCTGCGGTCATTGACAACAGGAAAAGGGAATCAAATACTTTAATTGGCTTTTACTTTATTGTTTCTATGCAAAAATTATAATGTTTCTTTGCATTTACAGCTCATGTCAAAGAAGCTTTAGAGAACAATTGTGGTAAATGTACCGAAGCTCAGAAAAAAGGAACCCGCATTGTGATCGGCCACTTCATTAACAATGAACCCGACTACTGGAACCAACTCTCAGAAAAATATGATTCTCAAAAGAAGTACGTCACAAAATATGAAGAGCTACTTAGATCAATTAAGGCTAACTAATGCCGTATAAACTTATAAAGTATTGCTTTCAAATAAATAAAAGAAAATATTTATAATGTTTTTTTTTTTCGTTAAACAATTACATACTTCGAAATACAAGTTACAGATGTCGTTTTTATAATTCTAGAATTCTTCCAGGAACAATAGATTCCAATTAAAAGTGTACGTAAATACGTGGATATGAGGAAAAATATGAATGAAATATAGGTTATTGTTTATTTTCAACGTCAGAAACAACTTTGAATATAATATAAATCACAATATTTTTATGTAATTATAATAAACACTACAGACTTGTCAAACTTTTTTATTTCTGAATATATTAGTAATATTTTGAACTAAAACACAGATTATAATAATTATCATTTTCAAAAGAGTTATGGGCCCCGTAAACGATCAAACATGTTTGTCAAACATGTTTGATCAAACTTAATGTTTTCATATAAAAAAACATATCAAAAAAGCCCGCAGCCCCGAACACGATCAAATAATTTGACAAACACGTTTGTCAAACAGAAATTTAATATGAAGTTTGATCAAATATTTGATCGTCTACGGGGCCCTAAAGTTCTGCGGAGTTTCTTGCCAATTCTTCTCTGCAGAATCTACATTTCGAATCGGTGGTAGCTTCACTTTTAAAAACTAATTAATCACTATAAAATTTAATTTTTGTTAAATGACGATTCGAAAGTGCTCTTGGGGCCTATTTGAATATAGATATTTTTGATTTTGATTTTTAATTAACTTACAAGGTGTTATTTTGAAAAATAATTAGTGCACATTATTATTTTTTGTAAAAAAATGAAAAAAAAAAAAAATAGTAGCTAAACTTATTTCCGCGACGTTGGCTTTCGTCTCAATTTTTGATCGATACCAAAGTTTTTAGTTTCCAGCATTAAGAAAAGCCTCATAAATTTCTTTGTATTTATCGCCGGGGTCATATTTCTTCTTCATATCTTCCCAGTAAGTCTTCTCGTGTTCTCGAATGTGTGCAACAACTTGGCGAGCTTTCAGTTTTTGGGTTTCAGTACATTTCTCACACCCCGTTTGGATAGCGTCTTTTATGTGCACTGAAAATATTAGATAATAATAATAACTCTTTATTGTACACCAAAGAAAATGAGCAAAATCACAAAAATAAAAACAGGAGATATGTACAAAAGGCGGCCTTATCGCTAATGAGCGATCTCTTCCAGGCAACCTTTAGATAGTTATATACATATATTCACCCGCCTGCCCAGCGTGGTGAGTTGGTGACTATGGGCAAAACACATGAGTTCGCGTCATAATATCGGGCGCGAACTTGTGGAGGCCTATGTCTAACAGTGGACTGTGATAGGCTGAAGTGGTGATACATATTTTTGAGCGAACACCAAAATCAAAATATACGCAATAAAAACACGTACAATGGTGATACTATGGTTAAAAGAGCAGTTTCTTCTAGACGTCTATAATGTTATTATTTTAAATTAATGTAAATTTAATTTATTTCAACACCAGCAATATATTTCTATTTTTTATTTAATGGAAAAGAACATTGTTACCGAATGTGTTAAAGGTATTTCTTGTGCTATTTCAATGATTGATTTTTTTTCTCTGATATTTATTTAATAACGCAGGTTTATATTTGCTGTTAAATTTTTTGTATCCCTTTGTTATTATAAACTTAAATACCCTAAAACACTATTTTATACAAATAATTTAATATTTTTTGCATAATGTAATATAACTACTGATTACGAGTATATGAATATCTCTGATTATTAAAAGAGGTAACAATTAAATTTTGAAAAAAGAGTGAGATAATAATTTCAATTACATATTATAGAACTTGATTGGAAATTTTAATGTTATCAGACAGATCAGAAAATTGTTTGTATTTTAATGTACAAGTATTTGTTTTTCTACTTACATTTGATTGCCTTCCCTTCAGATGTACAGCGACCCTGGTCCAATACACATTTAATATAAGTTGATAATAACCTTTTGTTTGCTAAAATCTCGTTTATGTCAAGATCATCATATCTATCTGTGTATTGTTCTGCTAATGTCAAACTTAAAAATGTTAAACCTAACATAAAAACAAAACACTTCATATTGCTGATTCGTCGTCAAAGCCAGTAAATGTATATAATAATAATAATAATAGCAATAGTAGGTATATCTGCAAATGTAACTGGCAATAATACCAATCGATAGATTTTCATCATTTATATACCCTAGTTTTCTTTGTATTGTAATTAGTTACGAAATACTAACTTAACTGAGGTAGGGCACAGCAGGAAATTTCCTGCTCAAAATATAGAGCAGCCCGACTTGTACCTCGTTCCGACCGCGCGTTATCCATACCTACATCTCTATGCTTTGTTTTAATCATTAAAATATTTAATATTCATATATATAATTTTAAAAAAATGAAATGAAAAAAATTTAAATTAAAACTTATAAGAGATTTGAACCAAAAATCTTTTTCCTATAAAAATCTGTGACACTAGCATAATACATAATATATAATATTGTCATTTATCTTTAAAAAGTAAGTAAGTAATAGAAACCTATTTCATATTTAAAAACCAATAAAAAAAACAATACTATTATAGTCTGTTGTATCACTTTATTTCTCACAGTATTGTATTGTAGGTACTGTAGAAAGCTGTAGGCTAAAGAATGATAAAATTTATATAATTACAATTAAAGAGTTAAAGTTGTATAAATTTACGTGTATTAAAACGTCAAGGATTATAGCAAAATATTTAAAACATCGTATTTAAGTATAATTAAATAATGCTTAACACGTTAAAGTATCAGTTGTTTATAACTGGATTTATGAGCGTAAAGATAGTCTGGACTGATAAAAATAAACGAAATTAAAATATTGTCTTACAGAAAATGGGTTAATTTTACCTAAATGAACCCAATGAAGTATTTTAACTTATTTCCTTTAGTTTTATAGCTTCGTATCCATGATTTACTAACGGAACCCTATTACTAAGAATCCGCCGTCCGTCAGTCACAGTCCAGTAACTAGATAATCGTGTTGTTTGGAAATTTCACGAAACGTTGTAATGACAAAATATTGATAAACAAAGCTTTTTATTCTACTAAAATGACTTACAAGCGTACGGTCTGTCTGATTAATGATTATGTCGTTAACCGTAGTCAATACGCTTCAGCCTGTAATATCCCACTGTTGAGCATAGGCCTCTTTCCCCATGTAGGAGAAGGATCAGAGCTTAATCCACCACGCTGCTCCAATGCGGGTTGGCGGACATATTCCCTACTATGAGTAACGATCGCTATCAGGTGTACATGATAATAACCGGGACCGACGGCTTAACGTGCTCTCCGAGGCACGGTGGGGAGAACTACAAGGACTGCACAAACACCCAGACCACGGCAAACATTTGTATGGCCAATACAAATGTTGTCGTGTGCGGGGATCGAACGCGCAACCGCCCGCGCAACAGCCACACAAGTGGTAGGACCGCTGCACCAACGCGGATCCGTATTCAATGGAACTGTCTACGCAGGGCCCTCACCGTATTATTTGTAACTGGAGCATCATACCGCTACTTGAGAGTAGAATTGGGTTGTGATTTTTTGCAATGTTTATCTACTACCTCAGTTTTTTGGGTCATGAAAAAAATAAAACGTGTTAAATGTTATACGATAGTACGGAGTTGTACGGAGTCACACGTGTATAATATATAACATAGCAACATTTATTCAGTACTAAGAAATTTGTTATTTAAATAATTGTGTTTGGTCGCAAATGAAAAAAAACCGACTTCAATTACATCGACAAGTAATTCAACGTAAATACACTAAAAAATAGTCAAGTAAATACGCGCTATTAAAGATTACTGAAAAAGTTGTAATCAATTCTCGATCTAATTTTAACAAGACTACATGACAAGTTTTAGCTTTTGGTTAAAGTAAGAATCATCAAAATCGATAAACCCAGTGAAAGGCTATGCGGTTTAATACAACGTAGGTCAACGAAAAAGTAGTCAAGTAAATACGCATTATTCGAAATAACTGTAAAAGTACTTGTCAGATCTCAATTAAATTTAAAAGGGACCACATGACACATAACAGCTTTCAATTAAAACAAAATTCACCGAAATCGGTCCACTCAGTCAAAAGTTCTGATCTAACATAGGTACATAAAAAATATATATAAAAAATACAATCGAATTGAGAACCTCCTTCTTTTTTGGAAGTCGGTTAAAAATAATTTTCTCCATTAGAACAATGAGCTTAACCCGCCATCCTATTAAACTCTTATGTGATTTTTCTTTCTTCTTTCACCAGCCAGTAATGAAGACAGACATGATTGATGAAAAATTTTTGAAATAGGTAGGATTTTTGGTATAGTTGGCAGTTAACTTATAACGGGCAATAGATGACTCTAAACAAAGGTTTGATCTCCACAAATGAGACATGTATTGTACTATTAGCCACACAGAGGTGTTTCTTGGTCTTTTTTTTTTGATAGGGCTCGTAGTTTTGCTGAAAATCGTAATAAGCCCGTTTCTACCTTAAAATATCCCACACCCCTTCCCCACTACTCGACCTCAAATCGCCTGTATATTATTTTTCCTTTTATTTTGTTATATTTTCTTACTTTTCTAATGGGTTTCATCGTGTTTTAATTTTTTTTATTATCTTAAAAATTATCTGACGAAGACTTCTTCGTACCTATATCTACAAAAATAATTTTCAATACTTATTCTTCGAAGTACCTACTCGAGGAACTTCAAGCTGTTAGCAAAGTTAATTCAATAATTAAATACTGCTATTGTTTGCTCGTAATACATAACCTAGCCATCGTTATTATGCACTATTCATGCGACTAATGCGTCATGAGCACCTATTGTGTTGTATAGACGTACATCACGATACGTGGTTCTCCTTATCTATAGGTACTGGGTATATATTGATGCTATATAAAGATTTGTTTGTTTGTAATCGACGAAATTTGAAAGTTATAAATCGTTTATTAATCTATGAGCAGTATAATTATATGAATATTCTTCTTTTAAGGTTCTTTACGAAATAGTTGTAGACGAAAAATTAGTCAACTAAACACGCGTTAGAGATACCTCAAACTACTTGTCAGATCTAGATCTAAATGGGACTACATGACAAGCACCACCTTTTGATTAAAGAAAGAATCATCCAAATCGGTCCAACCAGTGATTAGTATGAGCTTAACATACATAAAAAATACAGTCGTATTAATAACCTCATCCTTTTTTGAAGTCAGTTAAAAATAAAATTACAGACAAAACATAGTGGTACATCTAATAGATGTGTTGTGTCTATGTTATAAAGTGTTGGAAAGAATATCCCAAATAAGAAACTTTTAAGAAGTTTTAAAAATATGTCGTCAAGACCATAACACGTAATTGTATTTTTGTGAAGTTTTGTGAGGATTTTTTTGGAAGTCGGTTAAGAAGTCAGTTTTGTTCGACCATAGAGTTATCAGATAAATTTTTTGAAATATTTTAAAATATTTCTTTTAGTACCAATTTCTTTACGAAATAATCACATTTACTTGCTAATTAAAACACAACTTTTTTCCAGTCAATAATTCACATTTAATATTTAGAAATATCTCTGTTGTATGATAACAACATAATAAACCTATATAAATTAAATAAATTATGTGATCTTTTTAAAACAAGAACCCACTAACAAAAGATGGTGATCGTTCATTAAAAACGATATCTGCTTAATTTTTTTATTTAAAACGATTCAAACAAGATAGGAAAAATCTTTGTAGTTATTTAAATATTTTTGCTTAATCTTCGGGGATAACAATTCCTTTTTCTTTAGCGATGTCCTCGTACTTCTTCCTCCACACACCCTCGGGGTCGTACTTCTCACACAGTTGCTTCCACATGTCTCTTTCCTTGCTGATTAGATGCTCGATGACAGTTTGAGATCCATTTTTCTGGGCTTCAGTACACTTTTCACAGCCGGTCTCAAGAGCATCCTGTATGTGATCTGTAAGAAGTTCCTTATATAAGTGTCTAGTGAAAATAATTATGACCTATACTAGTATTATAGTTCTTATTAACATAACGTTTAAAGTTCGAGTCAGGATTTCTATATAAATTTATAGTAATCGATATAAAGATCTCATGACTATACATGCTATTATTATGTACTGTGTGTATTTATATAAACAACTTAACAGATCTAAGTCACGATAATAATTAGCTAAATTATTGAGATCTAACTTCTAGCGCTCCTGACGTCAGTACTACACTGTTAAAAATTTCTTCGGAAATTTTACTAAAAATGTGTAGGAAGTTTTAACGCAAAACAATTTAGTAAATTTACTAAACAGAATGCTTCATCACTTACAAAATATTTTTGGAAATTTACTAAGCAGTTCCATAGTAATTTTACCATAGAGTTTTGTAATTTTATTTAACAATTGATCATAAAACTGTTTAGTAAATTTACTGTGGAGTTTTGTAACTATACCACTCAATTCACTTGAATTGGGTTCGATAAAATTACAAAATATTTTTGGAAATTTACCTATAAATTTGATTAGTAATTTTAGTATACAGTTTTGTAATTTTATTCAATAAATTATCATAAAAATATTTAGTAAATTTATTATGCAGTTTTCTAAACAAACCATCCATCATGGAATATTTATTATCTTAAATGATAGTTTATACATAAAAATTTTCCTTAGAACTTTAACGTATTAGAAAAAAAAATACTTTTAACTGCACGAAAAAAAATATTAAAATACATATATTCAAATTGAATGAAAAGAAATTAAGTATATTTTGATAATTTATTTTCTAACCAGCTGTTTCACCAACATTTTCAAACTTGGTAACTTTTTTAAAAAAATGCTTAATTAATTATATGAGTTATTACTATATAATTTTCAAATCTAAATTTTAACATATATATATATGAGAAAAAAATATTGATAAATTTTTAATGATTTCAAGGATATTTAAATAAGCTCTTTTTTTGTTCATCTAAAAAAGTAGCTACTCTGTTATACTGTTAATTATACAAAACACTGTATAATTTTACAGTCAAAATAATAAAATTAATAAGAAGATTATTGAATTTCCAAAGGACTCATTAAAATTCGAATTTACATATTTTTTTAATAATAAAATTACACAAGGCTAAAGAAAACTAGTATTTTTTAGTGATTTTACAATACTTGTACAATTTTACAACAAGAATAATAAAATTACCAAAGCAATTTTTTTAATTTTCAATACTTCGATTGTAGTTTAAATTACAATGTTTTTTTTTGTAAATTTACAACAAAATTAGTAATTAAAAACACAAAAAATATTAGTAAATTTAAGGAGCTTGGTACCGAAAATTGATAATCTGTTTAGTAAAATTACACATGGTCACAGACAAATAGTATTTTTTAGTAACTTTACAATGTATTGTGTAATTTTACAGTTTAAATTGTAAAAATAATAAAAAAAAATTAAAATCCTAAACACTTCACAGTAATTCGAATTTTAAAACATTTTGTAATTTTACAAAAAAATATAGTAACTCAAATTACTAAAAAATTAGGTAAATCTTCAAAGTTTGTTATTGAAATTTAAGAAACAGTTCAGTAAAATTACAACACAAGTAAGATTTATACTCTGAGATTGTAAAATTACACCGCATCTTAGCAAATTTTCGCATATGTCTTGGAAAATTACTCAAATTGTGTTGTAATTTGGATTCATACACACTGATTAGTAAATTTAGCCACCTCATGTTGAGTAAAGAAATGGTAATTTTACAAAAAAAATTTACAGTGTAGATATAAGTAAGTGTCAATATAAAAATATCAAACTATGACGTTTTTGCGATATGTTTTGATTTATGATAAAAATCGTCGTAAAAGTAACTAACTATAGTCCTTTTGCGCTAAGAAAAAAGTGAATCATCGCTGTCACTTAGTGAAGCAACGCCCCTTGTCCAATTAGGTAAATACTAAATAGTATTGTACAATAGTTTAGAACGCTGTATTGACCAGTTGAAATAAGCCCTAATAAACAGTCGTTTATTTTTCTACGATTTAATTGGTCAAGGGCCATAACTAATATAAGTGATAACGATCAGTAACTAATCATAACGCGAATAGACTATATGTAACTTTACTGTAAGTTTACCTCAACATACAAGTTAACGAATAAACACAGGACGTTCACAAAAGTTTTCTTAGGTTTTTGTTTCCACAATATGTGTCTGAAACAGACTTTGTCAGAACTAAGATGAGGAACTCACCCTTCAATTCCTTGCCTTCGGCGGTGCACGGTCCTTTATCCATCATACATTTGTGGTACCCCTCCAACAATCTTTTGTTTTCCAGAATCTCCTTAACGTTTATATTGTCATATTTCTCGGTATACTTCTCCGATGGCTTGGCGAGCACAGCCACTGCGAGGCAGCACACCACCACTATTGGTTTGAGAATCATCTAAAAATATAAAGTACTTAATTTACACAAACGTATACAAAATTATATAAGAATATAACATTAATTCAAGAAGTTTAAAATATAAAATTGTACATTAAGAACTTAAAATGTAATGGATATCAGACTGACCGTCAAAGATTCACGCAGATGCTGTTCTGCAAAAGCACAAGTGACTTATGATTCAATATGTGAACGCTCGAGTATTTATAGTAGTTACCTACGTGTAAAGCTGAAACGTCTAATTTGTTTCGCGTAAGACAATTATTTTTTTTTTCCTGTTTATATAAATATTTTGACGCGTCGGAAGCTCATTTTATATAAATGTGCAAAAAATGTCATTAAGACAAGTCATAAACTTTATTTTTTAACCGACTTAAAAAAGGAGGAGGTTACTCAATTCGACCGTCATATATATTTTTTTGTTTTTTTTTTATGTATGTTAGGGGATAACTTCGCCGTTTATGAACCGATTTTGATAATTCTTTTTTTGTTAGAAAGGAGATATCCCAACTTAGGTACGATGATAAGGAAACCAGGATCTGAAGATGGGATCCCTGAGAAATAGAGGGGAACAACAACTAGTGCGTTTGTTAATTTTTTTTCGTCGGCTTACGTATTACTTGTCGATGTAATTGAAGTCGGTTTTTTTTCGTTTGCGAGCAAACACAATTATTTAAACAGATTTTGAAACAATAGTGCATAGTGTTTGAATCTTGTGACGACGCATATACATAGTCTTGCCCTAAATGTTGTTAATATAGATGACGGTAGATCAAGGATAACTAGTTTTAAGTGTAATACAATTAATTATTTGTCATTGCTTTAATAATATGTCGCAACAACCTGGTGAGTTGTTCTATTTTTATTTCGACTAGGATATTAAATGCTCTCTTACCAAATTTACATTTTCAATTGTTCATATACAAGATACAGATTTTGCTATTTCACTTTGTATGGCTACTACATAAGGCTATATACCCAATTTAAGGACAAAAAAGTTTAGATATTACAGCTCAATACAGTTCCTAAAACAATGAAATGATGGCCTATTATAGTGACATAAAATTATGACTCAAGATATTAAACCTATTTTTTGACATAAAGAAATCTGACAGTTTATACGTTCTATTAAAATATTATATCTACTTTTAACACATCTTTAATTTTAAAAGAGGAATATATACTAAATCTACTTATCCTGTCATAAGGAGGTACGTACAGAAACTGCCCCGAAAAGGAGTCGACTTCTCGCACGGAAACTAGAACTGTTGCCCTCCAGAAGAATAATTAATATTATTGATTAATTTATTACAAATATTAATTCTTGTAATACATATAGTTTTTTTTAAAGGTTTTAGTTACTGCCAGCTACTTCTGTCACATTGAATTTAACCAGAATAATTTGTATTTCAATTTTGTGTAATTTTAAGTTTTTCTTAATAATTTTTTTTTATTACATAAAATCATCCAGGTTATCATTACATATGATCTAAAAATACATTCAGTTTTTTTCGTGGGATTCTTTGTTTCACAAGTTTTCGACGAAAAACTTTGGAGGCTTTAAAACAGTAATGAAAATAAAGAAATATAACATTTCTATCATTTTTAGAATACCCGTTTTTCTGTTTATATGTTCACGCATTACCGTCAAAGTACTAAGTTTATGTTTAAAATCCATATAACATTTAGTCTTTATTCTATCAAAATAATCGTATCATTAGTTATTGTTATTACAACCTACTAAAATTATAATTCACTAACATTTAATTTCGCTCATATACATCTATATTCGTATATCCCTGACGATAATTATATGTGTCAGTTGGGGTACAGCAGAACTATGTCGTAATATAGTCTACGCCCGTGCTTTGCCTCTCTTCTCCACCTCCGGTCCGGGTTTGTAGCATTTTAGACACGATTAGCTAGAATCAGGTACTACAGGTTCAACTAAGTAGTCTAAAGTACTCACTATCAAGCTGTTAACGCAAGGTGCTAAATATATGGGGTGCATGTCGGTCACCTCCTCGTGGTGCACCATCTGTGGTCTGTGTGGTGCACCCTGGGCAACGGGACGAGCAGCAGTAACGCAGTCGCGGTACTGCTGCTCGTCGCGGCTAACGACTAACTCGCGGGGTGCGCTCCGGGTACTGCTCGACCCGCGAGCGCACTAGAGGGACGGGGTAGGTGGGTTCGCTTGCCCGCCCTGTAGCGCGATAGCGCGGTTTGCTGGCCGGGTTGTGCTGGCTCCCTGGAGCTTTGCTCGGTTGCTGGTGCAATCCGGCAGACGTGATGTGTGAGGGCCGGGCTGTGCTGGCTCCCTGGAGCTTTTAGCTCGGTTGTTTGTGCAGCCCGGCGGACCCGTGGGGTAGTTGCCGGGTCGTGCTGGGCTCCCTGGAGCTTTGCTCATATACTTACTATACTCTATGCTTTGCTCGGTTGTTCGGTGGACGTCAGGCCTGCCTGGCTTGGAGGGTGGACGCTCCTGCACATGTGTCCCCATTCTTCAGATGGTAGACTGGTCCGGTTGAGCGTCCCTTAAGTGGGGTGGCCGGCTGGGGGTCGGGGGATCTTCGGCTGGCTTGAGATTCCACGCGTCGTTGGGAGGGGTAGTCTTGTGGGTGCCCCCCTCTAGGTGCCGGGGCCCGGATGTTTACATTCGGGCCAACCGCTGGGGCGGGGTGGAGACTGCTAACGCGACCCCATCTCGCCCCACTCAGGTGGAGGTAGGAGTCAGTAGGAGTCTGACATAACGTTGATGTTTGAAATTTATTGTTAAAACACTGCACCTTTTTATTTGTGTGGTAAAGGCTGAGTCTGATTGATATAAATAAAGAAGGGCTTAGTTTATAATATACTAGCTGACCCCGCAAACGGTGTTAGATGTTGGCCGATTCTCAGACCCAGCACACAAAATTTGATAATAAAAATTAAATTAAATATTTAAAAAACCCCAGTCACAGTAAACTGAGTTGCATTTAAAGAGTAAAAATAATGAAAGAAACTCAATCTTATGGGCCCCGTAAATGATCAAACTTGTTTGTCAAACTTGTTTGATCAAACTTCATGTTTTCATATAACAAACACATCAAAAAATCCCGCAGCCCCGCAAACGATCAAATAATTTGACAAACGCGTTTGTCAAACAGAAATTTAATATGAAGTTTGATCAAATATTTAATCGTTTACGGGGCCCTTTAAAGTACCTAAATATGTACGAGTATTAATAATTCAAAAAACATACATCGCGTTGGCGGACCGGGGGACCTTCGGGGGTTTTTAAAATTTTAATTTAATTTTTATTTTATACTTTTTATAGGTACCATTCATTTATTTTTATTATTAATTTTGTAAATTGCATGTGATGCTATTTCATTTGCGACCCTACTTGGGTTTTGCTGACATTCGGATTTCCATCCTCATTTTCTCTCCACCATAATATATATATTTGCAGATATTGGGTATTTTCCTCACTTTTACCCCCAGATTTTTTTCAGGGATCAACTGATTTTCATTGAACATTATTATTATTTTGTAGTGTGCACGTGATGCGCTTTCATTTGAGAACCCACTCGATTATATTTGCAGACATTTGGTTATTCTTGCCCACTTTCACCACAGACAGACACGTCAAACTTAAAACTTATAACACCCCTCTTTTTGCGTCGGGGGTTAAAAAACGGTCCAGCCGTTGTGGAAGAGGGTTGTAACTAACATTCTGACACGAGAATTTTATATATAAAATTTACCTGCATTTCATAACATTTTTATTTATAGGTACAACATACGCTTCATCCTGTAATATCCTACTGCTGGGCATAGGCCTCTTTCCCCATGTAAGAGAAGGATCAGAGTTTAATCCACCACGCTGCTTCAATGTGGGTTGGCGGATGTATTCGCTACTAAGAGTAACGATCGCTATCAGGTGTACATGATAACAACCGGGACCGACGGCTTAACGTGCTCTTCGAGGCGTGGTGGGGAGCACCATCTGTATGGCCAATACAAATGTTGTCGTGTGCGGGGATCGAACCCGCAACCGCCCGCGCAACAGCCACAACACAGTGCTGTGACCGCTGCGCCAACGCGGCGTCTTGATGATGGTCGCTACAAAGCAGCCTCGTGCAATGGCACATGCTCGGGAGGCTTTGATTTCTTAAAAACATGATCGTAATTGAATTGATCGGAGTTGAATTTAAAAACTCCGATATAAGCCACGGTGTCGATAGATTTGTAATTTATTGTTACGTAAGGAGCCGACCACGCGACTGAGCCGCGCGGATACCTTACTATCTACTTGAAATTGTCTCGATGATCAAATTCTTTAATTTCATAGGGGTTCATAGGACATGAATAAATACATCTAAAGTATGTTGTAATTATTTATTAAATTTTAAAATATTAAAACGTTTTTTAGCTAAGCTGTTATAGATAGACATACACCCTCGCGAACTTTTTTGTAGATCTTTTTTAGTCCTATAATTCAGTCGTACGTCATTTTGTCTTATCTCTAAGCATTTAAGTAGCGCACGCGAAGGAAAGAAATATTTGAGACGATTTTTTACACCATGGTGAACATAACCCGTTTTTTGCACGTCTAAGTTTTTAAGAAATAAAATATAACTTCCTAATAATATAGCTATCTATTAGTGAAAAAATCTTTAAAATCGGTCCAGGTCTTTTGGAGCCTATTCAATACAAACAAACAAAAAAAACAAAAAAAAAACTTTCCTCTTTTGATATATATCTTATATTATACCTACTATACAATATACATTATTACATTACATTAATTTATAAGTGTAGATGTAGATATACAAGTATAATTATAGTCTGGCTATAAATACTGTTACAATTAAAAAGAAACAAAATATTACATTTGAATTTGGTATCCGTCATTTTTATATGATAATAAATTCATTGTGTTTTCTCATTTTCGCGCCAATACATTGTAAAATATTTTGTGATATTCAAATGGAGTGGGGTGATAAAGAAAACTGAATCGCTGTGATTGCATTACACAAAGTAGGTATGGAGCTAAATATAATTTTTAAAACTCTCCATACGCTTGGTGTTATAGTCAAATGTTTGTGTTCCGGGCTATTGATAGGTACAATGAAACCTCCTCTATTTGTGACAGAAAAAGATCTGGCCGCACACGTAGTGTTCGTACGAAAAATGCGATCAAAGCAGTCTATGGTCTATGTTCAGATGACAAGCGCGTAACGCGCGTTTTGATAACGCGCGTTTACAACTACATCAATTTTAAACATTTTTAAAATCATATCAAAATTTTTCGATCCAGCGGAATTTGAACCCGCGCCTTCTGACGTGCCGTGTCAGCGCTCTGCCAACTGAGCTATGGATCCACATCAAGCCGGGTCGAAATTTCTGATATGATGATTTTGGTTTTTAAGCAAACCTTGGCGCCGTCTATAGCGAGTTCTTTACAGACCCCGCTACTCAAAGATTTCATATTACAATGAATTCTTTTGACAAGAGACGATACCATGCTATCTTTAATTCGTTTTATTTTTTATTTTTGTGTTACCCCCAACATGAGGAAATTATAAACATTTTAAAAATCATATCAAAATTTTTCGATCCAGCGGGATTTGAACCCGCGCCTTCTGACGTGCCGTGTCAGCGCTCTGTCAACGGATCCACATCAAGCCGGGGCGAAATTCTTGATATTATGATGGTTTGACGCCAAGGTTGGCTTAAAAACCAAAATGGTTTTTAAGCAAACCTTGCCGTCTTCACAGACCCTCAGCGAGTTCTTTACAGACCTCGCTACTCAAAGATTTCATATTACAATGAATTTTTTTGGCAAGAGACGATACCAAGCTATCTTTAATTCGTTTTTTTTTTAAAGTGAAACCAAACCGGATGCAACGGCAAAAAGACAGGGAAGGACGAGCCGCGCTGCAAGCCACTAATTTTAAATCAGTTTTTTTAACTAGTTTGCCATAGAAGTTTCATTTCTGTCGTGTGTGAATCGCACACACACCTTTTTTATTATTATTATTATTACATCAATTTTATTTCAGGCCGCATACATACACGTTTAGTGCGCGTTGATCGCTGCGCTAGCGCTCGACAGTTGTCAGCGCGCGTTAACGCGCTTTGAGTTCATTGGATTTCTATGTTACCGTTCAGTTGAGCGGGCGCTTTCGACGCGGATCGGCGTATTTTAGGGTTCGTCAGTATCAGTACGTCCAGAAATTGTTCGAAATGGAAACAGAAGCTTTTAATACGGAATTATTTATAGATGAAATAGAAGAACGTCCTACAATATGGGATATGGCAAGTAGCGATTATTCAGATAGGAACTTGAAAAGACGGGCTTGGGAAGAACTCCAACCAAACTCAACTTGGGAAGAACCCAATATCTCCGTCTTCTGTCACGTCGTTTCTGCCGTCGGTAAAAATCACCGTTATAACTGTTTCTACGTCCATCTTCAACAAATGCAAGAACTCTACTAAACCTTGGCGGCCGCGGCAACGCGCGTTCAACGCCTGACCAGCGCGTGTCATGTGAACACCGTAAAAAAATTTAGCGCGCTTTCAACGCGCGTTAAGCGCTTGTCATCTGAACATAGTCTAAGGGAAAGAATTCGAAGAATTCCTGTCCGAAAGCAAAAGATTTTAAATTGGGAGATGAAGATAGCACCTAGAACCATGTCGCGTATTTTAAAAGATGACTTAGGACTTGTAGTCTATAAGAGACGCACTGGTCATTATTTTCTTAACTGATGATGAATTTAAAAAAACAGCCAAGTGCGAGTCGGACTTACGCACTTCAGGTTCCGTACCATTGACTAGGTAAACAATAGCAGGTACACAAATTTCATATTGTAATCTTTTTTTACTTTTTCTTCCCTACCTTTTATCATTTATTTTATCGAGCAAAAATAGACAAAAAAATTGCGTTTTTGTATGGGAGCCCCCCTTAAATATTTCCACCACTTCAGCCTATCACAGTCCGCTTGGTTGGACATAGGCCTCCACAAGTTCGCGCCCGACATTATGACGCGAACTCATGTGTGTCGAACTCTTAAATATTTATTATATATTAATTTTATTATTTATTATTAAAGTAAAAATATTATAACTGAGTATTTTGTGAATATTTCAGGGTCCTACCTATTGCCTTTTTTTATATCGACCAAAAAAGGGCAAAAAAATTGCGTTTATGAGGATTGTGTATGGGAAATATTTATTTTATACCCTCAAATAAGTATTTATTTTATTTTGTTTTTAGTATTTGTTGTTATAGCGGCAACAGGAATACATAATTTGTGAAAATTTCAACTGTCTAGCTATCGCCGTTCTTGAGATACAGCCTGGTGACAGACAGCACGGACGACGGACGGACAGACAGCGCAGTCTTAGTAATAGGGTCCCGTTTTTACCCTTTGGGCACGGAACCCTAAAAAGAATAGGGTGGTAAAATCAAAACAACTACTTATGCGAGACGCAAAGGGAGGTCACAGAAAATTTTAGTTTACGGATAAGAAATTTTTTACAATTGGGCAAAAACGATTTTATTAAACGGTTTTATTTTCTTGACCAGTTTGTTTGTGTATGTGTTTGGGTAAAATTTAGTGATTAGAATTTTACCCCTTCCTGATGACAGATTGATCTGATATTTGGTACATACACTTAATCTTGATGACAATACAACATAATATATTCCTTATGGTTGTAAATCCAAGATAGCCGCCGATACAAAATGGCGGATCACATATTACTTCACAACAACCTCAATATGGGTATCAAATGAAAGGACTTGATTGGTAGAATAGAGTTCACTATTAAAAATCCAAGATAGCCGCCGCCACAAAATGGCTTATTTCATATTTTCCACAAATACCTCAATATGGGTATCGAATGAAAGGGCTTGATTGGTAGAATATGGCTCACTATGAAAAATCCAAGACGGCTACCGCCTCAAAATGGTGGATTACATATTTTACATTAATACTTCAATATGGGAATCAAATGAAAGGGCTTGATTGCTAGAATACAGTTTATTAGACAGTGTATGTATATTTATTACTAATCTAAAAACTACTCAACAAAACTAAAAACTTGAAAATAAAATAAACTACATTTTTTTAATGTTGTCATTATTGCCTTAGTTCTAGGAAATGATAAGAGATGGCCGACCATCACGCGACATGCAACACGCACACGAATAAGTTTAAGACGATGTAATAAAAGTTTCACTTTAAAAATAATTCGGTAAGTCCTAGCTACCAAATCGCACCAATCTTATCAATCTGGGGAATTGATCAGACAAATATATATTAAAATCGTTGGCCACGTGAAATTTCTGTCATAATTAATAACCCTGGATACGCTACACGTACTAAAAGGTAAGTCAAAACTTGTTAATAGAAAACTATAATATAATATACAAATTATACTTATAATGATATTGACTAAAATACAAAGTAATATTTATTACAAAAAACGGATCTCGTACAATTTAAATGTGTCACATTTAAATTTTACAATTGTGGTCATACAAGACAAGCATCAACTTTTGATAAAAACAAGAATAATCAAAATAGGTATACTTACCCAGTGAAAGTCCACAAAAAATTAATAGTCAGGTAAATACGGATAATCCATACTAATATTATAAATACGAAAGTAACTCTGTCTGTCTGTCGCGCTTTCACGCCAAAACTACTGAACAGATTTACCTAAATGAAATTTGGTATACACATAGTCTATAGTCTTAGAAAGGAAATAGGCATCTTTTTACTGCGGGTTGAAAGGTGGGGATGAAAATTTGTATCGAAGTATGATGTATAATGTTCGTGTGTTTCGTAACTGTCAAACATTTAATGTCCATCCCGTCGATACGGTAAACTCTCCCATAAAATTAAAGAACGTATTGAAATAAAGGTTTCGAATCGACAATATTACTTATTATCCACAATATACGGATAGTGGGGTATTTTAGATTTTAACTCTAGATCACTAACCTTCGTCAAAACGACGACGCGGACTCGATAAAAGTGGTATAAATTTTGAGTGCGTCGTCGTACGCATTCCAGAATTTCCAGATTCCTGCTAATCTCATTCAACCTGCTGCTCGCTAGGGTGTGTTTTTTGTGTAGGGGCCCTTCGTGCGCCGTTCCAGCCACCATGAGTCGTCGAATCGACAAAGGTTAGTATTAACGTTATTATTGCAGAGTTATTTTTCATTCTTTTTTGCTGTTATAATTATTTCAGTGTTGTGTGAACTTTGTATTTAATTTGCCTACATTGAAATAAGAAGCTATATTATTTTAATTTGAATATATTTTTTTATTTTAAATAAGATTCGTCAGCTGTTATTAGAAGATTATAGTGACGAAGAAAACTGCTCTGAGACTGAGAAAGAAGACAACCTTGAGGCTGACCAGGTATAAGAAACAGATGGTGAGGAAGACATTTTTTTCTGTGACAGAACAAACACCTTCAACTTAAGACATCCTCATCAATTGAAGACCTTTGGACCAAAAGTGTTCTCTTCTTGCAGCTGAAAAAATCGACGTGGACCTTTATGTAACTTTTACGGAATGCTTAACATGTATTTATAAATAGTTATGTTATATATGTATGTAACCAACACTTTCTAATAAAAAGCCTTTATCGAGGCGTGAGTACTTGAAAACTCTGCATCAAAAATTAGTCGCGCCACACATGCAAAAAAGGTTACAAATTCCGAAACTTCAAAAGAGGCTGCGGGACTCAATAACAGCGATTTTGAATATGCCAGGAACCAGCAGTTCTACTTCTATACATGAGACTGATCAAAGAGAAGATGCGGTTAGTCTTCCTATCGCCAAAAAAAGAAAATTTTGTGCAATTTGCCCCCCCGCAAGGCGAAGAATAACAAAGAGTTGGTGCAACAAGTGCAACAGATACTTGTGTGGCGAACTAAAACTTCTTTGGCAAACTAATTTAAAATTATTTACATAGATTTACAAAGTAGCGCGGCGTGCAGCGCGGCGCACCCTTCCCTGTCGTTTTCCCGTTGCATCCGGTTTGAAATCACAACGATTCTAAAGAAGTTTCACTTCAATGAAATAAATACAACTGAATTGAGAACTTCCTCCTTTTTTGGAAGTTGGTTAAAAATGTAGAATAATGTCAATAATGAAAACGGATTGACATAATATATAATGGTTGTCAAATATTTATGCGTGCGTTCAGAAATTTATTTAGTTACACTAAAGTAAAATATATCAAACTACTTAAATCCATACTAATATTATAAATGCGAAAGTAACTCTGTCTGTCTGTCGCGCTTTCACGCCAAAACTACTGAACAGATTCAAATGAAATTTGGTATACAGATAGTCGATTAAAGTAAGAATCATCAAAATCGGTAAAACCAGTAAAAATTTATACGGTTTAATATAACGTAGGTCAACGAAAAAATAGTCAATTAAATACGCATTATTAGATATAACTCGAAAAGTACTTGTCAGGTCTCAATTTTAAATGGGACCAAATGACACGCAACACCTTTCGATTCAAAAATCATCGAAATCGGTCCAACCAGTTAAAAGTTCTGAAGTAACATATATTAAAAAAAATACAATCGAATTGAGAACCTCCTCCTTTTTTAAAAGTCGGTTGAAAAGTTAAATTTCATTTAGAAATTTTAAAAACATACATAATTCTTTAATATCTCATAACCTTATATTTATTATTATTATTGTTTCATTTATTAAAAAATAAAATCACAAAGAAAAAATAAGGATGTTGTTCATTAAAACGAATATTTATATAGAATTTCTTTTATTAAATGTAAGTTATAATTTTTTTTGGCTTAGTCAACGGGGATATCAATACCCTTTTCTTTTGCGCGTTCCTCGTACTTCTTCCTCCACACACCCTCGGGGTCGTACTTCTCACAGAGTTTTTTCCACATGTCTCTTTCCTTGGTAACTAGGTGTTTTATAACAATATGAACTCCATTCTCCTGGGCTTTAGTACAATTTTCGCAGCCTGTCTCAAGAGCATTCTGCAAGTTTTCTGTAAGACAGTCGTTATGTAAGTGCGTAGCTACTAATTGTTTCTACGTACATAAGTAGTATAATTTACTTAACCCTAGAATTTCTGGATCTACTGATTATATTAAAATAAATAATTTTTCATTCAAATCAGCCTATTGCAGTCCACTGCTGGACATAGGCCTCCCCAAGCTCGCGCCAGACATCCCGGTTTTCCGCAATTCTCATCCAGCCTACACCGGCAATCTTACGTAGATCGTCGGTCCAGCGGGCCGGAGGGCGCCCTACACTGAGTTTGCCAGTACGCGGTCTCCACTCCAGGACTTTTTCATTGGGAGAGTTAAATTCAAAGAAGTTCTTTTGATCGTCTTGATAAATTTACATCAGACAATACAACGATTTTTTGGTAATTACGCAAAAAATTATAATGATTTGTTCGTTCATTTAAACAACTTGATAGCTATAAGATTACAATTATATAAATTAGCTAACCAGTTGAAACCCAACTCCTAACGTTGCTCATACACACAAAAATACACAATACACACCCATATACAAAAAATTTCATAAAAATCGGTCCCGCCATTTCGAAGGAGTATTGTAACTAACATTGTGACACGAGAATTTTGTATATAAGATATATCTCTTCAGCCTATCGTAGTCCACTGCTAGACATAGGCCTGCCCAAGATCGCGGCAATAACCCAGTTTTCCGTAATCATGATGTAGCCTCCAACGGCAATCTTATAATGAACGAATATGCCGAAAGATAATTAAGTATTTCCTTTAGTATTATCAGTTGAAAACATTGATTAACCAATTAAAAATTTAAAACGCATGAATTTCACTAATAGCTTAATCAAGTTTTTGTTTTCACAGATAGTTCAGACTAAAATAAGAAAATCAATCTTTAACCCGTAAAAGTTTTCTTAGGTTTTTGTTTCCACAATAAGTGTCTGAAACTGACTTAGTCTGAACTAAGATGAGGAACTCACTCTTCAATTCAAGGCCTTCTGGGGTGCACGGGCCTTTATCTATCAGACAATCGAAGTACGCCTCCAACAATCTTTTGTTTTCCAGAATCTCCTTAAGGTTTATATTGTCATATTTCTCGGTATACTTCTCCGATGGCTTGGCGAGCACAGCCACTGCGAGGCAGCACACCACCACTATTGGTTTGACAATCATCTAAAAATTGTAAAGTATATTAAAATGGGTACAAAGAAATAACATAACAAAACATTAAAGTCCGAGTAACAATAGTTATTAAATTGGGTTATACAATTGTAATTGCATATTAAACTGACCGTCGAAGATTCCCGCAGACGTGATTCTCCGAAGCACAAGTGGCTTATGATTTAAAACGTGAACGCTCAAGTATTTATAGTAGTCACATTCAAAACCTAAAAAATCTAATTTGCTCCTCGTCGTACAATTGTTTAATTTTTTCCGGTGCATAATATTTTTACCTTGACGCATAGGAAGCTTTTTGTGGACGTATAAAAAATAGTCGATTTAGATCTTCAAACCACAATTTTTAAATATATAAAGTGTGTACCTAAGTGAAATTTTTTATTTCAATATTATTTCTAACTATTTTTCTTCTAATACATTGTATAGAAGTTGTAGAATTCTAGTTTTTGAAATATTTAATGTAAGGATTTGTAATAATTATGCTTCCTAGGTTTATACTTGTACGTATTATATAATTAATCAGAATATAAATTACAGACTATATTGGTTATACTTTCGCATGCTTTTTTACATACACATAAACAAGCGTACGGCTCACTTGATAGTAATCGATTACCGTAGCCTATAGACGTCTGCAACACCAGACGCATCGGAAATGCGTTGCCAACCCGTTTACCTACTTTACCGTTTACCGTTTTTTTTTTTTTATGGTATACCATACTCACCACAGGATCACAACACTGCTTGAAAGCATTGTTATTGTTGTCAAGGTACTACCCAATCGGGCTGCACCAGATTTGAGCAGGATATTTCCTACTGTGAATCTCGCTTCAGCCTGTAATATCCCACTGCTAGGCATAGGCCTTTTCCCCATGTAGGAGAAGGATCAAAGCTTAATCCAACAGCGCTGCTACTATGCGGGTTGGCGGATATATTCCCTACTAAGTTTCAGCAACTATTGCTATCAGGTGTACATGATAACAAGTAACAACCGGGTCCGACGGCTTAACATGCTCCTGCACCTGCAGTGAACCTACCTCAGTTAAATTTTTCTATGGATAATCTAATTTATGATACTATCTTTGAGAGATTTTGCTCTCGGTGTGAAAACTCAAATGGGTAAATGATACAAAATCAGGAATACAGCTGACTGAGAAGTGACAAGTAGTAGTAGTATAAGTAGCATTGAATTCTTATCCTGTCATTCCACATGACGGAGATAACATGAGATCTTCACGAGGTTGACAACTTTGTTGAGGTTGAGGTTAAGATACAACCTGTATAAAATTAACAAAAACATTTATGGGAAACCCGACAACTTCGTTTTACAAAATGTTTGACGTCATCCTCAGCTCAATATTGTATTTTTTTTACTTTTATGAATATTATAATGCAGCTTTCAACTACCTGTATGAGTTAGTTCTAACTCAGTTATTGATTTTTTTTTTTTTTATTAAAAGTTCCCATACAATAATAGTTGTTTGTCGATTCAAAAGTCGTTCTGGAAAATTACGCTAATGTATATTTATTTAGACTTTATATTTTATTTATAGAATTTGCTCACGATTCCTTGTATATAAAATGTTAAACTGCATGTTCTTTTATTATTCTTAGAAACAAATCAAACAAATGATGATTAATCTGTTAGATTAAATGTAAAGCAGCTAGTTGACCATTTAAAAATGGTTTCAATGTTATTCACGTATACTCGTATTATTGACTTACACAATAAATTATAATTAATTATTTATAAATATCATTAAATTGTCGCCGCGTTGGCGCAGCGGTCACAGCACTGGATTGCGATTGGTTGTTGCGTGGGCGGTTGCGGGTTCGATTCCCGCACACGACAACATTTGTATTGGCCATATAGATGCTTGTCGTGGTCTGGGTGTTTGTGTAGTCCTTGTGGGTCTCCCCACCGTGCCTCGGAGAGCACGTTAAGCCGTCGGTACCGGTTGTTATCATGTACACCTGATAGCGATCGTTACTCATAGTAGGGAACATATCCGCCAACCCGCATTGGAGCAGCGTAGTGGATTAAGCTCCGATCCTTCTCCTACATGGGGAAGAGGCCTATGCCCAACAGTGGGATATTACAGGCTGAATCGTGTCGTGATCATTAAGTTGTAAAGGAAAAAATTACTTCGTACGATATTCACTTATGATTATGATCTAGAAGATAATAATTGTTCACTATAATAATTCATTAATAGTACTAGATACACTTAAACTAAGATACATAATATTAAGTAGCTAATTTTCCGGGAGTAGCTTCATTTTGATGAGACGAAGAAAAATTTCCTCTACGAAAACTCTCGCTTCTGGTAGGTAATAGGGGTAGCAGGGGATAGAGCAGCAGTGAGCGTAGGACCGGGATAACGTACCACGCAATTTGTAGGACAATAATACTATTAAATTATATAAATATTAACTAACTAAAAGAAAATAAAATCAGCTGGTTAGTAATAATTTTTGATGACCTTACGAGGTCATAAAAATTTACCTTGATCAAAATCGGTACACCCAGTAAAAATTTATGACGTGATGGCAACACACAAGAAAAAATACAGTCGAATTGAGAACCTCCTCCTTTTTAGGTCGTTTAATAGTGAAATAACGCACCAAAGACAATAGTTAAATCTGCCATCTTTGTGCTTGTGTCTTTTTATCTTCTTTTCTGTGTCTTTTTATGTTTGATTTGGAAATGTATAGAACATTTTGTCAATCTGTATTACATAATTGTGTGTGCTCGCAAGTGAAAAAATCGGCCAAGTGCGAATCGCACTCGCGCACGAAGGGTTACATTGATTTTAATATCAGACAAAAAGCGGCAAAAAGTCACTTTTGTTGTATGAGCCCCCTAAACATTTTTTTTTTATTTTAATTTTAATATTTATTATTGAAGTAAATTATACAATTAAGTATTTTGTTAATATTTCAAGTGCCTACCTCTGTTACCATTTATTGATATCGAGCAAAAATAGGCAAAAAATCGCTTTTGTTGTATGAAAGATCCCCTTAAATATTTATTTTATTTTGTTTTATATTAGTATAGTAGTATTTGTTGTTATAGCGGCAACAGAAATAGATAATTTGTGAAAATTTCAACTGTCTAGCTATCGCCGTTCTTGAGAACCTGCCGGGCTAGCATGCGTACAACGAGATAATCTCTTGACGAGAGAGATAGATAATGTCTACATCGAGTATTTTCTCGATTACCTTAGCATGCGCAATACGAGAGACATAATTCTCTTCCGAAGACCTTGTCGAGTAGAGAAACTCGTGCTGCCCTTACAAAAAAATAAACAATATTTTTACAATGCAACAATGATAAATTCTAAATTTTCACTACGTTTAATCTACATTGGCCGCGTTCTATTAACCGTCCACATCGTGTTATCTCTTCAATTGTCGTGACGAGAAGAGTATCACGTGCACGCATGCTAGCTACTGTAGACATAAAGAGATAATACGAGAAAAGGGGTAGACAAACTTTTGTCTTGGCGCGCATGCTAGCCCGGCTGGTGAGAGACGGACGGACGGACAGACAGCAAAGTCTTAGTAATAGGGTTCCATTTTTACCCTTTGGATACGGAACCCTAAAATAACCGACTTCAATTTTATCGACAAGTAATACAACATAAGTAGACGAAAATATAGTCAAGTAAATATTAAAGATTACTCAAAAAGTTGTCATCTAAATAGGACTATAATTTATTATGATACGCAGCTAGCTCATTTAGATTTAAAAAAATCATCAAAATCGGACTACCCAGTAAAAATGTCTGAGGTAACATACATTAAAAAATACAATCAAATTAACAACCTGCTCCTTTTTGGATGTCGGTTAAAAATCCATTTGCTTATGACGTACGACGTTAAATAAAAGGTTTTGTACGTAAATATTTTTGACTAATTTGTGTAAAAAAACTGTTTTGTTGGATTGTTTATACGGATAATAACGAACAAAGGTGAAGTTTTTGTACGAAAAATGTGAATCGAAGTTCCTGACTGCTTACATAACTACCTAGTAACTCAGACATAGAACATTATAAAAGTTGAATTATAAAAATTTATGACTAAACAGTTCTTTGTGAATTTAAGCTCTCCCTCTATCTACTACTACTTTAACTGAAGTAGGGAATAGCAGGAAATATACTGCTCAAAATCTGTAGCAGCCGGACTGGGGAAGTACCTTGACCTTACAGAAGATCACAGCTAAATAATACTGCTCTCAATCAGTGTTGTGTTCCTGTGTGAGTAAGGTGACATGTGCTATAAATTATTTCAGTCGACTATTACATGAGTATTAATTTGCTTATCTTAGACTTTTGAACGTGTGTGTATGTTATTAAAAATGATAGAAAATATAATAAATAATAGCAATTAGCCTTACCCCGGCTCCACACGTTGGCCCCAATATAGGTCCCAACGCTACTCGTCCAACGTGTGGATCTAGAAAACGGCATTCGTCCCAACGTTGGGGCGAGCGTTGGTAGTTGTCCGGCTCGTGTCGGTTTTATCAAAGGAATCTGCGCCAACGCTCGCGATCCGTCCACACGTTGGCGCGTTGCTCAGTTCTGTTGCAACACGCAGCGAGTGCGTACGTCGAGCGAGAATGGCTTCCTCATCCACAAAATCGCCACCGGCATGGACAAATGAAAAAATCATACAATTTATTGAACTGAACTTTTGATAAAGTTCAATAAATTCCATGACTTTTTCACATCTAATAATATGGGACGCTATTCGAAAGGATCATAAAAATAAAAATTTATTAGCTGATGCATGGCGCACCATTCAACAGAATATGGGAATGAATTTCTCAATTGAAGATTTAAAAAAAAAAGCGAGAATCATTAATGAGCACATATCGCCTTTACAGAAAAAAAATTAGTGACTCTACTCGATCTTTGACGTGGATTTTTATTTTTTCTCAATAACAAATATAAATGTGCACTCAGTACTATAAAAGCGCTCAGAGCAATTTCGATTTCTATATCGGACGTCTTCACATTGGCCCTGACGGGACAGAACTAGTTTGATAGCCAACGTGTGTACGGCTCTCCGAATATGCAGTCCAACGTTGGTACGAGCGTTGGGGCCAACGTGTGGAGCCGGCCTTATGGAAGACTCTTATGAAATATTAATACTTTTAAAGAATGCATTCACACTTTTTGTACAGATGTAAAAACAGCAACAATAGCACAAAAAATTAAAATTTTTAATACACCTCGCGAAAAAATGACGTTTACGTTACAAAAAAGATAATGTATGAGCATATTATTTAATTCATTAATACTCAATGACATAGACAATGATTTCCAAATAATAAATTATTTATTTTATTATAAACACATATTTGTTATATTATTATTTAATATAAGTCTGCATCCACCCGACTGGGGAAGTAATAAAGTACTTCAACTTGCAGAAGGTTACACAGTCAAATAATACTGCTCTCAAGTAATGTTATGTTCTTTTGGTAAATGTGGTAAGCAAGGTTGCCTGAGCTCCTGGGGATTTCAAAGGCTATGGTACCCGCTTATTGTCAGGTAGACCGTGCGCTTGTTTGCCTCCATTGTAGTATAAAAAATCAATCTACGTGTCCCCACTGCAAAATTGACGGTTATCATGATAATATAATAGATAGGAAATAATGGAACAGTAAGATAGAGTTTGAAATTTTGAGAGAATATTTTTAGTATTGTTAGTGTCATTTAAGAAAATAAATTTTTATGGGAAGTTGAAGTTCAAATGAAGCTTTATTGTTTTTGATTTGAAGCCAATAGGTAAACACTACAGTGTTTCTGCCTCTTACTATAATATATTAGAACACTAAAAGTAAAGTTACGTATGGTGCTCTAAGAAATAGCGGTGCCTATGGTTTGGTTTAACCTAAACAGTTTTTCATGTGTGTATGTTTGTAGATAATATCTCTTTACTGTATACGAGACATACTAGACTCTGCAGTCTGCACTTTGACGTGTGAATAGGTAGTATCTTTAAAAATAGACAAAATATTCCTCTTTAACCGACTTAAAAAAAGAAGGAAGTTCTTAATTCGACTGTAGTATTTTTATAAATGTTACCTCAGAACTTTTGACTGGGTGAACTGATTTCGATGATTTTTTTTAAATCGGAAGGTGGTGCGTGTCATATAGGCCCATTTAAATTTAATTGAGGTTTGACAAGGAGTTTTTGAGTTATCGCTAACAATGCGTATTTAATTGACTGTTTTCTCGTCGATCTACGTTTAACGTTGTGTTTTACCTCAGAACTTTTGACTGTGTAAACAGAATATGACGATTGCTTCTAAAATCGAAAAGTTGTACTTGTCATGTGGTCTATTTAAATTTGATCGAGATCTGCTGAATACTTTTTGAGTAGTTAAAAACTATTATTTCTTAACATACCTTGTATTTATTACTTGTCGATGTAATTAAAATCGTTTTTTTCCGTTTGTGAGTAGACATAATAATTATTTATTTAAACAACAGAGTTACATTTCTTTTTCCCTTTCCACTTGCGTTTTCGACTTTTCTGCTTGAATTGCTCACTTCATTGACAGCATACATATTTTCTTATCATAATCATAAAACTATAGGTACATACCTAGATGTTTAAATTTATATCTTAAATATTGAACACATGTAAAAATCTCTCATCTATATAATAAAAATGAATGTTGCTAAGCGCATACCTCGAGAATGGCTCGACCAATTTGGCTATTTTTTTTGTAGGTTCCTTAAATCCCACGGATGGTTTTTATACTAAAAAAAAACACATAGTCATAGCAGCTAGTCATAAAAATAAAATTAAAATGTAATTAAGAATGATTTGTAATTATTCAACTTTAAAATATAGACCAATAATTTTTACCGTCTGTAACTTTTACTGTGCTGTGTGGTTACGGCACTAAAGAATGTAGCCATCCCTTCTCTTCCCGTGGGTGTCGTAAGAGGCGACTAAGGGTAACACAGTTTCACTACACCTTGGAACTTAAAAAGCCGACGGATGGCGGGATAACCATCCATGCTGGCTTTGAAATACACAGGTCAAAGACGGGCAGCAGCGTCTTCGGTGCGACAAAGCCAGCCCTGCGGTCACCAACCCGCCTGCCTAGCGTGGTGACTATGGGCAAATCACATGAGTTCGCGTCATTATGTCGGGCGCGAACTTGTGGAGGCCTATGTCCAACAGTGGACTGTGATAGGCTGTAGTGGTAGTGGTAACTTTTACAGTTAACCTGCCTTAGAAGATGGCTGTGAATAATGTACTGAAGTTCATATATGTATATATTATATGGAGGTAATATTTGTGAATGAGTTTGTACGAGTGTGTTCTTTAAAACTACTCGTTATGACCAAAACATAACATTCAAAATCGTGTAGTCTCCGCAAGTAGGTAAAGCCAAGGATGGAAGACTAGTTGCATAATAGAGATGTAAGCCGCTTGGTTCATATCCGCATTGGATACAAATCTAGAACAGGTAGCTTCGACAAAGCTAAGAATACAAACCCAAAAGGCAGTAATGGGATCCAGTGCTGGCGAGTCTCACACTCCTTGCACCTTTGACGTCGGGGTCCGTAAAAGGCGAAATCCACATAACAATTTTACTATTGTCATGAAATATACTCGTAATTAAAAGTTAAATAACGACAAAATATTTTCTACATAATAGTAGTTAGAACACGCTACACATATTAATTAGTACATCTATGGTACACGGTTAAGAAAAAAATTAAAATATTAAAAAAAACACCATGTTCGAATCAATGTACCGTAATTAGATATGCATCATAACTAAATCTTTACAGTTATAAATATAACCTTCAGTAATATTCCAAGCCAGTTTATACAACAACCTTGCCGAAACGCGTTAGCATTAAATGGTTGGAAAATCCTAGCTATTAATTAACTTTGTTACGTATTAACCTATTATTATCAATTGAATACTGAACACTTGACGTTGACATCTATGGACAACATAATGGGTTTGCTTAGCCTTCAATTGTATCGTAAAGTACAAAGCCTTTTTTTGATCGAAAATACTTAAATAACGTATATGATTAATAAAGACCTTTTATTAGATCACAAAGGTCCCAGGGTTTGGCAAAAGGCAGAAAAGTCCCGTTAGAACGTAGAATACCATACCTTCTTTTTGAACGCTAAATAAAATATTTATTTTGTATCACATGTGTAAACTTATCAATAATCATTTAATAATCGCGCGTGATAAAGATAGTGAGAAAGAGTTTCTCACTATCTTTATCAAGCGCCTCAGTTATAGGTGTAGAGTAGATTTTAGTTTCACCCACAACTTACGTAGCAGAAAAAGAACAGTTGATATTCAATAGTGTCAATCTTCGTATAAATATTCTCCTTAATAAATATACCTCTACCTCAATAAATATTTGAATTGTTTAAAGCTAACCTTACAATAACAAATTTACTAAAAAAATAAACAGATCTATATAAAAGTTACTGGAAAAAATATATGTTTTTTATAATGATATACTCGTACATAACGAGTATATTATAAATTGGATAATTTAATGTCTGGATGGTCTTTATTCAACGATGTATTAAGGCGGTTGTGTGCAGGTAATATTTAATTAATTGTTGCTTCAATAAAAACGTAACAAGGTCGAAACTCGTGCGCATCAGTGCACTCCTGAAGCTAAAATAATAAAATGGTCCGAGGCAGTTTAAACTAATAATGTGTTACATTGAATTAGTTTATAAAAATAAATAAATAGCTGTATTTAAAGTTCATTCCTGTGCAACATTGTCTTGTTTCTTTTTTAGTTTATATTTTAATAAACTTTGGTTTAACTGTTAAGTAAGCTATATTTACACACACTATTAATATTAATCCACTATGAATACACTAATAATATTCACTATACATACTTCCATTTAAACGGATCTTCCGCAATATTTTTGCATAAAACATTGAAAAATTGAAAGGAAGTTATAGAGAAATAAGACAAAAAATTGTTCGTCATAATATTTAATAGCACTTCCTCTTAATATATAAAAATCTCATTCTTTTTAAAACTAAACTCAAACACAAAGGAGTTTTAAAGTTATTATGAATAACCTTACTTTATGTTTAAAAACATATCGTAAATTATACTTATAATTTATGTACTACTTGACTCATAGTTACGAGCTGTGGAATAAGAAAATAAAAGAAAAAATTAAATAATAATTATAACATAAAAACGAATATAATTTTATTTGTAACTAGATGACCCGGTTAACTTCATATCACCTACGTATATTTGTGAAAAATATACACAAAACACATTCTGAACGCACCTATAAATATTTGGCAACCAATTGACGTTTTTGACAAAAGACATTAAATTCCCCCGCTAGGAACATTTTGTATTGGAAAATTAAATTGTCGTTTTCAGTACTTTCCTTTACTTATTATTTATGTTTCTCACCGTTTAAACCTTCCCTGAACTTCCACCAATATTTCAAGATCATAATCAGCCAAATCGGTCAAGCTATTCTCGAGTTTTAGCGAGACTAAAGAACAGCAATTGATTTTATATATATAGATAGATATCTACCATATACAAATTATACTTCATGCAAAGATAATAAAAAATTATACCACTAAACAAAAAATACATAATATTTTTTTGCGATAATACTCATCGCAAAAAAATATTATGTATTTTTTGTTTTGTCTTTTAGGAGGACTCGAAATGTATTGTTATTTTGCGTGATGTCGATCTAAGGTCTTAGCTAAGATGGGGTGCCAAAGGTGACGTCTTCGTGGTGTATCCTGAGCAACAGGACGAGCAGCAGCCAGCAGTTCCGTAACTGTGTAACTGCAACCCATCGCGGCTAACGACCGACTGAGGAAGGTGCGCTCCGGGTACTACTTTGACTTACAATTGTATCAATTGCTATTTATTATTATTGTTAATTTAAATAATTTTCCCCTTGTCCACTTGGTCACATCTACGCCATGTACTTTATTATATGTTAAACTAGCCCGCGGCTTCGCTCGCCTAGAAATTGATAATATTTACATAGAGTGGCTAGAGTCTGTAGTGTATAATCATTTGATCTCTTTTTAACACATTTATGGTTCACCTTTCGTACTTTAGAACTACCAGACTGCTCGCAAAGCTTGCTCTCAATGACGCTACATGGAACAATCGTGCGAAAAACAGTCTCCAACAAAGTAATACGAACTAATTTCCTATTTTACCGTACAGAATTTCTGTAAACGCTGGGATAATTAGTGGTATAATTTTTCCAAATCTGTTCCTATTGGACGCCTGTTATAAACAATAAATTTGTAGTGTTTGTAGCACGAAAAATGAAAGATTTTCAGAATACAAACTTGTTCGAGTCCTTAGACCATCTTAATCCAGTCCTGTCACAAAATCCGTTTACTGACTATTATTTATCTCCCTGTTATAAGTAATTCAAGCACGTAGCACAAAAAATTAAGGAATATCATACAAACTTTCCGGGTTTGTTATGTCAAAACATATTAAATATAAATACCAAGTTGGACACGCAACCATACAAATAAACGCTTTTTTAAAATTAAATTATAAACCAAGGCTTTGATTACTTTTAGACTATTATTAAAAATCTAGTTTCAATTAATAAAGGATACTTAAATATATGAATTGTCTGAACACGTCAAAGCTCGTACCGAGGCACAAATGGGCATCGTCCTTTCAAGCTAGTAGCACAAAAAATTAAGGACTATCATACAAACTTTCTCGAGTCCTTAGAGAGTCTTTCTTCATTTCTCGTAGCGTGATCGGCGGCGGATTCCACTGGCGATTTCACACCTGATCACAGTTTGTCTCATGCATGCTCGATGGGGTTTAAGTCTGAGCTGCGTGCTGGCCACTCCATGTGTCTGATACAGACTTCTTGAAAATAGGCAAACACTATCTGAGCTGTAAGGTAGTGGGCATTGTTTTGCATAAAAATGGCACTTTCACCCATGTCCACTGAAAATGAACCATGACTACATTCAGAATTTCAGTGACATATCTTTCTGCAGTTAAAGTTCAATTTTCTATCACCACTAGCTCAGTGCGGCTTTCGGAAGAAATCCCAGCTCATACGTGAAGAGAGCCTCCGCCGTATTCTATACAGGATCAATGCATTCCTGGTCTGCGAAGATTGGATCCAGTTTCATGTAAATGCTGGACTGCTCGCTGAACTGTCACACCAACAGTTCTCGCTGTATTTCGCTGATTGTGCCCATCTTCAAGCATTGTCAGAATCCTGGTACATTCTACAGGTGTTAACGCCATGATGACTTCAGAATAATAAAATTTAAAAAGCGGATACACCATATTTATAACTTTTTCATTGTAAAACTTAAACAAACGCGAAACAATTGATTTGAATTATTTGGTACAAAATTAAAAAAAAAAACACCATTATTATAATATATACAATATTTTTTATTGCACTTTAAAATTATAATTATTAATCATGTTGGCAAGGGCGAACTTATCTCTACAAGAGATCTCTACCAGGCTACCCATGACGCCGCGTTGGCGCAGCGGTCACAGCACTGGATTGCGATTGGCTGTTGCGCGGGCGGTTGCGGGTTCGATCCCCGCACACGACAACATTTGTATTGGATATACAGATGTTTGCCGTGGTCTGGGTGTTTGTGCAGTCCTTATGGGTTTCCCCACCGTGCCTCGGAAAGCACTTTAACACGTTCGCTGCGTTGTGAGGTCATATTGGCTCATAGTGAACTTTCATGTGGTGCGGCGCGCAAAATAGCGTTCTTTCCCCTGGTGCGGAAGGCATAACTTTGTGTATTTCTATCGTAGGTTTTTTTTTTAAATACCATTGTTATTGCCACTTTAACGTGAACAATCCAGTATTTTGAAATACTCGTGAGTCAATTTGACCTCACCCGCACCTAAAGAAAAAAGTTTCACCCTGGTGCGGTGTGAGGTCAATATGACCTACCGCTCCGCGCACCTCACACCCGCACTGAACGATGCGCTCGCGCCATTTCGTGCACTCAGTGTTGTGCCACGCTATCGACAGTTGACGTCGCGTCGCTTGAAGCCATTTTTCTTCCATAGCCTTATACAATAAATCCTACTAATTACAATGAAATGCTTAGGTTTTTGGGAGTCATCATTGTCTTGATCATCATAGTATTTTTGTTTGCCATGCTTCAACGAAGAACACAGGGAAAGTTTTCAATGTCAAGAATCATAAATTACGTTATATTACGTACCTACCTACTAACCAAACGATTGAAACGCGCTGATTGATTCAAGAAACCTTAAATTATGATTAATAATGATTATTTTATAACACTTAATAAAACACTTTACAAATACATACACTATTAATATTGTATTTTAATTTTAAAGCCTCTTAAAGTTAGTTCATACAAACAAATACAGTAGGCTCAATAAAATTTTGGGAAAATTTATCGAGTGATGTACAACAGACGTGTTTCCCATCACTAGTGTTTTGATAACTTCAGTGCGTTGTGTGGTCAAACGGACCGCACAAATTGTTTCTCTTTTAGACGCTAAACGAAACAAGCGAGCTAAAAACGCAGCTAGGTATATAATGCTTGGTTATTGGTCTTTGATCTCAATATAAAATATATTCAATAATTACTATCACCATTGAGAAAAACCTATATCAAGACAGAAGTGAATGAGGGCTTATTTGACCACACGACGCACTGTAAAAAAGTCCTCTATGGGTCAATATAACCTCATGACGCACCAGCAAAAAGTACACTAAAAATCCTTACGCAGTGAACGTGTTAAGCCGTCGGTCCCGGTTGTTATCATGTACACCTGATAGTGATCGTTACTCATAGTAAGGAATATATCTGCCAACCCACATTGGAGCAGCGCGGTGGATTAAGCTCTGATCCTTCTCCTACATGAGGAAAGAGGCCTATGCCCAACTGAAGGATATTACAGGCTGAAGCGCGCTACCCATGGTGGTGAGAAACGATGTCACCGCGGGACACAGTAGCGCAAGAGTGATAACGTAACAATAACAATGGTTGATAATAATAATAATAAAGCTATAAACTTATTCTGTAATCTTAATATATATAAATCTCGTGTCACAATGTTTGTCCTCAATGGACTCCTAAACCACTTAACCGATTTTAATGAAATTTGCACACCGTGTGCAGTTTGAGCCAACTTGAAAGATAGGCTATATTTTATTTTGATATAGGTAATTATTATATTTAAGAAAAGAAAATAAAGCGGTACGAAGTTCGCCAGGTCAGCTAGTATATATATATATATATATATATATATATATATATATATATATAAATATTCAAATTTGTAATATAAAATACATATTCATTTAACTACATACACACTACATGCATATATATAACTATCTACCTGGCAAATTTAAAGCTTGTATTGAAGAATATATTGTATTTTATTTAAAAAATAACTGTGCTTTAGGCCACACGACTGAAGTAAAACTAGCTCTTGAAACAACTCTGAAAACTAACTTATATCTTCCTCTCAACTTCAACCGTTCGCCTTGCTCGATCACATTTTTCGCAACGCTGCTGTGTTTGGTGGACGTCTATAAACTATTAATTACCTCTTTTTCAAATTTTAAGTTCAAAGCACAAAAATGAAGGGCCTTTATAAAGTTTTTCGATATTTCTTAGACCATATTAATGCGGTCCTTACCGCGAGATCTGTTCTTAGAAAACCTCTACCAACTATGAACTTTCTCTCTGCCAAATATCATGTTTATGGCATAAAAAATAAGTACTTTTCTAAAATCTTCGACAGCCCTTAGATATCTTTAATGACGCTCTGGTCACAAAAACGTTCTAAGAGAACGTCTACTAACTATTGCCTATCTTCATCCTGTCAAATTTCAAGCTTATAGCAAAAAAAATTAAGAGTATTTTCATACAAACTTGCGTGAGACCTAAGACCACCTTGATGCTATCCTGTCCCAAAATCCGTTCATAAAGGACGTCTACTAACTATAAACTACCTTTGTGTCTAATTTCAAGTTTGTAGAATAAAAAATTAGTAACTTTTATAAAATCTTTCAAGAGCCCTTAGACCTCGCAAAATTATGACGTTTATTAACTATTACCTATCTTCCTGCTAAATTTCAAGCTTGTACCACGAAAAATTAAGAGTTTTCATAGAGACTCATACGAGTCCTTAGACCCCTTTGGGCCCTTTAATCTAGCCCTATCGAAAAATCCATTCTTAGCAGGCGTACACTAACTATATACGTATAAACAATCACCGTGACAAATTTCAACTTCATGCGTCCAGCAGTTTTTGAGATTTTGTTATGAATCAATGGCCTATCGATTTTATATACGTATATAGATAATAATCATTGAAACTGTTTTGCTAATGATTTTTTAATATGTGCTTTATATAAAAATTATTATGTATTGTTTGTTTCAATAAAAATTAATAAATAAATTAAATACACCTATAATTTCTTACAGTACCAAGACCTATATTATTTAAAATTTAAAGGAATTTTCAAAGTTTTATTTAATGAATAACGTTTTAAGCAACAGAATATTACACGTAGATTTTCGAAATTAAAATAATGTAGGTAGGTACTTACCACAAACGTCTATTGATCGAGTAGGACGACTTTTTTTGTTCGTTTTCTACAGATTTTTTTTTTGTTACCTAAACGCCTGTTAGGTGATTAATGCAATAGCAAAAATATGAGTTTTTTATCCAACTTTGTCTGTAATATATTGCAGGCTATTTTAAACTTAATCCTTTCCTGTATAGAGTATAGACCAGTGCTTATAGCGTTTAAAAATGGTAAAAATCAAAGAAATTTATAGTAGAATGAAACACACTGCAAAAGAAAGAGAACACAACGAAAATGATAGGAAAAATAAATTACGGTCGATCTGAGGTCGGGAAGTAGTAGGGGTTTAAGGGTAAAAAACGGTTTATCTCGATTTCTGGCTAAACTACAAGCCCTATGGAAAAAAATTCAATTGCAAAGTTGTAGGTAATAAAAAGATCTACAACTTTTGTATTTACACTTTTTTTTAAAAAACCTCAATATTTTGTGAAAAATTCAAAAAACCAAGTTTTTGGTTTTTTATTTTCATCTTTTACAATTTATTTTTGTTTTTTACAAAATTTGATGAAAACTTACCCTATTATGTCCCAAATACACTGTAATTGTTTTGATTTAAAATATTTATTTAATCACCTTATTTTGACCTCATTATCGAGAAAGCACCCTCATTTTCAATCGTGAATTTTCACGTCAAAATATCAGCTGTTTTAAAAAAATCGGTGGCTTTTTTGTTTATTGAAATCTCTAGTTTCTAATTGTGTAAAAAATATATACATCACTATGATAAATATTCTCAGAAAATGCAAACAATTGCTCAGAAAATGAAAAGAATATTTAATAAGACATCTACAATATTATGAGAAAGTTGTAGAATCTTCTTTAAATTATACACGTATATGCTTATTTATTGCTATTTTAAGATAACTTACGAGTATATACCTGAGTGACCTGCGGACAATTTTGGCCTACCAAAACCTATTTCATAGAGAAGTGGGGAAGGGGCTAGGAGGGTCTGGGCCTTATTACCTGTTATTTCCTTGCATTTTCTGAGAAGATTCATTATGGTAATGTATATATTTTTTTACATCATAAGAAACTAGAGATTTGAACGAACAAAAAACGGACCAACTTTTTTTAAAAAGCTGATATTTTGACGTGACAATTTTCGACTGAAAATGAGGGTACTTTTTCGTCATTGTGGTCAAAATAAGGTGAAAAAATAAATATTTTAAATCAAAACAATTACAGTGTGTTTGGGACATAAAAAGGTAAGTTTTCACCCAATTTCGTAAAAAAACAAAAATAAATTGTAAAAGATAAAAATAAAAAACCAAAAACTTGGTTTTTTTGAATTTTTCACATAAATATTGAGGATTTTTGAAAAAAGTGTAAATACAAAAGTTGTAGGTCTTTTTATTACCTACAATTTTGCGATTGAATTTTTTTCCATAGGGCTTGTAGTTCGGCCAGAAATCGAGATAAACCGTTTTTTACCCTTAACCCCCCCCCCCCCCTCCCTACCACTTCCCGACCTCAGATCGAACGTAATTTATTTTTCCTATCATTTTCGTTGTATTCTCTTTCTTTTGCAATGCGTTTCATTCTACTATAAATTTCTTTGTTTTCAAAAGCTAAAAGCACTGGTCTAGTAACTTTATTGAGGTGATAGAACTATAGAAGTGGGAGTCGCACGTAGAACATACATTTCAAACAACAATAAAATTAGCACAAATTTAATATATAAGTAGTTTGTTTTAATTTTTGTAATACTTTTTATTATTTTGTTTAGGTACGTCATATTACCTATCTAAAGTCGTAATTTTACATAATTAGAGAAATTTATCGTTATACCATGTATTTGTGAATACGTGGATTCTGACACCAAGAGAAATACCAAGCATAACTCTTACCATAGCTCGTTGAGCGACCTTGAGCTTAAAGAAAAGGCTAACAGCAAAAGACACGTCTCAGCGGCCTGCGGCGCGCCGCCCGTGTTGATGTCAATGAAAACAGTAATATGGTGGGTTAAGTGTTTTTTCATACGTGTTTTAGATTTAAATATAAATTAATAAATAATAAATTAATAAACGCCTCACCTCAAACTATACTTAACTCAGCTTAAAATTAAATAAAAAATTTTACAAAAATTATTTCATAGGGGGCGTTCAAGTATTACGTAACGCAAAATATGAAGATTTTTGACCACTCCTCCCCCCATGTAACATGCCGTAACGTTTTCCTGTACCCCCCCCCCGCCCCCCGCCTACCTCAAAAACGTTACCTAACACCAAACTGACCATTTATACCTAAATATCACAAGCATGTTGCACAAACTGACCGGAAAGTCGATAAATTACTTTTGTTATTGTTTTAATCGCGTTTGCGGTAATAATTAATATATAAAACAATAGATTTTAATACCCTAGTTTTTTTTTAATTAAATAAAAAACAATGTTACGTAATGCGTTGTTCGAAACCCCCCTCCACCCCTTGTAACGCATCGTAACGTTTTACAAGACCCCCCCTCCCCCCTATTTATCGTTACGTAATACTTGAACGCCCCCTTTTACGTAAAGCATTGTTTCAGCCCCGATGTTATGATCTTTGTCTTCCTCTCCACAAATGTATAGTCGTAATAATATAATATATACCTTAAAAAATCAAACAAAAGCGAAACAAATAATATTGATGGGTAACTAACTAAAATACCTACCAAGTAAATAGTTCAATATAATTTGAGCACTATAGTATATAATTAACACTTAATTTTCTTCTTTCAAGTTTATATTGGATATGAACATTTAAGAAAGAATACAGATTTTAAAATATAATAAACGTGTGCGCCTCTATGTGTTTCACTTATCCCCAGTTTCACTTATGTACATAATTATCGCTGCCCTAGTTCAATAGTAATACATTATTAGTGAAGTATTTTTTGAGTTATTCGCAATTCAAGTTTTAGCTGTGACTTATTTATACCAACTGCCGAGAGAATTGTAGATGCACGATGCAAGTTTTGTTCAATGCGTTGGTGATATCTATAAATTACAAAATATTAAACTTTTAGTTTTTGCTACTTTTGATAACAAAATAACCTTTTATTGCCCTCTAAATTGAAATTGTCTCAAAAACAATTATTTTAAAAATTTCTTTAAAATGTAACCCACTATAATCGTCTTAATACCTACTGTTTTGTATAAATAAAACCAATTATTATACCTACCAAGGCTTCAAATTAGTAGAAAAGGTCTGATTAAATAGTTTCACTTATATGACATCTAAAAATGTCTTGATACTGAACTAAAAAAAAAGTAAAACTCTTCCTGATGCTTTAGATATTTTTTAGATATCTTCAAATGTCTGAATGTTGACCTTTGCTGGGTAAAAAATACATAAAAATGTTCTAATGATTCATTTAAATTAGGTACTTATATTGAGTTTTCAAGATATCTCATTAATTGACCAAATAAAAAAGGATATTTTTACACGAATCAATACTTATCTCATTTCTGAATTTTTCAAGATGTCTTACTATTGAACTAGGGCAGCGATATACCCAGCAGGACAACTTTACAGCAAACGCCTAGAAGCCTAGAAACGTTTACTCTGGTAAATAAAAAAGGAAGTTCATTTAAAGCTTAATCACATGATATTTTATGTTTATCAAAATGACCGTAATCACGGCAATTCATAATGTTCAATATACAATATATTCCAATAGCAATTTTAATAGGTTTTTATTGTAATTTAATAATAATATATATACCTACATAGTCTCTTGAGACTCCCAAGATTCATTCTCAATCCCAAATAAAGTGCTGTGATGGATAATGAAATGGGCATACAGTACAGTATGTAATATGTTTCCCCAATCCGAACAAACCAATGGGCAAATATTAGACAATATTTGGCTCACTTATAACGGTTATAATATACGGTTTATATTCGAAAAAGTGATATTGTAACGAATGACGATACGGTGACACTGAAATATAAAAAAATAATAATATTATGTTAATTGTGAGGACATTTATGAAATATTCATCTTGTTACAAGTTTCCTAGGTCGCGACCGTATCTTCTTATCGTAATAATCGTTCTATTGCGATTCAGTTAAACAACCTGCGTGACTCAAAGGATTTTCATTAATATTCAAATTAATTTTATTACTTCTGGTAAACTTCTTGTATACAATGTGCTTAGGTTTATGTTCCATGAAATATATATCTCACTTAATTACGTGTTATAAAACATGTAAAACACATTTAGCTATTTTTCCTTTTTCGTCAAAAATACCTATGTTGCATAGACTTTTTTACCATCAAGTTAGGAGATAAGGCAATTAGGTTTCTCTACTGTAATTTGTTATAAAAAATTAAATTTAAGTGACAAGATCAAGGCCACGATTATACAGTTATACACACTACGGTAAAAATGAATTTTAAAATAAGTTAAACTTTTTTTATGTAACTAGGTTGGCAAACAAGCAAACAAGCGTACGGCTCACCTGCCGGAAGACCGCAGCCTATAGACGCCTGCAACACCAGAAGCATCGCAAGCGCGTTGCCGACCCTATCCCCAATCCCCCCCCCAGGAGCTCTGGTCACCTTACTCACCAACAGGAACACAATACTGCTTGAAAACAGTATTATTTAGCTGTGGTTCTGTAAGGTCGAGGTACTACCCCAGTCGGGCTGCTCCATATTGCTATATATTCAACTTGCAATACTTTAACCAAAAATATGACATTACGTAGGATATACGGTTTGAACGCATTACGGCCTCAGCAGTAATTGTCGAACTTCTAAAATGAATATCAAATATACATGTATTAACAATTACAGCCGCTCTGGTGTAACAGTACTGATGCGTGTAGGCGCCTAAAACACCGATGGTTTGCAGGTCGATTCTCGCTCGCAATGGATATTTGTATTTGTACAAATATTTGTTTCCGGTTTGGATATCTGTCCTTGTGGGTCACCCCACCGTGCCTCGGAGTGCACGTAAAGCTATCGGTGTCTGTAGTTATTATAAATACCTGATAGCGATCTTTACTTATGAGTAGGTAATAATAAAGTAGGGGATATATCCGGCTACCCGCAGTGGAGATTCGTGGTGGATTAAGCTCCGATCCTTCTCCTACATGGAAAAAGGCCTATGGTCAGCAGTGGGATGTTACAGGTTGCATTTTACATTTATGTTACGTGTATTTGATATATAAAGTTTGATCGAATCCTAAAAAAATTCCGTGAAACGAATTACTAATAAAAAAAGTAAAATTTTTGTATTTGTTTATATCTCAAAATAGTTAAATGTATGATAAAATAAAAACAATACAAAAAATTAAAGAGAAAAATGAAAATAGAGAATAGTGGCAATACATTGTGTAGATGCCAGTTCAAATTTATAATGAAGTAAAATAATTTTGTTTGTTCTCAAACAAAAAAAAAAAACCCGCTTCAATTTACATCGACAAGTAATAAAATGAGATCATCGTCATCAAAGTAGTCGAAGTCAATTAAACACGCATTACAAGGGATACTTCAAAAATTAGGTACTCATCAGATCTCGCTCAAATTAAATAAGACCACATGAAAAGCACCATGTTTAGAATGTAAAAAGAATCATCAAAATCAGTACACCTCTAAAGAGTTATTATGCATTTTTTTTTATCTATATTTTAAAGAGCTTGGTCACAATAAGTGACTATGCCGCTCTATAAGTCTTCCTAAACTAAGTTATTATGCATATTACCTAGGCATAATTTCCTACATATATTTTGGTTGTCTACTAAGTGTCACCTCCAGTTTTTGCGTGCGATTGATGACTTGTAGATTTTCTTCCGCGGGAACCTATTGTCTTATCAATTAATTACCAATGATTCATAGAGCCCTTCAATTGTTATTGCTATAATGTCAATAACGCAACATTTAATAATACCTGCATCCAACTGTAGTATAAATATCCTTACCCAGGCGTTAGATCTTCACAATTCAGTCAGATTTGATCAGTGAATACTACAAACCAGGATCAAATTAAAGGTAGGTACATCACATCATGTTTTTTTTCTTTATCATACAAATAATATAATAAATAAATAATAAGAAAATTTTTGAAGTCGAGAAAAATATTTTCTGTACCTATTAATTTATTTTTTGTTGCACCCAGGTGAAAAAAAATGTTTCTTTCTAATATTTTTAAATAGAAAAGTTATTTATAAACTTTCATCGCGACTCTTCAAAACTTGTTTGTTCATTTATAGATAACATGCCAAGTCACTTGCCAAAACCAAGTTGACCAAGTTGGTATAGTTGTGCGTCGTCTAACATTATTAAGGTAAAAGCTCCTATTACGACGGTAGTTAAAATTGACTCCAATTACGGCGGTATTTTTATTTTCGTGTTTTATTATCGTATGAGTATATTTAAAGTCACTAAAATGGAATTTACTCATTCATAATCTATTACTTCATTATATATCTGACGTTTTCTATAACACAAAGGCAACATATGAAAATCAATCAATCTATGCCACGGCGGCCGCGGCGGCGATGCGGCAGGACTTTTCATATAAACGCGGGAAGATTTGGGAAGTGTGCTCATATTTTTTAATTTGTTTTGTTATACGAACATACAGTTCGAGTTTGTGAATATGGAATTTATAACTTTTTTCCATTATTATACTTGCTATTTATTTAGTTCTTTTGCTATTTGTAGCTGATTATATAACTAAAAAACAAAAAACAAAATAGCACGGTAATAGGATAGGAAATTCGTAGGTTAATCCTAATACGGCGGTATCATCCGTATTGGGGGAATAACTGTATTATAATTATTTACTTGCTTATAACTTTCAATATAATAACTTATTTAGTGATTTCCAAGTTTAGTTGAAATGATTTTTAATTTCAGAAACTAAAAACCCTTTTCTGCGTTATGTTTTATCAGCTACAAATCTTATTTTATAAATGAAAACTATTGAATGCTAAATGTCGTTTTCATAGAAAGGTTAAAAAAGAAGGTGTATTTTAATTTATCAAAAAGTAGTAATTTTGTATAGCTGTTAACTTGAGTCTTACATATCTTAACCGAAAATTTGTTGTATTTCGACTAAGTTACTTACATTTTTTATGTAGGTATCGAAATTTTGATGGGTCAGAATTAGGATTATAACAAGTAATATAGGTAATTAAAAGAAAACAAAAAACCCGCCTGCGTAAAAAACGGAAAGAGCAAAGTCAACATTTTTTAAACTTTCTTATTGTATTTCTTTATTATTATTACGGTAATAATAATCATAATATACATTTTCGAAATCCTTGTATTGAGCCCTTTAATTTGATACCCATACTATAGTATTCTAAAAAAAAAAATTATTTCTTCATTAACTACAATGGCTTCGCACAGCCGCCATGTTTGTTTTTTTTAATGTCACCTATCTAAGAACACTTGGGCTGCTAAGACAAATCTAACGATATCTCAATTATGCAAATCCGTTCAGCGGTTCTAGAGAAATGAGGTAATTAAGAATATTACAAACATACATACATACAAGATACGCGCGAAAAACATAACCCTTCCTTGGCAGTCGGGAAAAATACGAGAAGTTCTCCTATTACGGAGGTAGGAATTTTCAAGTACCACCGTGATAGGCTTTATGACCTCCTAATACGGTGGATATATTATCTCTGTAAAAAGAACTTCATAGAATATTCATATTGTAGGGTTCCGTAAAAACGATACAAAGTTTAATAAACTTTTAATTCTTATCTTCTAATTTAATAATTTATTATTATTTAAATATTTATTAAATACAATCTAATTTAAATATTTATTATTGTTCTAATTTAATAATTAACAAAAATCAAAATTTTAATATTATGCATTTGTATAATTAAGTTTTGTTTTGTGTTTGAATTTTATTCTGCTTTGCTTGTTTTTTTTTTTTTGATAAATCTAAAACTAAAACAAATAAACATAGTCACTTTCGAATTTATAGAATATGTTAGTAAGGATAAAATTTACTGTACGTAACCAATAAATTATCTTCGTAAACAAACTGCTAACCCACCGTATTAGGAGCAGACTATGGCCGTAATTGGCTTTCATACCTCCGTATTAGGGAAAATTTACTTGATTTTTTTAATATTTTTTTTAATAATACATCCATCATCATCATTCAAATGTTGCGAAATGCCTCCGTAATAGGAGCTTTTACCTTAAGAATGTTTAATAAGATGAAACTCTTATATTACTTTTTAAGTGAACTTATTTGTAATTGATACTTATGTTTAGTCATGAAATGTCCATTGACAAAATATTAATTTTGTTAAAAGCTATTGTTGGTTCCGTGTTTTTTTTAACTATTCAAATTCAATTTATTTATTTATTTATTTACACTTTATTGTACATCACAACTACAAATATCATTTACAGACTGTGAATTACAATGGGCGGACTTATGGCTATTTAGCCATTTCTTCCAGACAACCCAAATATATATTTCCTACTATGAGTAACGATCGCTATCAGGTGTACATGATAACAACCGGGACCGACGGCTTAACGTGCTCTCCGAGGCACGGTGGGGAGACCCACAAGGACTGCACAAACACCCAGACCACGGCAAACATCTGTATGGCCAATACAAATGTTGTCGTGTGCGGGGATCGAACCCGCAACCGCTCGCGCAACAGCCAATCGCAATCCATTGCTGTGACCGCTGCGGGCGCTGCGCCAACGCGGCGTCACAACAACGCGTTCAATTATTGAATATTCAATATTGGACTTTAAAAGTGGCTTTGTAATAAGCTTTATAGCTCGATAGCTAACAATATATCTATAACTGGAACTATAGTAAGCAGAAAAAGCAAATGTTCCGAGAATGGAAAAGATTAGGATCAAGCATTCGACCTCAAACGACAATGGCATCGTTATTTCTCTTACAATAAAACAATAGGTGATTATAACAATTAAAAGATTAGTACCAGGCTCTCGTGGTTAAGGTATTATGTGCCTATTCATACATTTGCAGCAAAGCCATGGAAAATTACCTATGAGTTTTTTCCATCAAAACACGCATTTAATCTCATTGACTATTCAAACTGCATTCCATTTAGAAATTCTATATATTTTTCCAATAAGATTTATTACGATATAATTCCACAAGTACACTTCCAGTTTGAGCATAACAACAATATAATTATATTTGTGTCATAATTCAAAAGTCATAATTTTTCAGATTCAATATGAAGATTTTAGTTCTCCTCGGGCTGGTATGTTGCGTGGCCGTAGCTTGGAGTAAGCCAGCATCTACTTACACCGATAAATGGGACCATATCAATGTCGATGAAATATTAGAATCTCAGCGTCTCTTGAGGGGCTACGTCGATTGCTTGGTCGAAAAAGGCCGTTGCACAACAGACGCTAAAGCCTTAAAGGAAACTCTACCTGACGCATTGGAACATGACTGCAAAAAGTGCACTGAAAAACAGAAAACTAGTGCTGACAAAGTAATCAGACATTTAGTAAACAAGCGCCCTGATTTGTGGAATGAACTTTCGGCGAAGTACGATCCTAATAACATCTATCAGCAAAAGTACAAGGACAGAATAGACTCCGTCAAGCAAAAGGCTTAAATACTTTTAATTTTTAGCTAACGAGTTGCTACGAAATTTTGTAATGTTTACCGGCCTATCTGATTGCTTTTCAATTATCCTGTAAAATTTTAATCTTGTCAAAAGTTATAAATAAATCACAAAATTCAACAACTATAGTTTTATTTTCTAAAAAAGACAAGAAACATTTTACTTCTAAATCATACAATAGTTATTGTATTCGAAATTAAGAAAATTATAATAAAATATTGATCCTATTATTGTAATGAAAAAAAAATTTTTTTTAATCAGTATCATTAATAAAGTTATCAAAATTTTTTCTATATATCTTGTCTTTATCGTATTTTTCAATAAGTTGATCCCAAATATCTGGGTGGTTGTCTATTACTGTTTTTATAACTGTTCGTATTAGACTTTTTTGTTTTGTTGTACATTTTCTACAAGTAGTTTCAACAGCTTCTGGTATCACTTCTAAAACAAAACAAAAAAAGTTAGAAATACAATTTTTCCGCTTTTATTTACAGCCATAATTTTTAATACATATCTTGATAAATAAATTGATGCAAATCATGGAAAGTTTTTTTTTTAAAATCAAGCGCTTAGCTTCAGTTTAATAGCATTAGTAGCTCTATCAAAGCAAAGAATCTAATAAAAATGTACTTCTGTATCTATATTTGATTCTATCATTCCATTGCTAATGTCTCTTTCGTAATTAGGGACATGGTTGAAGCCTTATCCGTGACGCTTGTCTACTGCAGTATTAATACATCTCAAGATATCTTTAGAAATCTTATCTTATTCACACTCCTATACATACAGCATTAACTTTTGACATAATGTTGCAAAAACAATGAAAATAATAGTTATATTAGAACTTATAACAAACTAAAATTACAAGTTAGTGTCAACAAAAAACAGTAATAAACCAAATAAAATAAATATTTATACTTTATAAACCACATTGTTATTACTTATTATACATTGAAAGCAATCATACCAACGTTACTATATGAATGTGAACAAATATAATAAATATTATCTTTAATCAAAATAGTTAGGAACGTAGATCTTTATTATTATCATCGTTGCTAAAATACTTACTCTTAAAATCCTTAGCTTCTGGAGTACATGGACCTTGATCGAGGAAGCATTTTGCGTAACCCATAAGTACTCTGTCATTTTCTAGCAAAGGTTGAATATCAAAATCATCGTATCGTAAATTGTAGAAATCCGCGTAGACAAGTGATACAATTGTGACAAAACACATAAAGTATGTAACCATTTTTCACTACAATAATATTTTTACTCTTGTTTAAATTGACTTCGTATCTGGTAATCACAGTAATGGTAATTTAAGAAACATTTGAGAATCACTCTCTTTCTATTCTGAAAGTAGTATATTGATGGTGAGTTGATAAAAAATAAATAAAAAAATATGATTAGGTAATACTGCATTCCTGGGGCTATAGTGGTATCTTGTAAAAGCAATAAACAATACAGATTTACTAAAATACAATAAATATATCAGTTTATTTTTAAGGTAAGCGCTTTCAAATATAGATTATCTCTCATTCTCATCAGCTTTTTGACGTAACATAATTATTATTATGTTGAATGGTAATCTCAGATTATACATACAAACTATATACCTATTTTGATATCAACCATGATCTGTTTGGTTTATTATGTTTGAATTATTTTAAATATGGAATAGGTACCAGTTTTTATTTGATCAAATTGAATTATGTTGTATTTTTTACATTCCGTAAAAAGCTCTCAAACCAGAAACATGTTTTAGTTATCTGACATAATTTTGTATTTCTATCGATCACGAGCACGATTCAGCCTGTAATATCCCACTGTTGGGCATAGGCCTCTTCCCCATGTAGGAGAAGGATCGGAGCCTAACCCACCACGCTGCTCCAATGCGGGTTGGCGGATATATTCCCTACTATGAGTAACGATCTCTATCAGGTGTACATGATAACAACCGGGACCGACGGCTTAACGTGCTCTCTGAGGCATGGTGGGGAGACCCACATGGACTACACAAACACCCAGACCACGGCAAACATCTGTATGGCCAATACAAATATTATCGTGTGCGGGAATCGAACCCGCAACCGCCCGCGCAACAGCCAATCTGTTTTATCAGAAATAAATTCAAAATATTAAAGTTTTAAATAAATAGTTTCTAGCCAGTCTTTAAGTGTCTTTTAAGTATCAAAGTGTTCACATTAGCCACATCTACCGTTTAAGAACATATAATTTATCCTAGATTATACATTTCAATTTCGGTTAGTCAAAGTCAGTAAACAAAAACTGAAACTGGATATTTGATATTATCAAATATTAATAAGAGCGTCTACTTCATCTTTCAATAAATAGTGTTGCAGACAATCTGCGACGAATTCATTGGGCTGAGCTGTTGATAACCCTGCAACACAAATTTTATTATCTCTTTCTATAAACATTCCTCGATTATTACCCTTTCCCCCTGGTGTTGATTTATTTATTGTTGATTGATATTATCAAATATCCAGTTTCAGTTTTTGTTTACTGAATTTGACTGACACAGAGACTAACCGAAATTGAAATGTATAATCTAGGATAAATTATATGTTCTTAAACGGTAGATGTGGCTAATGTGAACACTTTGATACTTATAAGACACTTAAAGACTGACTAGAAACTAGGTATTTATTTAAAACTTTAATATTATCTAAGAGATATATTATTTAAAAAAAAAAAACAAAAAAAATTTGATGCATGAAATGTATATTGTGACGATTAAAAATTGAAATCAAATAACGTCTGAAAATGAATAGTGTTTATACGACTTACATTAATAAAAGCCTGTGCTTAAGCAACCATCTCCAAATTTTATGCAACAGAAGAGTTATTCCATAAGGGATTAATTTCTTCAAAATCTACAAACTTCAGAAATTGCTTAAAATATTAACATGACTAAAGCAAACATTATGTTCCTTCAAGTATTTATAATGTTTGGCAAACTATTATTAGATAAGTATACATTACACATAACCAATAATCTTTGCCGGCATGCAAGCGACCATAATTTGAACGATACGTCAAATAATACCTACGCACAAGAAACCGTCGCATAATAATACACTTACAGAATTGAAATTGCTATAGTACTGAAAATTTTTCAATAAAATTACAGGCATTAGTAATCAACATATAATTTTAAGATCGCGATAATTATGAAGATTGATTTTTGTTTGTTTGTTTGTGAACATTAGCTCCCTCGATATGGTAATCTATACTAATATATAAAGCTGAAGAGTTTGTTTGTTTGATTGTTTGTTTGTTTGTTTGAACGCGGTAATCTCTGGTACTACTGGGCCGATTTTAAAAATTATTTCAGTGTTAGATAGCCCATTTATCGAGGAAGGCTATAGGCTATGTATCATGACGCTAAGACCAATAGGAGCGGAGTCCACGCCGACGAAGTCGCGCGCAGAAGATAGTTAGTTAATAAAATACTATCAATAACCTCACGGTTACAAGTAACAGCCTAATCAATATTCCACAGCTTGGTAAAGGCCTCCTGCATAAGTAAAAATGTGTAGAAAATAGTTACGAGGGAGCGAAATAGATATTTCGTATTTTTGGCAAGGACTAGCAAAAAATTGCCACGTTTATTTTATGTTCATCATAGCAAAGAGTTTGAAAAATTTGCCATATACCTATATAACTGACTATTTGTTTTATTACGAATTGTCAGTAATGTCAAATCGGTTTTTGTGAAATATTTTTACTATTATTTGTTATAAAATTTTATAGATATAATATCGTTATGCAAGTAGATTGCCAGAAATCAACATCAGGGGGAAAGGGTAATCAAGGAATGTTTATAGAAAGAGATAATAAAATTTGTGCTGCAGGGTTATCAACAGCTCAGCCCAATAAATTCGTCGCAGATTGTCTACAACACTATTTATTGAAAGATGAAGTAGACGCTCTTATTAGCGACTCTGTTATTTCTCATAAAAAGCCACCACCAGCACCACCTTTACGATATCCGTTACCACTTGACAAACGTTTTGCTGGACCATTTGGAGAAGTTGCAGAACTTATTAACCCACCTATTAAAACAAAATTTCAAACGTTAGTAGATGATATTAAAGATACACCATACTCTTCGTATTGGAAGAAACCTCTAGGAAAAAGTAGTGACCAAGTGCCAATGTTACCAGAAGGACTTGATACATTGAGAACAACATTTGGTAAGAAAACCAAATTCCATGGTCGTTTGTATGACATCATAATGCCGAAAACACTTACACAGTGTGATAAAATTAATAATAAATCAAAAGAGCCTGGCGTTCAGGTGTCCCGTAATTATTGTACTCCTGCATATAATCCAGACCTGACATTTGGTTATAGAACATTTGTTGATAAACGTGGTACATACGCAAGATGTTGCGTTACTGATGACAGAATCAAACTTGGGAATGGCGGTAAATGTGTTATAAATACATTACAATCTAATTTTAAAGATGTGACTCAACCTAGAATAGGTACAGTACTAGCCCCTAACAACAACACTGATAATTTACCCCAAGGCCATACATTTGGAAAATTAAAACCTCCAGACAACATTGTTGAATGCTTAACATTTTGTGAACGAAATCCTGATCAAGATTTTTACAGAAAATGTTTGGGCCATCTAAATACTATTAGAAAATACTTGTCTAAGCGGTTTCTTCCTACATTTTTCCAGGGATTTTATTTAAATCTTAAATATTTTGATAATGAAAAATCTGGTTGGCTTCCAAAAGATATTGTATATAACGCATGTGCATCGAAATTGATAAGATTCGATTCAGCTTTAATTGAACCTTTATTACTTTTATGGAACGCATTTGATGGTAAACAGATTAAATACAAGACATTTGTTCATATAATCAATTTTAGAGAGCCCTTACCGGAAATTCCAAAAATGTCTGATTTACCACCAACATGTCTTGATTTTCGAACTACATATACAGATATGGTAAAACCTGGTCAAGATAAAGATGAAAGACGAATGGCGGGCATACCTTCAGGTCGTTACTTCGATTTAGACTTTCCGATTACACCAGAAAATTGCTGTAAAGCTGACCGGTCATGTCTGCCTCATGAATCTGATATGAAAGCCTGTCTATGTCCGAGTGTTTTAACATTATTTCATGTTAATCATCGAGATATGTTTGCAAAACGAGAACCACATGTGATTAAAAAAGTTTTTGAAAGTGCGGGTGAGTCTTTAAGTGACGAGGCTTTTGATGCTATCTGGGATGAGGCTAAAACTTATCATTCAAAGGGATGGGTTTGTTACGAAACGTTTCGGCGAGCTTTAGGAAAATATTTAAGAAATAATAACGACAAGGAGAAAAAGACCTAAATTATGAATAAATCATATTTATTTCAGTTACTGTAAAAATATATATAAAAGATAAAATAAGAATTTACAAGAAGAAAAAAATAAACCGTGAACGCCAATGCAGATTTATAATTTTCGTAGTATTCTGCAGTACTTGGTTTGATGTTTCTTTTTTGTCTTACGACTTAAGGAAATCTTGGAAAGCTTCTTGGTATTTTCCTTGTGGATCGTAAAAAGATACGAGCTGTTTCCAGATTTCTGGATTTTTCTTTTTAATTTCACTTATCAACTGCTTTCCCTTTTGCTTCTGTTTATCTGAGCATTTAGCACAACGGGTTTCCAAAACTTCTGGCAAAACATCTGAAAGTTATAATTATTATTGACACTTTTTTAAAAATTTAATTAAAGATTCGTTATATAGAATAACTAACTACAAATCATTTATGAATTATTGTTAGAAGAAGTAAATAAGTAAAAATTGTATAAACTATAAATCTTTCATTATTAGTTTTCATCTACGTTTCTTTCTATACATAATATTTACGTCATTATCGTTTATAAATAACGATGGACTATAGGTATATATCCAAAATAAGGGATAAGTTTTAAATTATACCTACTATGTATAAACTGTTTGCTAAGGTATTTACTATATATTTCATTTAATGTCAAAAATTTTCTCGTTTCAATAGTTTTTTTTCCTTATATGTTTATACCCTATATAAAGTAGTAATGAAGCTTGCGTACCAAAATAAAAAAGGTAAGGTAAAGGTAAGGTGGCAAAGGTAAATTAGAAACGTTTTTATTGAACGGAATACAAGAATTTGTGTTACAGGGTTACCAACTATGCAACCAGAACAAAGTGTTAAAGATAATTTTAAAAATTATACTTTACAAGACTTTAATCTAAAATATAAAAAAGTAAGAGATTTTGCGAAATATAGGTATATTTAGTGAAGGGTTAGTAGAATATTTGAATAAGAGCTTTTAAGACAGCTTTTTTATATGAAGTTATTATGCCTTTCGATACATGCCCAGCTAGAACACCTGAATCTAAAGAACCTGGTTATGAAAGTAATAGTTACTATTATTCATTTAATAGTCATGTCATTTTTGGAAATAGATCTTATTTCGATCCGTCTGGAAAACTAGTGAAAAGTTGTGAAAGTTTTGCTAGGAACGACTTTAAAATACCAATTACGAAAGATCAAGCTCTCTTTCAAGATTCGACTTGGTTTAGTAAAAACTGCTAATAATAATATACAATATGTGCCTAAAGGATTTACTTTTGGAAAAGTTACTTTAAAGACAAAGAAGTATTAAATAAGTGTCGCGGGCATTTAAACATTTTACGTAATAACTTAGTTAAGCGTTATAATGACACATTTCTGATAACATTTTACATGAAATTAAAATATCTAGATAGCTCTAAAAGTGGTTGGCTTGAGAAGCAATTGATTTACAAACACGATTGCACGATTCAAAAGGTTTGACCCACCCTTGATTGAACTACCTTTAAAAGTTTGGGATGCGTTTAACGATTCTCACGCTGAATACAAAATATTTATTTGCAAAATTAACTACAGAGAACCATCTCTTGAACTCCCTAAAATAGATGATTTGCCAAAAAAAAATCTCAATGTTCAAACAAGTTACAGCGAGATGACAAACAACAGACAAATGTTAGATAAAAAAAGCTGATATTCCATCAGGAAGACACTTGGTAAAAGAATATTGTTTGACTCCTGATGGTTTTTGTAAGGCTGATACGTCCTACTTTCCAGAAGATACGGACATGAGGGCTTGCCTAAACACCAATATTTTTACATTATACGGAGTAAATCATCGTGCCATATACGCTAAGCGAGATTCCAATACTATTACAAAAATATTTGAACATTCTGGGGAATGCTTTGATGATAAAATATTTAAAGACATTTTAGAAATAGCAGAGAAATATCTATTCTCAAAAATGGGTTTGTCTCGAAATATTTCGTCATTCTCAAATTCAATATGAAATAAAAAACAAACACCTTAAGCTTTAATATTTTAAGTTTCAATATTGAAAACATAATTTTTTTGTATACTATTGAAAACATTAAAACATATTTTATTTATTTTATTTATTGTCTTTACATTCTTACCCTTAAGTTTTTTTACTTCCGGAGTACATGGCCCTTGGTTTATTAAACACTTAGAATATGAAGTTATGAGTCTATCATTTCCCAGTAGTTCATCGAGATTTATACTATCACTTGAAGTATCATAGGTTTCTTTAGCGATGACAAAGGCGGCAAAGCACAAGAGTAAAATTATAGACTTCATACTTGTATATTACAAACAACACAGTGTGTGCTATACGTGTGATACAATCAATATGATTAGAACTAGATCGCATCTACATTTATATATTACTGTGACTTATATTGATTCTCGGAAAGTCAAGCAGAATGATTACCTACATGATTTAATTATTGGTCCAGCCAATATGTCCTTGCCAAAGACGTCGCATTACAACAATATAATTACGTATTCAAAATTATGAGTAGGTATATAAATCAATCATCCTCAAGATCTAAAAATTTAATAATTGTTTTCGTTGTAATTTATTTTAACTATGAATAAATAAAAATGCACGCTTCAAATTATAAATAAATTAAAAGACTTTACGATATTGTTTGCTATTATAGTTTAGATAACAATCATCACAAGTTCTACAAGCCTTAGCAAGCATGCATGTCAAGAACAAAAAGTATGATATAAAAAGTATTAACTATAAGTACAATCATTTCGTTCTTGTCTCTAGCGCCATATTAATATTAAAAGATTTTTTTATCTTTTTTATTTTTATCCTACCATTGAACTATAACATAACTTATTCTAAATTCCCGTAACTAAAAAACTATAAAGTGCCTCCCGATTCGCTTGTGTTGGGTCATATTTGTCGAGAAGTTCGAGAAATCTCGGTTCACTCTTAGCTCTGATTCCAAGGAGTAACTTGCGAACTACAGCCTTTTGTTTAACCGAGCAACGTCCACATGCTGTCGTTAATGTTTCTGGCAATACACCTGAAAAGACAAGTTGGTAAATCCATGAGAAAAAAAAATCACTCCACTACTTATAATATTTCGTATCTTTGTGTAGTAAAAAAGTGTGAATAAATAAACACATGACGAATATGACGATGATGATTTAATTTATTATTGCGTTAATTAATACGTTTTATTTAAAAAAATATTGTTTTTGTTTATTCACTGTTTAATTTTTAGCTTTCATTACACGTGGAATGGAGAGGTTACGAAAATGATTAAATGGTGAATTTTTGACTTACAGACATAAGTAATATATCTAACTATGTATCTTATATGTAAACACAGCCAATAAGTTCAACCGATTAATAAAATCTTTTAATGATTAAAAAAAACCGAAATCAGTCCACCTAGTCAAAAGTTCTGAGATAACATACATAAAAATAATTGTGTTTGCTTGCAAAAGAAAAAAAAAACATACTTTAGTTACATCGACAAGTACATAAATTAATAAATTAAGAAACTCCTTCTTTATTTGTCGATTAAAAAAAAGCTTTGCAGTAAATTTCTACCCACATAATTAACAGTTTTCTGAATAAATTATTTATTTATATTTATCGATCTCCATCTATTTGCCTTTGTTTTACGATAGTGAATCGGCCAACATATATTTATTTAAATTGTATTATGAATCAGTCAACAAACTCCTTGATATACATACGTAAAACAGATTATTTATACTCACGTTTGAAATTCTTGCCGTCCTTTGTACATGGGCCTTTTTCCATGACGCACTTATAATAAGCGAGAAGAATTCTTTCATTTTGTATAATTGAATCAGGATTGAAGTTGTCGTATCGGTTGACGAACTGTTGGTTCTGTTGTGCTGTGCAGGAGGCCACCACCGTTAGCGCACATAAGCATAATACCCATTGCCTCATGATGTCCTGGTGAAAAATTAAAACTATTAAGTTTCTTACGATTATGAAGATACGATTTTAATTTAATTTTGTAGCTAATTAGTGTTTGTTATTTTTGTGTTATTTATATTGTAATAATACTATTATATTTTTTGTATATATGTAGAAATATTATCTAGAAGAATTATATTCAGACACTCAAGTAATTTTTAGTGCTTATAATAAAACCTATACTTGGACAATTTCATTTAAATGGGATAAAGTTTATATGTATTTGATTACAAGGTATAAATAATAACAATAAAAAAACTAACATAAGTAATAACTACTAACGTAATTAAAGAAATACCATGAACTTTATAATAACAGAACAAGATTCATTTAATATTCTTGAAATAACTTTATCCTTATATTGTTATTTAAACATTGAAGTCATTTTAAAAATATAAATAACGTTAAGAATATACTATAACATAAACACACAGTTTTATATGAGATTTGAGATTTGAAACCGCAACTACGAGTATATTGTACGATATTGACCCGGTTAGAGTCAACGCTTTCGTATCAGCGCAATACTTTCTAAGTAAAAATGATCAAATCAAATGTACTCACGGTCGGAAGAAAGTAAGAAAGTTGGTAAGTCCTTCGGTTGCGACGGCCAGTGTCGGTATGAGTCGTGACGAGTGGGGTGCTAACATTTCTCCAAACCAGTCCCAGGTTGAGGAAGAGGTCGATGTAACGGGCCGCATACAAAATATACCTTGCCCGGATCGAAGAAAGTAATGAGCGGAAGAGCAAACCGTTTTTGTGTGGCTACAAAAAACTCTGTTTTTTATGCTACCTCAAAAGTTAGTCCTAAATGTTGATAATTTAACCCTTCAGTAGTCTATTTAATGATTCGTGTTATAGGCAACAGTTTGTGTCGCTTTGACGGTACTGTTTTTCTTGTTTGTTTCAATTTACTAATCTTGTAAACTGGCTTTATTTTAGAAATGTATTAGAAATCCTATTCAAGAAGCAGGTACAGAATACATATGCTTAAACTTAAATAAACCTGCATCTAAGTACATCAATTTATAGTAAATGTAGACAAGTAAGAAATCATGTAAGTAGTTAGACTACTTACATCTTGAGATGATGCATTAATCGGTTGGTTATTAATTATTATTATTTTTCATACCATATACTATACAATTTATATTATAATATAACACAATTCGAGTAATGTTAATGCAAAAACCCAAACTTTAAACGGGTTTTCAATGTCATTACACTTAAAACATCGTTGAACCTTATTTTATGGATGAGTTCATACGTTTACCAAGGATTTGAAGATTGTTATTAAAAAAAAAAAATAAACGAAACTCAATGTGCTTAGACAAAGTGTGTCATATTTTTTTCACGCATTTATATTTGCATATAGATATATTCAGTAACTGTATAATGTAACAAAAAACTTAACACAGTATGCAAAAAATAGAAAATGTAAAACGTAAAATAAAATAACATATTTATTTATTTGTTTATAAACAAGGGGTTAAGCTATTTGGCGAGTCCTGAAAATAGTACGAGTACTAATAATAACAGTAAAATAATCCAAGTCCGATGTTCTTTTTACATCAGTAGCGACAAAATTAATTATACCTAATAAAAAAATAAAATTGTGGATTCTACAAAAAAAAAATGAAAAAAAGAATGGTATCTACTGTAGTAATTGTCTTTGATACTCAGAATTAGCATCAGTCATCACCTACTTGCAACATTGTAGCTCTCTAAACTAATCCGGGGTATATGGGAGCTACAGCTACTATACCAGTTTTAAACGAGCGTCCTGCACGACAATATGTAACGCTATTACAACAGGATGTTCTGTAGTACGAGTATAAAAAGCATTTAAAAAATCTGTAGAAAAGGAGTCATTTTCATTCATTCAAAAGAAATATACATTTATTATTTTTTATTCAATAATTTTATTAGTCAATTATTTTGTACTAAATAATCTATTTTTTCATGTATAACTTCGAAGTTGAAACTGAGATATTTGATTTAATTGATTTATTAAATACGTTATAATTATGCAGATGTATTCAGTTTTATTTAGTTCATTTTGTTTTAGGAAATAAATACCTAAGAGAAAGTACTGTAGATAACAAATAAAATCAAGAATAATAAAAAGAAATAATAAAGAAATTAAATAAAACACTTTCTAACTAGACACAAAATTATTTTTGTGCCAAATAAAATAGCATAATAAAAGAATAAAATGCTGTGTGGCTACGGCAAAGAATTTAGCCTCCCCCCTCTCTTCCCGTGGGCGTCGTAAGAGGCGACTAAGGGATAACATAGTTTCACTACCACCTTGGAACTTAAAAAGCCGACCGATGGCGGGATAACCATCCAATTGCTGGCTTTGAAGTACACAGGCCGAAGACGGGCAGCAGCGTCTTCGGTGCGACAAAGCCAGCCCTGCGGTCACCAACCCGCCTGCCCAGCGTGGTGACTATGGGTAAAACACATGAGTTCACGCCATTATTGGCGCGAACTTGTGGAGGCCTATGTCCAGCAGTGGACTGCGATAGGCTGAAATGATGAAAAGAATAAAATATTTTAAATTTTATTAGGTACTAGCTGACCCAGCGAACTTCGTACCGCCTAACAGTCGATTCTTTCATTTTTAATTTTTTTTTATACACTTATCCTTCCCGGAACCCCTCCACTAACACTTAAACTTTATGGTATGGTATTAAAGTTCAAATTGACTTTTAAGTATTATTACGAATCTTTTGTATGGGAATGTAGAAAAGTGTTGTTTTTAGACTTTTTCAGGCAATTTTTTAAATTTTTCTCTCCGTAATAATCATCCTCTTACTTCAAGGAACATTATAAAAAAAGAATTACCGAAATCGGTTCAGCCGCTCTCGAGATTTGCGCTTAGCAACACATTTAGCGATTCATTTTTATATATATAGAGATTAATCTTACACATACAACGTTTAAATGCTCATTTGAAAGTCTTTTTCTTTTTTTTTATGTCAGAGAACTATATAGATGACACTAGTTCTTTTTGTAAAAATCTATACAAAAAAATAAAATTGAAGTGTCTGTTTGTAATGATAAAATAACCGCTTTTTACTAAATGCAAATAGATGTAGGTATACGCGGTAAATATACCAAAATAATATTTTTTACAATTTTTGCCTGTCTGTCTGTCTGTCTGTTTGTTCCGGCTATTTAATCTCTGAAACGGCTGGACCGATTTTCACGGGACTTTTGCTGGCAGATAGCTGATTTATAAGGAGTACTTACTCCTTGTAAATTTGAGGTAAATAAAATCCATTTTATAATATAAAATGATTATAATAATATAATATCGTTGTCATTAATTCACTCCTATTTTTTTTTCGGTTGTTACAACTTTCTATAAATGTACATTTTTATTAAATTATATGTACTATTAAATTTATACTATTAAATATGGTCATTGGGCTGGTCATCTGTGTCGCAGGACCGATGGCCGTTGGAGCAGACGTGTACTGGAGTGAAGACCGCGTCTTGGCAAACGCAGTGTGGGACGTCCTCCGGCCCGTTGGACCGACGATCTTCGTAAGATTGCCGGTGTAGGCTGGATGAGGATTGCGGAAAACCGGGATGTCTGGCGCGAACTTGGGGAGGCCTATGTCCAGCAGTGGACTGCAATAGGCTGAACTAATACTGATATAATATTAAACTCGAGATCGAGCTTTGCCTAGCCGACAAAATAATATTTTTAAAACCATTTTATTATTTGGAAAAAATATTTATGAAAATCAACTGGTAATTAATTTCCATTAAGAATATTAAAATATTTAAGAGTGAAATAAAACAAGATAATAAATCAAAGGACTGAGATCATTACATGATATTCCCTCTACGTTTTCATCATAAAATAAAGCGCGTCATTCGTAACCTTTGCTTTAGTTTAAAAGATATAATTTCCTCCTTCTAGGAATCAAGAATAAAAATTTATTTCTAATAATTGACGTCATTTATTGATTTCTTGAAATTAAACTTTTTCGATGCTTTACAAATACAGCAAGCTATAACATGTTCTATGCGAGCTTTTTATTCCGAGAAACATTAATCATGCACAAAAATAAATAAACTTACTTTTTAATAAATAATATCACTTTAATTATTCGATTTCATAGTTTTGAAATAATTATATGGTCTAAGATACGGAATATAACAAAATCTTCCCTCCTCTGTTAATTAGATGAAACAATTTTTTATAGGCTGATTTCAATATTGTGAATTTATAAAAACAATCTCTGCCACCATAAGCCTGCTGTAAATAATAATACTTAAAAAAAAATTCTTCTAAAAAATCTTTTCCCTCTCATGTTAATTACATGTAGTAAGCTAAAACCGTCAATATTTTACATTATATAATTTATATACCTGACTATAGTAGGCACCCATCTCTGATTGCTATACTTACCTGCAGCCAGGTTACTGCTGACTGAGGTTACTGTTGCTGCCTACTACAGTCAGGTATATAATGTAAAATATTCACGGTTTTAGCTTACTACATGTAATTAACATGAGAGAGAAAACATTAAAAAAAATTGCAGCAGGCTTATGGTGGCAGAGGTTTTTTTTATAAATTCACAATATTGAAATAAGCCTATAAAAAATTGTTTCATCTAATTAACAGATGAGGGAAGATTTACCTTCTCGGATCTTAGACCAATATAAGAAAAAAAATCTGAACGATTAGTGCTAGAAACAATAATTATTATTGTTAGTCAAAAATCTAATTTGTTTGAATTTTAATAAATAATTTTTAAAGGTAAATTAAGTAGAAGAAAATTATTATCATCAAACTTTTGCTTTTAAACTATAAATAGGTACTAAATTTTCGCAATGTTATATATTTTTACAAAACACAATAGTTGTTAGTTATAATCAAAAAGAAAAGTATTTAACTACATGTATTTATTGTAAGTATACATAAATAATCTTGAATTTTATTTAGGTATAATTATTGCGCTTTCGACGAATATTTTAAAGCTAAAGCGTTTAATTTCTCTGGATATTTTTCAAAAAGTACTTTCAATACGTAGTCATATTTCTGCTTTTGTTTTGAATTACAGTCACCGCATCTTTTTTTTATTAAATGAGGTATAACATCTGAAACATAAAAAAAAATCTATTTACTTTTAACACAATTACAACAAAATACATTTTTCTAAATTTGTGTTGCGGTAACAACCGAACACAACATTCAAATGAAATTTAACAAATAAAGTATAAAAGTGTAAATAATTTAACATTAAAGGTATTCCAAGGCGACGTACTCGTCGCTAATGCTCTCAATAATAATAATAAAAAAAAAACATCAAACACACAATACACAATACAATTTTAATACTCACATTTTATAGTTTACAATGAAAGATTCATTACTAATAAATATGAGTAGTGAGTAGTTATATTTATCGGGTCAGCTCGAAAATATTTAAAATTAATTTTACCCTTACAAGTCCTATTTTAATTTGAAAACTTCAAGGCAATTTACAATTCTAGTGACATTACAACTCCCTTATTAATCGGCGCAGGTAAATGCGCTTATAAACAATTTTTCTTGTTTAAAAAGATTCATTCCGATTGAAAAAGCAAACCGTAACTTATGATTGGTTTTGAAACATTATTATTTTAGAAAAACTGTATTTAAGACCAGTTATATAGTGTTAGATCTCGTAGAAAAGGTCGAGATAAACGTGAATTAGGTAAGCAGAAAAAAAAAAGTTTGTGTGTAGGTAGGTACTTATGTACGCACGTAAGAAGTTATACTTCATTGGGTAGCTAACTTCATGTTGCTAACTTCTTCGTCGACTAGCTAACTTAATGCACCAAAAGAAGTATAGCTTCAATAATTAAATATGACACAGGAAAACCCACGTGAGTATATTATTATAGTATTACCTTTTAGTGCTTGCATCTCTCCGCACGGTCCTTGATCCACAAGACATGCAAATGCTGCTTTCCTCTGGCCCTCGTTACTCAGTAACCTGTCTATATCCAGATTTTCGAAACTTACGCGACTGCTGAATGCAACAGTTAAAACCAAAGACAGCAAAAGTAAAAAACGCATTTTGCATTTATGTCTGTAACAACAAACCATGAGAACTTTTTAGTTTTCTCTCAACATTTATCGATAATATAGGAAATGTTTTTGATATGACTAGTCTGCTTTAGAGTTAGACTACACGAAGTAAAACTTACGAAACGTAACTCTCTCTCTTTCTATCTTCACTAAGTTATATCTCCCTATATTCAATTGTATTCAAGTTTTCTTGTTAAGTAACTTAAATGAAACTATATTCATTAAGATCACAACCTTACTTAAATAAACTACAACATCCTGTTTGTTACGAAAAGTTGTCGTTAATATTACCTATATTTGTCAAGTAAAACATTAATTTAAGCAATCGAATGATATCGATATTCAAATAAACTCGCCTATAAAGTTGTCGTTAATATTATAGTTGTCAAGTAAAATATTAATTTAAGCAATCGAATGATATCGATATTCAAATAAACTCGTAGTACATCTACTGAATTAATTTTATTTGAAAGTATTTCTATCTTCGTCGAATAAAAAATAAAATAGTCGGCTTACCTTGTAAAGGTACAGCAAATACTTAGGACAATTCAAGCGATCATCGCTTATAAATGAAAATTATTGTATACAACAGATAGGAGGAGATAATTACGGGAAATTTTCAACACCCCATTGTCTTCGTAACTAGATTCAGTTCCTTATGAATTGTAAAGAATGGTAATTAAAAGTTAAAAGGGATTTAGTGTTAGTGATGTAAATATTTACATTAAAACAAGCTTTGTAACTAGGTATCAAAATTATCCTGTTGTATGTCACTCGTCCCGTTTAAAATAATATAATAAATACATATCTATAGTATAATAAATACTTATATAAATAATATAATAAATTTATATATACTTATATATATGAATATAGCTACTGGAGGAGGCCTTTGCCAGAAGGCATAGGTACTGAGTTGAGAGATATCCTTTAGCCAGACGAATCAAACAACACAGTCATAAACATTAATCTCAACCAGTATAACGGGCTAAATAAATAATATATATGAATATAAGCGGGTGGAGGATAACCGGCCGGGGGTTATGGCTGTAGGCTAAGAAACCGGCGGACAATCCTAGCCGAGTCGAGTAACACCGCCTTCTGCATCCTGGCTGCGAGCGAACCGTCCCGGAACCCTAGTTGCCTCAGATAGTGAGCGAGGATAACCGGGATCAAACTGTTGACAGATATTACGATAGAAATATTTTCAGCAGACCTCACATCCCATATGTCGACAATCCCGTGCGTCAGATCCAGATATTTACGTTTTTGTCAGTTTCGGCTTTCACGAGGTTCGAGGAGATGGTGATGTCCGCTAAAAACACCCTCGACCGTGCCCTTTCCATGGCCACGATATCAGACTTGTTCGGCAGTATCGTCCTATCTGTGGCGATAGGCAGGTCCCAGTAGAGCCGGACTCCGTCACGTTCGAGTACTGGCACTGGTCAGTACTGATAATACGACACCCTCTGCTCCAGGAGACCGTACATAAGAGCAAGCTCTTGGTGGAGAATCTTGGCCGCTTGGTTATGTCTAAGAAAAAAAAAGTGCATAACGCCGCTAAAGAAGTATTCACTTAAAAACACTATTATTATTATTACATTTGGTTCTATTAGTCATCGAATGTTTACCTGGATTAAGTTCTAAAACTTTCCAAAGTAAATTGGCCTTATTTTTATTTAAGGCTAGAAGCTAAGTAAGATGAGGATAGCAAGAAATAGATTGTTATGGAGAACACTTGGGGAAGCCTATGCCAAAGAGCAAGACAATCACGGAACCGGTGTCTAATATAAATTTGAACATTTAATTACGGTGCTTTCGTAAATAACCATGTTTAATATTAGTAGCTATAAGATAAAATGTAACATCTATGATTGTTATAAAGACTTTATTTATTTATTTATTATTTATTTATGTACTATAAAGATACTTGTGTCATGTTTGGCCTCTTATCAGGATATCAAGGTATTCACCTCATCGTTAAGACTAAGTTGGTATGATTCTCGTTGGTTGGATTGATTGGGTTGTCTGGAAGAAATGGCTAAATAGCCATAAGTCCGCCCATTGTACTTCACAGTCTGTAAATGATATGTGTAGTTGTGATGTACAATAAAGTATAAATAAATAAACAAATAAATTATCTATAAAATAACGATCGCCTCGAGCGCCTTACATAATATTATAACAATAGCACTGTTACATGTGTTCATTGACTGAGACATGAGACGTAGTTTTCGGACATTATGACGAACATTTTTACAAATGAACCTAAATTATGGAATGCAAAATACTAGCGATAATTATAATATACCCGTGCGAATAATTCGCACAAAATAATTTTAATAATTAATTAATTTACAAAAACTAAAGCAATAATAAATGTTTTAGTTGTGGATGCCGGTAGAGCAAGCAAAATATTAACTATAAAATGATAATTATATAATTTATGTGGAGTAATTGTGAGGTTTTTTCTAAAAAGGGATGCAAACGTCTTAACCTTAGCGTATTAATGAATATGATTGAGGTAGGGTGCCGTATATATCTTGTTCAAAATCTAAAACGGCTCAACTGGAGAAATACCCAAATCTTACAAAAGATAACAGCCAAATAATAATAATGGTCTTAAGTTACGTTTTTGTATTCCTGTAGTAAGTAAGTCAAAGGTATGATCATACAGATAATACACTCAAACCGACGACGGCGCGGCGCGCGGCGCCGAAATCGAGCATACAGCCCTAGAGCAAAAGCGATTTTTTTTAAATATTTGTCCACCAAACCGACCACAATCGTTTAATATAGACGTATAAAGTAAAGTACAAAGACTCAATTGTAAGTACAAAAATAAATTATGTATGTACAATTGAGTCTATTAGATATGGACATAGCATGCATTAGAAGAAAAAAAAACAGGTAAATTAACTATAGTGCAAAATCACAAGTCAGCAATTTCAATATATCAGGGAAAATTCATTACAATAGAAACTTTAAAATACAGTAAGGCAATGTAAAATCTAAACAATCTAACATCTTTGCGAATAGCACCAAAAATGTATATAAATAATTGTGTCAACATATATAATGTTATCAAATGTAGATAGATGATTTTTTAGTATTTTTAATTTTTTACACATACATTATCATAATTATATATATAAATCAAAAATATCTTTATTCAAATAGGCTTCAAAAGCACCGTACCGTTCGAATCGTAATTAAATTTTAGTTATTTTTAAAAGTAAAGCTACCACCGTGCACCGGTTCAGAATGCAGATTCTGGAGAGAAGTACTCGCACTTACTTTAAAAATATATATAATCTGTGTTTTTTTATAAATTTGGTAATATCTTGCATGAAATACAGCGTCAATAAGTTCACACATCTTTATCGTCTATGTAATCCTGCACCGAATAATAAGCTTTAGGTTTTCATTTCTTTTCAATACAAACTTTAAATTTATTTTTAATTATATATTTATATATCCGCCGACCCTCATTGATCTTTCTTATAAATGGGGAAAGAGGCCTATGCCCAGCCGTGGGATATTACAGGCTGAAGCGTATATTGTGACGCAATTGGTAATATGTCTACCTTATGAAAAACATCCCGCAGGGAGTCTCGAGCTCCAAGATCACAGTAGGTAAATGAATGAGAGGAGCTATCTATTCACGAAAATTAGTTATAAAATGTTTTTTATTATCATATCAAAATTTCGATCCAGCGGGATTCGAACCCGCATTCCCCACATACCGTGTTCGGTGCTCTAGCTATTAAGCCATATGATAAGGAACGATGTAACCGCCGAATCGAAATTTTTGATATGATTTTATTAGGTTTTAAGCAACTTGTCAAAGAATTCATTGTAATATGAAACTTTGAATAGTTGGGTGCTGTAAAGGACTCGCTATAGACGGCACCACGGGTGCTTAAAACCTAAAAAAGAATTTCCTCATGTGCGGGAAACACAAAAATATAATAATACGAATTAAAATTAGTTTTAATAATGCAATTATTTCCCATCTACTGAATGACCTTAATTTATTTGCGTTTCACTAGACGTACCCGCGTCTTTGTTTGCCATTGCCATTTTTTATTAATTTTATGAGATAAACTGAGTACGCCAGCTTTAGATGAGCAATACGTGCGAAGGTTCCTATACTAACTGTTCCGTACTGGAACAGGTTCATTTGTTGGTATTTTCGTACATTCACAAGATAACATAAATTGGACAATTTCGATTACATAATATTATGATCTTTTTCTTTAATTTATTAATGGGTTGCTAGTACAAAATAGTTTGGTCTAATTAAACCCTTTAATTTAAGTTATGTACAAATTTTGGTAGTGACGTTATGTAGAGCCAAAATTGTACTCAAATATTATTATTATTATTATTATAATACCATTGCTGTGTTTAGCATAATGTAACAAAGGTCAAAACAATTTGTTTCTCTTTAAAAGAGATAAGGTTGATTATGTTATATATAAAATGAGTATAATTTCAATTTCAATTTTATGTTGAATACGGGTAATTAGGAAGAAATGACTGATATCCGCAATTTTTTGTATATATTGTACGAGCTCAATACACTCATTACTAAAAGTTGGTGTCAGTTATACTATAAACTAAATTTTGACTTTTTATAATACATTTATATACGGTAAGTAATTACTTGAAATGTTTTTTATATATAACTATAATATTTTGTTATTTTACTAATGCAATAAAAAAAATTGTTATGAAACCTTTGTCGAGTTGTGGATATATACAAGAAGTTATGGCAAATCGTTCGGTTCACAGAAACTATTTATTTGTTGTTGTGCAGTTATATTATAATAAAATGTATATAACAGATATATCTATATACTAATAAATAAAATTGGAGTGTCTGTTTTCAATATTAAAATAACCGCTTTTTACTAAATGCATATGGATGTATATACGGTACATATACCAAAATAATTTTTTTTACAATTTTTGTCTGTCAGTCTGTTTGTTTCGGCTAATTTCTGAAACGGCTGGATCGATTTTGACGGGAATTTCACTGGCAGATAGCTGATGTAATAAGGCGTAACTTAGGCTACTTTTTTTTTATAACTGCCAACTGAACAATAAATTTTTTGGTATATTCCACGCGGACGAAGTCGCGGGCACAGCAGCTAGTATTATATATATATACACACTAAAGTTATAAACATACCAAAAATAGCACCTAGAATTCATTGTCACTCATTCCAAAAAACTATACTTGATTTAGACAGTGCCTTTTAACGGAGTTTTACACTTTTTTTACTCATATTTTTTATTCTTTCTGTAAATAAATAAAGAATTATAATAGATTAATTCTTTACAGACGTTGGAAATGCAGTTTGTGACGATAGTATTGTCATTATTCATGACTGTGGTGCTGGGTTACGATGAAAAATACGATAAAATTGATGTCGACAAAATATTAAGTGATGATGCACTATTAACGTCATATCTCAACTGTTTCCTAGACAAAGGACCTTGCACTGAAGAATACGCATCTGAATATAAAGGTACAACTGTAGCCTGCATTTTGTATTCTGCGAACCATTTTTTTTTAAATTGAGTTTAACTTAAAATGTAACCATATGAAGTCGAAAAAGACGCCACATTTAAATAATGCTGCATATTTATTATTATGCATATAGAATATTTATTCTAATATGAAGTTTTTTTTATTTATAGAAATGTTGCCCGAAGTAATATCGGACGGATGCGCTAAATGCACTAAAATACAAAAGCAATCCTTTAAGAAAGTTTTGAAGGAGTTATCTAAGAACAAAATGGATGTATTACTAGAGGTTCAGAAGAAATATGATCCAAGTGGTCAATACAAGGATAATATCAAAAAAATTATGGAAGAAGACTAAAAGAATCAAGTTATGCAAATTAATTATGTCAATTTTTTTTTTTTTTATTGAAACAAACGACTTGGCTATGAAATTACTCCAGTTTAATATTATTTGAATAAATGCTTAGCATATGAAAAGAAAAAATCTTTTTTGGGTTCTTACAAATTTAACCTCTTCTTAAATTAATATAAACTTATTCTTTATTAAATTTATTTACATACCTACCTTATTATTAACTTGTAAACTATAACCTACAGATAGAATATAACATGACATAACTGGTTTTAGATGAATAATATATAAAAAAGTATTTTATTGTTTACAAATAAATAAGTACAATTCGCTCTTTTACAATTAAGGTGGTAAAAGAAATGTATTTCAAATTAAAGTACACTTGGTTATCTAAATTAGTTAGATAACTGTATCTCACAATAACAGGGTTAATACTTAATTTATATTAGTTTATGACGACGTATAAGCTTCGTTGTTATATGATGGAGTATATCCCGGCCCATAAGCTTCGTTGTTATATGATGGAGTATATCCCGGCCCATAAGCTTCGTTGTTATATGATGGAGTATATCCCGGCCCATAAGCTTCGTTTTTATATGATGGAGTATATCCCGGTCCATAAACTTCGTTTTTATCTGCATTGTTAGTTTTAGGCCCACTGAGTTCAATAATCGGTGAACCATCTTCACGATCTAAGTAAATTTTGATAGCAGATATAGTAATTCCGTAGATAGTGGCTGCATGCGTTGAGGCAACTAAGCCAATAAGCAGAAGAGTCAGTATAACCTGAAAAATAAATTGAATTTTAAATGTAAGACACAAAACACATTGTCAGAAAGTTTTTATCGTTGTGGCTGAACTTTTGTCAAAATTTAAAGTCAACGTTACAACATACAATTAGTGAGTCCACCAGTTACCTTTTTGATCTGTTGCTATGTACCTATACAGCTTGCTTATAAGCGTGAAAATTTAATGCAATAAATTTAATAAGACTACAGCTACTTCTCCAGATAACACACAGTCTGTTTTCTTAACCAAATGGTAAATATCGATACTTATAATAAAACTATTACAGATTTAACTCTGTACATTATGACTAATTTTAACCGACTTCCAAAAAAGGAGGAGAGTCTCAATTCCATTGTGTTTTTTTATGTATGTTAACTCAGAACTTTTGACTGGGTGGACCGATTTCGATGAATTTTGTTTTAACTGAAAGGTGTTTGTGTGTGTGTCATGTGGTCTTATTTAAATTTAATTGAGATCAGACAAGTACTTTTAGAGTTATATGATATATCTAACTAGCCAACACGTGCCCACTTTGGTAGGCGTTAATTATTCTTAATAATTACTTCTAACGACGATATCTCAAAAAATATTCATCTGATTGATATAGTCTAAAGGGCTATTTTAATCTGCATTAAATGCCTAAGATAACTAACATATTTATTTGGATAAGGTTTAATGTTTTTAATTAAAAATTTGAACATAAAAGTGATTATTGTAAGTCAACCGTAAGAAATAAAGATATGCTATCGCAGACTTTTTTGTAGCATTTTTATAGATTTTGAATTCGCTAGTATAATTATACATGACTCAACTATATTTTTGCTAGTTTACGCGGCGTTCGCGTGAAAAGCTCCCAGTTGGCGAGATTTTTTTGCAACCTCTTCAACATTTATCACCATATTTCTGCTAATTTACATAAAAGCATAATAAATTATATATCTAAACCTTTCTCAAGAATCACTCTTTCTATTGTTGGAAATTGTATAAAAATTCGTTCGGTAGTTTTCGAGTTTATCGCGTTCAGACAGACAGGAGGACAGAAAGACGCGGCCGCGGGACTTCTTTTTATAATATGTAAAGATAATGCGTATTTAGGTACTTGACTACTTTTTCGTCGACCTACGTTGTATTAAACCGCATAACTTTTCACTAGGTTTATAGATTTTGATGATTCGTACTTTAATCGAATTTAAATTATTGTTACTTTAATCCGAATTTAATATGTACCTAGCTATACCAGTCGGCTGTTACCTATATAGTCCAGTCAGTCAAGACAATTAATTCATTATAATTCCAAAAGTTTTCAAATTTTGATGTAAGGTCGGGAATGGTATTAAAACAAACTATAAAATTTTGCAACCTGTTCTGCGGTCCGGAACATTGTTAAAATTGCAATTAAAAATTAATTTTTGCTGTATGGTCATGAAAAAAATTCCAAAAGTTCTGCAAACTTAGGGAAGTTTTCGATATAATATTTCATATCACGTATTAAATTTGCAACCAATCTAAGTGTACGGAACATTTTTTGTTATTGAAAATTAATGTGTCAAGTTTGCAGAACTTTTGGAACGTTTTCATTCAGTTTAATAAAAAATAAAATATAATTGTGTTTGCTCGCAAACGAAAAAAAAACCGACTTCAATTACATCGACAAGTAATACAACGTAATAAGACGAAAAAATAGTCAAGTAAATACGCGCTATTAAAGATTACTCAAAAAGTTGTAATCAGTATTCGATCTAATTTAAACAAGACTACAAGACAAGTATTAGCTTTCGATTAATGTAAGAATCATCGAAATCGGTACACCGAGTAAAAAGTTATGCGGTATAATATAACGTAGGTCGACGAAAAAGTAGTCACGTAAATACGCATTATTAGACATAACTCTAAAAGTACTTGTCAGATCTCAATTAAATTAAAATGGGACCACATGACACGCAACACCTTTCAATTAAAACAAAATTGATCGAAATCGGTCCACCCAGTCAAAAGTTCTGAGCTAACATACATAAAAAAAAAAAAAAAAAACATACGTGTCGAATTGAGAACCTCCTCCTTTTTTGGAAGTCGGTTAAAAAAACATTAATTTTCAATAACAAAAAATGTTCCGTACACTTAGATTGGTTCCAAATTTAATACGTGATATGAAATATTATATCGAAAACTTCCCCAAGTTTGCAGAACTTTTGGAATTTTTTTCACGACCATACAGCAAAAATTAATTTTTAATTGCAATTTTAACAATGTTCCGGACTGCGGACAAGGTTGCAAAATGAGATTTATTGTCGTCCCAATGTACCTACCATTCACTTGACCGAAGTTTGAAAACTTTTGGAATTATAATTAAATTTTCGATTTCGAATGTCAATAATGACTGGACTAATAAGACGAGCATTAAGTTGCTTACTTTAGGAACAGACGACCGTATATGTGTATTGTGTAGATATATAAAAAAAAATCGAAAGCTAATACTTGTCCTGTAGGTACTCTTGTTTAAAGATCGAGATCTGATGACTACTTTTTGAGTAATCTTTGATAGCGCGTATTGACTTGACTATTGTTTCGTCTTATTACGTTGTATTACTTGTCGATGTAATTGAAGTTGGTTTTTTTTTCGTTTGCGAGAAAACACAATTATAAAAATATTTAAAGACACTTTTATTCTAAAATTTAGCACGGTTGTGAGAAAGGTTGAAAGTCAATATTTATACTAAGGTCTAAGTTATAAGCGTGTAATCCTATCTCATCTGCTCATTTTTAGTTTATTATATGTATAATATAACTAGCTGACCCCGCAAACATTGTTTTGCCATATAACTATTTGTTAACCCCCTCTTGTGGGTGCAATTTTGGAAAATCACTTCTTAGCTGACCTCTACTCGGGGAAAGGCATATTCCTACCAAATTTCAAGTCCTTAAGGTTCCAGATATATCGTGATGAGTCAATATATGGGTTGAAATCTCTTTTATATAAATAGATAAATAAAATCGTTAGGTCATTGATTCATCACGAAATCTCAAAGTCCACTAGACGCATAAAGAAGAAACTTGGCAGGCAATTACTGAAATTACATAAAAATGGCTTGAAAAGATCTTAAGGGATGACTGTTTTTCGCAAGAATGATTAAGCGTGCTATAGTGCGAGCTCGATGCACGTGCGAAATCGTAGTTCTAGCTCTAGAAACATGAACCACCGTGGCAACTACTAGTTACATTATAAGTCTGAGTATAGGTTAAAATATTTTGAAACTGGAAATGTATGGAAATCTCTAAACGTAGGGTTTATCAAAAGCTGGTATCTTACTTCGTCTTGTACGTTTAATAAAAAGAATGGCAATCGTAAACGAATTTGCGGATACGGCTAGAATCTTCCATAAATTAAGACAGTTGATTTTTAACATTTTTTTTAAAAGACCTCTTTCTAACACAAAAAAAATGTGCACATAGTACAAAATAAAGAATTTTGAAAAAACATAATTCATCGCGTTAAAAATACATTTGTTTTTTAGTATAAAAAATGAAGTATAATGAGAAAAAGGTGTCTAGCAATGCTTACCTTAGATCCTTCCATCTTTAGCTAATAACTTTTATAATAGATACTAAAAAGAAAAAATGTCGTATTTATTTACTGAGTATGGTTAATTAGCTTCAATATATGTACATTAAAGCCAGATAGTAAAATTGGCGTAGTTTAATTAATTATTTCTACACTAATTTGTATGTTAATATGGAAATGAAGGTAATAATTGGAATAAAAGATTAGAAAATTTGCTGTAATTTTAACGTTCAATTGGGACCAATATTGTTGTTAATTCAAATAAACCAATTTATTTGCTATAATTTATTTAAATACGCGATAACGTACGTATTAGAATACATTGGGGTGGGATCATCCGTTGTTTCTTAGGGCCTATGCAAACCGCGATTTTTAAACGCGATACAGACGCGATACAAACGCGATGCAAACGCGCGTATGTCGCGATACAAACGCGCCGTCGACGCGCGTTTGAATCGATACAAACGCCAACAAACTGCTCTGTAGGATAAAAACGCGCCGTCGCGTCGACGCGCGTGTCACGCGATACGGACGCGATGCAAACGCGCGTATGTCGCGATACAAACGCGCTGTCGACGGCGCGATTAAAAAACGTGGTTTGCATAGGTCCTTACTGTTGTTGTTGATGAGATGCTCAACCACAGTGCTCAACAGCTTGTTTTACTGAATTCTCGAGGTTGTTTTTACCGGAGTCTAGGTAGGTTACTATATAAAATAACAATCTGTAATGACTTTCTAAGCACTATATGATAAGTGTATAATGATAGTAATCAAATTTCATTAATTATATGTAAGAACTTCCTAACAAAATTTTAAATTTTGAAAAAGGGACATGTGTGAGAGTGTATGTGTGTTGTATGGACTGATATTTATGTGTATATAAATTGTAGCCAACTTTAAATAGAGAAGGAGGTTCTCAATTCGACTGTATTTTTTATTATTATTTATTTATTTATGTTTTCTCAGAACTTTTGACTGTGTGGACCGCTTTCGATATTTCTTTTTTTTTTAATTAAAAGTTGGGACTTGACATGTGGTCTATAAATTTCTAATATAAAAGTAGCCTAAGTTACTCCTTATTAAATCAGTTATATGCCAGTGTAAGTCTCGTCAAAATCGGTTTAGCCGTTTCATAGATTAGCCGGAACAAACAGACAGACAGACAGACAAAAATTATAGAAAACGTTATTTTGGTATAAGTACCGTGTATACATCATATGCATTTAGTAAAAAAGCGGTTATATTTTAATATTACGAACAGACACTCCAATTTTACTTATTTGTATAGATATACATATATGTATATACATGTGACAAGCACTTTTTGAGTTATCTCTATTAATGCTTAGGTATTTAGTTGACTATTTCTTCGTGTACCTACGTGGTATTATTGGTCGATGTAATTGAACCCGTTTTTTTTTGTTTGCAAGCAAACACAATTATATTTGAACACGTTATTTTTTATTGTTTAAGTATAGCAAAGATTTCGGTACCTACTTATTTTCTTTGTATAGTAATGTTTCTTGACGCAGCCTGTCATCAAATCAGTGTTGCGTTTGTCAAACCCAATTTCTGAGTGATACTACGAGTACCTACTCCATTTGGGGGCACAGCAAATAATTGCAGTCGTTTTTATTTCTGACTAGCTTCTGCGCGCGACTTCGTCGGCGTGGACTCCGCTCCTATTGGTCTTAGCGTGATGATACATAGCCTATAGCCTTCCTCAATAAATGGGCTATCTAACAGTGAAAGAATTTTTCAAATCGGCCCAGTAGTTCCAGAAATTACCACGTTCAAACAAACAAACAAACAAACAAACAAACAAACAAACAAACAAAGAAACAAACAAACAAACAAACAACCAAACAAACAAACTCTTCAGCTTTATATATTAGTATAGATTTAAGTTTGATGTCGTTCGATTTTTTTCCTTTCTTTTTTAGACCAGTGCCGAAATCTTTGAAATTGGTAAAAAGTAAAAAAACAAAATTGAAACATGATGAAATCCATTAGAAATGTAAGAAAATATAACGTAACGTAACTTATCTTCATTTTATTTTTATTATATTTTTTTGTTCTAAAATTTTTTATCGACCCTAGTATATTTCTGCCACCTATATTTTTTTTTTACTTACTATATTTTATTGAAGTTTTAGTTTGTTTATAAATCCTAATATTAAGTGTCTGTAGACGTAGAGTTTGTGATGCCTCAAACATAGGTATATATTATTATTTTTGTCTTTCTCTTTTCATTATTAATAATACTATTTTAAATTTAAGAAAATTCGAAGTAAAGAAAGTCAATTGATTTAAATTTATATTTAAATCTGGTTATAATTATTTTTTTTCCAACAACACTCAGATCTGTTGAAACGTCAGCGAATAGAAACACAAGTACACAATCAGACAACTTACTCCATAACATTGCAACAAGAAAATATTTGAAACAAATTGCCCAGCGGGATTAAATGTAAGCGTTATATAACTGTCTTAGTTACGTTAGCCTGCAGCACTGCGCAACTGACCCAACGGCATATAAACATACATGCAATGCCTTCTCTGTTCTTGCTTAATCACAACCGTTCAACTGAGTATTGATATCTAATCATTAATCTACCATAAACTTGACTAATTATTTATTGCTCATTAGGGAGTTCAAATAAAATATAAAGATATTATTTATTTATTTATTAAAATTAGTCAACACCAATACAAATAATAAATAGACACTTTACACGACATTAACATTACAAACATTTTTTTTTTAATTGGTAGTACCAATATCAATTTAAATACACAACACAGTCGCTCTAAATTTGGTCTCTCTATCATTAAACTCTTTTTTTTTTCAAATTTTAGTATCGATACTTGCTATCTAACTTAAATACTATATTAATTTGGCTAAGCTAATGCTTCGCTGTTTAGCTTCCTTGGATGAATTTGTCGAACTCGGCGCGGTGTTTGCCGGTAGGATCATTTTTCTTTACGAGTTCTTCCCATTGGTTAGGGAACTTCTGTTGGATAGCCTTAATCACTTTTTTTACATTTACCTTTTGCTTCTCGGTACATTTACCGCAAACTGTTGAAACTGCCTCTGGTAAAGTTTCTGAAACGAAGACATTATTTTTAAACATCTTAGGTACAAGAAAACTTAATACTAGTATGCTAAAAACCTTGAGTTATTAGCACATTAAAACCGTCACCACTGCATTTTGGTATGAGGTATTTTTGTAAATGTATTTAATAAAATGTTGTCATAATATGACAACAAAAAGCCTTGACCTCGACCTTTTATGTCAGCAAGCCATATATAACTTGGACTCTTTGTTGAATAAATTTGTAGTACGCATTACGCACACAGAGTTAATGCTTTAAACACAGCTTGAGTGTACTTGGAAATAAAGTTAAAAGGCTTCTTATTCACACTTGTTATATTTGTATGTATAATTACATAGTATAAAACAAAGTCGCTTCCCGCTGTCTGTATGCTTAGATCTTTAAAACTACGCAACGGATTTTAATGTGGTTTTCTTTAGTAAATAGAGTGATTCCAGAGGAAGGTTTACCTACATATATAAAATAGATTTCCACCCATTGACTCATCACGATATCTCTGGAACCATAAGGCGTAAAGACTTGAATTTTTGTAGGAATATTCCTTTCGCCGAGTAAAGGTCAGCTAAGGACGGCTTTTACGAAATTGCACCCACAAGAGGGGATTGCGGGGGTTAATAACATATATGGCAAAACAATGTTTGCGGGGTCAGCTAGTATGTATAATACACGTATAATATAGTAGAGGAACACTGATAGTTGGTTTCTAATGTGATGTCGTAAATAAACACATTTTTTGCGCTTACATTGCAAATGTTTATTTTATATTTTATATTTAGTACCAGCTGACCCCGCAAACGTTGTTTTGCCATATAATATGTTATTAACCAACGCAACCCATGGTTCCAGATATATCGTGATGAGTCAATATATAGGCGGAAATCTCTTATATATATATATTATATCAATAGATAGATAGAGCAGTATTGCACCTATGCGAAGTCGAGGCTGGTGGCTAGTTTTAGATAAAACTATCATAATAAAGTTTTCTACATTTGTCTTCAAGCTTTTTGTAAGATTACGATTAATAATATATCTGTAAGTTTCCAAGGAATTTCAAATAAAAGGAAATATTAACACAAAAATAACTATGAATTTAGAAAAACTAATTTATGTAGTTTATAAAACAAAACTTCTTAAAAGACATTCTTAGTTCAAAACACTTATAATAAAATCTTATTTATATTTATTATTCATTCTTAGATCAAAACACTTCTTAGTAATTTCCAAAAATTGCTTACGATGTTTACGATGTTTACTTTTCCGAACAAAATTCACTAAAATTTGTATAAACTGATTGATATAATAATTATAAATAATAGTTCCTTAAATATTCACGGATGTGTTACGCATTTTTATATGTGTACCGCTTAAATTATGTACAATGTAATTATTAGATTGAGAAAAATATGTACACTGTTTAACTGAGGTAGGGCACAGCAGGAAATTTCCTGCTCAAAATATGGAGCAGCCCGACTGGGGTAGTACCTCGACCTTACAGAAGACCACAGCTAAATAATACTGTTTTCAAACAGTATTGTGTTCCTGTGTGAGTAAGGTGACCAGAGCTCCTGGGGGGGATTGGGGATAGGGTAGGCAATGCGCTTGCGATGCTTCTGGTGTTGCAGGCGTCTATAGGCTACGGTCTTACCATCAGGTGAGCCGTACGCTTGTTTGCCAACCTAGTGACATAAAAAAAAGTACAGAGATTGAATTATTGTAAGAGTCATTTCTTATTGCAAATAAAAAAAATGTGTGTGCTTAAATGCAAATGACCTCCCAGGTTACAAATATTCAGCTATAAAAATATCAAATTTAAATAGTATGAAATTAATTCCAATAACCTGAATATTATATTTCGTTAATAAACACTAAAAAAAAACTTACTTTTAAAGTCACTTCCTTCAGCTGTGCATTTTCCTTTGTCTAAAAAGCAGTTGACGTACGATTTAAGTAACCTGTCGTTTGTTATCAATGTTTCCACGTCGAAGTTATCATATTTTGAATTATACTTATCAGCAGCAAGCACCGACAATACCAGACAAGACAAAACAAGGAAAGTCTTCATTTTTATTATTCTGAAAACAAATAATACATTTATAAATTAAACATTCGACTACGCGTAAGATGCATTAGTTTTACGATTTAAAAACACAATGAAGCAAATAGGCTACGTCTTGAATATAAAACAGCAGATCTTTGATGACAATGATTGGTAGATACACGATTAGAATAAAATATTAATGCTAATGAAGCAATCGTATTTACAAAGGACGTTAGGACCGACGTGTGAAGTAAATTGTAGGATATGTGGAGTGACTTCGTGAGTATCACAATAGTTTATTTATTTTTTACTAGCTTCTGCGCGCGACTTCGTCGGCGTGGACTCCGCTCCTATTAGTCTTAGCGTGATGATACATAGCTCGATAAATGGGCTATCTAACACCTAAAGAATTTTTCAAATCGGCCCAGTAGAACCAGAGATTACCGCGTTCAAACAAACAATCAAACAAACAAACTCTTCAGCTTTATATATTAGTATAGATATATTAAATATTTTAAGATAACGTAACAAAACTAAGTCGTAAGAAGCAAAAACTCGTTAACTTTATGAGTCGCGAGTATCACAGCGGGCTACAAGAACGTTGTACTCGATATTAGGTAACACTGTCACAATTCGATTGCTGTTGACACTGATTGCAGTTGAATGCAGTTCGTTCACCCACCTTTTACTCTGTATAGGACCCAAAGAACTAGCCGCTGCAGAAAGCGACAGTGCTTTTATATCGACGACCATTAAACCACCACTTTGTCGCTACACAGATCAAATATAACAAGTAGCCCATATGCGATTCTAAGCCTTGATGTATTGTAGATAAGAGCTATTGTACGACCAGTTTTAATATCGGGTAAGGACTACTATAGTTGTTGAAATCCTTCATACAGAATTGTTTGCTGAATATTACCAGGAAACCAAATTGGGCAACTCCAAAATTTCCAGCCAGAGGTGAATAAGGGTAAATACACCGACTTTGGCGTTATGTTTAACAATTTATTATTGTTATGGTTATTTTTTTCAATATTAATATTGTTATTATTATTATTATAAAATATAATTAGGTCAAACTCAACCTCGTGTAGTACTTATTGACTATTATAAGTTATTTAACGTCAATTAAACTATTCACGTATAATAATATACAATAAATAATACAATCAAATATTATCGATACGGACTTCGAGTTTTTCTACATAATAAACGATAATCCACTTAGCGACATGTATTTTGAATGTTTTTAACCTACTTCAAAAAAGGAGGAGATTTCTCAATTTGACCGTTTATACAATTGTACATATATTTTTTTTGTGTGTTCGAGGATAACTTCGTCGTTTATGAACCGATTTTGATAATTTTTGTTTTGTTGCAAAGGAAATATCCCAATGATGTTACCATGATAAGAAAACCAGGATCTAATGATGGAATCCCAGGCAAATCGAGGGGAACCTTCGAAGATCGTACTATTATTGCATTTGTTAATTTTCGTCTACGCTGTATTACTTGTCGATGAAATTGAAGTCGGTTTTTTTCGTTTGCTAGCAAACACAAAGTTATGTAATTAACGCAATCGGTGACATTGACGGTTATGCAAGTCAAATCTAATTATATCACAAATCTACCGGTGATTTGGGAGTGGTTAATGGGGGTAGCCTTGCACCTTGTGAAGCACCCCAACTATACTTGAGCCCTTTATATAGTGTCGAAAGTCTAGCTAGGGAAACTGATCAGATTAGTAAAAAACGAGTATGGCTTAGACCACACGACTGCTACAACGCTTTTTATCTTCACTGACATATATCTCCCTCTCAACATCCGCTCCCATTGCTCGATCACACTTTTCGTAACGCTTTCGACACATATTTACCAGCTTACTAACCAAGTCAAGCGTGCGTAAAGTAGTTTTACTTCAAAAACGATTTTTAGAAAATCTCGAGCGCGTCGATTTCGTCGTGCTAACCCAGAATCTGACAACTATATAGAGTAAATTCCTTAAATCCGACGGTTTCAATTTTTTTTATCCCTTCGTACGGTCACGCCGATCCAAAAGGCCCTGACGCTTGAGTAAATCCACATTTAGCATACTGGCCTCCACTTCCATAAGTTTAATCTTTGTTTATTTATTTATTTACGAGCTGTGCCCCGCGGTTTTACCCAAAGATTAGCCCGGACAAACAGAAAGACAGACAGACGAACAGGCAAATTTTTTAAAATCGATTGTTAGTGTTTTAGTATCGTGTAAATAACTTAACGCACTTAATAAAACACAGGTACTTTAAAATCAAAGACTTCAATTTTATTTATATGTGTCATAGATTTACCCTTTACCGCAATAAAAACGGGCTTAATGTTAAAACTACTCTCTACGTCGAGGCTAAGAACGGACAGAACACAAAATTTTTGTGTGCAGCAAAAAAAAAGACAAAATCCAACATCAAAAAGCTTTTTATTGTGCATAATATATTATTTTTAGTAGGTACGTATTACAAAAAATAGTCAAGTAAATACGCATTATTCGTAACCCGAAAAGTACCTACCAGTCAGATCTCAATTCGCAATACCTTTCGATTAAAAAAAAATAAAGTAGGTCCCAACCAGTCAAAAGTTCTGAAGTAACATACATAAAAAAATACAATCGAATTGAGAACCTCCTCCTTTTTTGGAAGTCGGTTAAAAACTCTTCTCCTGTGAAAGACAAAGGTTGGAACTATATCAGCAATACTGCTTTACTTCAAGTTGGCGGTTATAAATGTTCCAGAATTAAGTATTATACGTCCTATCTACTAATCTAAACAAAATGAAAATAGTTGATCCGTCTAACTACTGAAATATTTATAAGTATATTTTCCATTAATCTTAAGCGTGAATGGAATATTTTTAGGATGCCTGGAAAGTAGGGTTCATTAAAGGATTTAAATCAGCTTCTGAAAGTGGCTGTAGAGATCGCATTTCATTTATGATTGAAAATCGAAGCGAAAAACAAAAAAAAAACAACTTAAATTAATATACGTCTGCAAGTAATACAACGTAGCCTAACGTAGGTAGCAAAAAAATACTCAAATAAATACGAGTTATTAGAGATAATTCAAAAAGTGCTTGATTAAATTTAAATAGGACTACATGACATCATGACAAGCACCACTTTCGATAAAAAAAGAAACATCAAAATCGGTATATCCAGTATTTAGGTACTATTTAGTTATCAGGTAATTAAAAAATCCAGTCGTATTAAGAACTTCCTTAAGACTGCGTTACTGCGTTAAGAAAATAATAAATAAATAGTATACTGTGCAAATCAAAGCCAATAATCTGAAAAACCTGTTTAAGGAGAACCTAGTCGATACATGTACTTTTTAACGGAAGTCTATTAAGGGTTCAAATCCGTGCTAGCGATCAAGGGCTGGTGAAGGAATCGCCATGTGTTAAAAGACATTTTAAAACAGCTGCTATTTAGTCTAGTCTCTATTTATCAGTGAAATATTGCAAATATTTATAGGCCAATAAACAGTTAAAGTTAGTGGTTTTACATTTTTTTACAAAATGATATTTTTTCTATAACAGGCCTTCATTTATTTACTGATAAATATAAATATATAAATCTTCAAAGTAATTTCAAATGAATGAATGAAGGAAATAATTTTCAAGGTCAACATGTTTACTACCAATTTCTTTTAGATTTATTTATTTTATATATATACCTTCAAGTATAAGGAAAACATTTAATTTATTTCAAAACATTTCATGTGCATTAATTACTCAATGGAATAAAGTTACTAAGTTTGTTGAAATCAAATTATTATTTTCTTATGAATTTCAAGCAATGACAATATTCATTCTTTTAAATAATATTTTACAAGATTATACATATTTACTATTCGGGACGGAAGAACTAATTAACTATTTATTTGGGGTAATAATAATGCTGACCTGTATAATATATATCAACATGATTATTTATATTAAATGAGTACATAATTATTTTTATTATTCTTCCATTCGAAGTATATGTACTAAAAATTTAGACAAACTTACTTTTATTCATTTGATCTGACCATTATTATAACAGTCTATTTAACTTTATAGCAAAAGTAACGATAGTTCAGTAAACCTTAAAGTAACCTAGTTTTATAATCATTTACATACAAGTTTACCTTTGTATACGAGATGTGATTAAATACTATTATAGAAATATAGCTATTTGTAGGTTTGTAATATTTTAATTAGGTATGTGTGTTTATTAAAAGCATGGTATTTATTATATCAATAAACCTTTCTTCTTCTTTTCAGTCTTTGCTTTTATCGTGTAATAATTTCCGTAATTTTTTGAGACGACGAAATTGAATATGGTCTGTCAATTTTGACAATATGAAATATCAGATCATAATTGTTTGTGTATGAATCCTTTTTTTTTCTTTCATAATGTCATGTAAATTCATTTCTTCTACGCTATCTATCATCATCAACATATATCACATTGTGCTTTGTTCCATGAAAGTGAAGCATCATTTTTAAAAGTTATCACAGGAGATATCGCATATAGTGATATCGCAAAAGCATATTGACATACATACTACAGTAGAGGCAGTTTAAAAATAGAGTTTTTATTTTATTTTTAATTAAATTTATATTTATTTTACAAAGTAATCGTAACCGTAATAATAAACGTCGCGCGTCGTTACAAAATCCGATATTATGTTCTCATACTGGTCACAAGAACTTATTTATTATATACGTTACTTACCCTACTTTTATGAACTGTTACGAAATATTTCAAGACATTGATACAACCGATTCAAAGTTTGCGAAATACGTGTTTTTTGGATCAAGTTTATATTTAAGTTCCTCGTGTTTTTCGGGTGAGTATCTCCTGAATGCCTGGAAAGTTCTGCCAGCGAATCTCTTCTGCATTGGTGAACATTTCGAACACGCTGTTTTCACGATTTCTGGTAGAACTGCTAAAAAGGAAATTATTTATTGAAGAAGATACAATTTTGTAAAATATTAAATCAGTTTCATATTCATTCATATCATATTATTTTACGAATCTAACACAAAATACCGGACAGTTTTAATACATAAATATCATGGTAATAAATTTTTATTTAGAACTAGCTGTGCCCGCGACTTCGTCAGCGTAGAATTTGACAAAATAGTTATTGTTCTGTTCGCAGAGTTATAAAATGGATAAATTTCTCAAATAAAATTAGCTTAAGTTACTCCTTATTACATCAGCTATCTGCCAGTGAAAGTCTTGTCAAAATCGGTCCAGCCGTTTCAGAGATTAGCTGGAACAGACAGACAGACAAAAATTATATAAAATGTTATTTTGCTATATGTGCCGTATATACATACATATACATATGATTTTAATAAAAAGCAGTTAGTTTAATATTACAAACAGACATTCCAATTTTATTTAATTGTATGTATAGATGGATCTAATCGCAAACAACAATCTACTAGTTATTTCTCTCTAAATTTAGTACGTCTAGACTTCTAGAGCTTCAATGAAATAAGTAAACTAAAAAAATAACATTAAAGTTACAAGATGTAGGTATGATTACTATAATAGTTTTTATTTCTGTTACAAAAAGTTTCGTGTGTAGTATGATTATAATTTGAGTGTGTTGTTCTTATAAACGAACGTAAAAATAATTTTTATGCGTCATTACATTTTTGTGATTGAAAAATTTAATTACTAAACCTTTTTTAAGAAAAATAATAATCAATTTGATATACTTTTGTTATGATAATAACATGTGCAGATTTTCTTAGTCAGTTATTACATTAAAGATATAAATTAAAAAAAGCATGAGTGTAGTTAACGAAATAAAAAACCGACTTCAATTACATCGACAAGTAATACAACGTAATAAGACGAAAAAATAGTTATGTAAATACGCGCTATTAAAGATTACTCAAAAAGTAGTAATCAGATCGCGATCAAATTTAAACAATACTACATGACAAGTATTAGCTTTCGGTTAAAGTAAGAATCATTAAAATCGGTACGCCCAGTAAAAAGTTATGCCGTAGGTATAATACAACGTAGGTCGACGAAAAAGTAGTCAAGTAAATACGCATTATTAGATAGAACTCTAAAAGCACTTGTCAGATCTCAATTAAATTAAAATGGGACCACATGACATACAACACCTTTCAATTAAAACAAAATTGATCGAAATCGGTCCACCCAGTCAACAGTTCTGAGCTAACATAGATACATAATAAAAAATAATAAAAAATACAGTCGAATTGAGAACCTCCTCCTTTTTTCGAAGTCGGTTAAAAGCGATAGAATCGTCGATCATCAGTTGTTTCATACGATGTCACTTACCATATTTCTATTCATATCACTTATATCGTTTTTAAGGATAAAACTCAAAAAATAATGCTTATAACGCTTATTGGTTCTAATTTGGACTCAAACCCATACTTTTAAATTGTTTTCTTTGGTTTTATACACTGAGCTGATTTTATCTTCCATATTTTGTGTACTACAATATTAATATTTTCTATAAAAATAATAAATATACAAAGAATCGCTCGCCATATTACAACACATGTATGTATAACAATTTTAAAAAATATTATCGAAATGTCATAAGAAAACATTAAACATATTTTGCATACAGCTTTAATAAGATACATACAATATTAATTTGATGTACCTACTATTCACCATGGACTTGATATTTCGGGTTAAATTTTTTTTAGTCAAATAATTCTATATTAATACGAAACGCGGGTAAGGATCATTTAATTGAACACATATAAAAATCATAGTTGAGGATTTAAAATAGACTAGCACTTTTAACTTTCATGCCCTGGGGCATTTAAAATACGAGTATATCTCTTGCTTTGCGGTCAAGGAAAACATCCCAAGGAAACCTGCTTGTTTCGGAAGTAACTCTTGAGACATGCGTTTCCGCAACCCACGGTGAGGAAACATGATGGATATGCATCAATCTCCATATAAGAAGAGACCTTTGCTCAGTACTGAGTCATTTGTAGGTCAATATATTTTTATATGTATGGAGTATGTACTCTTACAACAACAAAAAAATACAACTTTGATAACTACGATGATATAGTTACTTCAATCAATAGTCAATTCTGATATGACAATCGGCACAGCAGGAAATTGTATAAAATATGTAAATGAACAGAAATTATGAATATTTACTTTAAGTAATTTTAACCATTTAAACTACCTTAGCCGTAGTTTATAAATTTAGTTTAATTAATTACAAATTTTTGTGAATAATGTATTTAGCATTTTTTTAAATAAATGTAGTATTTTGTAAATCTTTATAACAAACATAACAATAAAAACTATTGGTTCAAAAATATGAATATGTATGTACATAAGAGAGAAAGTATTTTATTTTCGTCTACGATCTACGATTACGTCGATTTTCCTTTTATATTCAATCACGACGAGTCGATTACTTGACTAGATTGTAGATACATTAAATTATCAATCTTTGCATTTAATTTTATGACACAAATTGTTAATTAGACTGTTGACACTGCGAGTATATTAAATAGGTACTAGCCGACACCGCAAACGTTGTTTTGCCATACATGTTATTAACCCCCGCAACCCCCTCTTGTGGGTGGAATTTCGTAAAATCTGTTCTTAGCTGACTTCTACTCGGCGAGAGGAATATTCCTACCAAATTTCAAGTCTCTACGTCCAGAGATATCGTGATGAGTCAATATATGGGTGGAAATCTCTTACATTAAAAGCATTAACTCTTATTACTTAAAACTTATATTTATTAAACTTATTGCAAGTTAAGTTGTTGTTGTTATAGACATTTAATTACCTACTATGTAATAAAATAATTCTTGCCTAATTTTCTGAATTTTAGAATAGATATTTGGTAATTCATTCGTTGTTTGTTTTTGTTTTTTTTTATTCATTTGTCTAGTTAAAATTGTTTTGCACTGCAACCCCAAAGCAAGTTTCACAAAAGCAGAATCAAAATCAACCCATAGACAAAGTAAAAGACTATATACGTTTATATAACAATTGTTATATAACGACGTTTGACAAGCATTTTTTTTTTAAGTTCGTTTTCCATGCTATGGTCTTGTTCGTATAAGAATCACCTAAAATTATCAAGTATATAAATGAAATGAAATTGAAATTCTTACTTACATTTAAACACTTTTCCCACAGGAGTACAAGGACTTCGGTCTAAGAAACAGTCCAAGTATTTATTCAATAATCTAGGATTTTCCACAAAATAATCGATATCGTAATAATCATAACGTCGATCGTAATATATTTCATCGGCAAATGTGTAACATGTCAATAAAAACAAAATACAACATGCTTTATTCATTACAAACGTTTTAATGAAATCAAGTACAATCAATAAAACCTATTATATCACTAAAACGTACCTCTCTGAATGAATAAAATAAAATGGTGTTGATGCTATAATCCCATATATTTAAAACAACACATAATTTGATTTTAACCTTCAAATAAAAAAAAATCATCACGAGCTTAACAACAGGCAGTGGGGCGTCCCGACCTCGCGTAGTTACGAGTGTATCTTTGTTTAAATGTACCATATTGAATTTAGTAGTCTAGAGGAAAACAACAATTAGATTTATGATTCAAAGCCTGCCGTAACGAACGTCGTAAAGTAAAGAAAACAAGTTTAAGCATCAGTTATTTCCTAACAAAATAAAATTAATCTTAGCAACAAAAAAAAAAAACAATAATAACCGAATTTTTTATTTGCATTTGAAATGGTGATTAAACCTTAAGTAAAGGTATTAAGACTCATAGTAACAAAAAAAGTATGGGGAGTAAAATCGTGTGAAACAACTGACGCTGACGCTCAACGGGGCTGACGTTTCTTTGTCTCTGACGTGTAGCGGTGTAGCTTACGGCGCTTTTAGCTGTTTATTCTTTTTTTTATGCAACTAGGTTGGCAAACAAGCGTACGGCTCACCTGATGGTAAGCGATTACCGTAGTTTATAGACGCCTACAACACCAGAAGCACCGCAAGCCCGCTGCTGACAATACCCTCAATCCCCCAAGAGCTCTGGTCACTTTACTCACCACAGGAACAAACACTGCTTGAAAGCATTGCTATTTTTGAGAGAAATATTCCTAACCTCGTTCGACCTCTCTACCGGAGCTCTGACAACTTTACTTACCACAAGAACACATCACCATTATTTTGAGGTAGAGCTATTTAGCTGTGATCTTCTGTAACGCTGAGGTACTTCCCCAGTCGGGTTGCTCCAATTTTTAGGCAAGATATTTCCTGTTGTGATATATCGTTTTACATAATGTGTGATTTATACTACACAATTTAAATTTATACCTATTGTGCAAAAATAGTAAGTATTATGTTTTAAATTTAGTTCGTATTCAAATTGATCAGTTGAAGTTTCCTTCAACATACATACTAACTTGCTACAGTCACTATTTTCTTAACGAATTACTAAATCTTAGCGAATAGACAGTAATTTTAAATAAACTACATCATAGGAAAAGGTTGTACGCCTAGTTGTAAACAATCCCACGAGGTAAATTACTATTCCCTAAAGTTTTGACGAAAATACTAGCGCGGTTTGTTAGCTAACGTAACAGCTAACGTAACTGCTTGCAATATTTGGAACTATATCTAATGACAGGGCGTGAGATAGAGATAGCCTGGTCAAACTTAACTCAATCCCATTTTTTTCATATATACTTAAGGTATTCATTGATATTGTAATAAGCTTCTCTACACAAAGTTCGCTTACTGTTATTTTAAACTTCTGTAAAGGCACAAATTGAAACGCAGCCGGAATTTTAATATATATCAAAGTAGACATTCCAATAAAGGAAGGACTTTTTTTCTAAGCCGGCATGAGTTTTACATTATTTAAGTCATGTCGATCAATACGCTTAACAAACAAATGCCTATTTTTATGTTTACACATTATATATTATTCATGAATATACTGCGATGTAAAGGTTTGGTTATTAATATCTTTAAACTTCTTTCTCAGATATGCTTTTTTATATTGAATTGTTCGTTATATAAAAGCTTATTTATTGTAAAATAATTTAGAATACTAATAGACTTACTTTTTCAAATAGTTTACTACAGGCAGTAAAATAGAAATACGTCAAGAATGTATGGATTAACCAAACAAGACATTGTGTTACTGGCTTATCAGCTGGCTGTGAAAAATAACATAGCACACCCATTTTTAGTCGATAAAGAAAAGTTTAGTGTAGATTGGTCGAATGGAGTTAGGAAATGTCATCCTGATGCAGCACTACGTAGTCCTGAATTGACATCTTCAGCTTGTGCAAGGGCTTTCAACAAACCTGTTGTTTAAAAGACATTCAAGGAAAACAGAATATTCCACCGCATGGGATATTTAATATTAACGAGGCCAGATTAGGTATCTACTGCTGCAACTAAAAACACAAAAGTGTTCACTCAAGCTTGTTGCAGCAATTGGAAAATATGTAATGACAATATATGTACAACTAAGATGTGCAAAGTTGTGATGAATTCCTAGTATGTGCTATTTCTGTGATCTGTGTATGTGCCATACTCTTAATTATAGTTAGATTTTTGAAGTAAAACTGGTCAAGAAATCTGGTTTTAAACATTATTCGAAAATGGAGTGGAAAATGATACTCAGAATAATTTTGACCCTGACCTGACCCCAGGGATCGTTTTAGTCAGGTGTACAAAATAATCCTTTAGAATCGTTTAGAAAATGTTTTGGATTTTGTTGAAATCAATCTAAAGATAAGTATAAATAAATCAACAAAGCCAGTTTATCAACATTTTACACAATTACTTATTCAAAACTCTTTCAATGTTTGCTCTTACTATAATATTTTGGATACAGCAACCGATTTCCCTTAGGGGGATCATTTTGTACAAGTTTCCCTCTTTTTCTCAATTTCAAAGTAATAAAACCTACAGTTCCTTACGCACGTTTGTTTTGAAAGACCACTTTTTTGTCGTTGATGGCGATGAAGTTTGAAACAAATGAACCAATTTAAGAAAATACACGCGCTAGGGAAGTACTGCAATTTAGTATGTGTCTTTCATGCACATTTTACAATAGCTTAGTCTTCGTGTATTGTTATTGCCATTTGCAAGGCGTTGTATAGGATCTAACGGACTTTTAAATAACTGATAGTGAGTGCTTCGATTACACAAAGTTAATAAAATAGCATTATTACTTATTAACTGAATTTGAACAGAGTTTGTGAGTAATCACAGCGGTCATAGCACTGGATTGCGATTGGCTGTTGCGCGGGCGGTTGCGGGTTCGATCCCCGCACATGACAACATTTGTATTAGCCATACAGATGTTTGCCGTGGTCTGGGTGTTTGTGCAGTCCTTGTGGGTCTCCCCACCGTGCCTCGGAGAGCACGTTAAGCCGTCGGTCCCGGTTGTTATCATGTACACCTGATAGCGATCGTTACTCATAGTAGGGAATATATCCGCCAATCCGCATTGGAGCAGCGTGGTGGATTAAGCTCCGATCCTTCTCCTACATGGGGAAGAGGCCTTTGCCCAACAGTGGGATAATACAGGCTGAATCGTGATCGTTGTGAGTAATGTTAAAATAAATTATTGTATTAAGGTATAAGGACTTCAAAAATAAGCAACTAAAAAATTAAAAAAGATTTTATTGCTTATGGTTGAAATTGTTTAGACCTATTGCACCTTAGCAACAAATACATTAAGAATTTGCGATAGCCGCTTCCAAACCAGCAATATTCTTATCTTGAGGGTCGTACTTTTGTTTGAAAACTTGGTAATCATCTAGGTTCTTTACTTTGATTTCTTCTAGGAAACGCTTGAAAATATGTTTCTGAGCTTCAGTACATTTTGCGCAATTTTCCCCGACTGCTTCGGGTATGTGTTCTGCAAAACAAATTGAAAAACAAGGTTCTAGCGGATTACTGCTTACTATCTTCTTGGGGAGAAAATATTTTGTATCAAAACGATCACTAAAGTCATACACAGTTATTACAGTATAGTACTTAATATAAAAGTTTGAACTTTAATATAAACAAAATAAACCTACAACTAATTGCTCTCACAAATATGTCACAAGTATGTCGGTCCTTGACAACATCACACAATAATATGTTTATCAGAAATGCAACTTCTGGATAACGTAGCTTTCTAATGTTGTAAGTATATTCGTTTAATTTTAAGCAAAGATTAATATTACTTAAGTTGCAGTAAGTAATAGTAGGTACATGTTTTTAATTAAAAGTATATTTTAATAAGGTTTTTAAATACCTAAATAAGTAAAAGTAATAAAAGTAAATAAGTTTTTATTTTGACTCAAGATTAAAAATCAAATAGTTATATGTATATAATAAATAGCTGACCCCGCAAACGTTGTTTAGCCATATATGTTAATCACCCCTCCTTATAACTTAGGAGTATGAAAAATAGATGATGGTCGAGTCAGGCCTACCCGATATGCACACAAAATTTCATAAAAATCGGTCCAGCCGTTTCGGAGGAGTATTGTAACTAATATTGTGACACGAGAGTTTTATAAGTAACACTAACTGTAACCGCGACTTCTTCCGCGTGGAATTAAAAAAAAGTATTGTTCAGTTCGCAGAGGTACAAAATAAATAATTTCTAAAATAAAAGTGGCATACACTCACATGGCAGTTACTCCTTTTTACATCAGCTATCTGCTAGTGAAAGTCCCGTCAAAATAGGTCCAGCCGTTTCAGAGATTAGCCGGAACAGACAGACAGACAAAAATTGTAAAAAATGTTTTTTTTAATATATGTACCGTGTTAACATCCATATGCATTTACTTAGTAGAAAGCGGTTATTTTAATATTACAAACAGACACTTCAATTTTATTTATATGTATAGATTACGATAACATTCGGTGGAAATTTTAAAATTCATTGGCATTTAAATGTTTTAGTAACAATAATATTCATGAATTCGCGATGATTTCAGTTAATTATTAAATTAGGTATATTCTATCAATACTCCTATGGAAGACTCTTTATAATATGTACTAGCTGACCCCGCAAACGTTGTTTTGCCATATTATATGATATTAACCCCCGCAACCCCCTCTTGTGGGCAGAATTTCGTAAAATCCGTTCTTAGCTTACCTCTACTCGACGAAAGGAATATTCCTACCAAATTTCAAGTCGCTACGCCTTATAGTACCAGAGATATCGTGATGAGTCAATATATACGTGGAAATCTCTTTTATATATATATATATATATATATATATATATATATATATATATATATATATATATATCTATAACTATATATATATATATAGTAGTATAGTTATAGATAATACAAAACTAAATCATCCAGGTGCAAAAAATTGTTTTTGCCATCTAATTATTTTTGGTATGTGCTGATTCGTCTCGGTCAATTTCGTTACTAATATAATAAAGCAAGCAGGATGTGTTTGGTTGTTTTTTTGTATCATTAAACATGCATATAAAATTGAGATGGAAACAGTGACTATAAACTGCCAATTTATGTAATGTGTCTGTGTACGCCACATTTACAAAAAAAAATACATTTTAGATAACTTACTATTGCGAAAATCTTATAGTGTCTTATTCCTATAAAAGAAGTATTGATACGGAACGTGAAACCACCAAGAAAGTTTTACGTGATTACGTGAATACTTTACTTACACAATTTATTTTAAAAACAGGCGGTTTTGAGGATGATGTAACGTTTTAAATTTCCTCTAACTGACGGAATCAAAATTCACATTAACAAAAGAGGCTAAGCTAATTATCATTTATTATTGTAATGCCAATTTTATATTAATAAAAGGTAACAAGACTCATCAAACGAAAATGATATGTTATTGTAGAATAAACATGGTTCTTGCAATAATGTCGCACCGTAAAATCGTAAATATTCATTAAGAATTATAGTATTTATCATTATTTATTAAGTATTTTTAGCTGTGTGGTTACGACAGTAAAGAATATAGCCACCACCTTTCTTCCCGTGCGTGTCGTAAGAGGCGACTAAGGAATAACAAAGTTTTACTACCACCTTGGAACTTATAAAGCCGACCGATGGTGGGATAACCATTCAACTGCTGGCTTTGACATACACAGGCCGAAGACGGGCAGCAGCGTCTTCGGTGCGACAAAGCTAGCCCTGCGGTCACTAACCCGGCTGCCCAGCGTGGTGACTATGGGCAACACACATGAGTTCACGCCATTTTTGGCGGGGAAGGCCTATGTCCAGCAGCGGATTGCGAAAGGCTGAAGTGATGATTATGCATTTTTATTTTCATAATGTGTATATTACTTACTTTTAAAGTCAGCCATTTCTTCATTGCACGATCCCTTGTCGTTGAAACAATCAAGGAATGCTTTTAAAGTCGTAGGGTCACTGACAACTGCTTCAATATCCAAATGGTCATTCTCGGTGCTGTATAACTCGGCAGCAGCAGAAAACGCCAAAAATGCAGAAATAATTATAACGAATTTCATATTATTTATCTGTAATAAAAAAAAGTAACATGTACTACTAGCGTCCCGCTCCGGCTTCGCACGGGTGCAATGCTGATACTAAATATAAAATATGAAATAAATATTTGCAATCTTAGCGCAAAAAATGTGTTTATTTATGACATCACATTAGAAAACTTTAAAACGATCAGTGTTCCTTTACTATATTATGCATGTATTATACATATAAACCTTCCTCTGGAATCACTCTATTTACTAAAGAAAACTTTGCTGTGTGGCTACGGCATAGAATTTAGCCTCCCCCTCTCTTCCCGTGGGTGTCGTAAGAGGCGACTAAGGGATAACATAGTTTCACTACCACCTTGGAACTTAAAAAGCCGACCGATGGCGGGATAACCATCCAACTGCTGGCTTTGAAGTACACAGGCCGAAGACGGGCAGCAGCGTCTTCGGTGCGACAAAGCCAGCCCTGCGGTCACCAACCCGCCTGCCCAGCGTGGTGACTATGGGTAAAACACATGAGTTCACGCCATTATTGGCGCGAACTTGTGGAGGCCTATGTCCAGCAGTGGACTGCGATAGGCTGAAATGATGATGATGATGATGATGATGATGACTAAAGAAAACTGCATCAAAATCCGTTGCGTAGTTTTAAAGATCTAAGGATATACATATATACTCGTACAGACAGACAGACCGCGGGAAGAGACTTTGTTTTATAATATGTAGTGATGGCAAAGCATTTATTATTATCAGAAACTAATAGATAGGGATCCCTAGTACATTTTTTTCACCTGATTAGTATCAAGCTAATTTTTTGGGAGTAGCTTCATTTTGGTGAGGCGAACAAAAAATTCCTCTTCGAAAACTCTCGATTGTGGTAGCTAATAGAGTTAGCAGGAGATAGAGCAGCAGTGAGCGTAGGACCGGGATAACGGACCACGCAATTTGGAGGACAATATTACCTACTATTAAATTATATAGATATTACCTAACTAAAAGAAAAAAAAATCAGAAAAAAAAATCAATTTTTGATGACCTCGTAAGGTCATCAAAGATTATTCCTAACCAGCTGATTTTTTTTTCTTTTAGTTAGGTAATATCTATATAATTTAATAGTAATATTGTCCTCCAAATTGCGTGGTCCGTTATCCCGGTCCTACGCTCACTGCTGCTCTATCTCCTGCTAACTCTATTAGCTACCACAATCGAGAGTTTTCGAAGAGGAATTTTTTGTTCGCCTCATAAAAATAAAGCTACTCCTAAAAAATTAGCTTATTGATACTAATCAGGTGAAAAAAAATGTACTAGGGATCCCTACCTATAAGAAGCTATAGAGTAAACGAAATGACGCTTTGTTTGTAGATATATCTAACAGCCACGTTTAAATAATTGTATAACTTACAATTAAAAAATCCAAAATATTCGAAGATAGAAAAAGATTCGAGATTATATTCGGCATTCTTAACGATATTTGTGACATGGACAACGTACAAAATAAAATTACCTACTATTTATAAATATGCGTCGCATAAGATAAATATTAAAAATGATAAATAGAACTTATTTATTATTATAATAATATATTATTTTATTAATATAAATATAACTTATTTAATATTTATCGATTTATAATGGTTAATACGATTAGTGAAAATGTAAAATGTACTATATGAAAAATCAATTAAATAAATAAAAAATAAGGCATCTCCCAGTAAACTATTAGTGGTTTTATAAATATTAGAATTGTTTACCTTTTATATATTCTCGTCCTTCAGTCCTTGTCTACGGGGAATACAAATACAAGTGTTTCATAAACATTGAGTCCACTCTTTATATACTTATATTCCTGTGAACTGATAAAGCAGCTTGCATATTAAAGAAAAGTTTTTGTTGACTAAATCAGGCTTTTAACACATTTCTGATGCCAATGTCTGGGTTTTTTTACATAAAACGTGCTCTACATAGTTATTACAAACAATAGCACTGTATACCGTATGTTATTAAAATATATTTATTTATAGCAACTTTCTGAGAATTAAACTATATATTCATATCCATTTACATAATCTTCGTTATGACATTGAGATAATAATTTGCGTTTTGTAACTTAAATTAAATACCTAAATCGATGCTTTATTACTCATACGTGTTTATTAAATAAACCACAGATATAAACAAATTAATCAGAAGCACAATTGCAACGACTACAAGGTTTCTTGATTTAAAGTTGAATGATACAATATACAATAAGGTTTACCGGTATTTAAATAAGAATGTACCTATTTTAACAACCAGAGCGCCTATGTACATTTCTTTACCTATATGTTTATTATTATAATGTTCTACAGTTATATCAACATATAAAAGTAGCAGTATAACAGATAAAAGTAAGAGATATATTAATTTTATTTATATTGTTGTATTTATACACACACACACACACACCCATTGTTCATTGTATTTTCTCATTTTCACGCCAATACATGTAAAATATTTTATGATATTAAAATGGAGTGGGGTGATAAAGAGAACCGAATCGCTGTGTTTGAATTACACAAAGTAGGTATGGAGCCAAATACAATTTTTAAAACTCTGCATATGCTGTGTATTAGTCGAATGTTTGTGTACCGGGCTATTGATAGGTACAATACCCCAACGACTGAAGTAAAACTTCTTTAGTTGCCCCTGCAGTAATATACGAAACGTAACTCTCTCTTTCTCTCTCTCTTTCTATCTTCACTAACTTAGGTATATCTCCCTTTCAACTTCCGTTCGCCTCGCCCGATCACACTTATCTAACGCTCTCGTCACGCATACACCAGCTTACATCCCAAATAAAGCGTGCCTAAAGAAGTTTTACTTCAAAAATTATATACCTCGTTTATTAACTTTATAAGGCAATCAATTCCGGTGAAGAGAATGATTTTTATTATACTTATTGTTAAATTAAAACGCCTTCGGAGAAACAAAAGCAAAATATAACTCATGCGATTTAAATAATGGAAATTAATTATGATTTGTTTTTCACATAATTTATTGAAACCTATTTTCAAACAAAAGGTTGATGCAAAACAGGAGGACAAAATTATGTTGTGATAGTTTTGTTTTGAAAATATTCAATTTTAGTTGATGGATAACATTTTCTTCTATTTATGTTCTTACTTTTGTTATTTAGAAAATTAATTATAACATAATTACAGTGGCTATATATATATATATTCTCGTCGTATACTAGCAGCGAAACCTGACGTTGCTCGGGTTAAAATACATCGCAGAAACTTTCTAGTTCTAGACCATTGAGATGTTTTCAAATGTCCTAATGCGTTAGAAAAGGACAGAAATATATCTTTGGGGTGCATGTCGGTCACCTCCTCGTGGTGAACCCTGGGCAACGGGACGGGCAGCAGTATCGCAGTCGCGGTACTGCTGCTCGTCGCGGCTAACGACTGACTCGCGGGGTGCGCTCCGGGTACTGCTCGACCCGTGAGTGCACTAGAAGGACGGGGTGGGTGGGTTCACTTGCCCGCCCTGTAGCGTGAAAGCGCGGTTTGCCGGCCGGGTTGTGCTGGCTCCCTGGAGCTTTCTCGGTTGCTCGGTGCGATCTGGCTTTGGAGGTCGGGCGGGCCTGACCCCCAACGCCATGATGTCGGGCGTTGGCGGTCAGGCCTGCCTGACTTGGAGGGGGGGACGCTCTTGGATATGTGTCCCCATTCTGCAGACGGTAGACTGGTCCGGTTGAGCGTCCTCTAAGTGGGGTGGCCGGCTGGGGGTCGGGGATCCTCAGCTGGCTTGAGATCCCACGTCGTCGGGAGGGGTGGTCTTGTGGGTGCCGCCCCTCTAGGTCCCGGGGCCCGGATGTTTACATTCGGGCCAACCGCCGGGGCGGGGTGGAAACTGTTAACGCGACCCCATCTCGCCCCACTCAGGCGGATGTCTGCTCACACGTGGATGGTTTTTGGTCAGTAGGAGTCTGACATAACCCTCTGGTGCCCCCGTGCGGAGGGTATCCATGATGGATTTTCCCCACGTAAAAAAAAAGGACAGAAATATATGTTTTAACATTTTCACCATCCACCACCACCCGCTTTCACCAACCGCGACCAAACTCCCTTACCCACCTGGAGACCAAGGGGTATTTACCAACGGGAAGTTGATTGGGTTTGGTGGTGATAGAGAAAACTGTCTATTTACGTACTAACAAAGCATTTTATATATATATATATATATATTTAGATTTATAACAATATTACGTATATCCACTAGAATATTCATTGTTTTGAAATAAATAGCAATAATCGCAGTGTAAACACGAGAAACAAATTATGAATAACAAAATTGTAACTCCAAGTTTCTGACTGCGCAAAATAAACGTCTCCTTTCTGGGTTATGGTATTTGCATGTAAAATAAAATCCTTTAAACAATTTTGGAATTATCTCAACATAAATTTAAAGTTTTTATTAAAAAGAAATTAACAGATAAGCATGAAAAGCAAAATACTCCTATTCAAGGGTAAAATAAATGTATCTATGCCGGTCTATGTTCCTCCAATTAAGTTGTATGGTGAGCAATTGCAGCGGGTAACCAGCTTTAGGTATCTCGGGCATGTTGTAACGGATACTCTGTCCGATGACGCGGATCTGGAGCGGGAGCGCAGGGCACTGGCGGTCCGAGGGAATATGATAGCCCGTAGATTTGCTCGTTGCTCCATTCCAGTAAAAATTACCTTATTTAAGGCTTATTGTCAATCCTTTTACACGAGCAGCCTATGGGTGAGTCATACCCGTCGGGCCGCCAGTGTACTGCGTGTGCAGTATAACAACATCTTTAGGATGCTATTGCGGCTGCCTCCATATTGCTCGGCATCGCTTATGTTTGCCGAAGCTCATACGGATTGCTATCAAGCAGTGATTCGAAAAAAGGTGGCCTCATTATTAAGACGATTGAGAGACAGCAGCAATGGCATCCTCAGGATGATTGCGGCACGCACGGACTGCCCGATCCAACATAGGTTAATGTGCATAGTAATAGGGCTACAGTGACATATGATTCTCTTTTTATTTACTTGATATTGCATTGTATGCTTTGAATTAAGTTTGAGTGTATAATAATTTTATTTTTATTTTATTTTATTTTTTGTTTTGTTTAATTAATTATTATTTTATTTAATTTAATTGGTTGACATTGACATTGTTCATTATTGGCTTCACTAAAGTATTGACATGAATTTTTATTTAATCGGCTATGAATATTATATATACATGTATTTTGATTTAAATTTCCTAATGTCTTATTGGTTTACTATGTTTATTTCTGTTTTTCTGTGTTTTTTTCATTAATTATTTTGTAAACGGCTATCTGATTGTATGGACTTTGTCTGAAATAAACTTATTATTATTATTATTATTATTATTATTATATTATTCGTTGCTTACATCTATACTAATATAATAAAGCTGAAGAGTTTGTTTGTTTGTTTGTTTGTTTGAACGCGGTAATCTCTGGAACTACTGGGCTGATTTGAAAAATTCTTTTAGTGTTAGATAGCCCATTTATCGAGGAAGGCTATAGGCTATGTATCATCACGCTAAGACCAATAGGAGCGGAGTCCACGGCGACGAAGTCGCGCGCAGAAGCTAGTAGTTGATAAAGATGTGTGTGCCTACTTAGTGACGCTGTATTTCATGCAAGATATTACTAATTTTGTACTAAAACACAGTTTAAATATACAATACAATGTGGGGATGACAATAGAACGATAATTGAAAACACCGTTAGTACTAGTATAAAGAAGTATTTCAAAACCATCAGATAAGTCCTAACATCAAAATCAAAAAAAAAAAAAGATTTTTTCATACAAACTAATTCAATTTAATTTAATAAAATTTTATAACATCATTTTTGTAACTACAGGATCACTGACCTGTTACACGCGTCATCGCGCGGTGATCGCGCGTGACCTTCTTTCTACGCGGCATAATCGCGTGGAAATGGTTTGTGCTTGTACCTACAAAACTTCATTATTTTGATTGAATAAAAAATAGTAAGTTAGAAAAGTAAATTAAAATAAATTGTTACGCATTTAAAATTAAATTGAATAAAAAACTATTTGATTTAAATTTTCTCAAACCATCAATTTTTTTTTAAATATGCAGAACTGATCAGTAGCCGATACTGAATAAGTTATTTTTTTTAAACATTAGTTATTATAATATTATTTGGTCTGCGAACTGTCACTAAATGGCAATGATTAAAAATTGTGCCTTTTTGTGGCAGTCGATGCCATATCCATTTCTTAATCTATGATTTTAAAAATAATAATAGCTGTCCTTGAGTCGTTAACCGCTGGTTTTAGGGTAGGTCAGGTCTTTAGGGCCGAGTTCACCGACTATCATTTAACCAATGTTTGAGTAATCAGCCGATGAATTTCTAAACATCGGTTATGCACCCGTTCAAGTATTAACTGTTCACCACGAATATTTTAACCGTGGTTACTAAATCAGGCAATCACCATACGTGAATGAACCAATAATGAACGAATGCTATAAGTCTACTCATTAGGGAAGTCACATAGTTCTATTTAGTCGACACGAGTTTGGATGACATCTATATTTAGTAGCATAAAATAAAACGTTTTCAACTTGAGAAGGTCGAGAACGCATTGGAAACTGTTAACTTAGCATGTAGTGTCCAATTTGAATGGGTAATAACGTCATGGCACGGCGCTGTGATTGTTAAAAAAAAAATGTTATTGTTTCTTTGCACATGTTTATATTCTCCGTGTTGATTATTATTTTGTTGTGTTGTGAGTGTTTACTTTTTTTATTACGGTTTCATCCCAAATTAGATTAGCCATTTTGAAAGAACAATTAAAGCAAGAAAAAATAAAGACCCAAAAACTTATGGATAGTTAGTAATTTTTTTAGGTGTTATACCTGCATGTATATTGTATTTGTAATAAAAATGTTCAGGGACAAGAAAAAAATTATTTTATTGTTGGTATTATATTTTATTTGTTTATTGTTACATACATTACATACTTTTTAAACAAGACTTTGGTAATAATTTGATATTAATGATCTCCTGCTGGGATTTAAATTTCTAACATTATTACATACAGAGCGCTGTATTTTTCCCTGGTGTAATATTTCTTCCCATGGTACTGGCAAGTTTAGACTCAGGACGTCTAAAGGCATTAGATCTCCTCTCATTTGTAGGATGTTGTGTAACACCTGCTGTATTAAGACTGCATGTTTATCTATTATCAAAAACTCTTTGAACTAATAACGTAATGTTGCACTTGTAACTGTTCTAAAGTCACAGCAATCTGTTGAGCAGATGTCAAAATATGGCATTAACGGACGGTTAAACGATGCTGTAGAGCTCGGTTATAGTAATCGGCTGTTTAAGGGCTGTAAACACTGGTTAACGTGTGGTGAACATTAAAAATAATTTAATCAGTTGTTTAAATGATAAACGGCCGTTTTAAAAGTCGGTGAACTCCGCCCTTAGTCTAATACATACGTAGAAATTTTAAAAAATGAAAAATCATAATTTGTGACTAAACTACTGGATGTATTTTATTGATTTTTTGTATGTGGGCTTGGAATGTCATTACATATACGCTGTCCAAGTTATCGTTGTATTATAATCCCCACCCTGTACATATATGTATTTATTATTTTTAAAAGAGTAACTCCGGAGTTTCTTGCCGATTCTTCTCTGCAGAATCTACTTTGTGTAGCTTTACTTTTACAAAAATAATAATCATTTCAAAATTTTGTTTGTATGTGAGGTATACATTCAGGTTTCGCTTTATAAATGTTAAATGAAGAAGTGAGAATTAAATAACTAACCACTTATAATATTTATTTTAATTACCCGCAATTAAATTTTAAATCTACCTATATAATTATGTAAATAAAATGATATCGATAAATGTGTTGCTAAGCGCTAAACTAGACAATAAACTTAGACAATTTTTAAAAGTTTTGTAAGGCTGGCTCCACACGTTGGCCCCAACGCTCGTACCAACGTTGGACTGCAATTCGGAGAGCCGTACACACGTTGGCTATCAAACTAGTTCTGTCCCGTCAGGGCCAATGTGAAGATGTCCGATATAGAAATCAAAATTGCTCTGAGCGCTTTTATAGTACTGACTGCACATTTATATTTGTTACTGAGAAAAAATAAAAATCCACGTCAAAGATCGAGTAGAGTCACTAATTTTTTTTTCTGTAAAGGCGATATGTGCTCATTAATGATTCTCGCTTTTTTTTTAAGTCTTCAATTGAGAAATTCATTCCCATATTCTGTTGAATGGTGCGCCATGCATCAGCTGATGCATTGAATGCCATTTATTAGCTAATAAATTTTTATTTTTATGATCCTTTCGAGTAGCGTCCCATATTATTGGATGTGAAAAAGTCATGGAATTTATTGAACTTTATCAAAAGTTCGATAAATTCTATGATTTTTTCATTCGTCCATGCCGGTGGCGATTTTGTGGATGAGGAAGCCATTCTCGCTCGACGTACGCACTCGCTGCGTGTTGCAACAGAACTGAGCAACGCCCCAACGTGTGGACGGATCGCGAACGTTGGCGCCGATTCCTTTGATAAAACCGACACGAGCCGGCCAACTACCAACGCTCGCGCCAACGTTGGGACGAATGCCATTTTCTAGATCCACACGTTGGACGAGTAGCGTTGGGGCCTATGTTGGGGCCAACGTGTGGAGCCGGGGTAATGCTTTGTAAAAGGTTCCTACTTCCTATGGAATAAAACAATTGCATGCGTACAAAGTACAAAGTGCGTACAAAGGTACACATGTCAGAAGTTAAACTTCATTGGCAAACTAATTAAAAAAAAAACTAATTAAAAGAAAACTAGTTTAAAAAACGAATTAAAAAAACTGAAAAAAAAAACAAAAATCCAACGTCACGGGATGTTCCGAGGCGGTCACCCATCCAAGTACTGACCGTAGCTGACGTTGCTGCGTTAGCGGGCGCTCAAATTTTACCCTTCATGCGCTTAAAGAAGTTTCACTTCAAAAAGTCTGTGTGTCAGCTCTGACGCACGACTGGAGTTTTGGACTGTTTAAGATGAATACCATATCAAATAGTAAATAAATGAATCAAATAACGCCATCTATCGGATCATAGATAGCGTTATTAGAAAACGTCGTAACGCCATCTATTATAGCCCTGTTGCGTTCCGGTAGATGGCGGTACAAAAACCTAACGATGTCATTCGTTCAGAGGATTTTACTCCCCATATTTTTTTATGCCGGGGGCTTTATATGAAAATCGATTCTTAAGGAGTAAACCCCAAACAAATTACGAATATTTCAAGGAATATTCATAGGACTACGTTTGTCAGGTCAGTTAGTAGGAAATAACAATAGCATAATATAATAAAAATATTTATTATATTTAAATACTTACAATAGTTCTACAGAGTAATGTGATGTGTAAAAGTTTCTTGAATTACATAATCGATACGAAATTTTCAAAGAATTACAAAAAGTAAGTTACTCCGAAATATGGAATAACTAAATTTTAGTTAATTTTAAAGCCACAGTTGTCGACAGGATTTAGTCGGAAGCGTTAATGAACTTCTCAAAAGCTTCTCTGTGTTCACCATGGGGGTCTTCTTTGTTCTTGAGTTCCTCCCAAATGTCAGGAGTTTTAGTTTTGAAACCGTTAACAACTGTGCGGACCAGCTGCTGTTGTTTCGGCGAGCACTTAGCGCAAGAAGAACGTAGCGCTTCTGGAATTACCTCTGTAAACAACAAATATTATATACCTTAAAAATTGAATAATTATGCTGATAAATTGAAACAACTATATGTTAACTGTGCTTTGTACCTAATAACAGTCCTACTTTGTGTATTACACAGACAATACATTTTAGTTAACTAGTAGAAGTAGGTAGGGATCCCTAGTACATTTTTTTCACCTGATTAGTATCAAGCTAATTTTCCGGGAGTAGCTTCATTTTGATGAGACGAACGAACAAAAATTTCCTCTACGAAAACTCTCGATTGTGGTAGCTAACAGAAATAGCAGGGGATAGAGCAGCAGTGTTCAAATCGGACCAATAGATCCTGAGATTAGCGCGTTCAAACAAACAAACTCTATAGCTTTATAATATTAGTATAGATACTAGCTGCCCGGACAGACTTCGTCCTGTCTGTATTTTTTTAATTATAAAAAGTTTTCGTGGGATTTTCAAGGAACATAGGTACAAAAAAAATTAGCCGAATCGGTAAAGCCATTCTCGAGTTATGTGCTTAGCAACATTCATTTTTATTGTATAGATATATACAAGAATTGCTCGTTTAAAGGTATTAGAAGATTATATACTCGTACAAAATAAATATTCTTGACAATATTTTTACAATCTTAACGAGTTGACATATAAACTCAAGTAAAAAAATCATATCGTAGTCTGCTCTACCATCTTTTGAGACAATCACAGACTTTAATGTGTATCATAAATTAATAATAAAGTAATAAATGCAAAGTTACCTTTGAAGTCATGTCCATCAGGAGTGCATGGACCCTTACCCAGGAAGCACTTGCCGTAACTTTCTAGGACGCGTTTGTTGGCCACGACCTCATCAGCATCAAAGTAATCATAACGAGGGTTGTAGGTGTCGGCGGGTAAGGCGATGGCTGCCGCCAGTAAGGTTGCTAATATCACAATTGTCTTCATACTGTTGAAAAAATATATTATTAGTGTAAATCTAAAATAAAATACTGTAAATCTGTTTTTAAAACAACTTTATATTTATTAACTACTTTTTATTTATTTTTTTAACGCGGTTACTTAAGAGCGAATAAAAATTCACCATATCAAAGATTTATACGGGACTGGAACGGTCGGTATTTTTGATATGATATTAAAAAATGTTTATTTTAAAATCCAATAACAATACATGAATGGACAAATTTTACTACAGACGCTTACGCTTCAGCCTGTGAGCCTGCCGGAGAAAGATCAGCTTAATCCACCACGCTGCTCCAATGCGGGTTGGCAGATAATTATATTCCCTACTATGAGTAACGATCGCTATCACCTGATAGTTACCACCACGTTAAGCCGTCGGTCCCGGTTCATATCATGTACACCTGTACATGATAACAACCAGGACCGACGGCTTAACGTGCTCTCCGAGGCACGGTGGGGAGACCCACAAGGAATGCACAAACACCCAGACCACGGGTTTATTTTTATTTTAAGTAAACTAACAAGGTATATACCTAAAGTTAAGTTTTTAAAAAGCTTTATCTCTGTAAAGTCCACAGTAAATAAAATTTTATTTATGTTTGTATTCACGTTGCTTATTTTTAACCGACTTCCAAAAAAGGAGGAGGTTCTCAATTCGACACGTATGTTTTTTTTTTTTTTTTTTAATGTATGTTAGCTCAGAACTTTTGACTGGGTGGACCGATTTCGATCAATTTTGTTTTAATTGAAAGGTGTTGCGTGCCATGTGGTCCCATTTTAATTTAACTGAGATCTGACAAGTACTTTTAGAGTTATATCTAATAATGCGTATTTACGTGACTACTTTTTCGTCGACCTACGTTATATTATACCGCATAACTTTTTACTCGGTGTACCGATTTCGATGATTCTTACTTTAATCGAAAGCTAATACTTGTCTTGTAGTCTTGTTTAAATTAGATCGAAAACTGATTACAACTTTTTGAGTAATCTTTAATAGCACGTATTTACTTGACTATTTTTTCGTCTTATTACGTTGTATTACTTGTCGATGTAATTGAAGTCGGTTTTTTTTCGTTTGCGAGCAAACACAATTATTAATATTTGCTTTTGTAATTGTCAATGTTTCAATAGAATTTAATCATATATTTTTCTATTAATTTAAATGCAACTACTAAAACAGTACAGACAGGGACAGGGAAAATATTTACTATAATTAAGATGATATACAGATAAACACTGAGATTAAATATAAGCCAGGGATCATGAATATGCAAATCTAGATAAAGTGCAAGAGCTAGATTTTAAAGTTCTTAAGCCAATTAAGCTATGGTCTATCCTTGTTTTTGTTATCTTTAATACAACTTTAATAAATCACTAAGAAAAAATACTTATAATTTCAGTATTAAATAGAAAAGGGTTTATTATATTCAAAGAGTCGATTATTTCTAAGGTAGTGTTAGCATATTCATCATAATTTGTACATTTTTTTTTATTTAAATATCAATTTTTAATATAACATGGATTATGAGGGCAACACTCGACAACGGCACGAAAAAACAGTGTCAAGTAAGTCTTTCATTTTTAGTGTTACTAACAGTAGTATATAATTATATAGCTACCTAGCATGATTTCTCCCGCACTATTTTTTAATCAAAAAATATAAAGAAAAAATATACGTAAATTTATTTTTAGATACTAGAAATCAGATATATTTAAATAAGTAAATAAAGACAAGCTTTAAAAAGCAGTATTACATTACAGGTACAAAAGTCTAAAGAACCGACTTACGTTTCCGAGTTTCTTGTTTCTGGTCCGTGCTAATACTGTATGAATTAACGTCTAACAATCTCATATATATATGCATCTTAGAAGGAAAACACGTCAAAACTTATTGATCAGCAAATCTTTTTCGTTAAACGTAAGCATTACAAGTTTTTTTTTTTTTTTTTTGTTTAGTGACGCAGAACATATTATGACTGAGTATGTTATAAGAAATTAGATAAAAGATTCTGATTTTTCAAGTTCACAATACGTGATTTTAATGCCACTTAACTTTATTGATTCCGTAGAAATGCCGAATTGATTTAAATAAATAAACAATTATATTGAAATATAAACAACCTCTGAATTTTTAAATGTAAAAAACATATAATCAAATAATCTAGAATAAATTTTAATTACTTAGATACAGGAATTAGCTTGCACCCGCGGCTTCGCACGCAGGATTCCAAGAGATATATTGTTTGTATGTAAGTAATGTTATTAGAGAGAACAACCGCTCTGGTAAGCGAGTAGTCGCCTAAAACATCGACGGTTTGCGGGTTCGATTCCCGCTCGGAATGGATATTTGTATTTGTTCAGTTATTTCTTTCCGGTTTGGATCTCTGTCCTTGTGTTATGTTGTTGTCCCGGTTTGTATCATAATTACCTGATGCGATCGTTACTCATAGTAGCAAACATATCCGCCAACCCATCGTGTAACAGCATGGTGGACGTGGATTAAGTTCTAGTCCTTCTCCAACATGGAAGGCCTATGCCCAGCAGCATGCCCCTAGCAGTGGGATGATATCATGATACATGCTGAATGTGAATCCTATTAGTCAGCGACCGAGGGAGTCGCACGACTCTTAAGCCCGCGTCTACTAGCTGCCGAGCAGAGTCGAATCGAATCGCAAAAAGTCGGCCACTATACATTTTCTATGAAACTGCGTCCATTAGCGACGCGCCGCGGCGCGCCGAATCGAATCGACCGAGGTAGTCGCTCGACAAGCGACTTTCTTCGTTCGATTCGGCGCGCCCCACTCTCCAGTCGCAGTGTTGGCAACTTTAAGGATTTTCCCCTAAATTCAGGGATATTTTGCAAATAGCGGGAAAGTTTTAGGGGAGACATTTTTTAGGGTATTTCTTTGGGAATTTTAATCGTCAGAACGTAATATACTTTAATATAAAAAATTATTAAAAATAACATAGAAACAAAATTATAAATAATAAACATACAAAGGCAAAGTATACAAAATAATTGGTTTTCTATTTTAAAATCCTTTGAAAAATAAAAAATTAATAAAAATAAATATGTCTTTTTTTTAAATAACTTCAATTAGGTTAGGTTAGGTTTAGGGGATTTTGTTTTTAATTTAGGGGCTTTTATTGAAGGATTTAGGAAAAAGTTTTTTCAAGAGTTGGCAACACTGCCCAGTCGACGCGGAGAAGCGGATGCTCGCCAACGTATTTTTAATTATTAGTATCAAGTTTTAATACGTTTAAAAACTTATAAAAATCCTAGCTTCAACAAAAATGAATGAAGAATTATTAATATCACTGGCCCAACAATATACAGAATTGTTTAATCACGAAGATCGACATTATCACGAATTCACGATGACCTGCGTCGGATGAATATATGGGAAGAAAACGGGAGAACTATGAATGAAACTCGGGAGTTTTGTTTTATTATTAGTGAAAATATTTACCTATTTTTATTTATTTATTTAATTATTAAGGTTTGCTAGCAGTTGTTACATTTATGGTACATTAGAATATTAATTTTATTATTGACTACACTTCCATGTATAACCATATTAAAGCAAACACGACATGCAAATAGGTATCCTGTTATAGAAGAAAACTTGATCAAACATTAGCAATAACTCAGAAAAGAAAATAAAGCATAAAATATAAAGATGATAATATACCTACCTATTTCTTTTTAAAATTTTTAGTGCCAAACAGTAACATAATTATTATGAGAGATATATTATTGTAAGAGAAATAATACACAGTCATACAATAACACACATTCAACAAGATAATATTCCTTCCTTATATATCCTTATATATATATATATATATATATATATATATATATATATATATATATATGTATCTTATATATCTATATATATCTACTAATAAATAAAATTATAGTGTCTGTTTTTAATATTAAAATAAACGCTTTTTATTAAATGCATGTGGATCTATACACGGTATTTATATAGATACCAAAATAACATTTTTTACGATTTTTGTTTGTCTGTCTGTCTGTCTGTTTGTTCCGGCTAATCTCTGAAACGGCTAGACCGATTTTGACGGAACTTTCACTGGCAGATAGCTGATGTAATAAGGTGTAACTTAGGATACTTTTATTTTAGATTTTTTTTTTATAACTGCGAACTGAACAATAACAGTCGCGAGCAGAGCTAGTATATATATAACCTTCATATTTTTTACAAACTATGATGCTGGAATCCTCTCCTGGGAATATTTGTTTTCCATGGAACGGAGCCTGCATTAGACAAAAAAAAAATCTGTTTAATTTCTCTCGAATTTCGAATACGGCTACTCGTTACGTATTCTCCTCTTCTTTATCAAAAAGTATCTATACATATAATAAAATGGTAGAAAAGTCAAAACTGTACATTGAATATTTTTTTTAAAGAATACTTGGGGTGTGATCTACAATCGATACCGAAGCCAAAAATATAGTTTTTAGAATTTTTGTCTGTTTGTCTGTTTGTCTGTTTGTCTGTTTGTCTGTATGTATGTCCGGGATAAACTCAAAAAGTACTGCATGGATTTACTTCAAATTTGGCACGAATATTGTTAAGAAGTCGGGTCAGAACATAGGCTATATATTATCACGCTATCACCTACGGGGAACGAGCAGTGAACCTTTATTTCTTCAAATGTATGTCCGGGATAAACTCAAAAAGTACTGCATGGATTTACTTCAAATTTGGCACGAATATTATTAAGAAGTCGGGTCAGAACATAGGCTACATATTATCACGCTATCACCTACGGGGAACGAGCAGTGAACGCACGCAGATGACGTCGCGGGCAGCAGCTAGTTTGAAATAAAAACATCTCTTCATCTGAGCTGTCCATGATGCAAACACGTCTTAATTTCATGAAGAGTTGGAGACGAATGAACAATTCGATTCGACGCGTCACAGATAGACGCACAGGAATAAATGCGATTCGCTTCGATTCGACGCGCTTCTGATGTAGTCGACGCTAGGCTTTAGAGTAGCCTAAATGGTGAAAAATCGCCTATGTTGTCAACACTGGCTAGCGGCGGAGGAGGCCGCGCAGGAGCGCTGCCATTGGTTGCGGAGAGCCGAGAGCGGGGCACAGTGGGCTGAAATTCGCGTTTCATAGACATTCAAATTTATTTTTTCAAGTGACGCTTTTTTTTGCTTGAATGCGATTGAGAAGAACTGCTATATGCCTTATATAATGATCTTTCAGGTTTATAATCGTAAACAGCGCACTTAGAATTTTTTTCAAAAAAATTTGTAATAAATGATGATATCTCCATAATCGCACAATATTGCACTTAATATCCTCTTAGGTTATTAAAACACAAATTATTTTTGATTTTTTGACATACTTCATGCTAAGGTCAAACGTGCTTTTTTTTTAAACCTTTAAAAAAATTACCAATTTTTTTTCTTTATTTTTTTGTTTTTAACTAATGTCAAGCTTTACATAAGTGTATATATACTTTACATTTACTCAAATTAATTGTGAACTATATTAAAAAGTGAAATTCATTAAAAACCTTAAAAAGGCTTATAGACCAAGTGCTTTTAGCCTTTAAAAATGGCAAAAATCAAAGAAAATTATAGTAGGATGAAACACATTGGAAAAGAAAGTGAGTACAACGAAAATGATAGGAAAAATAAATTACGGTCGATCTGAGGTCGGGCAGTGGTAGGGAGGGGGGGTGTAAGAGTAAAAGAACAGTTTATCTCAATTTCTGGCTAAACTACAAGTCCTATGAAAAAAAGTTCAAGGGCAAAGCTGTAGGTAATATAAAGATCTACAACTTTAGTATTTACACTTTTTTCACATAACCTCAAAATTTATGTTAAAAATTCAAAAAACCAAGTTTTTGTTTTTTTTTTCTTTTTTCTTTTACAACTGTTTAGTGTGTTTGGGACATAAAATGGTAAGTTTTCACCAAATTTCGTAATAAAATTATAACCTGACCGATTATAAACATGAAAGATCATTATATAAGGCATATAGCAGTTATTCTCAATCGCATTCAAGCAAAAAAAGCGTCAGTTGAAAAAATAAATTTGAATGTCTATGAAACGCGAATTTCAGCCCACTGTGCGGGGTGGCTGTCGCTATATCGATATTTATTAAAATAGTTATAAATATCGACGTCGATATATCGATAAAATTTTCAAAAGATTTTGTATTTATAAAATAATAGTGTATTTAGCTCAGTATTATCAATAGTAATTTTCATATAAAATGTAAATTATTTTAATGTACAAAAATCTCAATAAAAATATTAATGTATTTTTATAAGTATTCCTTTTTGGGTAATATTTACAAAATATCAAAAATTAAATAGGTATTAATATCTTCTAATTAATATTTTAAACCTATTTGTTGTCAGTACATTTATTATAAAACAAAGTCTCTTCCCGCTGTCTCTCTGTAGGTATATATGCTTAGATCTTTAAAACTACGCAACGGGTTTTGATGCGGTTTTCTTTTGTAAATAGAGTGATTCCAGAGGAAGGTTTATATGTATAATACATGAATAATATAGTAGAGGAACACTGATAGTTTTAAAGTTTTCTAATTTGATGTCGTATACAATGTGGGGATGACAATAGAACGATAATTGAAAACACCGTTAGTACTAGTATAAAGAAGTATTTCAAAACCATCAGATAAGTCCTAACATCAAAATAAAAAAAAAAGATTTTTTCATACAAATTAATTCAATTTAATTTAATAAAATTTTATAACATCATTTTTGTAACTACAGGATCACTGACCAGTACGTCTACCATGAGTTTGCAGAGACGATACACGTTAGCGAGTGTAGTTTTCTATACGGAAGAAAGATAAAGATATTAGTAACTAATACGCAATATAACGCATTTAAAACTATAAATCTTATCGAGTGCTCGACAGACTCTATAGTAAAATTTAGAAATACTCATAATAGGTATGGTATAGTTAAATATTCCAGTTGCTTTTCTACGTTTACTACTGTAGTTACGTCATGTGCGCTTGTAACAAAAACTCATGGTAGTCGGTAGACCTACTGTTACACGCGTCATCGCGCGGTGATCGCTCGTGACCTTCATTCTACGCGGCAAAATCGCGTGGAAATGGTTTGTGCTTGTACCTACAAAACTTCATTATTTTGATTGAATAAAAAACAGTAAGTTAGAAAAGTAAATTAAAATAAATTGTTACGCATTTAAAATTGAATTGAATAAAAAACTATTTGATTTAAATTTTCTCAAACCATCAATTTTTTTTTAAATATGCAGAACTGATCAGTAGCCGATACTGAATAAGTTATTTTTTTTAAACATTAGTAATATAATTAAATTACATACATAATATTATTTGGTCTGCGAACTGTCACTAAATGGCAATGATTAAAAATTGTGCCTTTTTGTGGCAGTCGATGCTATATCCATTTCTTAATCTATGATTTTAAAAATAATAATAGCTGTCCTTGAGTCGTTAACCGCCGGTTTTAGGGTAGGTCAGGTCTTTAGTCTAATACATACGTAGAAATTTTAAAAAATGAAAAATCATTATTTGTGACTAAACTACTGGATGTATTTTATTGATTTTTTGTATGTGGGCTTGGAATGTCATTACATATACGCTGTCCAAGTTATCGTTGTATTATAATCCCCAACCTGTATAAACACATTTTTTGCGCTTAGATTGCAAATATTTATTTTATATTTTATATTAATTTAGTATCAGCATTGCACCCGTGCGAAGCCGGAGCGGGTCGCTAGTATTACATAAACTAGTATTTGTCCGGTTGCGAAAGTCGAAAAACTGCTCTTTACAAAGCTCCGCTGGCAGTGTTTAGTTAGTTACATTTAAACAAAAATAACACTTGGCAAAACTAATTGACAAAAAAAAATAATAAATTAAAAAAAAGCCAACGTCACGTGGAGTTCCCCAGTCGGTCACACGTTCTCTAAAATTTTACCCTCATGCGCCTAACAAAGTTTCACTTCAAAAAAATATCGTCTGTAATACAATTTTCGATATTGGATAATAATTATTATATCGGATCAAACAAAATATTATATCGGCTAATAATAATTATTGTATTGTATTTTTGGTATGGATGTGTTTTTGATTTTGACTTTGATTTTAATTGTAATTTTGGTTGAATTTTGATATTGATTGGATTTTTATTTTTATTTTGTTTGAATTTTAGTATGATTCGATGTTTTATGTCAATAGGTATCGATAATTGTAATAAAGGAACATGAAATCAGTTTACCTACTTATACCAGACTATCGTCACTCCATGTACTTGCGCGCTAATGTACTTACCTACTGCCCGGCCAAGCGGTCTCGGGCCAGATAAGGTTGTCGCAAACGAATCGCACGCACGTAGTTCAATTTTTAACTGACTTCCAAAAAAGGAGGACGTTCTAAATTAATTATTTTTTATTCTATTGTATTTTTTATGTAAGTATGTTAGATCAGAACTTTTGTCTGGGTTGACCGATTTCGATAAATTTTCTTTTAATTAAAGGGTATGCGTGAATGCGTGTCATGTGGTCCCAAGTACTTTTAGAGTTATATCTAAAATGCGTATTTACTTGATATTTTTTCGTCGACCTTCGTTATATTAAACCGGATAACTTTTTACTGGGTTTATCGATTTTGATAATTCTTGTTATAATCGAAAATTATTAAATTACGAGTACCTATTAAATTTATAAAAAAATTATATAATCATAAAACACGTGTAACTTTTGAATATTTTTTATTTATTTTATCTACACACTGTCCTCTATAAGAATGTTTTATCTAGGTGTATTAATGAATTTAGCAGTCAGTTTATTTAACAGTCAGCGCCTATTTATAAAGAAAAATATATTTTATAAACTATACAATTTAAAACTACCTCATATAGTCGGAATATATTCACAGTTCTCAATAACATAGATACAAGTTAATTTAATTTTATCGAAGAGTCAGCCCTGCCGTTGCTGTGGGATCGCGTGGTGCGAAGCAATCACAACTGTACACTGGAGCATTTAGGCACATTTTAGCATGCAGCGGTTGCTGACGCGAAGGAGTAGGCTATTATAGCAGTATTAACGCCCGGTTTCTGAAACGTCTGTCAAAGTATAGGTTAGATTAGATTGAACACGGCTGTCAAATCAATTTGAGTTGCTGAAACGTTATTCACAGCAAAATACGTATAACCATAAACAAGTTTTGTTTTTTTCTAATATAGAATAGCCACACTGTAGTTTAATGTAAAATAAAAATATACCTATATGACAGTTTAGAGTAAAAAAAAATAACGTCGAGTTTTAAACCTCAAATTTAAAACTTATTAACAAAGTTATATGGTACTGAAATCGGTAAAATGGCCTCACGAGGGAAGAATTTCACAGAAAGGGAGAAGTATATGCTTTTAGAATTAGTTCAAAAGTAAGTACAAAATAAGTCATATATATCGCAAATATACTTTTCGTAATATATTCTCAATAATAGTTTATCGTTAGAAGAAACCATTTAAAATATTCGTTAACTGTGCACTAGGACTTTTAAGACGACGATAATTATGTATGTTTTACTTTTATTGCAAATTCCATTAGGTTATTCTCATGTAAGTGACATCGTCTTTTTTTAGAATAAAGTTCTCTAACCTTCATGCACTTTAGTGTTCTTACCCTGACCCTTTATTGTTAACAAAATTTAAAATCATTGTTTATATTACACAAATTGCCTTGTATTATATTACTGATACATAAGTACCTACCTACATTCTTTATTTTATTTCAGATACAAACATATAATAGAAAATAAATGTACCAATGCTATAACAACAGTAAAGAAAAATGAAGCTTGGGAAAGTATTACAAAAGAGTTTAACAGTAGTGCGGAAACACCAAGGAATCAAAAACAATTAAACACAGCATATTTAAATTTAAAACGACATACAAGGCAAAATATAGCAAATAAAAATGTGAGTATTTGGTCTGTTTTGGTGGCCAGCTGGTGCAGTGGTGAGACACTCACTTTGCACACAGTGGTCGGCAGATAAAATAAATATATAAAGAATGTTTATGATATATGTATTTATGAAATATTTCCATTTCCCAGTACCCGTAAAACGAGTTCTAAAGAACTTAGCACATGACTGGGTTGATGTTATGTGATTTTACAGAAACATTATATTAGTTTCATATTTTTGCCCCCAACTTGGTTAGTAGAGAATTGCAGATAAGTATTATAGCAATTATAGTGATGACTAGCTTCTGCGCGCGACTTCGTCGGCGTGGACTCCGCTCCTATTGGTCTTAGCGTGATGATACATAGCCTATAGCCTTCCTCGATAAATGGGCTATCTAACACTGAAAGAATTTTTCAAATCGGCCCAGTAGTTCCAGAGATTACCGCGTTCAAACAAACAAACAAACAAACAAACAAACAAACAAACAAACTCTTCAGCTTTATATATTAGTATAGATTCTTGTTCTGACTAGACAAGGACAAATTAATATCTATGCTCACCAAGTAACAAATACTAGTGACTAAGAAATCCGTAGTCACCTTTTATCATACCCTGGAGAAAATATGAAGTGTCTAAATTCTAGCCAGATATTAAAGGACACTTATTTACTTTAGGCAAGTCACATACCTTTAGATTAACTCTCAATAAATGTGGCATAGTAATATTTTTCAGGTAAAACTATATTTAGAACAAAAAAACAATTATGCATGTGACAGTGATGCAGGACCATCTCAGGCGAACATTTCAACTGAAGAGGTTAATTTCATTACCTACAAACTAATGATTAATTGTAATGAATGAATTGTAATTTTAATTATGATTTTATTTTGTTTCAGTCAAGTATTTATAGCGAAATGGAAGAGTTAAGTTCTGTTTTAAAGCAATTAAAAAAAGATGAAATTACTGACAAGGTTTGTAACAAATTAAAAATGAATCGCTGAATGTGTTGCTAAGCGCAAATCTCGAGAGCAGCTGAACCAATTTGGTTATTTCTTTTTTTATAATATTCCTTGAAGTACGAGGATGGTTCTTACAGAGAGAAAATTTTTAAAAATTGCCTGAATAATTCTAAAAACAACACGTTTCTATATTCCCATACAAAAGATTCGTAATAATACATAAAAGTCAATTTGAACTTTAATACCATACCATAAAGTTTAAGCGTTAGCGGAGGGGTTCCGGGAAGGATAAGTATAAAAAAAAAATAATTAAGAATCGACTGTCAGGCGGTACGAAGTTCGCCGGGTCAGCTAGTATATGATAAGTAATAGTTAAATTGCAAAACCATTAAATGGTAATTAATATTTTCAGAAGGGTATTATGACAACTGGTGGTGGAACATATAAACCAGTACTTAGCACTGTTGGTGCTCAAATATTGTCAATAATGGGTGATCAGGTGAAACCACTTTCAAATAGCTGTGATAGTGCATCTGATTATTATAAAAATGGTATGTTTTCTTTTTTTTGTATATAAGTTTTACATTACAATTTAAGTCCCTTTTAACTTTTATTTACCATGTAACATTATAATTAAATATTATTTTATTTTTTAGTTGAAGATGTAATTATTTGTGATGTATCAAAACCTACAGAAACTGTCAGTTATGATGTTACTAATACATCTGATAATACTGATACACCCAAAAATAAAGCATCTTATAAAAATCTAAGGAAGATACAAAAAAAGAAAATAGTTCCTAAAAACAATAGTATATTAAAAAAACAATATTATGAAAAAAAGATGAAGAGTGCATTTTTAGAAGAAAAAATTAAACTATTAGAATATAGACTGATTTCAAGAAAAAATAAGTTAATAGATCTAGAAATAAAAATTAAACAGAAGGAGTATGAAAATGTGATAAATTAATTATAATTACAGTAGCTTGTTTTAAATTCTAGTTAGTAATTTTAAATATTTTTTAATAGAGAGTTCTATAAGTGTTTTTATAGTATAATATCTAATCTTTATTATTGAAAATTAAACAAATTATTTTTTACTAGCCGACCTGTTAGAGACTGATTTCAAGAAAAAATAAGTTAATAGGTGTAGAAATAAAAATTAAACAGAAAGAGTATGAAAATGTGATAAATTAATTATAATTACAGTAGCTTGTTTTAAATTCTAGTTAGTAATTTTAAATATTTTTTAATAGAGAGTTCTATAAGTGTTTTTATAGTATAATATCTAATCTTTATTATTGAAAATTAAACAAATTATTTTTTACTAGCCGACCTGTTAGAGACTGATTTCAAGAAAAAATAAGTTAATAGGTGTAGAAATAAAAATTAAACAGAAAGAGTATGAAAATGTGATAAATTAATTATAATTACAGTAGCTTGTTTTAAATTCTAGTTAGTAATTTTAAATATTTTTTAATAGAGAGTTCTATAAGTGTTTTTATAGTATAATATCTAATCTTTATTATTGAAAATTAAACAAATTATTTTTTACTAGCCGACCTGTTAGAGACTGATTTCAAGAAAAAATAAGTTAATAGGTGTAGAAATAAAAATTAAACAGAAAGAGTATGAAAATGTGATAAATTAATTATAATTACAGTAGCTTGTTTTAAATTCTAGTTAGTAATTTTAAATATTTTTTAATAGAGAGTTCTATAAGTGTTTTTATAGTATAATATCTAATCTTTATTATTGAAAATTAAACAAATTATTTTTTACTAGCCGACCTGTTAGAGACTGATTTCAAGAAAAAATAAGTTAATAGGTGTAGAAATAAAAATTAAACAGAAAGAGTATGAAAATGTGATAAATTAATTATAATTACAGTAGCTTGTTTTAAATTCTAGTTTGTAATTTTAAATATTTTTTTTATAGAGTTCCTATAAGTGTTTTTATAGTATAATATCTAATCTTTATTATTGAAAATTAAACAAATTATTTTTTATGACCTTTTCTTTTAAATTTACCTTTTATTTATATATTAATGTTACTAATAACATTTAAAACTTAACAATTAAAATGTGTCAATAATAGTGATGACCGCACAGAAGTGTTTTCATTTATTATTGAACTTGGACTAGTATCTTCTTGGTGATCCAACTTACCATGTAACATTATAATTACATATTATTTTATTTTTGAGTTGAAGATGTAATTATTTGTGATATATCAAAACCTACAAAAACTGTTAGTTATGATGTTACTAATACATCTGATAATACTGATACATCCAATAAAGCATCTTAAAAACATCTAAGAAAGATACAAAAAAGAAAATAGTTCCTAAAAACAATAGTATATCTATACTAATATATAAAGCTGAAGAGTTTGATTGTTTGTTTGTTTGTTTGTTTGAACGCGGTAATCTCTGGTTCTACTGGTCCGATTTGAAAAATTCTTTCAGTGTTAGATAGCCCATTTATCGAGGAAGGCTATAGGCTATGTGTCGTCACGCTAAGACCTATAGGAGGGGAGTCCACGCCGACGAAGTCGCGCGCAGAAGCTAGTTAGAATATATGTAGGCTGATTTCAAGAAAAAATAAGTTAATAGATCTAGAAATAAAAATTAAACAGGAGTATGAAAATATGATAAATCTATACATATAATAAAATTGTAGAAAAGTCAAAACTGTACATTGAATATTTTTTTAAAAGAATACTTGGGGTGTGATCTACAATCGATACCGAAGCCAAAAATATAGTTTTTAGAATTTTTGTCTGTTTGTATGTATGTCCGGGATAAACTCAAAAAGTACTGCATGGATTTACTTCAATTTTGGCACGAATATAATTAAGAAGTCGGGTCAGAACATAGGCTACATATTATCACGCTATCACCTACGGGGAACGAGCAGTGAACGCACGCAGACGACGTCGCGGGCAGCAGCTAGTTAATTATAATTTTAGTAGCTTGTTTTAAATTCCAGTTAGTAAATATATTTTTTTTTTAATAGAGAGTTCCTATAAGTGTACTGATAGTATAATATCTAATCTTTATGATTGAAAATTAAACAAATTATTTTTTATGACCTTTTATTTTTATATTAATGTTGCTAATAAACTTTAAAACTTAACAATTAAAATATGTCAATAATATAGATGACCGCACAGAAGTGTTTTCGTTTATTACTGAATTTGGACCAGTATCTTCTTGCTCATCCAACTCCAGTGATGAATTAGTCGCATCCTCTATGTGGTCATTATGATTTAAAGCCAAATTGTGCAGGACACAGCACGCTACAATAATGTTCATACTCGTTGGCAGTTTGACTCGCAGGCCCATGGACAAACAAGGGAAACGTCTCTTCAAAACACCAAAGCATCTCTCCACAGTATTTCTTGTTTTAATGTGAGCTTGATTATAAGCTTCCTCACTAGGTGTTGAGGGACGTAAAAAAGGTGTTAATAAATATGCCCTGCATGGATACCCACTATCTCCCAGTAGGTAGTCACTACCATACACTCCACTTTCAAAATCAGCCCGAATGTGGGAGTCATTAATTATTGTTGTGTCATGAACAGAGCCAGGCCACCGACAGATAACATCCATTATTTTCAAATTTGCGTCACATATTACTTGTACATTCAAGGAGAAATATCCTTTCCTGTTCCTGTAAAGCTCTGCACGTGAACCACCAGGTGACTGTATCTTTATATGTGTACAGTCAATACAACCAATCACATTTGGAAAAGAACTAATATTGAAGAATTCACTTTTTATCCTATTGCGATCTTGATGTGTGTTGGGCATAGAAATAAAATGTGGTCTGAGTTCTGCAATAGCTGCAGATACTTTTTTTATAATTCTACAAGCTGTAGATTTGTGAATTCTTATGTGATCAGCAACAGTAATTTGAAAAGCTCCACTTGCAAAATAGCTAATTGTCAGTAAAACTTGTTCTAAAGCACATATAGACCGATTCCTTAAAGTGAAAGGTTTTATTTTCGGCTCTATCAAGTTCACTAATAATGTAACAACAGCTTTTGTCAGGCGGTATCGATTTTTGAATTCTTCATCATTGTAGAATTCAAAAGGATTCATTCTAGGCTTAAAAGTTCGCCTCCTTTCATCTTCATCACTGCTAGATGTGCTGATGCTCATGCTTATATCCGAATTAGACATTGGTGCAACCTACAACAAAAAACAAAACATTTGTTTAAACAAGACCAAAATGTAGTCTTTTATAAGAAAAAACGGTTGAAATTTATAATCCTTTCACACGAATTTAAGGGTGAGAGGGGAAGGGGATGGAAGGGGGGATCTCCCAATACCCTATACCACTCGCCATACAAGGTAATGCGCCGTTCTTGAAAAAATTGAAAAAGAAATCCTAAAGACCTAAACTGAAAAATTTTACAGTTAATCGGTATAATTGAACTCTAGGGGTACCTAGTACATACCAATACTACGTGGATAGTGGGGTGCTCCAATTCGGTTTTGGGTATTATTCGGGTTTCTATATAGATCGCTTTTTTGAGAAATAAAACAAAACAGGCAGAAAATCGTTGTCCGGTATAAAAAAGCAAGGTCGTCGTAGAGGCAAACGTCGGAGTCCAAAGGCAAAAACAGTCGTCAGCTCGTCAGGAGGCACAATATATATAATATACATAGAAAGCACAGATGCACAGAACACATTCACGCGAGACACGGAGAAACAGCGGAATGTCATAAGTGATAAGACGCATTTTGACATTTGACAATCAAAAGATCATAGAGTATATGACAATGACAAGTGAATACCAAGAAATTAATTGAACTAATATATACCTATAATTATATACTTCGTAATACAACGATTTCTCCCAAATAAAATCTTTATAATTTCCTCAGGTGTGGGTAACACAAAAATAAAAATAAAAACGAATTAAAAATAGCATGGTATCGTCTCTTGTCGAAGAATTCATTGTAATATGAAATCTTTGAGTAGCCGAGTATCTGTAACGAACTCGCTATAGACGACGCCAAGGTTTGCTTAAAACCTAAAATCATCATATCAAGAATTTCGACGCGGCTAGATGAGGACCCATAGCTCAGTTGGCAGAGCGCTGACACGGCACGTCAGAGGGCGCAGGTTCAAATCCTGCTGGGTCGAAAATTTTGATATGATTTAAAATCTTTATGATTTCTCCCAAATTAAAAAAAGAAACTAACCATTTCATTCCCCTTTCACCACCTCTCGCCCTCAAATTCGTGCGAAAGGATTCTAAATTGAACCCGAAAAAAACTGCATCTAATTATTATAAAAATGGCATGTTAATTTTCTGTGCATATAATTTATACATTAAACTTGAATTCACTTACCTTTTATTTTCCATGGAACATTATAATATTACTGTATTTTTTTAGGTAAAGATGTAATTATTTGTGATATATATCAAAACCTACAGAAACTGTTAGTTGTGGTGCTACTAATAATAATCCTAAAAACAATAATATATTTTAAAAAAAAGGCGTGTGTGTGCGATTCACACACGATAGAAGTGAAACTTCTTTAGCAAAAAATAAAAAAAAACTAATTTAAAATTAGCGGCGTGCAGCGCGGCGCGCCCTTCTCTGTCGTTTTCCCGTTGCATCCGGTTTGAAATCACAGCGATTCTAAAGAAGTTTCACTTGAAAAAAAAAAACAATATTATTATAATTGTGTTTGCTCGTAAACGAAAACAAGCCGACTTCAATTACATCGGCAAGTAATATTATACAACGTAGGTAGACGAAAAAATAGTCAAGTAAATACGCGTTATCAAAGATTACTCAAAAACATAATAAAACAAATAAATAAAAACAACCGAATTGAGAACCTCCTCCTTTTTATTAGTACCTATCTTCTTGGTAATCATAATAGACATCCGTGTAACCTACAACAAAGAACAAAAAAAAAAATAGTTTAACGAGACCAAAATGTATTTATATAAGAAAAAACATATTACATACCTAACACTTGGTTATAAATATGTTTTACATACCTTTAAAGAAACAAAATGTAGTTTCAAGTAAAAAATAATTGTTTTCCTTAAGTTAATTCGCCGATACCCACCGATTAGTTGACAGAGTATTTGAGAGCCGTTTGGCCAATGATTGTAGCCTAATTCGCGTTTCAGAAACCCATAATGGCGGTTAACATACGATTCCAGAGACAAAACAGATGTCAAGTAACAGGATGATCAAATTAAGTCGTTTAACCATGCTTTTAGCAACTCATTTGATACTTAACAAGAGATTTGATAGATGATTACGTAATTTTTGCGTTGATCAGCCTTTCGGAAACCGGGCGTAAGTATCTGTAATTCTGTACGTAGTACTATTTACTAATCTGTGCTTATACGCACAATTATAATATTAAATCAAAGTGTACTACTAACATTAGTTTTTAAGTTATAAAATGTTACTAACACTTGTATGGATGTGAATCTGAATTAAATAAATTATTATTATAGGTAAATAAAGTTTATAGAACGAGTAGCCTACCCAAAGCAATTTTAAAATTTCATTTTTTAACTAATTTATTAACTTTTCGTAGAGTGTTGAATATCAAACTATTCGTCTCATTACTCTCTAACTAGTGAAGTACTTTTTGTGAAAATCTACTGAAAAACCAGTGCGTTATACTTGTTTTCGTTCGCGGAGACGGGCAAAATTGCGACTTAAAACCTTGAGTGCGTGCGGCGATAGATCTGTCGTGCGTGACAATCCCTAACTTTTTTACATACTTACCTAATATGTATTATAGTGCTCAGTACCCTCTAAAAACCTGTGGACTTAATTTTGTGACTTTTTCTCAACTTTTTGTGTTGTGACCATGTTGTGACATTTCTCGCTACTTTCTACAATTCGTGTGCTACACCCAAGTGTATACATAGTAATAGTATGATAGTAGCTAATATTTTTAAAAGTTAACACGGACTGTTTTTGTAGACCTTTGAAAGAGGAATAATTCTACCACACATTTTTATGTTACCTACATCTCTGTTTATGCAGCGTTTTCGATAAAACTTTTTTTTCATATACCTAAGTACAACTATCTCAGCGAACAAGCGTGCGGCTCGCCTGATACTAACCCTGGTGGATATATAAGTTTGAAAAAAGTATTAAATATCTTAAAAAATCGTCATATGTCTTAATAAGACTTTTAACATCAAATATTATTATATTTTCATGAAGATTATTTTTTTCCTTTAAACAAAGCAAATTAAATGAATACCATAGGAGATAAATAGCAAAATCAAAATAATGCGCAATTAAATTAATTTCTTGTCGCCGTGATTCGACCGGGCTGAGTGGGCGCCGCGTGACCCCGCGCCTCGCGTCCGAAAGTTTAGGTACCTAGTGTATGGTGGAACTAGCTGGTGCCCGCAACTTCGCCTGCGCAGGATTAGATTTCGTACAATTCACACAATCTTCTATATCTATATAATAAAAATGAATGTTGCTAAGCGCATAACTCAAATGGCTCGACCAATTCAGCTAATTTTTTTTTATGTTCCTTAAAAATCCCATGGAAGGTTTTTAATGTTTTTATACTGCAAAAAAAAAAAAAAAAACAACAGACAGAACGAAATCTGTCCGGGCAGCTAGTCTATATAATAAAAATGGATGTTGCTAAGCGCATAACTCGAGAAAGGCTCGATCGATTCGGCTAATTTTTTTGTACGTTCCTTAAAAAACCCACGGAAGGTTTTTATAATAAATAAATAAAACATAACAGACAGAACGCAGTCTGTCCGTACAAATAAATATAATTGGAGTGTCTGGTTGTAACATTAAAGTAACTGCTTTTTACTAAATGCATATTATGATGTACCTATACACGGTACATATACCAAAATAACTTTTTTTACAATTTTTGTCTGTCTGTCTGTCTGTTTGTTCCGGTTAATTTCTGAAACGGCTGGGCCGCTTTTAACTGGACTTTCACAGGCAGATAACTGATGTAATAAGGAGTAACTTAGGCTACTTATATTTTACAAATGTATTTATTTTGTAACTGCGAACTGAAAAATATTCTTTTTATTTCCACACGGACGAAGTCGCGGTCACAGCTAGTATCTTTATATGTTAAAGCGTGTGTGTTATTCTGATTTATAAGATATTTTCTTTAAAAACCCCGCGGAAGCCGGGGCGAGTAGCTAGTTGTTTAATAAAAAAACCAATTAGATAGTAGGTGCACATTTCAAAAATTCGAATTAAACTATTTTAAATAAGTACACATTTTTTAAATATATATGTAATATATCTAGAGGACCTACCTAGACTACACCATTAAACTACAATAACAATACTAACTAATAAATAAAAAATCAGTAAACACCATTTTGGTTTTTTATACATCAATGGTAAATTAATAAGGCACCCACCTCTCGTAAAACACTACTACTTACTAGCGGCATATGGCATTTGGTGAACAACTTACGAATACACGTAAACATTACAGATCTAGGGATCCGCAGACACGGCATCCAATAAAAAAAAAATATTATTTTTTATAAGAAAGAAATGTTAATTGGTGCGTATATAATTTAGGTAATGAATTCAGTGACTACACTTACGTTCAATAAATACTAATAATGAAGTATAATTACTTAAACTTATAAAAAACTAGCTGACCCGGCGAACTTCGTACCGCCTAACAGTCGATTCTTTAATTATTATTTTTTTAATACTTATTTTGCTATTCGGGATAACGGCAATTTGGGTCAGCTAGTAAGATAAAAAAAAGAAAAAAGAAAGTTGATAAGTCAATAATTACATTATGTAAAAAAAAATAATTATAAATTAATATATTGACAAATATTGACATTAATATTTAATATTTATATTTTATACGATAGTTACGATACTAACGTCACTCAATTGTTTTGCCTTACTGAAAACTCCTCCACTAAAACTTAAACTTTATGGTATGGTATTAAAGTTCAAATTGACTTTTAAGTATTATTACGAAACTTTTAAACTTTCTTTCTTTTTCTTCTTCTTTTTTAAAACGAATAGTGTTGTTTTCAGACTTTTCAGGCAATTTTTCTAATTTTTCATCACATTTCATTTCATTTCACACACAGTGTAAGTAGAAAAATTAAATAAAAACAATAAATTAAGTTTTATTATATATTTTTTTATTTTAAATTAGGTCTCGGTAAAAAGTAAAAACCTATACATGGTCAAATTAAATTAGCTAGCAAAACTCTTTATCATGGGTGTCGTTTCTATAATTTTCAAAGGAGCTAAAACCATTGTTTAGATACCTACACAACAATAGCGTTTTTAAAAAAAACTCAATAGTTTTAAATAAGTCAACACAGACTCTGTGTTGACTTATTTAAAACTGTCACAGAGCGTCCTTTCACAATAAATAACAAACAAAAAAAAACTAACCCAAACAAAAGTCAACAAAAAACGCTAACAATATGCTAATAAATTATTATTGTTTACTAGCTGTGCCCGCGACTTCATCCGCGTGGAATTAAAAAAAAAATTATCGTTCGGTTCGCAGAGATACAAAATAAAAGTAACAGCCTATTACATCAGCTATCTGTCAGTGATAGTCCCGTCTGAATCGGTCAAGCCGTTTCAGAGATTAGCCGGAACAAAATGACAGACAGACAGACAACAATTGTAAAAAATGTAATTTTGGTATATGTACCGTGTATACATGCATATGCATTTAGTAAAAGGCTATTATTTTATTATTACAAACGGACACTCCAATTTTATTTATTTGTATGTATAGACATAGAGTATAGCTATAGACGTATAGATTTATAATATGACGTGAGCGTGCGCTAGCCGAGACGGTGACAAACGACACAAGCTTCTCCCTCCAAACCTTGCGGCAGACTGCAAAGAGCATGCAGACTGAATCCCATCCCAACTTCCCAAGACCCAATTATTCCCAATCCCGCGGTCACCGCGGTCACCGCGCTTGAGTTACAGTAGTGAATACGCCCAGATTTTAGAAAAAAATCAATAACACATCAAATTTAGGTCTTTTCGAAAAATTTATTCATGCGAATTGTTCATTATTAAATTGTCAATCCATTAGTGTGTCGGTAGCAAAATAAAATAATGTTTAGTTTACGAGGAAACGCATAGTATCAGAAATTATTTCTAATTTTTGTGGTTTCGTTGTAAGGCGATTATTTAAAATGTATTCCTTTAAAAAAATTTAAATAATCATCCATTATATAATCAAAATTATTTAGAAATTAAATGTGTTTGTATTGGTTTGATATTTCTTTCCAATAAAAAGTAGATAGCTTCAAAAAACTGCACAAAAAACGGCTAGCGCAGCGTTTTTTGGGTGAGGCACCTTAAAGTAATTTACTAATTTACTTGACGCTCGCACTTTTCACCAAGGTCAAATTTGCATGATTATCCAAACGAAAAAATAGGACGAGGGAGTGATCTATAATAAATAATTTATAAAAAAGATATTTTAAATCTGTATCTACCGAAATTACACATAATCACGGTTTCATCTGAGTTTTAGATATTATAAAGCTGAAGAGTTTGTTTGTGAGAGTGGTTCGATTTGAAAAATTCTTTTAGTGTTAGATAACCCATTTATCGAGGAAGGCTATAGTTTATAATTATTTCATCACGATAAGACTAATGTTTCAAAATGCTTATTCTATTTTATTCATAATTTTTATTGTAATATTAATTTCTTTGACTTCATGTCAAAGCCTGCCTTTTGCCTGGTTTGGACTCTTATCGAACAGGAGAATTAAAAAACATCAAAACAGCGACAATTGTGACACTAGCGCATCTTTTCCCTGTTCGGTGTGTGGTAGAGTCTGCCGCTCCCGTATCGGCTTGTACAGCCATCAGAAAAAATGCTCTTCAGGCACTGATTGAATCGTCTGTAATAGACGTAAAGGCCTATGATGATGACTTCATGTAATAACTCAATATTATTGTATCAATTTTAATTTTAATTTTTATGTCTATTGATTTTAATGTCACTGAATTTGTTCATAATTTATAATTGATTGTTTTATTATTAATCTTTCATATTAATTTTAATTTTGTAATGTCAATTTTAATTTTATCGTTCCATTTTTTTTTTTAATTTAAATTTGTTTTTAAATTTATTGTAATAATTTAATTTTCATTGATTTTATTCTAAATGTATCAATTTTACGTGTTTTTGTAATGAAACACTCTTAAGTAAGCTGTATGTGCCTATAATTGAGGTAACACTTAATTGTTTGTACCCTGTGCTGTTGATTGTTGTGAATTTGTTTGTGTCTACCTTGTTGGCGTATAATTAAAATAAAATAAAATAAAAATTGGGTTTTTTTCTTTTCTTTTGAGAGCTTCCGCTGCGTAAGCGGTTAAAGTTTCCCATAAACTATGTATCACAAATTGATCATAATCCACGCGGCGAAGTTGCGCGCGAGGCTATAGTGATAAATATTGATTTAAATTTAGGTTAGTCTTTAGATTACGGGCTGTCAGTTTATGTAGTTCTAGGGTGGGGGGCGAGGGGGGGAGGTGCCTAGCCCCTGGTTCCCCCACAAGGTAGTGTAATAGCTTAATAGCGTTATTCTAACCTCAAAACTTTAACCATGTATATCTCCATAACCATGGAGTTCCGCGGGGTGGGAATGGTAACAAGGGGTAGCCCGCTCCCTCTCTCCCCTTTCCAACCCACAAAACCCCATAAATCGACGGCCCGTAATCTAAAGACGAGCCTTAAATTATAATGATATTCCGTTTTAAAATTATTTACGTTATTTTATTGATATTTCATTACGTACGATTTTTTCCCTTGAAATGTAGGCAACTAGGCATAATATGGTCTTTTCTAGTATATGGTATGATCTTCTGAAAAATAAAGTTGACAACACTGTCTTGATGACGATTTATTAAATAGTAGTGATCTTGAGATCGTGATTACATCCTGAGAGCCTATCAGCTAAGATCGCTCTTGAGATCGTATCTGAGAGCGATTTATAAATACGGGCCTTAATGTCAATTACTTAAGTATCCATAAGGACTAATTTGAACGTCTCTGAGTGCGGCCGCTAGTGTATCAATGTATGGTGGAACTAGCTGGTGCCCGCAACTTCGCCTGCGTAGGATTAGATTTTAGACAATTCGAATTCACATAATCTTCTATATCTATATAATAAAAAAAGACGTGTGGCACTCGGGGACCGCCGCGGTAAAGCTATTGCATAGCATTTTGTATCAACTTATGCAATAATTATAATATTTATTTATTTTATTTAACTAGTATTTCTTTTTCTTTGATATTAATTCAAGTTACACTTTTTGAGCGTGGTGACCGTTAATAGGGACATTCCGATACTAGTAAATACAAGTAGGTACTCGATACTTTTCATTTCGATACCAAGTACTAAAGCATCGAATCAATCTTGCGATACTTACTCGGTATCGGAATAAAAGTACTTGGTATCGAATCGAATCAGAGTTCAGACTCACTTATTTAAAATTTCCGAACATCCGAACGACCCGAAAAAAAACACTCGGGGACTGCCGCGGTAAAGCTATTGCATAGCATTTTGTATCAACTTATGCAATAATTATAATATTTATTTATTTTATTTATGCAGTATTTCTTTTTCTTTGATATTAATTCAAGTTACACTTTTTAAGCGTGGTGACCGATAAGAAAACAAATTTTTTTCTTTTATTAAAAAAATTAAATGCCAAATTTTATCCGGAAATAGTAACATTATAGGCAATATCATATTTGCATCAATGAGTAATACGCTCAACTAGATAATAGTACTAACGCCGGTGCTATCCCATTCATGTAGGTCATATTTTTTATTTAATCACGCATTCATTGATAAATGCCGGCAAACTCGCGTCGAAGCTCAGACGTCAAGCGCACCGCCTAGCCGCGCCGACCTAGACGTCTAATCGCACGCACACAACTCCGTGTCGAAGGCTGCCGAACTGAAACGACGTTAGACGATGCACGGCCTTCAAGCCACACCTCCGTGCCCGTCGGAGTGGGGAGCGTGAGGTTTTTTCGTTACTGAAATTCTTGAAATTGTCCCCGCGCTCAAGGCCCGCGAAAGAAGCTATGCAATAGCTTAAAAGAATTTCCGAACAGACAGAACGAGAGAGTGAAATCTTTCATCCCTCTCTCGCTCGGTTATCAATTGGAGAATGAAGCGCGTCAATTGAAGATTGATCGCTTGGTGAATTTTTGATGCTAGAGTTTTAAGCTATTGCATAGCTTCTTTCGCGGGCCTTGAGCGCGGGGACAATTTCAAGAATTTCAGTAACGAAAAATCCTCACGCTCCCCACTCCGACGGGCACGGCGCGGAGGTGTGGCTTGAAGGCCGTGGGCGTGCATCGTCTAACGTCGTTTCAGTTCGGCAGTCTTCGACACGGCGTTGTTACGCGTTGGCGCGGCTAGGCGGTGCGCTTGACGTCTGAGCTTCGACGCGAGTTTGCCGGCATTTATCAATGAATGCGTGATGAAATAAAAAATATGACCTACATGAATGGGATAGCACCGGCGTTAGTACTATTATCTAGTTGAGCGTATTACTCATTGATGCAAATATGATATTGCCTATTATGTTACTATTTCCGGATAAAATTTGGCATTTAATTTTTTTAATAAAAGAAAAAAATTTGTTTTCTTATCGGTCACCACGCTCAAAAAGTGTAACTTGAATTAATATCAAAGAAAAAGAAATACTGCATAAATAATATAAATAAATATTATAATTATTGCATAAGTTGATACAAAATGCTATGCAATAGCTTTACCGCGGCAGTCCCCGAGTGCCACACGTCTTTTTTTTTGTATAATATGTATAAGTAATTTTTGAAGTTGTGAAACTTCTTTAGAATCGTTGTGATTTCAAACCGGATGCAACGGAAAAACGACAGGAAAACGACAGGGAAGGGCGCTGCACGCCGCGCTACTTTGTAAATCTATGTAAATAATTTTAAATTCGTTTGCCAAAGAAGTTCCACTTCTGTTCTGACATGTGTACTTTGTACACACGCATTTTTTTTCAATAACAAAAGATAATTTTTGTCAATTAAATAAAATTACTTAATTAATTACCTTACTTTTAAATTTTACCCTCACGATATTATTTTTTTTTTAACATTTGCTACCTTTGGTTAAAAAAATAATTAAATTATCGATATGAGTAAGTATCGATACATTAGGAGTATTTATATGAGTAGTATCGATAAATGATTTGAGACTACTGATATAAGTAGGTATCGATACTTTGATGGTATCGGAACATCCCTAACCGTTAAGAAAACAAATTTTTTTCTTTTATTAAAAAAATTAAATGCCAAATTTTATCCGGAAATAGTAACATTATAGGCAATATCATATTTGCATCAATGAGTAATACGCTCAACTAGATAATAGTACTAACGCCGGTGCTATCCCATTCATGTAGGTCATATTTTTTATTTCATCACGCATTCATTGATAAATGCCGGCAAACTCGCGTCGAAGCTCAGACGTCTAATCGCACGCACACAACGCCGTGTCGAAGACTGCCGAACTGAAACGACGTTAGACGATGCACGGCCTTCAAGCCACACCTCCGTGCCCGTCGGAGTGGGGAGCGTGAGGTTTTTTCGTTACTGATATTCTCAAAATATTCCCCGCGCTCAAGGCCCGCGAAAGAAGCTATGCAATAGCTTAAAAATAAACTATTTTTTTATTTTAAACGGTTTTATTACAATAAAAATGATGTAGTTAGGTTATGTACTAAAAGCTAAACAATAATTCGGTAATCCCTAGCTACCAGATCGCACCAATCTTCTCATCAATCTGGGGTATTGATCAGACAAAATATAAAATCGTTGGGCGTAGCGTATCCAGAGTAAACATTATGACAGAAATTTCAAGTCACAACCCGATTGCCGCAGCAAAAATTATCGCTATCCTTTTTACGATGAATCTTCAATTTACTACGACTTACGAGAGACCATACTACTATTGATGCTCTTTTCTCGAGATATTTGAGCAAAATCGAATCAAAAGCATATACTTAATTATATCATATTTTATTTGCCATTAAGCTATAGTTTCTATGATAGAACATAATTAACTAATAGGCTTAATATTGTTATTCATGTAAATAGCTGTTTCTTTGTACCTATATTATTAATTTATTAGTATACATTTTCATTGTGAATAATATAAGTGTTAAAATAATTTTGTAATTCGTAACCATTTAGTCTTAAGTTGTAAGAATAAAAATGTCGACTAAATTTTGTATAGATAAGTTGTGAATGTACAAACCATTAGTTAGATTAACAATGTACCTATACAAAAAACAAGAACCAAACCTGTAAACTATAAAAAAAGTATCCACTATTGTTTTATTACCCCGTGTATAAAGGTAGCCAGAGTTAGGCCTAAAAGTAAAAGGGGGAACCCACCCTGTGTGTGAAAGAGGAAGAATGCCTGATAGAACAACTATTAATTTTAAATTATTTTTATTATTTAAAAATTTTGTAAACAAACAATAAGACTAACAAGGTCAACTAGCAAGGTCGCTTCGCTGTTGTGCGACGTTGCCAAACATGTTGAGCGTCAAGTGTTACAAGCTTCTTTGAAATGAAATAAAAACATTTATTTCGCCATAAGGTGATACACACACTTAACGAAAATCAAAATTTGCAAATGTTGCTTAATGAATACATAGCTTAAATCAATTGAATAGGGTAGGGCGAAGCGTGGCCTTCGACGCGACATTTATATAGGCACAGACCACAGTGGCACACGCCGCCGGCCGCGCGCCGCCAGCCACCCCGACCGGTACCACTGCGACCGCTATGTTCCTGCATTTTAAATCTATGATATCTTTGAAAACATTGATTTAAATTACATACTGTAAAGGACCATATTGATGTATATTAAATGCACAATGTATTTAAGGTACTTAATTGGATAACGATTAATTCTTTATTGCTTAAAATCGTTTCATAAATAAGCCAATATTTCTCGTAAACAGTAAAGGATAAAAAAAAGCTTTCATTATGTTCTTGTTAATAAAAAGAACTAAAAATATAAACAATAATTTAAACCTGATAAGAAAAATATCAATATAATATAGGTACATTGCATGCAACCTTTAACGATAATAGCCATGGATGGATTAGTGACTAAAAATTAATTATGATATAAGATTGTTGATATTTTCACAAAACCAGTTAAGAAAATATAATTTCACATGACAGTGAACACCAATCAGAAAACGTTATGTCACCCCATGCAGAACATCATTTTTAGGGTTCCGTACCCAAAGACTAAGGGGGCGTTCAAGTATTACGTAACGCTAATTTGGGGGGAGGGGTCTTGTTAAATGTTACGATGCGTTACAGGGGAGGGAGGGGCGTTTCGAACAGCGCGTTACGTAACATTGTTTTTTGTTTATTAAAAAAAATAGGGTATTAAAATCTATTGTTTTATTTATTTACTACTACCAAAAACGCGATTAAAACGATAACAAAAGTAGTTTAGCTACTTTCCGGTTAGTTTGCGCAACAAAGTTGTGACATTTGGGTAAAAATGTGGTAAAAATGGTCAATTGGGTGTTACCTAACGTTCGTGGTGTATGGGGAGGGGGGGGGGGTACAGGAAAACGTTACGGCGCGTTACATGGGGGAGAGGGGGGGGGATCAAAAATCTTCAAAATTTGCGTTACCTAGTACTGAACGCCCCCTAAAGAATCCTATTACTAAGACTTCGCTGTCTGTCCGTCTGTCCGTCCGCACGTCTGGTCTGTCTGTCAATAGCTAGAAAGTTGAAATTTTCACAAATTATGTATTTCTGTTGCCGCTATAACAACAGATATTAAAAAGAATATAAATATTTAAGGGGGGCTCCCATACAATAAACACAATTTTTTGCCCTTTATTTGCTCGATATCAATAATAGCAACAGGTAGGCATTTGAAATATTCACAAAATACTCAGTTGTATTTTTACTTTAATAAAAATAAATAAATAAATAAATAATACAATAATAATACAAAATATTATTTTACCTAGTCAATGTTGCGGTAGCCTCAGTGCGCGAGTCCGACTCGCACTTGGCCGGTTTTTTATAGTTGTTGACATTTTCATAGAACAGAGCGTTCAGTGTAGCCAACTTGGGGGAATTTCCCATACCAACATGGTGGGTACATAATTAATATTTATGTTTAAATTCGGTATTAATACAATATTATCTTATACTACTTCTTATAACTAAACTAAAGTAATGACAATTGGTCGATGCTCGTACCAAGAGTTAATTAATACAATAGTAATCTTAAAACTACATCTTATAACTAATTACTGCTTTAGTCGATGTGGGACCAAAGAGTGTCGCTTCCACATTTCAGGCTTCAAAGAAAATCTTCGATTGACGTCAATGATTGACGTCAATGCTGCTTGTAGTTGCTGAGCTTGTAAAACCTGGAGCCTATGCAGGTCGTAGGTGCCGTGAGCAATAGGCAAGCATGCTGATGCAGCGATCTACTGGCTATGTCTAACACGTGTCTAACTTTTGTAGATGCCTGATGATGATCAAATAAACGATCGAAACGTCGCATTAGTAGTTTGATTGGCACCTTATGTCCACTTTTCTGCGAACTTTAATAATACTTATAACGAATAGACGCAATGACAAATAATAATAACAATATTTTAAGGAAAGGAATTTTTAAAGGAAACGGATACGATTTCATACATTCTTGGATCAAAATGTAATGAAATGAAAATGGTATCAATTAATGTATTTAGGCTTATTGATATCTCACTAAAATTTCTGTACATTTTGGCTATCTGAGAGCGGAGTTATTAGATGTTTTGTAAAAGTGAGGTTATGTTACAATGTCTATAAAAAACCCGATCACTTAGTTCTTGAAGCACTAACGTTTATTATATTTACTGATTTAGTGATAAATATCAGGATTTTCCAAGTCACGGGAATATTTTCAGAGAAAACCGCATGAAAATTTATTGGAAAATAGCTAAGTTAATGAATTTTGTTTAAAATTTTTACATTTTTTTCGTAATTATAATTCGAAAAAATAACGTATTCCCCCTGTGAAGCTTCTTTACTGAGTTCCTATAACCACCTTCCAGCTCCATCATCGGATCAGACCTTGATTACCATCTAGCACCAAAGTACTCGTCAAGACGAATCAAACGAGCCCATACTCGATTGCGTTATGACGTTTAATTACTGAGTTCCGATGACCATCTTCCAGCTCCATCATCAGACCCTGGTTACCATCTAGCACCAAAGTACTCGTGAAGACGAATCAAACGAGCCCATACTCGATTGGGTTATGACGTTTAATTACTGAGTTCCAATGACCATCTTCCAGCTCCATCATCAGACCCTGGTTACCATCTAGCACAAAAGTACTCGTCAAGACGAATCAAACGAGCCCATACTCGATTGGGTTATGCCGTTTAATTACTAAGTTCCGATGACCATCTTCCAGCTCCATCATCAGACCCTGGTTACCATCTAGCACCAAAGTACTCGTAAAGACGAATCAAACGAGCCCATACTCGATTGGGTTATGCCGTTTAATTACTGAGTTCCAATGACCTTCTTCCAGCTCCATCATCAGACCCTGGTTACCATCTAGCACCAAAGTACTCGTCAAGACGAATCAAACGAGCCCATACTCGATTGGGTTATGACGTTTAATTACTGAGTTCCAATGACCATCTTCCAGCTCCATCACCAGACCCTGGTTACCATCTAGCACCAAAGTACTCGTCAAAACGAATCAAACGAGCCCATACTCGATTGGGTTATGTCGTTTAATTACCGAGTTCCGATGACCTTCTTCCAGCTCCATCACCAGACCCTGGTTACCATCTAACACCAAAGTACTCGTCAAGACGAATCAAACGAGCCCGTACTCGATTGGGTTATGTCGTTTAATTACTGAGTTCCGATGACCTTCTTCCAGCTCCATCATCAGACCCTGGTTACCATCTAGCACCAAAGTACTCGTCAAGACGAATCAAACGAGCCCGTACTCGATTGGGTTATGTCGTTTAATTACTGAGTTCCGATGACCTTCTTCCAGCTCCATCATCAGACCCTGGTTACCATCTAGCACCAAAGTACTCGTCAAGACGAATCAAACGAGCCCATACTCGATTGGGTTATGACGTTTAATTACTGAGTTCCAATGACCATCTTCCAGCTCCATCACCAGACCCTGGTTACCATCTAGCACCAAAGTACTCGTCAAAACGAATCAAACGAGCCCATACTCGATTGGGTTATGTCGTTTAATTACCGAGTTCCGATGACCTTCTTCCAGCTCCATCACCAGACCCTGGTTACCATCTAACACCAAAGTACTCGTCAAGACGAATCAAACGAGCCCGTACTCGATTGGGTTATGTCGTTTAATTACTGAGTTCCGATGACCTTCTTCCAGCTCCATCATCAGACCCTGGTTACCATCTAGCACCAAAGTACTCGTCAAGACGAATCAAACGAGCCCGTACTCGATTGGGTTATGTCGTTTAATTACTGAGTTCCGATGGCCTTCTTCCAGCTCCATCATCAGACCCTGGTTACCATCTAGCACCAAAGTACTCGTCAAGACGAATCAAACGAGCCCATACTCGATTGGGTTATGTCTTTTAATTACCGAGTTCCGATGACCTTCTTCCAGCTCCATCACCAGACCCTGGTTACCATCTAACACCAAAGTACTCGTCAAGACGAATCAAACGAGCCCATACTCGATTGGGTTATGTCGTTTAATTACTGAGTTCCGATGACCATCTTCCAGCTCCATCATCAGACCCTGGTTACCATCTAGCACCAAAGTACTCGTCAAGACGAATCAAACGAGCCCGTACTCGATTGGGTTATGTCGTTTAATTACTGAGTTCCGATGACCTTCTTCCAGCTCCATCATCAGACCCTGGTTACCATCTAGCACCAAAGTACTCGTCAAGACGAATCAAACGAGCCCGTACTCGATTGGGTTATGTCGTTTAATTACTGAGTTCCGATGACCTTCTTCCAGCTCCATCATCAGACCCTGGTTACCATCTAGCACCAAAGTACTCGTCAAGACGAATCAAACGAGCCCATACTCGATTGGGTTATGTCGTTTAATTACTGAGTTCTGATGACCTTCTTCCAGCTCCATCATCAGACCCTGGTTACCATCTAGCACCAAAGTACTCGTCAAGACGAATCAAACGAGCCCGTACTCGATTGGGTTATGTCGTTTAATTACTGAGTTCCGATGACCTTCTTCCAGCTCCATCATCAGACCCTGGTTACCATCTAGCACCAAAGTACTCGTCAAGACGAATCAAACGAGCCCGTACTCGATTGGTTTATGTCGTTTAATTACTGAGTTCCGATGACCTTCTTCCAGCTCCATCATCAGACCCTGGTTACCATCTAGCACCAAAGTACTTGTCAAGACGAATCAAAGGAGCCCATACTTGATTGGGTTATGACGTTTAATTACAGAGTTCCTATGACCACCTTCCAGCTCCATCATCAGATCAGCACCATGTCACCATAATATTACGTCGTCACGCGATTTACACATGTATGCAAAATTTCAGCTCAATCTAGTGATCAGAAAAACTAAATAAAAGCTTGTATTTATAATAATAATAATATATATAACGCTTGGTTGTTCTGGGACATTCAATGATAACCATGAAGTGTGCAATTTTGTAAATAAATGTTGAAATAATACAAGTACTGCCATCTATATTGGTTTATTGGTATTATTTTATATACAATTTTTGAATGTCCTCCATAGATTCATTAGATACATAAATATATTGGAACCTGACCTGATAACATACAGATGTCCTCAAATCAAATATTGAATAAAAAACGTGTCCCAGCACTAGTCATAACACATAAATATATATATATATATATATATATATATATATATATATATATATATATATATATATATATATATATATATATATATACAAGTTATATATATATATATATATATATATACAAGAATTGCTCGTTTAATAGTATAAGATAAGTTTGACATAATCTAATATGTATAAGTTTGACATAATCTAAATTTTTATAACTCGTAAGAAATGTACATATTTTTTTTATTTTAAAATCTTTTTTGTTTATAACATATAGTGTAAAAGAAAATCAAACTTTTTTCAGTCAAACAATTTTGTATTTTTGCTAACCTAACTTCACTTCGATATAAACTTTTTCAATTCCAAAAATCTCCTTCCTTAAACTTCTCTAAAAATTTGATGTTTACACCAATTATAACATTAAAGTTAATCAAACTCACTCTGTATGCTGCAAAGACTAACTGATATCATGAGTCTGATATCATGAGTCATGATAACTGAGGTAGGGCACAGCAGGAAATTTCCTGCTCAAAATATGGAGCAGCCCGACTGGGGTAGTACCTCGACCTTACAGAAGACCACAGCTAAATAATACTGTTTTCAATCAGTATTGTGTTCCTGTTGGTGAGTAAGGTGACCAGAGCTCCTGGGGGGGATTGGGGATAGGGTCGGCAACGCGCTTGCGATGCTTCTGGTGTTGCAGGCGTCTATAGGCTACGATCTTACCATCAGGTGAGCCGTACGCTTGTTTGCCAACCTAGTTACATAAAAAAAAATATATATATATCATTCACATCGCGTATGCAAATATTCGTTTGTTAGTTTCTTTAAACGATTCGACATCAATTTAGTATTCTTAACAAACTCTTATTGTTGTGCTTGTATAAAATGTCCTCAGTTTGTTAATTGACAGATAAAACATTACAGAATTGATACGTTTGTTTATTTGTTTAATCACATTAATTTTACAATCAAATAAATAAATGTTGCAGATTCGTTATAAAGACAAATGCGATTATACATAGATTTAGGTAACAGTGAGTAATACATAGCGTTATGACTCAGCAAAAAAAGTGTTTAGTTTTAAAAGTCAATTCGTTTAGTATTTGTATAAAAAATACAATAGGCTCAAATCTGATTAAAGAGATTGGCATTGAACGCAATTGATTATGATACACAACTAGATATTTTTCAAGGCTTAAAGAATATCTGCCGTACCAACTTTAAACAGAAGTCGTTAGAGAATCTTTTACAAAGCTTACAATCGTGATCTTACGAGTAGCTTTCAAGCCGTAAATAAATAATTCCACATATAAAAATAAAAAAAATAAAAAAAAATAAAAAAGCCTTTTATTCCATGCAATTACAATTTACAATAGTTTAACAATATAGAAATACAATTACATGCATAATTATTACTAATTTTCCTTTGAAAATTTTTTTCAGTATATAAATTCAAAAAAATATAAAAAAAATGTTTGGTTATAATTAAGAACTTGAAACAATCAAATATATCATAAAATAGTAAAATAGTATTGGCAAATTTTGTTAATATTCAAGTCATCACTAAGTATTATTTTTATTTTCATTATTACAATTCATTTCCATTGTTTCAGATTTATTTACATTATTACAATTTATTTTTCAATATTTTAATTCATTATATAAATTCTTACATGCAAATAACAATAACACTTTAATTATTATTTTGATTTTAACTATTTCAATTAATTTTCATTACATATTGCAAATTTATTTTAATTTTATTTTTATTTATTCATTTTTCAATTTATTAATTATTTCAATTTAATATTCAATTCTTACATGCATGGACCCCTCTCAGGTGAAGGCCTCCTCCAAAGACTTCCATTTGTTTCTGTCTCTGGCGACACAAATCCAGTGTGGTCCAGCGACTTTTCTAATATCGTCTTCCCAGCGTGTGTACGGTCTACCGACGCGCCGCTTGCCTTGTGGACCGTCCCAAGTAGTTACTTTATATGTCCATCTCTTATCTTTAAGTCGTGCTACGTGGCCGGCCCACTTGAATTTCAATCTTTGAGCATACTTGACCGCGTCTACTGTTTTGGTTATGTTTCTTATCTTTGTATGACGGATTCTATGTGTTTTTCTTATATTGAGCATGCTACGTTCCATTCCCCTCTGGCACGTTATTATTTTATTTTTGATGTTATTCGTAAATTTCCACGTCTGGCAAGCATATGTAAGACATGGCAAAATACAAGAGTCCATCATTTTCTTTTTCACTTCTGTTGGCATGTTACTTTTCATTACTTCTCTGTAACTCCAGAACTTGTTCCAAGTAATTCTTGTTCTGCGCTCCACCTCTAGTTCATTGCTATTGCTGGCCAATGTTATCTGCTTCCCCAAGTAGATATATTGTTTTACGTACTGTAATGGTTTGTCTTCTAGTGAGATGGTTCTTTTATAACTGTTTGTCATGGTGTTTGTTTTTGTCAAGTTTATTTCTAATCCGACTTGTCTGCTGGCTTTGTGTAATGACTGTATCATGCGCTCTAAGTTGCCCCCGGTTTCAGATAGCAGTACCAAGTCATCCGCGAACCTTAAGTGACTCAGATATTCTCCTTTGATATACAAGCCGTACTTTTTCCAGTCTAATTGACTAATAATAGATTCCAATACTGCAATAAATAGTTTTGGTGATAGTGGGTCCCCTTGTCTCACTCCTCTATTGATGTTGAATTCGGGGCCAGTTGATTCCAGTTTGATTTTGCTGACGCTGTTGTTGTATATATTTTTTATTACTTGTATGTACTCGTTTTCTACTCCTTGTTTACACAATGCTTCCCATATACTTGTGTGTGAAATTGTGTCAAAAGCTTTCTGGTAATCTATGAATGCTATGTAGAGCGGTCTTCGGTTCTCTTGGTATTTTTCAATAATAAGTTCCAGAGTGTGTATGTGGTCTATGGTTGAATATCCCTTACGAAAGCCAGCTTGTTCTATGGGCTGCCTCTTTTCTAAAGTTTCAGATATTCTTCTATTAATTATGGTGGAGAAGAGTTTGTAAATAGTTGGTAGAAGGCTTATTGGTCTGTAATTGCCGATGTCATTAGGGTTTCCTTTTTTATAGAGCAAGATTATAATGGATTCTGACCATTGTGCAGGTGTATTCCCAGTTTTGAGTATTAAATTAAATAATGAGGCCAGTGGTGATGCTAATATTTCACATCCGTGTTTAATTGCTTCATTGGGGATGAAATCTGGGCCTGGGCTCTTCTCTAATTTTAACTTATTAACTGCTTGTATAATTTCCAATTCGTCAATATAGTTTATACTATTTTCTAGGTTTTCGTGATTGTTATAGGCTTCCTGTTTGTTGTTATTATTCATCTGTTGTGTATTCGCACTGTATAGGTTTTTATAGAATTCTGTAGCAATATTTATTATTTCTCTACGGTTGTGTGTTATTTGTCCTGATTGGTTTAATCCCTCAATCCAAGTCTTATTTGTTCGGAGTTCTTTTATCGCTTTTTTGAAGCTTTTTCCTTGTGTAAGGTAAGTTTGTATTTTTTGATTCCTGTAGTTTTTATAGTCATATTTTATGTATTTACTCGTTAATTTATAAAGTGCGCTAAGTTCATTTTTTTCTGATCGGGACTTGATTGGCATTCTTTGTAATATTTGTCTCCTATTTAGCAGTGTAATTGTCCTTTCTGAGAAAATTTTGTGTCTAATATGGGTAGACTTAACTTGTCGTGCTTGTTGTAGACTGACGTTGATACCATGTAGTAAATTATTATAAAAATCCTGCACTGTCGTCTCCAATTGATAGTCAACTAAGCTGGATATTTGATGCCTCAGATTTAGGTTATATGCTTCAATTTCTTCTCTCGTTTTTAAAGTACTAATTCGGTTGCTGGTGAATTTGATTCGGCTTTTCTTTGCTATTTTTAAGGTTATAGTTGCTCTCACCATTCTATGGTCTGTAGAGAAGTTAAGGTTCAGTGTTTCTATATTCAAAAATATCTTAGGTTGGTTTGACAGTATATAATCGATTTCATTTTTGTATTCTCCGCTGGGTGAACGCCAAGTCCACCTGCGACTTGGTTTTTTTTTGAAATAAGTATTTATCACTGAAAGTCTATTTTCAAAAGCGAAATCCATTAACATTTGACCTCTGTCATTTCTATCCCCATATCCATATATTCCTACAATGATATGTTCATCTTTCAGTGGTTGACCTATTTTTGCATTAAAATCTCCCATTACAATAAGATTCTTTGAAGAAATCTGAATTGCTGTGTCCAAATTTCGGTAGAATTCTGTTATCTCTTCTTCGCTTGAAAGAGCTGTGGGGGCATAGGCTTGTATAATGCTGATAATATATCCTTGAATGTTTAGGTTAAGCAGAGCGACTCTTTCCGTGAAGCCTATAAATCGTTCAATATAAGATTTTAAGGATTTCTTTATTAGAAAACCTACGCCATAAAGTCCTGGCGTGTGACCTACATAACATAATATCATATTCTCATATTCTTCTATTTGGCTGCCTGTTCTTCTGACTTCTGACAGACCGATGATGTCATACTTTATTTCTTTTAGGGCTTCTTCGAGTTCTATTAGTCTTTCGTGTGAAGATAATGTTTTCACGTTGTATGTTGCTATGTATAACTTGTTTGTTGGAAGATTTCTGGATTTTGGGCCAATTTCTAGTTGGTTCTTTGGAGGGTGGTGGTCAATCTCTTCCACGGTGACCAGCCGGCTTGGAAGATATTTTTCTGTGTTGTGTTTTTTATTTATTTTGTTTTTGGGAGGGGGTGCCGATTGCTATTGATTCAGATTCTTTTTTGGCAGAGCTTGGTTGGTTGGATTTTTATTCACCAGATAGTTGAGGATCCCCGGCTTGATTATGTTTTCAGAACAGCTAGTTGTGTTTTGTGAGGTGCTTGATTCAGGTTTGTTTTTCTTTTTTCGTTGAGTTCTAGGTGATGATTCATTGTGATTGCAGGTTTCTTGAGGCGATGTCGAGAGGGATCGTTTGCTGTTTCCTGACTTTTTATTTATTTCTTGTTTTCCTATTATAATTAATTTATCGTATTTTAAAATAGCTCTGTTACCCTTCTCTCTTTCTATTTTAACCTGTTCCTGTAGCATTCTCCTTTTCTCTAAAATGTGTTGTGGGTAATCTTCCTTTAAGTAGTAGTTTGTATCCTTTAGTAGCTTCTTTTGTTTTAAAATTTCCACTTTTTTACCGACCGTGGTCAGTGTAATCACAATGGGCCTTGGTTTTTCTGTATTTTTCCCTATTTTTCTGATTTCTTGAATTTCTTTCCGATCTACTTTAATTCCAAGAAATTCTGATATGAAATTAATAATTTCCGTTTCTAAATCCGAGTAGGAGTAGTGTGAGTTATGTTCATCAATGCCAAAAAATACAATGTTTCGGTTTCTTGCCTGTTTCTCCAATATATTTAGTCTTTCACTCTCTCTCTCTCTCTTTAGATAATCTACCTCTTTTTCCAAGCTTTCTATTTTATTTTTTAATATTTTATTTTCCTCCAAAATCGGTTTTAATTTTTCGTCCATTTTTTCCATTATTGTATTGGTTAGCTCTTTTGTTTGGCTTTGCATTTCTATTTTCATTTTATCAAATAAAATTTGGAATTGACCTTCCATTTTTATGTGTAACGGAAGTGATTTATTATCCGGGGAATTCTATATAATTTACAAGCAACACTTGACGCTGACACTATCCGTTGTTAGCGTGCGTGTAAAGGAACGTAAATAATGGTAGAAATTATTTTATTTGGAATCGCAACACTGTCTGTAACGTTAGTTGGCAGTAGTGTTGTTGTTCTGTTGACGTTGCTGCCAATCCGCTTCGTACAACAATTTTTGAATTCTACCCTCGGTTAAATATTTACGAACTTTTACTTAACTTTACGTTACTATTTCTGCGGCAAATTCCAGTAATCACATAAAGTTTATAGTTACTACGTACTTGCAGTGTTTCCGCTGCTACCTTGACACAAATCCAGCATCCAAAGCGTGCTCGAACTATATTTATTTAACTAATTTTTATCGGAGATGACCACTACAGTATTGACAGTTCTAGTGCCGCACACACACCTCCTCATATAAACAATCCTTCATATTATTATGGAAATATTTAATACCTACATTTTCCAAATGAATCAAATCTATAAAGTAGACAGTAGTTCAGTACAGTCTTTAGTAACAAAATAAAATATTATTCTTCTAAATGTTAAGTCTATTATAGAATAAAATTTATAATAGATATAACATTTTAAAATTTTAAGCTTGTTTAAGCTATTACCTTAAATAATTCGTCTGAGCAACTAGTAGGTACTCAACAGTTATTCTTTAATTTTTTGTCTAAATTAATAATTTCTAAAGGATCAAGATTATGTGGAACTAATATGATATCCCCTATTAAAAAACAAAAGAAAAAAAACGCAATCAATGACGCAAACGGAAACTTTTTGATTCAATCTAAACATAAAAATTAATTGATATTTCTTTGTAAACGAATCACTACAGAACAAGCAATTAAGAAGAAACTATTGTCATTAATTGAAACAGCTTTTTTTTGTGGAAAATAAAAATTTACAATTTTGATTTTGAAGACGAATGTAACGATGCATAATTTATCAAAATAGATTCCACCATTAATCAATAAGATAGAAACATATAAACAGACACACATATAAATATCAGTTAAAAACATAACTCTCTTGTTGAATTTCCTTGAAGATGACATAAATGATTAGAACAAAAAACTTATAATGTGTTGCTTTCCCATAGGAAGAGATTAGGAAAAGTTCTTCTTCTCCTTTTTCTTTTCTAGGATGACTTTCAATTATGGCTAATTGGGAAAAAATCGGAAGAGCTAATTGCCTTTCGCATCTTTCACTGACCGTAAGAAACAAGACTATAGGTACTAGCTATTTTACGAGAATATAATACTATTGATATGAATCATTTACTTCTACCACAATTTCAAAATATTGACACCTTAAACGACTTAAGAGACAAAAGGTCTCGATTGAGTTTCTACAAAACTGAGATAAAACGACATTTTTATTTTTGATTTTCCATTATTTTTTCAGCCAAGTTTGTGTTTTGATTTTTATCTTTAGCTTTATTGACAACAATGCAGGTGACCTCAGACATTAGGCAAAGAGCTCAAGTCCGCAACATCCGGCGGGACATTTGATTGATCGGTATAAAGACCATTGTTGCCATTATACGATACGCTAACAATGACTGACAGTAGTAGTAGTACAATCTAAACACATAATTACCTATATAGCATACTTAGCTCGTGACTTCACTTGCTTTGATATCCATCACAATAGTTCAGACTCATGGCTTTCGATCAGATCCTATGAACCATCGTATAATATTATACTCGTATAGTAGCTTCCCCGCTAAACAGTATTTTAAGCGCAAAAAGATTTCCATATAAGTACCTAATCTGCAAATCACAAGATTAGGACATTCAAACAAATGAATGATCGGTTATAATATGTTGTAAAAATTCTGCATGATTGACAATATTCTTTGACTATTATCTTATTTTTTATCTTGTAGTTTTAACAAATGGCCAATGAACTCTAATAAAAAATGAATAAAAAATGTGAGCGGCAACAGACCCTGGCACAAAGTCTAAATCGTCTGCAAACAAAAAATTAAAAAAAGAGTTCGAAAAAATTTAAAGTCCATACCAATATCTTGTTTGAGGTAAAGTACATTACTTTGAACTTTGAAGGCTATAAGGTCATGCGTGTTGTACGTAGTGACTTAAGCTTTTCTCTATATATATAGTAATGAATCGCTGAATGTGTTGCTAAGCGCAAATCTCGAGAGCGGCTGAACCGATTTCGCTAATTTTTTTTTATAATATTCCTTGAACCACGAGGATGGTTCTTACGGAGAGAAAAATTTTAAAATTAAAATTTTAAAATTTCCCTGAAAAAGTCTAAATACAACAGTTTTTTCAACTTATTTTGTAACAAAATTACCGAAGGAAACTCGAAAGACACTCGAAACTTAGCAACTAGGTGATTGATTCAGCCTATCACATCTCGCTACTGGACATAGGCCTTTTTCTCCATGTAGGAGAAGGGACGGAGTCTTATCCAACAGGCGCACTGCGGGTAGGATGATAATTAATTAATTATATTCTTAATTTTGAGTAATAGTCACTACGACGTGTCTATGATAACCATCGTACCTTTAACGTGCTCTCCAAGTCATGGTGGGGAGACCCACAAGGACAGAAAACCAGATCAGAATAAAATTTCACTTCATATACAAGTACATCGCGAACGGGAATCGAACGTGGACCGATCCCGAACGGGGATCGCAATCGTCGGTTTGTGCGTGATATCGCGATATTAAAGTAAACGAAGAAAATCTTATTGAATACAATATTGTATGGTATGATGTATTCTCGTGTCTCGGTGTTTGTTGCCAAACTCCTTGGAAACGGCTGGACCGATTTTTATGAAATTTTGTGTGCATATCGGGTAAGTCTGAGAATCGGAAAACATCTATTTTTCTTATCCCTAAATTACAAGGAGGGGAAATAAAGGAGTTGATAATATATAAATGGCAAAACAACGTTTGCTGGGTCAGCTAGTATTTTATGATATTTGTCCTGCACAGAAGATGTTTTCTGAACGCCTTAGATTTTACGATAGCACTAATTAACAAACATACGAAATAGTTTTATTTCTTTGCTTGTATTAAACATTACTTTTCCATTCAAAATTTCAAACTATAGTCTACTAAAATACCTTCGAAATTAATTTGAGGTTATGGTTGATTCTCAACCGCACTGAAACACCTCCGGAATCTTTTATTCATCCTACTTGACATTGGTGAAATGTCAAATGGTCACAACTTTACTAAAAGCCAAGCAACAAAAATTTGACAACAAATAAAGATTTTAAAAATATTATATTAAAACTCTCTTTCTTTTCATTATATTACTGCTGAAGGGTTTCTTTATATTGAGTAAGTTAACGTTGACATGGTTTTAGTTACCATTTACCCTTTCTGTACATCATGCAATTTATGTTTTCCTTTACCTTAGTTTTTTATACTTTAGATACTTACTTACTCTCCTCTGTCACTCTCTGCTGACTTTGATATTTTATACTACAGAAGTGTCTAGCAAATGCAGAGATGGCTTCATGATAAGCAAATACCGTATCCTATTATGGACGTTTGCTGTACCAGGAGCATTGCAAGTGCGGTGCCAGTCCTAGCCCTAACCCTCCCCAGGAGCTCTGGCCACCTTTCTAACCACAGGAATACAACACTACTTAAGAGCAGTATTATTTAGCTGTGACGTTCAGTAAAGTTGTAGTACTTTACCTAGTTATCCCAGTCGAGAAAATATTTTGAGCAAAATATTTTCTGCTGTACCCTATCTCAATAATCCAAATTGATCTTGATATTTTACCATCGTGAAAAAATACTTTTCGTGTTTACCTCATAGCTTTACTGGGTGTACCGATTTTTATGATTCTTTTTTATTCTAAACCTGCTTGTAGTAGAGGAGCCGTGGAACATCGACCTTCATCGATCTGATAACTCGATGAGACATATTTTTTGTCAAATATAATTTATAAACAAATATGCCTATGATAACTTGCCTATCGAAAAGTGGTCATAGCTATTTTTTTTATATGATTGGTTTTGTAATTACAATATCTTACCTATGATATCAATTTCGATTCGAACAGATCGATGTAGTATCGAATATAGGTATATATTCACATCTACTTGCCACGTAGCCAGGACTAAAAATAAGTAGGCAAGCCTACCTACCTAGGCATATTCTGTGTTAAAAACTATCAATTGAGAATTGAGATAAAACTCATTCGGTTATCATATGAGTGAAGGTGATGAAAAAAAAATTGATTAATATTAATTAAATTAAAAGTAGCTATGACCACTTTTCGATAACCAAGTTATCATAGGCATATTTATTTATAAATTATATTTGATAAAAAAATATATATAGGTATATGTATCTATATATGGTTGAATTGAGTAACCTCCTCCTTATTTGAAGTCGGTTAAAAATATGTCTCATCGAGTTATCAGATCGGTGAAGGTCGCTCTTCCACGTCTCTTAGATCATTGTCTTGTGGTCATGTTAATAATCAATAGTCATAGATCAATTTAATTTAAACGAGGCAGTTTTTGAGGTATCCATACTAATGCGTATGTACGATTCAGCGTCTAACATCCCACTACTGGGCATAGGACTATTTCTTCAAGTTGGAAAAGGACTGGAGCTTAATCCACCACGCTCTACTGCGGGCTAGTGGATATATTCCGTACAATGAGTAACGATCATTATACCTGATATTTATGATAATAACGGGGACCGATAGCCAACGTGCTCCTCTCAGTCTCCGAGGCACGGTGGGGAAACCAACAAGGACCGACTTCCAAACCGGAAAGACATATTTGTACAAATCCAAATATCCATCCCGAGTGGGAATCGAACCCGCAAACCGATGTCGGTGTTTTAGGTGCCTACTCGCACCACTACACCTCAGCGGTTGTTATGTTATGTCTTGAGCGCGTATGTAATTAACTTCAACTACGTCGATGATGTTCTGATTTAATAACTTTTCAATGTAAATTAAAGTCGCTTTTTAGAACAAACCCAATTATATAATATGTTGTTACGAGATACACAGTGTAGGTCTCAGTTGCTTGGTCTCATTTTCAACTTTTCTTAGGCTTATGTACATAAATACACAAATAATGCTTGTTACTATATATGTATATTATATCCTTAAATACATTACATATAACTTTTCTTAAAATGTTTCACTTATTTTTTATTTTTAAATTATTTAGGTACTTGTTATTGTAAACAATGATTTTGCAAAGCAATGACTACCACCAAACGACCTTGAACCGTTTTTTTGAATAACAAACATTGAGGAGTTATATACGACCACGCTTTTTACATGCATGTAGGAGAATACTTAAACAAACGGACCCAAAAAATGAGAAATCAATGTTTCTATGAAATCGGTCAAAGAACTCTTTGAATGATTACTATCACTACTTTCGATTCCCTCGAGACCTTTGGTCTATTCCTTTTTAAACAAAGAACAACAGAACCAAGATTAAAAAGAGTTTTAAAAAAATCCGTTCACATTTGAAGAGGAAATTCCGCTTTTTTGAAGTCAGAATAAAATATATTGCACGCAAACCATTCTATCACAGCCACGAGAAAAGATACACAATGTCAGATAGAAACTGGATTTTATATAGAAACTTAGTTGGAAATAAGTCGGTCACAACATAAATATTACTAACACGTTATAGAATCTTGCGAAGTTGAATGGACCAGTCGATTTGCGTTTTGTTAAATTATTTATATAAAATAATATTTGAGCATTTTAAATCATATCAAATTTTTTTTTTCGACCCAGCGCAGCGGGCGAAAAATTTTGATATGATTTAAAATGTTTATAATTTCTTCATGTGTGGGTAACACAAAAATAAAAATAAAACGAACATTTGAGCAGTTGAAAAGATAAATATTTGCATGCAAATAAAAATAAAAAATACAAAGGTTGGCATAAAAGTTCGTAACTCTTTTTTATATTAAGACTAGCTGACCTGGTGAACTTCGTATCACCTACATACATTTGTGAAAAATATCAACAAAGTACTTTCTGAACGCACCTATAAATATTTGACAACAAAGTGACAATTTTTTGACAATAGACATCAGATGCTTCACATCTAGGAACATTTACATATAGATACTATTATTTTTCACTGAATTTTTTGTTCAATAACAATAAAATATGACCTTGTCACCAGTGGCGTAGCGTGGTTGTCGGCCGCCCGGGGCGGAAGAAAATTTTGCCGCCCTTATTTAGGTATTTCAATTTAATGTATACTATACATTAAATACATTATTATAGATAACTTTTCGGCAAGAACAATCATTATTTTACATTGTACAGGTTATATTTTGAACAAAAAAGCTTATAAAGCTGTCCCTTGCACCCTGTATGTAATAGAAGTCATTCTCGCTAATTATTATTAGTTTATCTCCTTATTCGCTCACTCTTGACAGAGTGGTCGTGGTTGATGACGATTTATTGGCTAAAGCAGCCCCCGCAGTACGCCTCCACTTGATGTGGTTTTCAGCGTCTCGAGAACTCTGGACTATGGAGATCTGTGTTGCAGCTTTAATGAGGTCTGTTTGTCCAACGCGTAGGTGATCGACCGCGTGACCGCTTGTCCTCTTCCTGCCCCTGGACAACGAGTCGCGCCATGGATTGTTCGTTTCGAACAAAGTGTCCGAAACATTTGTCGACGATAATCTCTGCTTGATATTTAATTCCTTCAGGATCGAAATATTGGTCCTAAACGCTGCCCAAGGGATCCGCAGCAGCCGCTGCCAGCACCACATCTCGAGTGCATCGATTTTGCGTTGGTCTTTGAGTCTAACAAAATAAAAATAAAACAAAATATCGGGAAGACTAAGCTTCTCATCAGGCGGACTTTCATGGCTTTGGTGATATTATGGTTGCACCGGAATCTTTTCAACTTGTCAACGGCAGATCGTGTAATAGCACATCTTCTTCGAATCTCGTCTTCGCATCCTCCGGTGCTTGTAATAGTGGAACCGAGGTACACATAAGATCGAACACCTCACAGTTGCCAATCATAGAGATGTCAGGTCTGTCAGGATGGCTTAGTTCAGCTCGATCCACTATCATCATCTTGGTCTTGTCTCTGTTGACCGGCGTAAGTCCGAAGAAGAGGCTTGTTGTCTCGAGAAGTGTCAGCAGGTGTTCCATGTCCTCTTTTGTTTGAGTAAGAAAAGAGTATAGTATCATCGGCATACCTTAAGTTAGATATCTTTCTACCTCCCACTGAAATTCCCTTGTCGCCTTGTTCCAGAACGATTCTCATAACACACTCCGTATAGATGTTGAACAGGAGTGGAGAGAGAATGCACCCCTGACTAACGCCAGCTGGTGTATGAAAACTTTCCGAGTCAATGTCGTCTATTCTAACAGTCGCAGTTCAATTCTCGTAAAGTCGGCGTATGAGACGAACCATGTGGATAGGTACTCCCATTTGAATGAGTACGTCCCATAATATGTGCCATTTCACGGTGTCGAAGGCCTTACGAAAGTCGACAAAACCGATATAGAGTGGGATGTTAAACTCTAGACTTTTCGATTATTTGTCTCAGGGGAGCCCAGAATGCTAAATGTGTAGTCACTCTCACCTTTTGAAGACCTATTGGATCGTGATTATTAAATGCTAAAAAGAAAATAACTTCATATGATGTTTACTCTTTTAGTGGTGGGGGGAGCTTGTACGGATTTTCAAAAATGTAAAAAAAGAGTTAAAAAAGATTCTCGAGCGCGTCAGATTTTGATAGCGCATATGACTATACAAAATATAGACGTTATTGTAGACTTACAAACGGTGTGGAAAGCTGTATAAAGAGATAGACATTAAAAAAAAACTGGCGTGGCAGTAATTGAAGAGAAGTGTTAATTGAGTCCTAAAAAGTATCCTATTATAAAAACTGACGATTTGGACGTGACCAAAAATACCCAGTTGATTTTTGAAAATGCAAAAAAAAAATCGTTGCAACAAAATACTCAAGTGCATCAGATTTTTACACAGACGTTTCAACTCGATATACTAGTGGTACCCAACCCTTAATTAGATAATTTTTGATGTGAAACTTCTTTAGGCGAATGACGCATAAAATTTGAGCGACTGGTAATGCGGCAGCGTCAGGGACAGTCAGTACTTGGGTGGGTGACCGCCCGGGTACACCGCGTGACGTTGGCTTTTTCTTTTTTTTCGATTAGTTTTTTTTTATTTATTTTAAATTCGTTTTTCTTTAATTAGTTTTTTTTTTAAATTAGTTTGACAAAGAAGTTTCACTTCTGACATGTGTACTTTGTCCGCATGCAATTTTTTTCAATTTTTATTTTTTATTTTTATTGGTAATTTTTTCATCTAAAATTAAAAAAAAAAATCATCAGAAAAAATATATATACATATTTAAAGAGAGACGTGGAGCGGGAAATACATAATATTCGGTAGTTGTACGTATTACACTCTATTGATAATTTTAAATAGAGAAATCGGTAGAATATATTAATTCTATAATTTTTAAGTAATTTTCTTTAAAATAAAAAATAAAAAATTAACTGCGCTCGAATATTTCGAGGGAAACATTTTTTTTGCAACTTTGTGACTCGCTTAATTTTTTACGTCACGTTCAAATCGTCAGATTATTAAAGTAATTTTGTTTTCTGCATGTAATTAACTTATTTTGTTCAAATCTGACGCGCCCCACTTGTTTTGTAGATCGATTTTTTTTTTGCTACTAATCTGACCGACTGCTCTGAACGCACACCACTATTTTGAGGGATCAAGACTGGGTAAAAGTATCTAACAGGGTACAAGGATTCTCCTCTCATATTAAACTGATGCGCTGGAGTCACATCAGAAATCCCCGCTTGGGCTCCCCTATGATAAGAATTAGTATCTGCTCTCTTGTTCCTCGACCCTTGACAAATCCCGCTTGCTCTATAGCTATTTCGGAATTCATAAAAGCTTGCAGGCTGGTATTGATGATATTATTAGATTCATTGAAAGAAAAGGGATTCCCCGACTTTGAAACAAAATAAGTAATTACCATGCTCCTTTCAATCGGTTTGAATTTGTAGTTGCGATAAAAATAATTTATAATGGTTCAAATATTTACAAAATATTTTTATTATTTAAGTATCGTTAAATTTTGCCGCCCCCTAAAAAGTGCCGCCCGGGGCGGACCGCCCCCCCCGCCCCCCATACGCTACGCCACTGCTTGTCACTTCTGAATAGTTTAGATTTCTGTTTGTGAAAGAATTTTCATGATCGGATCAGTATTCGTGAAGATTACCCCCAACAAACAAAGTTAGAAACTTTAGCTCTTTATAATATTAGTATAGATTTGAAAGACTTGTGCCTCATGGCAGGAAAAAACAAAATATTTAAAGACATTTATAATTCGTGTCATTTTTTATGGATTTAATATACAATTCTTACATTTACAATAATTGTGTTGGTTTGCAAACGAAAAATATACCGACCCCAATTACCTGTATCGACAAGTAATACTTACAACATCGGTAGACGAAAAAAATGTCAAGTAATCACACATAATTAGAGACATCAAAAAGTACTTGTCGAACCTCCATCAAATTACAACCTCATGAACCACATGATAACAAAATTGGTTCACCCAGTAAATAGTTATGTGGTAACAACACACATAAAAAATACAGTGGAATTGAGAACCGCCTACTTTTTGAAATCCCTTACACAGAAATATGTTAAATACTTATTAATAAACCTAACAAAACAAAGTACCTACACAATAGTTATGTAGGTATTAACGCTTTGTTAACATAATATGCATAAAAATAACTATGAATGAGTACTCAATAACATCGACGCACATAATATAATACATCGTGTCAGTAAACATCTTAACTTGTACGAGTATCTTGTGTAATGAGCTATAATATTTCTCAAACCAAGAAATACATAAATTTGCCTATGAAATAAACAATAAATTGCCTCAAGATATTGTGCCAAATATAGCTAGGTACTTCAATCGTTCCAATGACATCACACATTTAAAGAGTTCACAACTGGCTTTAATTGAGTGAAACGACGTTCGACCGATCGCCAGCGACTGTTCTAATCTCGATTGCACCACTCGTGTCACACAAAAACGTTCAAAAGTAACAATAAAATAAATATATACGATTAACATGTCAACTTACATCGTTGGATTTGTATGCGCTTTGATACTGGTAAGAAAATTTTATCGTACGTTTTAAAAAAAAAATTAGTAAAATACGAATAATATTTTTATTAATTACAGGCGGGGTTCTTGATTGCGTGGATAGCGTTTTGCATGTTTTGTAGAGAACGACATAAGTCGGAACGCTATCAGTACAACATATCAGATTTGCGTCGTAAAAATTACGAGTTAGCGCAAGAACAGCAAGAGAGCAATACAAAAGAGATCACCGCTGGTATATTCATACTGCCGTCTCGTCACAAACAGAAGGAAGACAATAGTTATAACAAGAGACCAGATTATCCGGAGGGTCCTGTTACGAATCTGCAACCAAGAACAGATAACCTGATAGAGATATTCAATGAAAATTCGCCAGACGTTGAATTTATTAAAAGCGTGGAGTTCGATATCGACTCAGACATCAGATTCCATAGTGACGTATGAACATATTGTGCAACTATTGCCGATCTATCACAACGCACCGGTCATGCTTTATTACACTGTAATTCACTGTTATCCTATGTTAAGAACACATTAAACAAAACAATATATTTTTTAAACTTTTATTTGTATATAAGTTACTATTACGAGTACAACATTATTTGACATAAAACATTTTACATTTTACTAATTGCAATATGCATATTTAAAAATGTATTACATTTATAGTGTTAGCTATTAAAAATATATTAGCCTGACAGTAGAAAATATAAAAAAAATTGTTTTTGGTAATATAATAAATTTATATTTACCTATTTTTTTATACTACAAAAATGTATTAATTATGTCTTATATTAATCCAATTTTCTTTATATACCTACAATATATTTTAGATGAAGAAAAACGTGACCTGCATTTTTTCAATAACTTCAATTTATATATAGGCCTTTAAAGTAAGAAAAAAACTGTTTTGGTGCTAGCTTTGTATTTTATTTACATTTGTATAGAATAAATCAAAATTAAACATTATGTAACTATGATTCTTAATAATGGTGTTGATACGTTATTCTTAACCTTTTTTATTTTATGCATTATCACCCATGTCTGTCTGTGATTTCAAATAACTGTGATTTTTCAAGTCCAAATGGTTATTTTACACGATACCAAAATACAAACAAACGGTTTTAAATTTTTTGCCTGTCTATCTGTCTTTCTCTTTGCACGGGCTAATCTCCGGAACGACTGAACCGATAAATGATAATTATATTAAACATTTTAAAATGTTTGTCTATATGTCTGCACATCTGTTTCTGAAACGGCTTAAGTAAGATAAAGGAGGTCACATGGCAATATACACTTTTTATCGCATAATTCCCACGGGATCAGATTCACACCATTAAAGAAATAAAGAGTGTCCTGATAGAATGTCAATAAAATGCGAACTAAGTCGCGGGTACAGCTAGTCTTAAATTGAGTTTCGCACTTATCAGTATAGTATTGCCATATATTTGGGACTAAGGTTACTGCGTGAGGCTCTTGACCCCGTCCGCCATTTTGTCAACTATACTTTTCTCAGTGGGTTTAAATACGTTAACTACTGCATTTCCGGCGTCTGTTAAAGTTTGTGCAACTCCATCCCATGCATTTTTTATTGACTCCGCGACATCTCGTTTGGAGCGGATGTCAGATGTTATAGACGATGCCGATACATAAATCGCACAACACTGAAAAAAATTAGAACGTCAAAAAAAGATTCTATAATACGGCAACACATTTGAGATTTAATAATAATAATAAAGAATAATATATTATTATTTTACTTATATTGTTTTCTAATGTTTACGCGAATTTCACTCATTATACCTACTTAATGAAACAACATTTTTCGGATTACTAAAACTATTCAAATACGGTATATTTACCATGCTTTTAAACGGTTTTATTTTTTAGCTTGACTTGAGTGTTGTGGGTTTGTTTGGGTCAAATTTAGTAATTGGAATTTTATCCCCTTCCTGATGACAGATTAATCTGATATTTGGTACACATAATATATTATATACATACATAAGATTGCAAATCCAAGATGGCCGCCGATACAACATGGCGTATCACATATAGCTTCACAACAACCTCAATATTGATATCAAATGAAAGAGCTGGATTAGTAGAATAGAGCTCACTATGAAATATCCAAGATGGTCGCCGCCACAAAATGGCGGATTTTATATTTTCCACAAATACCTCAATATAGGTATCGAATGAAAGGGCTTGATTGGTAGAATAGGGCTCACTATGAAAAATCCAAGGTGGCTGCCGCCACAAAATGGTGGATTACATATTTTCCACAAATACCTCAATATGGGAATCAAATCAAAGAGCTTAATTGGTAGAATACAGCTTATTAGAATGTGTAGGTATATTTATTACTAATCTAAAAACTGCTCAACAAAACTAAAAACTTGAAAATAAAATAAACTAATTTTTTTTTATGTTAAACGGTTTTATTACAATAAAAATGATGTACCTAGTAAGGTTATGGACTAAAAGCTAAAAAATTATTCGATAAGTCCTAGCTACCAGATCGCACCAATATTCTCATCAATCTGGGGTATTGATCAGACAAATATAAAATCGAAAAAAAATAAAAATATAAAATTTTCATTTTCGCGAGATAGTCCAGTCATTTGGTAGTTTTACCTGGAAAGTTTTCCGATAGATTTGAAAATTGACAATTTTATAGATTTCGATGTGCTCTTTTGGAATTTTCACTTTGCCACCTCGTATCTTTGCCGCTCGCGCCGCCATATTGGAAAAATGGCGCTCAAATACAGTTTTTTGAGAATAGCTCCGTTCCAACTCATTTTACGATAAAAATTGTGATGTAATAAATTAAACTAGAGAAAATTTCCTACAGTTGATGTAGTTAAGTTTTTTTTTTTTTTTTGTAAAATCAATAGTTTCAGCGTAAGAGAGCTGCAAAGTCCACTCTAACACGTTTTTACGTGTCATAATTATGTTTCGTTAAGTCCAGTCGAAAAGTTATGAATATATATATTTTTTTAATTTGACAAAATTATGGTGTATTCTAAACACTATAAATATTTAATTTCTGTTGGAAATTTTACTTAAACTTAATTTTTCAACAAGTTAAACGATTGTTAACAAACAAAATTTTCTCGAAATTACGTCTCAATTGTAAATGAAAAAAAAAATGTTTAAACATTGTCGTAAAAATTTTTCGCTTAGTAGAGCCTTTCTTATATACATAATTAACAAGATCACGCCATTAAAGTTAAAAAAATATTTATAGTTTGTTTATAATAAATTTTGTATTTGGTGTGCAAATTTGATTAAAATTGGTTTAGTAGTCCATCGCGGATAAACAACGTGACCCGTAATTTATATGTATTAGGATTAATATTGTTAGAAATTGAATGACCTTTAAAAAAATTAGTCAAAAAACTACTTTTATTGTATAGCAACCAAAGCAAATACGGCTAAAGCCGTATTAAAATAAAAAATGTTTTTTTTTATTTATTATTATTCATTAAATAATATATATTGGTAACAATAAAAGTTAATTTCAGCATAATAACTAAATGGCAAGGCAAAAGTGGTTTATTGCTTAAGATTTTAATTGATTATTATGAATTTGGTTATAAGACCCCCGAAATAATAACACAGTGATTTTTTATAAACCTTAATTGAAATATGAACATACACATCTTTTCACATGACCGTTTAATAAAACAATAATAAAACTTAAAACTTCTGTCTTTGTGGTAAAAAAATTCAATAACATAATATATAAAATAATAATACGTTTTTAAAATACGCGATTACTTACAAGACATATAAAAAGCACAGTACGAAAATCCATTTCTAATATTTCAACTGGACTGCTCTCAAATACTTTAGTGGTCTGAATGATCTAGAACCAAATGTCGTACTGTGTTCAGAAGATGAACAGGAAAGTCTGAATCACTTTGTCCACGTACGTACTCAAAATAAGAGTACCTAAGGATAAATAGCTGGGGACAATGTGACGCATAAGGGCTGCGAGTTTTACTGCTAAATTTAATAACAAATAATTGTATTTGAAAATTTAAGCGTAATTTTATACTTCCTTAATGTGTTTTTTTCTATTATACCAAATTTTTTACAGAATTAGTAGAAAAAAATCTTTATATTTGACATAAATACATGTATTTGAACAAAAAAATCTTTATAAAAGTTGTTTCAAGAATTTTAAAGATCTAAAAGTAGCTGTTGATATTTTTCAGACTCAATTTATATGTAAATATACTCGTATTTGATTCTGATATTAAATTTAATTTTGATTTAGATTAGAAACTAAATTTTCATATAACAACCTAGATATTACTATACATGAAATATGCAGTATATTTTCACTATGGAGCGCGACTAAAAAAAAAAAAGATTTTTTCAGCCTTCATATTAAATAGGCTTCTAGTTAACAGTTTCCTGACATAATAAAAAAAGTGTGTGTGTACATAATTATGTACGCACGTAGTAAGTTACACGAGTACTACATTGGCTAGCTAATTTCAGGGTATCGGTGTTTTGTGACGGTGATGCGCGCGCATCGTGAAAATTTACTCTCGTCATTTCAGAAGTAGGTATAACTTCAAAAATATTGAATCAATTCTTTTCTCTCTAATAGTATTTAAAAAAGTCTTCAATTAATGATATTTAATTTATAGTGTGATGTATATCTACATATATAAAAGAAAGTCGTGTAATCGTGTTAGTTACACTATTTATAACTCAAGAACAGCTGAACCGATTTGGCTGAAAATTGGTGGGGAGGTAGCTTAGAACCAGGAAACGGACATGGGATACTTTTTATCTCAATTGGACCCGGTAGTTGGCGCTGCTATCGGTATGTAAGCAATCAAATTTGGTAGCTGTTTTCCGGGCAGGACAACGTCTGCCGGGTCCGCTAGTTCTGTTAAAAGTGTGGATTTTTAATTAATTAATTTGTTCATATCAGTATGATCCTATTTTGGGCTTTTGGCCATATTCATACTATATTGTATAATACTATTGTATCATAACGCTGTTGGGTTGCCTATTAAAATAAAATAAATAAATAGCATATTAATGCATTGTTAGAAAAATATAGAGGCTACGCGAGAGTACCTACTCGCTTTCTGTATTTTTTATTTTGTGACAGTAAAGCTCAGCCTCCTTGGTGTCGTGAAATTTGACTGTACGAGTTTTGCCGTGTCAGTTAAACTAATGTACAAAATTTTCGTTATAATATGGTGTTTATCCTCATTTTAAACGGCTTGGCCAATTTTATGTTTTTTGTTTTTTTTTTTTTTTTGTATATTTGGCAGATATGAGAATAGGTCGTAAAGTATATTCCATACTGCTAGATTATTAGGGTGTAGGCTGTAGGTACCTATGCAGAAAATATTTATTGGCTGTCTGGTCACCTAATCTCTATATATATATATATATATATAAATGAATCGCTGAATGTGTTGCTAAACGCAAATCTCGAGAGTGGCTGAACCGATTTTGCTAATTCTTTTTTTATAATACTCCTTGAAGTACGAGGATGGTTCATACGGAGAGAAAAATTTAAAAAAATTGCCTAAAAAAGTCTAAAAAAAACACTTTTCTATATTCTCATACAAAAGATTCGTAATAATACTTAAAAGTCAATTTGAACTTTAATACCAATCGACTGTTAGGCGGTACGAAGTTCGCCGGGTCAGCTAGTTGTTAATAAATTAATCGTGTACATCGGCTAAGATCTCTTTTTCTACGAGAAATAAAAATGTTGTTATATAAAATTAAATACAATTTTTTGATGACCTTTCGATTTAAATTGGTTAACTACCGGAGAGGACGAGCTTGTTAACTCAAGTCGTAATAAAATCATCTGAACACTTCTACACAATGTCACTGCGACACAAAGGATAAAAAATTTCCTACAATAACCATATATACGACCTATGTTTATTTTTTAAAGACCTTGGCTTTTCTGATAATAATTGATGGCAACATGACGATGACAGTTATCGCTTTTCTTTCTTGATTATTTTGGTAATATTTATTTTCTAAATACTGCAGTCTAATGACCTAACGGTACGAAATATACTTTACAATCTATTCCCATAGAAATGATTTCATAAAAATGGGTCGTTTTAGGACAAGTCCAACCAAAAACACCGTGACTGGTGATTTTTATACATTAGATAATCAGAACTGACATTTCATAGATATAACTTCTTATTATAAGTATAGTCTCTTCTAGTTATAGCTTCTTATTTTCTTAGCTGAATAATATGTTACAATTTCATGTGACATGACACCTCGTTGGCTTGGTTACGTTGCAGAGCCGTAAAATGATAACAAAACCACACCGCAGCACAGTAACGGTGTCTTGTGTAATGTAGCTATTGAATAAAACCTCTGTGACTGATACATAGTACTTTAAAAAAAAATATATATACCAGTGGGTCTGCAAACAAGCGTAAGCCCCACCTCATGGTAAGCTTTTACCGTAGCATTTAGGCGCGTGCAGCACCAGAAGCAAAGCGCGCGCCCTACCCCTGACACTCCCCAGGAGTTCTGGCCGCCCTACTCACTACAGGAACACAATACTAATTGATAACGCGGGGCACAGCTAGTTATTAAATAAAACAATATTTTTCTTTAAAAAGTTTTAATTTGCATATGAGTTACTATAAAACATTATTTGACATAAAATATTTCAGTACTAATTTCAATATGCGTATTAAAAATATATAAATTTTTTAGTATAAGCTATTAAAAATATATTATAAGCCTAACAACAGTGGAAAATATTTAAAAAAATTGTTTTGTTAATAAAATATAGTTGTACTATATTTTTTTTATACTTCAAGAATGGATTAATTGTGTCTTGTGTTAATCCAATTTTCTTTATATGTCATATAATTTTAGATAAAGAAAAATTTTACCTGCATTTTTTTTTAATTCCAATTTATACATAATATATAGGTCTTATGGTAGTTATGGTCTTATAGGCCTATAATGGTGTTAATACATTATTTTAAACCTTCTTTATTTTATGCATTATCCCCTGCTTGTCTGTGATTTCAAATAACTGTGATTTTTCAAGTCCAAATAGTTATTTACACGATACTAAAATACAAACAAACGATTTTAAATTGTTTGTCTGTCTGTCTTTCTGTTTGCTCGGGCTAATCTCCGGAACGGCTGAACCGATAAATGACATATTAAATTTTTTTAAATGTTTATCTATTATATCTGTACATCTGTCTCTGAAACGGCTACAATAAGATAAGAAGGTCACATGGTAATATATACTTTTTATCCCATAATTCCCACGATATCAGATTCACGCCGTTAAAAAAATAAAGAGTATCCTGATAGAATGTCAAGAAAATGCGAACGAATTCACGGGTACAGCTAGTCTTAAATTTAGTTCAGCACTTATCAGTATATATATAGTATATATTGTCATATATTTGGTGCAAGGTTATTTCGTGAGGCCCAGCCCGTCCGATATTTTGTCAGCTACACTTTTCTCAGTGGGTTTGAATAAGTTAACTACTCCATCTCCGGCGTCTGAAAAAGTTTTTGCAACTCCATCCCCTGCATTTTTGATCGATTCCGCAACATCTCGTTTGGTGCGGGTGTCAGACGATGCCGATACATAAATCGCACAAACCTGAAAAAAAATTGAACGTCAAAAAGATCCTTTATTACGGCAATACATATGAGATTTAATAATAATACAGAAAGATAATATTATTTTTCTTATATTGTTTTCTAATGTTTACGCGAATTTCACTCAATAGAATGAAACAACTTTTTTTCGGATTTTATTGCGGTTTTATAAGTTTTTAAATGTCCGACGTTTCGAATACTTTACAGTAACCATGGTTATTTTTCTTATAAATAAAATCATTAATAAACATAGTTATGTCATGACAACATTGTAAATTTGTGCAATTTATACATAACCACCGTGTAAGAAACATTATTTCTACTTTGTAAGGATTTTTTTTTACTTTCTACCTTTAATCACATCTAAAAACCGTTGTTATTACTATGAGCAAATATTGAGCACCAATGGCACAGTGTGTTAGTGACCTACTCATTAAAATAAGAAACCAGTTATATATGTGCGTATTGCTACGCATTACTTGACCTTTAAAATAAAATTAAAAGGTTACAATTACAAAAGGTTTAATTTATACACATTACAAGACCTCATCTCTTTCTCTCTCAAAAGAAAGTTTTAGTTCTACAGCTTACTTTATAAACAATATGTATATCTTATTGAATCTCAATAGTAAATTAATTACAATTCGTTATTTTTAACAGGCAAGCTACTTAACCGTAATTTCTATTTTAGCAACATCAGTACAAAAGTAATAAGCTAAAACATATACTTACTACATTATTTTTAGGCAAATACTATACAATTTTAAATCTAATAAATAATTTTGTTTGCTCACAAACGAAAAAAAAACGACTTCAATTACATCGACAAGTAATACAACATAGGTAGACGAAAAAAATGTCAATCAAGTAAATACACGTTATTAAATATTACTCAAAAATTAGTAATCAGATCTCAATCAAATTTGAATATGACTACATGACACGTATTAGCTGTTGATTAAAGTAAGAATCATCAAATCACAAGACCCCATTGAAAAGTTAAACGGTTTAGTACAGCGTAGGTTGACGATAAAATTGGCAAGAAAATACGTATTATTAGATATAACTCTAAAAGTACTTGTCAGATCTCAATTTTTAAATGGGGCCACATAACACGCAACACCTTTCAATTAAAATAAAATTCATTAAAATCAGTCCACCCAGTCAATAGTTCTGATCTAAGAAAAAATACTCGCACAGACGCACAAAACTACTTTTATTGTATAGTAAAAAAAGTAACAAATTGAGATAAAAATTTCAAAAATGGTTATTATAGGTCTATGGTTATATTGATAACAATAATAGATAATTTCAGCATAATAACTAAATGGCAAGGCAAAAGTGATTAAGATGTTAATAGATTATTATGAATTTTGCGATGAATTAATTGAACATCTTCACATACATCTTTTCACATGATCATTTAATAAAACGATTAATAAAACTGAAAACTTCTATCTTTGTGGTAAAAAAATTCAATAACATGTACATTTAAAATAAAATAAAAGTTATTAAAATACGCGATTACTTACGAGACATATAAAAAGCACAATACGAAAATCCATTTCTAATATTTCAACTGGACTCCTTTCAAATACCTACTTTAGTGGTCTGAATGATCTAGAACCAAATGTCGTACTGTGTTCAGAAGATGAACAGGAAAGTCTGATTCACTTTGTCCATGCACGCACTTTAAATAAGCGTGAGGATAAATAACTGGGGACAATGTGATGCATAAGGGCTGCGAGTTATATTGCTAAATTTAAAAATAAATATTTTCATTTGGAAATTTTAGCGTAATTTGATACTTCCATAATGTATTTTTCTATTATATCAAAAGTTTTACAGAATTAATAGAAAAAAACTTTTTATTTGACATAAACATTGACATGTTTATATTTGAAATAAAAAAAATGCATGCGTACAAAGTACGAAAAATGTCAGAAGTAAACATCTTTGGCAAACTAATTCAAAAAAACTAATTCAAAAAACGAATTTAAAATACAAAAAAAAACTACTCTATAAATAAAAGAAAGTCGTGTTAGTTGCACTATTTATAACTCAAGAAAGGCTGAACCGATAGGGCTGAAAATTGGTAGGGAGGTTGCTTAAAACCAGGAGACGGACATAGGATACTTTTAATCATGTAGGTATACTTGGTACTATAAAATTCTACAGTAATGTCATATTTTAATATTTTATTGGCAGGTAGTGAAGTGCCCTGTGCACAACAAACAAGCACAGACTACAGTTATTGAAATACGATAAATCAATCATATGATAAAATTAATTTGAAGGAGGGGGGGGGGATTAAGAGGGTTAATAAGATATATGGCAAAACAACGTTTGCGGGGTCAGCTAGTAGAAAATAAAAAACAATAATTATTGTGTTTGCTAGCAAACGAAAAAAACCGACTTCAATTACATCGACAAGTAATGTAAGTAGACGAAAACAATTAACACATTAGTTGTCACTACGATTTTTGAGGGTTTCCTTCGATTTCTCTGGGATTCCATCATCAGATCCTGGTTTCCTTATCATGGTACCTAAGTTGGGATATCTCCTTTCCAACAAAAAATAATAATCAAAATCGGTTCATAAACGACGAAGTTATCCCCGAACATACATTAAAAAAAAACAATAAAAAATATATACGGTCGAATTGAGTAACCTCCTTTGTTGAAGTCGGTTAAAAAGCCTGCAACGTCACGCGGTGTTCCCTGGGCGCGTGTTTGATCCTAATATTAAAATTTTGACTTAGCTTAAAACATATTTTCCATAATTATTACAACCTAAATTTTACTACATGAAATACACAGTATAATTTCACTGTGGGACACGACTAAAAAAACTGAAGAATTTTTCAGCCTTCATAATCAATAGGCTTCTTAGTTAATACCTACTTTCCTGACATAATAAAAAAGTGTGTGTACTTATGTACGCATGTAAGAAGTATACTTCGTTGGCTAGCTAACTTCACTTTGCTAACTTCTTCTTTGTCGACTAGCTAACTTCAGGGTGTCGGTTCTTGGTGACGGTGTGCGTGCACATCGTAAAAATTTACTCTTATAAAAGAAGTATAACATCTCAAAAAACAGATTATTTCTTCAAGTGGTTCTCGCGTTTGCTATTATCCGTACATCCAAAATTTTGACGTCCAACATATTATTTATTGAATCACTTCGTTTCACTATAATAGTATTCAAAAAAGTATTCAGATGATATTTAATTTATAGTTTGATGTGTATCTTCATAAAAGTGTGTTTTTTTATAAAATATTAATGCCTTGTTAGAAAAAAATAGAGGCTTAAGAGTACGCGCTTCCCGTATTTTTTTATTTTGTGAGCAAAGCTCAGCCTCCTAGGTGGCGTGCAATTTGCCCGTACGAGTTTTGCCGTGTCAGTTAAACTAATATAAAAAAAATTGTGATAAGTTGTTTATCCTCCTTTTAAACAGCTTGACCAATTTTGATGTTATTTTTTTTTGTATATTTGGCATGTTTGAGAATAGATAGTAAAGTAGATATATTCCATACTGCTAGATTATTCGGGTGTACCTATGCAGGAAATATTTATCGGATGTCTGGTAAGCTAATCTTATATATAAAATTCTCGTGTCACAATGTTAGTTAAAATACTCCTCCGAAACGGCTGGACCGATTTTTATGAAATTTTGTGCGCATATCGGGTAGGTATGAGAATCGGCCAACATTTATTTTTCATACTCCTAAGTTATAAGGGGGGGGGGGCTTAAGGGGGTTAATAACATCAAAACAACGTTTGCGGGGTCAGCTAGTTATTAATAAATTAATCGTGTACAAGGTCTAAGATCTCCTTTTCTACGAGAAATAAAAATGTTTTATATAAAATTAAATACAACTTTATGTTTTTTTTTTTTATGTTACTAAGTCGACAAACAAGCGTACGCCTCACCTGATGGTAAGTGACTACCGTAGCATATAGACGACTGTAACACCCAGGAGCTTCGCAAGCGCGTTGCCGACCCTATCACCAAACACCCCCCCCCCCCCAGGAACAACTTTGTGATGACCTTTCGATTTAAATTGGTTAACTACCGGAGATAACGAGCTTGTTAACTCCCGTCGTAATAGAATCATCCAAACTTTTCCATACAATGTCACTGCGTCACAAAGGATAAAAAATTTCCTACAATAACCATCGCTACACGCGTTGGCGCAACGGTCACAGTACTGGTTTGTGGCTGTTGCGCTGGCGGTTGCGGGTTCAATCCCGCGCATGAGAAACATTTGTATTGGCCATATAGATGTTATCATGTACACCTGATTGCGGTCGTTTCTCATAGTAGGGAATATATCCGCCAACCCGCATTGGAGTAGCGTTGTGGATTAAGTTCTGATCCTTTTCCTACATGAGGAAAGAGGCCTATGCCCAGCAGTGGAATATTACAGGCTGAAGCGACAAGCGACTGAGGTAGGGCACAGCAGGAAATTTCCTGCTCAAAATATGGAGCAGCCCGACTGGGGTAGTACCTCGACCTTACAGAAGACCACAGCTAAATAATACTGTTTTCAAACAGTATTGTGTTCCTGTTGGTGAGTAAGGTGACCAGAGCTCCTGGGGGGGATTGGGAATAGGGTAGGCAACGCGCTTGCGACGCTTCTGGTGTTGCAGGCGCCTATAGGCTACGGTAGTCACTTACCATCAGGTGAGCCGTAAGCTTGTTTGTCGACTTAGTAACATAAAAAAAGCAACAACCATCGCTAATTTGCTAAAACTAATTCACCTTTATGATATACAAACAATGTTTATTTCTCAAAGACCTTGGCTTTTCTGAAAATAATTAATGACAAACTGACGATAACAGTTATCGCTTTTCTTTCTTGATTATTTTGGTAATATTTATTTTCTAAATACTGCAGTCTAATGACCTAACGGTACGAAATATACTTTACAATCTATTCCCATAGAAATCTATTTTAATATATAAAGCTGAAGAGTTTGTTTGTTTGTTTGTTTGTTTGAACGCGGTAATCTCTGGAACTACTGGGCCGATTTGAAAAATTCTTTCACTGTTAGACAGTCCATTTATCGAGGAAGGCTATAGGCTATGTATCATCACGCTAAGACCAACAGGAGCGGAGTCCACGCCGACGAAGTCGCGCGCAGAAGCTAGTCATTTCATAAAAATGGATCGTTTTAGGAGTAGTCCAACCAAAAAGTTATAAGACGAGCTATAAGACGAGCTCAAACATTGGAATCATTTAAGAGGTTAACCAAAGCAATGTACTTGTCATCTTAATACTTTTTTATTTTTAATTTTTCCCTCTGTGTATGTGTCTTTTGTTATCAAATTATTATTTGTTTCTGTAGGTATTGGTGTACGCGTATATGTATGTATTTATATAGGTGTATTTGTATGTACTTATGTGTATAATATATATGTATAATATGTGTGAATATATATAATGTGTATTTATGTTTATCTCTTATAGTACATATTTTGCGCCCTTTCCCCACTAACAATTCTAGTCCTCTGCCCAAAGGTTGCCTGGAAGAAATCGCTGCTTTAGCGATAAGGCCGCCTGTTGCAACTAATGCAATTTTATTATTTTGTTCACTTTATTAAATTTTTGTTACTTACTGTGTTGGTGTGCAAAAAAGTGTAAATAAATAAATAAATAAATAAATAAACACAGTGACTCGTGATTTTTATAATTAGATAATCAGAACAGCCCCTGTAGACATGTGGCATAAAAGCTAAACGAATAATTTCGACATATATCGAATAAGCTAGTGTCATTACCATACATTGAGAATTCTATTCTATTCTATTCCTTTAGCGTTATGCCACTTGTCTACAGGGGCTGACATTTCATAGATAGTATTAGCTATAACTTCTTATTTTCTTTGTTGTTAATAATATGTTACAATTTCACGTGACATGACACCTCGTTGGCTTGGTTACGTTGCAGAGCCGTATTATGATGACAGTACCACACCGCAGCACGGTAACGGTGTCTTGCTTAATGTAGGTATTGAATAAAACCTCTGTGACTGATACATTAAAAATAAAAAATAAAATATGTAGTATCCATGATTCAATATATCAAGTAGCTAAATACAATTATTATCATTTTTTCTTTTATACCAGTAGGTCTGCAAACAAGCGTAAGACCACCTTATGGTAAGTGGTTATAGTAGCCTTTAGGCCCTTTAGGGCCTTTAGGCGCGTGCAGTACCAGAAGCATCGCAAGCGCGCGCCCTCCTCAGGAGTTCTGGCCGCCCTACTCACTACAGGAACACAACACTACTTAATAGCGTATCATATTTGATTGATGTCTATAATATCCAAGGGTATTAAAATAATACAACATTATTATTCCATATTTATTATTTAATATATATGTATATGGTATCATTAAAAATACAAAATCGTTTCAGTATCAAAGCAGAATTTAAAATTAAGCCTTTGTTGAATCTTTTAGGGCTGTTAAGAATTCCTTTGGAACTGATTGTTCTGAAACGAACTTATCGATATTGATTTTATTATTAATAATTACGATTGTGCTGGGTAGTTTTGATGTAAGCAGTTGTGTCTCCATGGTGTTAAGAGAGGGTTTTCCCTCTTCCTCTACAGATTCAATTTCCCTCGGTATTCTTGCACACTGACTCTGAATAATGCATATAAGCACGAGAACACTGACAATAGATGCCTGTAACAATATATAAGCAAATTTTAATTCATCTACCGACGCGTGTCATGACATACCTACGACAGTAGAACTCTTTCTATAGTCTTGCTACGAAGAGATTATGATTTTAGTTACGACACCGTCCACATTTTTTACGTGAAAGTTATTAATAAATTCTATTATTTCTAACTTAAAAGGACTACAACATATTCGACCTCAACTTAGATACACAAGTAATACAACGTAGGTAGACGAAAACGTAATCAATTAAATACTCACTATTAGAGGTAAATTTAAAAGTGCGCGTCAGATTTTAATCAAATTTAAATGAGACCATGTGGTTCTTATTTTGTCATCTGACAAGTATGAACTTTCGATTAAAAAGAATCATCAAAATCAGTACACCCAGTTAAAAGTTATGAGGTAACACAAAAACTACAGTCGAATTGAATGAATTGAAAAGGAGGAGGCTCCTTTTTCTTTTGAAGTCGCTGAATAAAATCAATATCTCTATCACAAATTATTGAAAATACCTTACCTTAGATGCCATGTTGAGTAAAGAGAGTTGTTTGTATTTTTGATTAAACTTAAAGTATGCTTTATATATATAATATACCTCGCTTATCTTTTATATAACTTTATAGCCCGCTTCAAAAGGGGATATCCTTAAATACATCGATTCTGCTTTAATAAAACTGAAAATAAAGGAATAATTATGTTATCTTTGTTTCAAAAGACGATAGGTAAAAAGACGTATTTGATGTAACTGTTTTAAGTTCCCTTATCAAAGATCTCATTAAAGTTCTGGATTTCGAGTTATTCGTACCTAATAATGATAGTTACAATAACTGTATGACAAACCAAATAGGGACGTATTTTGTCTATTGTTTCATATCTCACGGAAACCATTCTGAATTTAAAGATCAATTTCATTTAAATACGGACCCAGATAAAGAAATTGCCAAAAAAATGCCAAAATGAAGAATGATAAAAATAAAAAACAAAATTTCAGTTTGAGTAACAATTATAGCGTGCACTCCAAAATATTCTTCAATATTGTGAATATTCATAGAATTGGAAACGTTACGGTTTTATTATAAACTAGCTGTGCCCGCGAGTTCGTCCGCGTGGAATTTAATAAAAAAGTTTTTGTTCAGTTCGCAGAGTCATAAAGTAAATAAATTTCTACAATAAAAGTAGCCTAAGTTACTCTATATTACATCAGCTATCTGCCAGTCAAAGTCCCGTCAAAATCGGTCCAGCCGTTTCAGATATTAGCCGGAAGAAACAGACAGACAGACGAAAATTGTAAAAAATGTTATTTTAGTATATGTACCGTGTAATGAATCCATATGCATTTACGTAGTAAAAAGCGGTTTTTTTTTAAAATTACAAACAGACACTCCAATTTTATTTATTTGTATAGAGTACCTGTAGATATTGATAATTTATATTTTAACTAATTATCGTCCTAAAAGTCCATTTTTATCAAAATACTAGCTAGCTGACCCGGCGAACTTCGTACCGCCTAACAGTCGATTCTTTAATTATTTTTTTAATACTTATTCTTCCCGGAACCCCTCCACTAACACTTAAACTTTATGGTATGGTATTAAAGTTCAAATTGACTTTTAAGTATTATTACGAATCTTTTGTATGAGAATATGGAAAAGTGTTGTTTTTAGACTTACAGGGAATTTTTTAAATTTTTCTCTCCGTAACAACCATCCTCGTACTTCAAGGAATATTATAAAAAAAGAATTAGCGAAATCCGTTCAGCCGCTTTCGAGATTTGCGCTTAGCAACACATTCAGCGATTCATTTTTATATATATAGAGATTATTCATTATACTAATAACTCAGCTACCAAAAGGTTAATTTTGCAGTGTAAGCGTAATGAACTCAACAGAGTTCATTAAGCTTACACAAGAGAGAGTAGCGTTAAGAACCAACAGGTATGTGCATGGCTGAACTAAGACTACGAGTATATCTAATGCGAGCAGCATTTTTTCGAATTTCCTTTCGAATTTATGAAAAATATGAAATTTAAAATTTATGAAAGCAAGAAAACTACTAAATTATGTGCACTTGGTAACTTGTTTGGTCCGCACAAAGTATCGACGGACCCCCTACCTGAAAAATGAAGGACTAAATTATCTATATATTATTACGTGATGCAAAAACTTTGTACCCCTTTTTACGTAAATTGCGCGTACGTAGGAGTATGAAATTTCGCACACTTATAGTTTATATAGAGAAGAAGTGCGGAATGCTAATATTTTTTCAAAATTAAACATAAAATATACATACATTAAATTAATAATAAAAGCATTACACACACTACAGCACTCACACACACATATTAGGTATACTATTTGTTGATTGTCAGTCTGTAGTCAAGATGATTTTTTTTTAAAAGGTTCTTTATTTTCATAATTGTTTGGTTTTCTTGAATTAAAATTTTTAATTATGGTCGAATTTCGACCTCTGGGCGACCACTAGTAGTTACTGTTAAAGGTTGTATATGTGAGGCAATCGACTCACTGGCCATAAGAATTTGAATGTTTAGTTATGACAGTCAATTGGAAGACGAATGACTGTTATTACGAACTGGACTTCTCTGTTATATCTCGGTGCAGTAACATCTCTTTAATATAAAATAAATATATGTAATTAAGATTGTGCCTTCTGAAGTCAATAAATACGAGTACCAAAGCCCCCTGTTTTATTTCAGGTTATGGGCCCAGATTTATAGAGTTACAAAAATAAATATAGTTGTTTAAAGAATGTTGTATAAAGAACCGTAAATTTATAATTTGGAAAATCCAAAAGTGCACGCCTCACACGCTCATTGTGTTACGAATTGAAATTAATAATAATTGCCTAAAAGAGAAATCAATTGAATAAAATATTATTATTTTTTGTGTCGATTTTGCAAGATAAAATCGTTCTTATATGTTAAGGTATGCACTAAATTATCGCTGAGCCTGCTTAGCTTACCTATCTTTTTCTCGTTCGCTTTGTCTAAAATCATCGTTTTGACGAACTTGAGACATTCGACATTTTTTTTGAGCAAGGTTTACATCATCCTTAATAACTTCACTGCCAAAAATATCAATAATGTCGCTAGATGCAGCAGAAGTTATTTAAAAAATAAATAGTTCATGAAAAAGAAGAGAGGAAAAAAAATAGACGGTGATAATTTTTATGAAAGAAACCCAGAAAATCTTTCGAATTTCGTTAGTATCTTTAAAACAGTTAAGAGTTCGGTCATAATAAGAAAAAGAGCTGGAGTATTATTCAAAAGGAATAATTACAATTAATTGGCGTCTGTACATATATAGACTTTTTATATAAATAATAATAAAAACCTCTTTTTATCATTTTAATAAAAATATTTTTTGATAGTTGTCAAAGAATTTGATTTTAAGCTCTTCTTGTTAATATTTTACATTTTGCTACTTGATTCATTTTTATATTATAACAAAATAACAATTCATTAATAAAAAGTCTGCGGAGTTAGCGAATATTTTATCATCCGCTCATCCATTCGCTAAACCGAGCTCATTTGCTAAGCTGGTGGTCATTCGCTAAGCTGGTAACCTCGAGCTTGAACGGCAACGCAGGCTTCGCAAGCATCACCGCAGACAGTTCCAACTCACCGAGAGCTATGCAGCATCTGGTTCCACTGGCCCGCCAACCGGCTATTGACCTTCGGTCTCGGAGGAGAGTAATGTGGCGTGTTTTTGATAGTCGTCAAAGAATTTGATTTTAAATTCTTCTTGATAATTTGTTTTTCAATTTAGTAAGTAAAATTATGTACGTACCCGTAGCACGTTATCTTATAATTATATTTTATATTTTGCTACTTGAATATATTGTTTTTCTATTATTTTATAATTATATTTTGTATTTTGCTACTTTTTTATATTTTGCTACTTGAATATTGTTTTTCTATCATTATTATTCTTCAATAAAGAGTCAGCGAAGATAGATAACATCTTATTATTTATCCGCTCGTTCAATAGCTTATAAATTTCGCTAAAATTGTTTATATTTTTCTAAAACGAGAAGACAACTAAAAGTGCACATACCAACGGACAGCTGTAGATACATTATTTGATTACATTTTTTTTGTTATATATATTAAAGGGCTTAATCCACCACGCTGCTCCAATGCGGGTTGGCGGATGCCTTACTATACATAATACGATACCTTACCATACACTTTCAATATCATTGAAGTAATACGGTACCAAATTTCGAATCGATAGGACATATGGAAGGTAATTAGATTCCCTCATCAACTATTAAAGAGCTAATGATCTTCGAACGGCTGATCAGGTCATGGTTACCCTACCATATACTTTCAATATCATTAAAGTAACATGGTACCAAATTTCGAATCGATAGGACATAAGGAAGGTAGTCAGATCCCCTCATCAACTAGAAAAAAGTACCACAGACAGTTACACAGATACACAGACACGTTAAACTTATACTACCCCTCGTTTTGCGCCGGAGTTTAAAAAAGAAAAAATATTTATGAAAGAAACCCAGAAAATCTTTCGAATTTCGTTAATATCTTTAAAACGGTTAAGAGTTCAATCATAAAAATATATACAGTTCATCCTTAGAGTGACTGAAGTATTATTCAAAAGAAATTATTACAATTAATTGTTTATATTTTTCTAAAACGTGAAGACAACAAAAGGGCACAGACCAACGGACAGCTGACATATCACTTTTTAATTACGTTTTTTTTGTTATAAATATTAAACAAAATGAAAAGAAAATACGCTGACTTTATAGATTAACATGTCTAGTTTCCGAAACAACCTTTTTTTTTTAAAATTCAGTGCCTAACCTAACGTATAAGAACGATTTTATCCTGGAAAATGGACACAGAGCCGTCTTTCGATAGTAAAGCACACCCACACGCTTAAGCGTGTGACGCGTGCAAAAATAATTACTATGCTAAAATAAGCCGAAATAAGCATAGCAACCAACTTGTTGACAAGATAAGAGTAGCAACCAGTTTTGACATCTAAAGAACAAACCGTAAGTATTCTTGCTGTTTTGTTACAATGGAGCTGAACAAATTAAACGGAAACTGCAACTATGAAAAATGAACAAAATAATAATAGCAGAGAAGAAATAAATAGAGGAAGAGATAAGAATCGAGAAGGCGACGATATGAGAAGTGTACGAAGAAATAAAGAGGAAAATCGAGAAGGTGAAAATGAAAATACTAGAAGAAGTATAGGAAGAAATAAAGAAGAAAATCGAGAAGGTGAAAATGAAAATATGAGAAGAAATATAAGAAGCAGTCAGTGAAGAGAGAGTTCGAGAAGGCGTAAATTTGAAAAGATTAAGCAGTGAAACAAGTGAAGATGAAACAAATGAAGTTGTAACAAACGAAGTTGAAACATGTGAAACTGAAATAAACGAAGATCTAGTAAGAGAAGAAAGACAAAATGTAAATAATGATAATAATTTTAGAAATGATTTAAATCTTGATAATGAATTTTATTTTGATGGAAATGAAGAATTTTTTGATAGTGAATAATTTGAAAATTATGCAGAAGATAATGAAGAAAGAGGAAATATTGAGAGAAGAATTCAACCTGCAAGGGAACGAAAGGTACCAGAAAGATATTAATTAATTTAATGATGATTCACTTAAGGGGGTGTGGTTATAGTAAGGTAAAGGTAACTGAATCATCATCTCAAAACAAAGAGTCATTGAAGAAGTCAGTACATTTTTCTACAAAGTACAGTTTACACCAATTTTTAAGAATGTCCTTAAGTATTTTTTACTAGTCATTTTGTTTTATTTCTTTTAGGTTGTTTTAATTAGAAAGGTACTTTAATAATTTAATAGATATTTATTGTTTTTCTAGTAGGATTGATGTTGATGAAATATTAGAGTTATGATATGATTATAAAATGATGATGATGATGTAACTCGAGTAGGAGATTGGAGGTAAATAAATAAAGAATATAGGTTTAGTATTATGTTATGAGTCGAAGTTTTAGTATAATATGATGAGTCGAGTAGGAGATTATAGCAGAACTTATAGATAGGGAGTTTAATTTATGGTGATGAGTTGAGTAGGAGATTATAGCAGAACTTATAAATAGGGAGTTTAATTTATGGTGATGAGTCGAGTAGGAGATTTGGGAGGAAAGTTGGTTAGTGTTAATTTATGATGTTGAGTTGAGTAGGAGACTATAAAAGAAAGGAGGTAATTGTAATTTTATGATGATTTATAGAGGAAAAATATAATGTATTGTTAATGTCGAATTGAAAAGAAGGTTCTTAAGATTTGATTTTGATATAAAGATGTTGTAATTTTGATATAAAGGGTTATTTGATTTTGATATAAAGGCTGATGTAATTTTGATATAAAGGTGATTTTATCTTGAAGGGGTGATGTAAAATTTTAAATTTAGTGTGCCAAGTGGAGCCGATTGAGGGGGTGTGTTAAAGGTTGTATATGTGAGGCAATCGACTCACTGGCCATAAGAATTTGAATGTTTAGTTATGACAGTCAATTGGAAGACGAATGACTGTTATTACGAACTGGACTTCTCTGTTATATCTCGGTGCAGTAACATCTCTTTAATATAAAATAAATATATGTAATTAAGATTGTGCCTTCTGAAGTCAATAAATACGAGTACCAAAGCCCCCTGTTTCATTTCAGTTACAAATAGCCATGGGTTTCAGGCAGAGCATATGCGATGCGAAAATGATAGAGAGCGCATGACGGAGGCATTGTAAGCAGCATATTACATACATTGATAGTTGCTCTTTTACTGTCGTTCGACGAGACCATTCTCGAATTTTTACAGGAGTATGTTAAACAAAACAAGGTTATTCAAATAGACCGAACCAACTTCGTAAAGGAAGCCAGTAAAAGGATTTAGCGGGGCAGCATTTGCCAAGCAGCAAGCTTTGCTGAAGTTTTCAATTCGAAAATTCAATGTTTGATATAAAAAGTCTTTGAGTCATGTATCATATCTCTGTTATATGGCGATGAGTTCGTTCTGTTCGAGAGATGTCGTTCTTCTACCCACAGTTATGAAGTTTAGAGCAAGATCATCGACGGAAACTTGACAAATAATGATTGCGGCATATTTGGTGCAAACTTACAAAAGTCAACAACCGCTCTGGTATAGTGATGCGAGTAGTCGCGATTAAAAATAGATATATATATATATACCTGATACCGCAGTGAAATAGCGTGCTGGATTAAGCTCTAATCCTTCTCCTACATGGAGAAAGAGACCTATGCCCAACAGTGGGATGTTACAGGCTGAATCGTTAAAAAAGTCTATGTCCTGCAGTGGACTGTGATAGGCTAGTTTTATGGCTGTATTGTGATTACTTTAATGAAGGCTTTAAATTAGAAGAAAAGACAGCTGTATGACCTTTTTGGGCGATGTATTTTTATTTTACACTAGCTGACCCGGCGAACTTCGTACCGCCTAACAGTCGATTCTTTAATTTTTCATTTTTTTAATACTTATCCTTCCCGAAACCCCTCCACTAACTCTTAAACTTTATGGTATGGTATTAAAGTTCAAATTGACTTTTAAGTATTATTACGGATCTTTTGTATAGGAATATAGAAAAGTGTTGTTTTAAGACTTTTTCAGGGAATTTTTTAAATTTTTCTCTCCGTAAGAACCATTCTCATACTTCAAGGAATATTATAAAAAAAGAGTTAGCGAAATCGGTTCAGCCGCTCTCGAGATTTGCGCTTAGCAACACATTAAGCGATTCATTTTTATATACATATATAGAGAAGATATCTATTTAAAAAGACAATTAAAGTAACTGATTATTGCTTGTATCCAACGACATCTTGAAGCTTCTATTTTGTGTTACCCTTCTTATATTATATTGGAGTAAAAAAAAAAACAGTTTTCCATTGCATCGGTAAGGAACCAGGAAGGAATACACAAAAATCAAGAACACAATAAAACATGAAAGACACATAGTTATTACTGATAAAGTAATAAAATTTGGTGTTTTGGTGTTGGCTCAATATATTACCAGTATTTTTTTTATTTATATAACCAGGTCGGCAAACAAGCCTACGGTTCACCTGATGGTAAGCGATTACCGTAGCTTATAGACGCCTGCAACACCAGAAGCATCGCAAACGCGTTGCCGACCCAATCCCCAGTTCCTCCCAGGAACTCTGTTCACCTTACTCACCAACAGGAACACAATACTGCTTGAAAACAGTATTAACCACATCTAAAGATGTGGTGTTCTGTAAGGTCGAGGTACTACCCCAGACGGGCTGCTCCATATTTTGAGCAGGAAATTTCTTGATGTGCCCTACGTCAGTGAAAATCAAAAATTAGTATCAACGACCTTAAACCTTCCTTTTTGGTAGCAAAAAAATCTATTTACATTTGATATAATATATTCCAGCTATGATTTCTTTTAGTAATTCAAACCATACTACTTAAATAAAAATGTTGAATAATCAGGAAGATATAAAGAAAAGAAAAACTAGTTCAAAAAGTAAATTTTAAATTTTTTCAAGCAACAGTACCACACAATAATAATTATTAAAAACTAGCTGACCCGGCGAACTTCGTACCGCCTAACAGTCGATTCTTTAATTTTTTATTTATTTTTTAATACTTATCCTTCTCGGAACCCCTCCACTAACTCTTAATCTTTATGGTATGGTAATAAAGTTCAAATGGACTTTTAAGTATTATTACGAAATTTTTGTATAGGAATATAGAAAAAGTGTTTTTTAGAATTCTTCATGCAATTTTTTAAATTTTTCTCTCCGTAATAACAATCCTCGTACTTCAAGGAATATTATAAAAAAAGAATTAAGAAAATCGGTTCAGCCACTCTCGAGATTTGCGCTTAGCAACACATTTAGCGATTCATTTTTATATATATATAGAGATAATGTTTATTTATACACTGACCCCATTCTAAGTAAACCGAACCGATAAATACAACAGAAGGTTTAGTAGGTTTTCGTAGCTTGATCTATCTATTGTATCTTTTTTGTAAGATATGCGAATAAATAAATAAATAAATATCTTATAACATACACACATGGTCGTCAGTTCCCATATTAAGAAACTTAATGCTAGTGTTACAAGCACGTTACAAGTAACAGCCGACTGTTATAACTATTTCTTTCTCTTTTTTTTTTATTTGATAAAAATATCTCTTTAATTGAAAGCTCATACATGTTAGATGATAAAATAAATCAGCCAAGTGCGAGTCGGACTCGCGCACGAAGGGTTCCGTATCATTGACCAGGTAAACAACAGAAGGTAAATTGATTTTAATACCGAGCCAAAAGTGGCTAAAAAAATCACTTTTGTTGTATGAGAGCCCACCCTTACAATTTTTTTTATTTTAATTTTATTATTTATTATTAAAGTAAAAATACAACTGAGTATTTTGTGAATATTTCAAGTGCCTACCTGTTGCCATTTTTGATATCGAGCAAAAAATGGCCAGGAAATCGCGTTTGTTGTATGGGAGCCCCCTTAAATATCTATTTTTGTTATAGCGGCATCAGAAATACATAATTTGTGAGAATTTCAACTGTCTAGCTATCGCCATTCTTGAGATACAGCCTGGTGACAGACGTACGGACGGACGGATGGACAGCGAAGTCTTAGTAATAGGGTTCCGTTTCCCCCCCTTGAGTACGGAACCCTAATAAAAACCACATGATCTCATTTAAATTTGATCAAAATCTGACGCGTACTTTTTGAGCTATCTCTAAGGGTGGATTTAGACCAAACGAACAAAGAGCTAGAGCTAGAACAAGAGCATTCTTTCTTGATCTTTATGTGTAAACGAAAACTTGTATTCATATAATATATAACAACGAAAGAATGCTCTACGCCTGTTTACACTAAAATAATTTGATAAGAATTTGATATAGTGGAGATAGAAATGAGCATTCGCTCGTCTGATGTAAATCGAACTTAATAATGCGTATACTGTTCGAGTGATATTGCGCTCGCGCAGCGACGGGGGTACGGCGGGGACGGGCGGAGGCCGGTAGCACGGCCAACGCGCAACGACCCGGCGCTCGGATCAGCTGGCTACGATACACCATCGGCAACGGACGTGATTCTTAATTCTTGTACGGTCTAATATACCAGCATAATAATTACAGTCCACTTGTTTCATTTCGATCATCTAGTCTTAAGGACCCTAAACATTGGTCTTTTTTTTTTTTTTTTTTTTTTTTTTTTTTGTAATTATTATGCTGGTATATTAGACCGTACAAGAATTACGAATCACGTCCGTTGCCGATGGTGTATCGTAGCCAGCTGATCCGAGCGCCGGGTCATTGCGTGTTGGCCGTGCTACCGGCCTCCGCCCGTCCCCGCCGTACCCCCGTCGCTGCGCGAGCGCAATATCGCTCGAACAAGCTCCCCGGGTTATTACATTGGTCCTTCAGGATCGCCGTCAAGAAAAATCTGTCTATTGTCAAAAAAGAAAAAAAAAATTGGTTCCGGGATACCTTATCTAAGTTGCGGTCTACAGCTGTGGAAGAAACTTCTAGGAGTCAAATATAAACTCTGAAGAGGATACTTTTATTGGCAACCGCACCCCGGCAACAAACAGCAATTAGAGGTCGAACGGACACGGACTTTAGACCCGTCAAACGCAAGTCGACTATCATTCTCATGTGGAAGGTTTTATTTTGTGAGTCTGTTCCAATTCCCATCATTTTTTCATAATCCCATTTTCAAAAATCATTTTATCAATTTTTTTAATTATCATTTTATCGTAAACTCGTAGTATACAGCTCATTCGTATTCGTTATCAAAAACTAATAAGAATTTTTTCTTTTTTTTTTCAATAATTAGTCCTCATTTATAATTATTTTTTATTTCTCTTTATTAGCAACAAATTTTTCCCTTTGTCTTTTTTTCATTTAACTATAAAAATGGCAGATAAATTAATTAAAAAACGTAGCTCAATGAAAGCCAAGCTCACGAATTTTAGTAATTATTTAGACTTAATCAAAAGCTGTAGCACCTTATCTAACTTGCAACATCTCGATTTAGAAGCTCGTTTTGTTAAATTTGATGCATTGTACGCCGAATTCGATGAATTACAGACTGAAATCGAAATGCTATCGGATCAACCAGATGAAGCTTACGCGACCCGAGCCCAGTTCGAGGAACAGTATTACTCGCTTGTTGCATTAGCTCGAAGTCTACTGAGGGTCGCTGAGGTCAAAGATCGTGATTTGGCGGGCTCTGTGACCGGCTCCGACGGCTCATACTCAGGTGGGACTAAAAACAATTTTATACGCCTACCCAAAATCGATTTACCATGTTTTGATGGCAGCTATCAATATTGGCTCGAGTTCCGAGATACTTATTTGTCACTAATTCACAACAACAGTTCTATAGATAATATAAGTAAATTTCATTATTTACGCGCCTCTCTTAAGGGAACCGCTGCAGAAATTATTAAAAATATTGATTTTAAAGGTGACCAGTATCAATTAGCATGGGAACTACTATGTAACCGCTACGATAATAATCGCCTTCTAGTGAATAACCACATACAAGCATTATTCAATATTGAGCCTATAGCTAAAGAGTCTTGCTTCTATTTGCGTCAGCTTATAGATATAACAAATAAGAATTTACGAGCGCTTAAAACATTAAATCAACCCACGCAATACTGGGATACTCTAATAATTTACATGATGTCAACTAAGTTAGATACTGTCACAAGTAGATATTGGGAAGAGTATCGCAATACATTGTCTGATGCCCCTTCGTTATCACAGTTTTGTGTGTTTGTTAGTAATAGGGCTGATTTACTAGAAACTTTATATGAAAATAATAAATCACTCAGTAAAATAAATAAAACAGAAAATTATAAAAATAAGAACTTTTTAGTTACCTCGAATAACAATAATACTATTAATAAATATACAAATAATAAGCAAACAAAATCATTTGAAATAAAATGCCCATTATGTTCACAAAATCACTTTCTATATAACTGTGTATCTTTTAGAAACTTACCTATTGAAGTTCGCAATCAAAAAGCGCGCGAATTAAATGTATGTTTAAATTGTTTGCGTACAGGACATAACGAAAGCCGATGCAAACTATCACACTGCAAATACTGCAAGTCTAAACATAACACGCTTTTGCATCTAGAAAAGCACGTGCCTATTCAAAATCCTATGCCTTCCTCTACACAGCTTGAGAATGTAACCCTATCTGCTAATACTTTGCCATCACAGCATACTACGCTTTCGCATGTCTTGCTTTCCACAGCCATGGTTCGAGTTGTCCGCAGCGACGGAACAAAATGTGATGCGAGGCTACTGTTGGACAACGGTAGTACAGCCAACTTTATTAGTGAGAGCCTTTGCAATAAGTTGGGTTTGCCCCTACGCGATGCGTTCTCCACGACGATCACAGGTATCAACAATCAATCTACTAATAGTGCACGGTCTTGTAATCTCACAATTGAGTCTATTTACGGTGACTATTCTTTTAACATTGATTGCCTAGTACTGCCGGTGATCACTTCACTTCTGCCGTCTAAGGTGATTAACATAGATAACACCCTTATACCTACGACTATACGCCTAGCAGACCCTACATTCAATATTCCGTCAGTCGTAGACATCCTGGTAGGAGCAGAGGTCTTTTGGAGCATCATACAATGTGCTCACATTGATCTAGGTAAAAACCAACCAAAACTATGTGATACAAAGCTTGGGTGGATAGTAACAGGTACAATAACCAATAGACACCGTTCACCCCACTCACATGTATGTAATCTTATAAATACAAATAATGTTCCCGATTTAACAAGTTTTTGGGAAATTGATAAAATCCCTTCTAAATATTCTCTTTCCGCGGAAGAACGCGCTTGTGAAGAGAGTTTTCTCAAGAATACATTTCGTAATTACGACGGACGATTTGTAGTTACAATGCCTCTTAAAGCAAGTCCCGACAATTTAGGCGACTCATACGAAATGGCTAAACGTCGATTTTTATCACTAGAAAAACGTTTTGAGAAGGATTCTAATTTCAAAAATATGTACGTTGATTTCATGTCAGAATATTTGAATCTAGGTCACATGACAGAGGACAATGATTTTTTATCTAGTGTAAATTATTTTTTGCCCCATCATGGTGTCATACGCGAAACTAGTACAACAACAAAATTGCGCACAGTATTTGACGCGTCGGCAAAAACTACCTCTGGTATATCGCTTAATGATATATACAAATGGTGGGACCCGTCGTTCAAGATGACCTATTTTCAATTTTATTGCGCTTTCGACAACACCGATTTGTAGTCACAGGTGACATTGAAAAAATGTACCGGGCTATAGAATTGAATCCTTCTCAACGTTCATTACAGCGAATCATTTTTCGTAAAAATCCTTCCGAACCATTAAAAACATACAAATTAAATACAGTTACTTACGGAACCGCATCCGCGCCGTATTTAGCTACAAAATGCTTAGTTAGTTTAGCTGACAATGAATGTAGTAACCATGCAAAAAATTCTATCCAACGTGACTTTTATGTTGACGATTACCTCAGTGGTAGTCATACCATTGAAGGTACAGTCGAATTATGCAAAGAAGTCATGTCAATTTTATCTACAGCTAAATTCAATTTAAGAAAATTAAAATCAAATAGTGCCGAAATTTTAAAACAAATAAACAATAATCAAAATCAAATAAATAATTACAATACTTCTAATAATATATTAAATCTTAGTGATCGAAAAGTTTCATCAAAAACGTTAGGTTTATATTGGTTATGCGATACAGATACATTATCATTTCTAATAAATACAAGTCCCTCTAAGAATGTCACTAAACGCATTATTTTGTCCATCATTAGTCAAATATTTGACCCACTAAATTTAGTTAGTCCATGTTTATTGGAAGCCAAGGTCATTTTACAAAAATTGTGGTTAAATAAGTGTGACTGGGACGAAGAGGTGTCATTCGAAATCTCAAGTCAGTGGAATACATTTTGTAATACATTACCGCATTTAAATAAATTAAATATACCACGATGGATTTCGTGTTCTTATCACGTAAATGAAATTCATATATTTACAGATGCCTCTGAAAGGGCTTACGGTGCCTGCGTCTACATACGATCAATCAATGATTCAGGAATGGTCACTGTAAATCTTTTAACGTCTAAAAGTCGCGTAGCTCCCATTAAGCCCGTCACGACACCTCGGTTGGAACTGTGTGGGGCGTTGTTAGGTTCAAGGCTGTGCACAAAAGTTAGAGAATCACTGACAATATCTATAAAACTATGCCGTTTTTGGTGTGATTCAACAATTGTGTTAGCTTGGTTGTCGACGCCTGCGCATCAGCTTAAGCCTTTCGTACGTAACCGTGTCAATGAAATACAAGAGAGTACTTCTGGCTTTGAGTGGGGTTACGTACCGTCTGGGGAAAACCCAGCCGATCTCATAACCCGAGGCGTGAAGGCTGATAAGATCAGCGCATGCAAATTGTGGTGGTCAGGCCCACCTTTCTTATTGCAAGGTGAATCCATTTGGCCCAAAACTCCCAATGGTAATAGTAAACAGCATTTACCAGATGTCCTTTCTAATTTCATGAATATACAAAATACTGATTATAATCAAAATTTAATTCAACAATTAATATCTAAATATTCTAAATTTAATTATTTACAAAGAGTTTTCGCTTACATACTAAGATTTATATACAATTTAAAAAATATACAAAATAAAAAACTAGGTACACTTACCCAACAAGAACTACAAAGTTCATTAATTTATATAACACAAGCAGCCCAACTACAAATGTTCCCGGAGGAACATCGTATACTTAAAGCTAAAGGTTCATTACCACGTAAGAATAAACTAATTTCATTTACTCCATTTTTAGATTCTGATGGGCTCATTCGTGTTGGCGGCAGGCTTGACAATTCCCCCTACGACTACAACGTTAAACATCCTATATTAATTTGCTCTAAACATCATTTCACTAAAATTCTATTCGAAATGATGCATAAAAAGCTTTTACATGCTGGCCCTCAGCTTCTTCTAGCAAGTGTTCGCCAAACTCATTGGCCCCTAGGAGGTCGAAACCTATCTAAATCAGTCGTAAGAAATTGTGTTACATGTTTTAGACACAAAGCGCAATGCGTACAACCTATAATGGGTCAACTGCCAACGGCTAGGACTACACTTGAGTTTCCTTTTCTACATACTAGCGTTGACTATGCCGGCCCAATATTGATAGCTGACCGATTGGGTAGAGGTTGCAAATTGATTAAGTCCTACCTATGTATCTTTGTTTGTCTGTCTATAAAAGCAGTGCATCTGGAGCTTGTTACAAGCCTTACGAAGGAAGCGTATATGGCAGCTTTAAATAGATTTATAGCCCGTCGTGGTAAACCACGCACAATTTTATCCGATAACGGAACCAATTTTGTAGGTGCCTGTAACGAACTAAATAAATTTTTGCAGACGTCTAATCTTGACTCATGTATTGCACAGGAAGGTATCGAATTTAGTTTCACGCCACCTTATTCTCCCCATTTCAACGGTGTTGCAGAGGCCGCCGTGCGGTCTATCAAGCATCATTTGACGCGACAGTTGCACCAGGCTCACTTCACGTACGAAGAGCTGTATACGTGTCTTACACAAATTGAATCAATTTTAAATTCCCGACCTCTAACTCCTCTGTCCTCCGATCCTCTTGACTTCTCTGCCTTAACACCTGTCCACTTTTTGATTGGACGACCACTAACATCTGTACCTTATCCACAATTAACAGAAATCAGTGTCGGCCGTCTAGAACGCTTCCAAAGAGTCGAGCAGCTAAAACAACATTTTTGGAACAGGTACCATACGGAGTACATACATCTACTGCAACAGAAGACCAAGTGGCCTACATCTTCCAGTGACATTAAAATAGGATCTCTTGTACTTATCAAAGAAAAGGCCCTGCCGCCTCTATTGTGGTGTCTTGGACGTATTGTGCAGGTGTATCCGGGAGGTGACGGAGCGACAAGAGTGGCAGATATCAAGACAAAAAAGGGCACGATACGGCGCGCCTTCAACAACATTTGCCCACTCCCTTTTTGAAGCTTACCCTTCAACCCGGGGAGCTTGTTCGAGTGATATTGCGCTCGCGCAGCGACGGGGGTACGGCGGGGACGGGCGGAGGCCGGTAGCACGGCCAACGCGCAACGACCCGGCGCTCGGATCAGCTGGCTACGATACACCATCGGCAACGGACGTGATTCTTAATTCTTGTACGGTCTAATATACCAGCATAATAATTACAGTCCACTTGTTTCATTTCGATCATCTAGTCTTAAGGACCCTAAACATATACAATGATTTTGCAAAGCAATGACTACCACCAAACGACCCATAATCGTTTTTTTAAATAACAACCATTGAGGAGTTATATACGACCACGCTTTTTACATGTCTGTATCCTAGGTATGCATCCTACATCATCATATTCCGGAGTACAACACTTAAACAAACGGACCCAAAACATGAGAAATCAATGTTTCTATGAAATCGGTGAAAGAACTCTTTGAATGATAGTAATCATTCCCAGAGTTCTTTAGATGTCACAGAGACCTCTGGTATATTCCTCTTTTAACCTACTTCCAAAAAAAGGAAGAGGTTCTCAATTCGGTTGTATTTTTTTATGTATGTTAGCTCAATCATCATCATCATTTTCCTCCGGCGTGGGGTAGGTAAGACAGAGAGATGTACGTAATATCGCCGAAACTGTTTACCACTGCGCTGGAGGACGTCTTTAAGCTCTTGGATTGAACTTTGATGGAACGAGGCATCAACGTCAATGGCGAATACATCTCTCACCTTCGTTTTGCCGACGATATCGTCATCTTCGCGGAGACGTTGGATGAGCTAGGCCTAAACGAAAGTTATGTTTAACCACCATGTCATACCGAGACCGATATCGGTCAATGGTACCCTTCTCGAAGTTATTCAGATTTATGTTTACCTAGGTCATACAATCCAACTAGGCCGCAACAACTTCAAGAAGGGGGCTGATAGCAGAATCCGGACTGGTCCACAAGTTAAAGTCACTCAACTTGCGATGGAACGGGCTATGCTTGGGATTTCTCTTAAAGGTAGAATTAGAAATGAGGCTATCCGTGAGAGAACGAAAGTAACCGACATAGCCCACAGAATTAGCAAGTTGAAGTGGCAGTGGGCTGGTCACTTGTGTCGCAGGACCGATGGCCGTTGGAGCAGGCGTGTCCTGGAGTGGAGACCGCGTCTTGGTAAACGCAGTGTGGGACGTCCTCCGGCCCGCTGGACTGACGATCTACGTAAGATTGCTGGTGTAGGCTGGATAAGGATTGCGGAAAACCGGGATGTCTAGCGCGACCTTGAGGAGGCCTATATCCAGCAGTGGACTGCAATAGGCTGAAGTGTGTGTGAGTGTGGTATTAGCTCAAACTTTTGACTGGGTGGACCGATTTCAATGAATTTTATTTTAATTGAAAGGTTTTGCGTGTCATGTGATCCCATTTAAATTTAATTGAGATCTCAAAAGTACTTTTACAGTTATATCTAATAATGCGTTTTTACTTGACTACTTTTTCGTCGACCTACGTTGTATTAAACCACATAACTTTTCACTGGGTTTATCGATTTTGATGATTCTTACTTCAATCAAAAGGTATGTCGTGTAGTCTTGTTTAAATTTAATCGAGATCTGATTACTACTTTTTGAGTAATCTTTGATAACGCGTATTTACTTGATATTTTTTTGGTCTTATTACGTTGTATTACTTGTCGATGTAATTGAAGTGGGTTTTTTTTTTCGTTTGCGAGCAAACACAATTATTAACGAAGATAAACAGAACCAAGAATAATAAGAGTTTTAAAAATCAGTTCACATTTGAAGAAGAAATTCCGTTTTTTTTTTAAGATAGAAGGAAGACAATAGTTATAACAAGCGACCAGATTGTCCGGAGGGTCCTGTTACGAATCTGCAACCAAGAACAGATAACCTGATAGAGATATTTAATGAAAATTCGCCAGACGTTGAACCTATTAAAAACGTGGAGTTCGATATCGACTCTGACATCAGATTCCATAGTGACGTATGAACATATTGTGCAACTATTGCCGATCTATCACAGTGCACCGGTCATGCTTTATTACACTGTAATCCACTGTTATCCTATGTTAAGAACACATTAAATTATACAATTTTTTTAAAAACTTTTATTTGCATATAAGTTTAGAACATTATTTGACATAGAACATTTCAGTATCTACTAATTTCAACATGCGTATTTAAAAATGTGTTACATACATTTATTATAATGTAAGGTATTAAAAATATTATAGCCTAACAGTGGAAAATATTTAAAAAATTGTTTTGTTAATAAAATAAAGTTATACCTCAAGTTTTTTTTTGGATACTACAAAAACGGATTAATTATGTCTTGTGTTTATCCAATTTTCTTTATATATAATATATTTTAGATAAAGAAAAATGTGACCTCCATTTTTTTAAAAAACTCCAATTTATATATAGGCCTTTAAAGTAAGAAAAAAGCTATTTTGGTCCTGTCGTTGTATTTAATTTACGTTTGTATAGATTATGCATATAGTACCGATATACCACTTTTAGATTGAAAAATCCTGAACTAAATCAAAACATTATGTAACTGTGATTCCTATTAATTTTGTTGATACGTTATTCTTAACCTTCTTTATTTTATGCATTACCACCTGCCTGTCTGTGATTTCAAATAATTGTGATTTTTCAAGTCCAAATAGTTATTTACACGATACCAAAATACAAACAAACGATTTTAAATTGTTTGTCTGTCTGTATTTCTGTTTGCTCGGGCTAATCTCCGGAACGGCTGAAATACATGATAAATTAAACGTTTTTAAATGTTTGTCTATATGTCTGTACATCAGTCTCTGAAACGGCTAAAATAAGATAAAGCAGGTCACATGGTATATATATACTTTTTATCCCATAATTCCCACGGGATCAGATTCACGCCGTTAAAAAAATAAAGAGTATCCTGATAGAATGTCAAGAAAATGCGAACGAATTCACGGGTACAGCTAGTCTTCAATTTAGTTCAGCACTTATCAGTATCTAAAGTATATATTGTCATATATTTGCTGCAAGGTTATTTCGTGAGGCCCAGCCCGTCCGATATTTTGTCAGCTACACTTTTCTCAGTGGGTTTGACGACGTTAACTGCTGCATCTCCGGCGTCTGATAAAGCTTTTGCAGCTTCATCCCCTGCATTTTTGATCGATTCCCCGACATCTCGTTTGAAGCGGGGGTCAGACGATGCCGATACATAAATCGCACAAACCTGAAAAAAATTAGAACGTCAAAAAATAATCTTTATCACGGCATTACATTTGAGATTTAATAATATTACAGAAAAATAATATTATTTTTCTTATATTGTTTTCTAATGTTTACGCGAATTTCACTCAATACAATGAAACAACTTTTTCCGGATTTTATTGCGGTTTAATAAGTTTTTTAGATGCCCGACGTTTCGGATACTTTACAGCAACCATGGTCATGGCAGGAGTATTTTTCTTATAAATAAAAGCATTAACAAACATAGTTATGTCATGACAACATTGTAAATTTGTGCAATTTACACATAACCACCGTTTAACAAACACTATTTCTACTTTTTTAGGATTAATTTGTATAATGTTTAATGAGTTAAATAAATTGTATTCTTTCTACCTTTGGTCACATCTAAAACCCGTTGTTAATAATATGAGCAAATATTGAGCACCAATGGCACAGTGTGTTAGTGACCTACTCATTAAAATAAGAAACTAGTTATGTATGTGTGTTATTGCTACGCACTACTTGACCTTTTAAAGAAAAGAAAAAAAAAAAACAAAAGAAAAAGGAAATTATACACATTACAAGACCTTATCTCTTTCTCTCTCAAAAGGAATATTTTGATCTATACCTTACATTGTAAACAATATGGACATCTTATTGAATCTAATTAGTATGTTAATTACAATTCGTTATTTTTAATACGCAAGATACTTAACCGTAATTGCTATTTTCGCAACATCAGCACTTTCTTAGTTAGTACCTATTAAGTGATAAGACCGATAAGATGAAACATATACCTACTATATTATTTTTTATGCAAATACTCGTACTATACAACTTTAAATCTAGTATAGATTATATTAAAATAAATAATACATTTTGTAGTTTTTGTTTGTAATTGTAAAACAATTTTGGAGAAATTACAAAATATTTAAATAAATCTATTTTTTTTTTGTTCGAGATTAAATGTGTCAAGCTTAGTTGAGATAGAAGGATATATAGAGACATTAGATTATTAGAGACATTAATATTGTTAGAATTTGAATGAAAAATGTAGTCAAAAAACTACTTTTATTGGTATAGCAACCAAGGTAAATACGGCTTTAATGAAAAATGGAACAAATAACAAAATGAGGAAACATTTAAAAATATGGTTTTTATAAATCTACGGTTAAAATTGATAACAATAATAGATAATTTCAGCATAATAACTTAATGGCAAGGCAAAAGTGGTATATTGTGTAAGATTTTAATAGATTATTACATATGAATTTTGCGATAAGACCTCCCGAAATAATAAAACACTCTTTTTTATAAACCCGTATACATCTTTTCACATGACCATTTAATAAAACGATAATAAAACTTAAAACTTCTGTCTTTGTGGTAAAAAAATTCAATAACATATATAAAATAATGATAAAAGTTATTAAAATACGCGATTACTTACGAGACATATAAAAAGCACAGTACGAAAATCCATTTCTAATATTTCAACTGGACTCCTTTCAAATACTTTAGTGGTCCGAATGATCTAGAACCAAATGTCGTACTGTGTTCAGAAGATGAACAGGAAAGTCTGAATCACTTTGTCCATGCACGCACTTTAAATAAGCGTAGGATAAATAACTGGGGACAATGTCATGCATAAGGGTTGCGAGTTTGCTAACTTTAAAAAAATAAAAATTTTATTTGAAAAGCGTAATTTGATACTTCCATAATGTATTTTTTCTATTAAACCAAAAGTTTTACAGAATTACATAGTAGAAAAAAACTTTTATATTTGACGTAAATAAATATATTTGAATTTTTTTATGTTTTGAAGTGAAACTTCTTTAGGCGCATGAGGGGTAAAATTTGAACGACCGCTAACGCGGCAACACGTAGCGCGGTCAGTATTTTGATGGGTGACCGCTTGGGAACACCACGTGACGTTGGCTTTTTGTTTTGTTTTTCAATTAGTTTTTTTTTTGTATTTTAAATACGTTTTTTTAATTAGGTTTTTTTTTAATATTTTTTAATTAGTGTTACACAAATGTATGGTGGCCTTATACTAACAAGAAATAATTTTACCACCGCGACTTAATCGACTACTAGCGCCATCTAGTCATAGACGTGGTAAACCTCGAACAAAAAACTTGAACAAAAAAAATGTAATTTGCGACGTTAACAATTAGTTAATAGTTAGTTCAATCCTACCTTCCTTAAGTAAAACTTTTGAAAAAATTATACTGAATCAACTTCTTTTCCATTTTAAAGTTCATGGAATTTTTCACAGTGAACAATATGGTTTCACTAGAGGTCGCTCTACGACAGATGCTGGTGTGGCACTTCTCAAGAATATATATAACGCTTGGGAGAGGTCCCAAAATGCCATTGGCGTATTTTGTGACTTATCAAAAGCATTTGATTGCGTGGACCACGGGGTTTTGTTAAGTAAACTTGAATATTACGGTGTTAATAGTAAAGCTCTTGATCTCATTGCTTCATATCTATCTAACAGAATTCAACACGTATCAATAAACGGAACGAACTCTCCTGGATCTGTGTTAAAAATGGGCGTTCCACAGGGATCGATTCTAGGTCCTTTTTTTTTAGTATATATAAATGATCTTCCATTTTATGTTAAGGGTATTTGTGACATAGTGCTATTTGCAGATGACACATCGCTTATATTTAAAGTTGATAGGAAAAAAGTAAATTATGATGACGTGAACAATTCCTTATCGCGAATTCAAGATTGGTTTAAAACAAACAACTTGGTTTTGAACGCCAAAAAAACTAAGTGTGTTGTGTTTTCTTTGCCTAATGTTAAGCATCCAAATTATAATTTCGAAATAAATAATGAGAGGCTTATTGTCAACGATACTACAGTTTTCTTAGGGATAAATTTAGATTCAAAACTTCAGTGGAACGCCCATTTGTCATCCTTGAACGGTAGACTCAGCTCCGCAGCATTCGCAGTTAGGAAAGTACGACAACTGACCGACGTTGCTACTGCAAGTTTAATATATTTTAGCTATTTCCACAGTGTTATGTCTTACGGTCTGTTGCTGTGGGGTAATGCTACAGCTATTGAGACAGTATTCATTTTGCAAAAAAGGGCTATTCGCGGCATTTACGACCTTGGAGCTCGAGTCTCCCTGCGGGATGTCTTTCCAAAGGTAGACATATTAACAATTGCGTCGCAATACATTTATAACAATATTATGTATATTCACCAGAATATTCATTGTTTTGAAACAAATGGTAATAATCGCAGTGTAAACACGAGAAGGAATAACAAAATTGTAACTCCAAGTTTCCGACTGCGCAAAGTAAACGTCTCCTTTCTGGGTCATGGTATTCGCATGTATAATAAAATCCCACAAACAATTTTGGAATTGTCTCAACATAAATTTAAAGATTTTATTAAAAAGAGATTAATAGATAAAGCGTATTATTCGGTGCGGGATTACATGGTTGATAAAGATGTGTGGACTTAGTGACGCTGTATTTCATGCACGACATTACTAATTTTGTACTAAATTACAGTTTATACATATTTTTTTTTAAAAGAGTAACTGCGGAGTTTCTTGCCGATTCTTCTCTGCAGAATCTACATTCCGAATCGGTGGTAGCTTCTTAAAAAAACTTAATAATGACCTTTAATTAAAATTTTGTAAATTGACGATTCGAAAGTGCTCATGGGGCCTATTTGAATAAAGTTATTTTTGATTTTGATTTAGTTTTTTTTTTTTTTAATTAGTTTGCCAAAGAAGTTTCACTTCTGACGTGTACTTTTTTTGTACATTTGGCAGGTATGAGAATAAGTCGTAAAGTATATTCCATACCACTAGATTATTAGGGTGTAGGTACCTATGCATGGAAATATTTATCGACTGTCTGGTTAGCTAATCTATATATATATATATAAATCAATTGCTGTTCGTTACTCTCGCTAAAACTCGAGAATGGCTGGGTCAATTTGACTAATTTTGATCTTGAAATGTTTGTGGAAGTTCAGGGAAGGTTTAAACGGTGAGAAACATAAATAATATGTAACGAAATATACTAAAAACGACGATTTAATTTTCCAATACAAAATGTTCCTAGCGGGGAAATTTGATGTCTTTTGTCGAAAACGTTGTCAATTGGTCGTCAAATATTTATAGTTGCGTTCAGAAAGTGTTTTAAAATAATTAACGCCCAACGAAGTGGGCACGGGTCGACTAGTTATTAATAAATTAATCGTGTACAAGGGCTAACATCTCTTTTTCTACGAGAAATAAAAATGTTATTGTATAAAAATAAATACAACTTTGTGATGACCTTTCGATTTAAATTGGTAACTGCCGGAGATAACGAGCTTGTTAACTCCCGTCGTAATAGAATCATCCAAACTTTTCCACACAATGTCACTGCGACACAAAGAATAAAAAATTTCCTACAAAAAACATCGCTAATTTGCTAAAATAAATTCACCTTTATGATATACCTATGTTTGTTTCATTAAATCCTTTGCTTTTCTGATAATAATAATTAATGATTGACAAACTTACGATGACAATTAGCGCTTTTCTTTCTTGATTATTTTGCTAATACTTATTTTCTAAATACCTAAACACCATAATTACCTAACGGTACGAAAGATACCTACTTTACGATCTATTCTCATACAAATCATTTCATAAAGTCGTTTTTAGGAGTAGTTCGACCAAAAACACCGTGACTCGTGATTTTTATATGTATGATAATCAGAACTGACATTTCTAGATAGTATTAGTTTTTTCTTAATTTATTAGCTGGTAATAATAACATGTTACAATTTCACGTAACATTACACCTCGTTGGCTTGGTTACTACGGTGCAGAGCCGTAACATGATAACAACACCACACCGCAGCACAGTAAGTGAGGCCACACACCACAGCTACATTTGTATTACGATAATTGTAGCGCCCCATTTGAAACGCGACACATTTATCGCCCCCCTATATTTGTATGTAAGCCCGCACATCAAGGACACATATGTAGTAGGTGCGGTTTGTGGCAAGATGGCTGCCACGCCACTTGAATTCAAGATCGAACACGTTCGTTTTATGTGGCGCGAACATAGAATAAAGACGCGCGAAAATGAAAGAATGTTGAATTTTATGTTGAATTTATTGCAGAGATTGAAAAAAATCCCGTTGAAATAAATTTATTGAACTGATTAATTGAACAATTTATAATTTATTGAACAATTTGATTTGATTGAACTAAATTTAATAATAATTGGTAGGTATGTGTTTTCATATTCATTCTATGAACTTTTCTTCTTCGGATCGTAATTCTTGCGCAATTTTGAAATTTCCGTAAACTACAATTTTGATTAAAAGGGTGAACCCAATAACGTCTTTTTTTTTCTCATTAATCGCCTCATCAAAAAATCGTCATCGTCAGACGATGATGTCGACATTCTGACTTCTGTTGTTAGTGCTACGCTACAATTGTGCTTCCGATGTGCGCACACACGACACATTTGTCGCTGCTTAAATTGTATCGCAGTAATTGTGGCGCCGTAAATGTATGTTGAGAGTAGCGCGTGGCGGCCGGCGGTGTGCGGCCTCACTAACGGTGTCTTGTGTAATGTAGCTATTGAAAAAACCTCTGTGACTGATACATAATATTTAAAAAATAAAATAAAGTTACATGCACAATTGTATCGTAATTCAATATATCAAGTAGCTAAATACAATTATTATCATTTTTTCTTTTATACCAGTAGGTCTGCAAACAAGCGTAAGACCACCTCATAGTAAGTGGTTATAGTATAGCCTTTAGGCGCGTGCAGCACCTGAGTGCCTAGTGCGAGTTGCACAACGTTATTCGATTAACTTTATCACTGCGTATTCCGAATAAACGCCACACGCATCGACAATCGAAAACAAGTGAGTGTAGGTTAGCAATTCGCTTACTACTCGATTTATGTTAACTCACTGTGACTATCGAATTACACTCGCGTCGTGAAATAATGCAGCCAAATTTAGAATGACATTTGTATTATGTGATTTTAATGAAAGCAAGGGTCTATCAAAGTTATGGTGATTATAACGTCATCTTTGTTTACGTTTTGCTTGTCATAAGTTCAAAGTTCATACAATAAGAGTTTTATTGTGTCTAAAGTAGTAAGTAGATTCTCTTGTTGTATTATTTGTTGGGAAAAGGAAAAAATTAAAAATTAAAATGAGGACTGGTTCAACCCAATTCGAGATGATGGTGACGTTCATGGAGCAGTAAGTGGAATAAAGTTATATGGTGTTTGTGAACTGAAGTTCCTGTGAACTTGTAAGTATGTACTAAGTTAAAGCCTTTCTTGGAAAACCGATATCTGTCTTTGAACTGCCTTTCAGTCAATTGTAATAAAGGCTTGAAACATGCGCGAGCTCTAGCCTCCTTCCGGGCGTTATAATTGCGGTCATCTTGCGCCTTGGCGTCCGCAAACATCCTCCATGTAAAGAAAGCCCGAGCTGCCATTATTTCACACAAAATCCAAGAGAATTTATCCACTCCGTTTAAACAAAACTTAAATATAAACGATGTCTTTTAAATTGTTTCACTCAACTTTCACTGTAAAAATCTTCGTGACAACTTTTCGATCATTAAAGTGATAGCGTTTGCTCGATTTACGTTACAAATGTCACAATTGTAAACTCGCACTCGCAATTTCATTGAATCAACCAATCACGTACGCTAACGTTCTCGCTTGCGAATTCGTTTCGATAGTCGATGGTCGGTTACGAGGAAGTAAAAAACTTGAACTCACAAATTTTGTTTCCCTTCGTCGTCACTAGATGGCGCTGTTTTGATTCCATACAAATCGAAGTTAACGCTATCACGATCGACTAAGTAAAAAAACTCGCACTAGGCACACTGAAGCATCTCAAGCGCGCGCCCTACCCCTCACACTCCCCAGGAGTTCTGGCCGCCCTACTCACTACAGGAACACAACACTATTTGATAGCGTATCATATTTGATTGATGTCTATAATATCCAAGGGTATTAAAATAATACAACATTATTATTTCATGTTTATTATTTTATATCTATAGGGTATCATTAAAAATACAAAATCGTTTTAGAATCAAAGCAGAATTTAAAATTAAGCCTTTGTTGAATCTTTTAGGGCTGTTAAGAATTCCTTTGGAACTGATTGTTTTGAAATAAACTTATCGATATTGAATTTATTATTCATAATTACGATTGTACTGGGTAGTTTTGATGTAAGCAGTTGTGTCTCCATGGTGTTAAGAGAGGGTTTTCCCTCTTCCTCCACAGATTCAAGTTGGTATTCTTTTTCCCTCGGTATTCTTGCACACTGACTCTGAATAATGCATATGAACACGAGAACACTGACAATAGATGCCTGTAACAATATAATTATAAACAAATTTAAATTCATATACTGACGCGTGTCATGACTATTTATTTTATTTTATTTATTTATACTTTATTGTACATCACAACTACAAATATCATTTACAGACTGTGAAGTACAATGGGCGGACTTATGGCTATTTAGCCATTTCTTCCAGACAACCCAAATATATATTTCCTACTGTGAGTAACGATCGCTATCAGGTGTACATGATAACAACCGGGACCGACGGCTTAACGTGCTCTCCGAGGCACGGTGGGGAGACGCACAAGGACTGCACAAACACCCAGACCACGGCAAACATCTGTATGGCCAATACGACACCGTTCACATTTTTTACGTGAAAGTTATTAAGAAATTCTATTATTTTTCAATATTTTATTAATTATTATTAACTTAAAAGGACTACCACATATTCGACTTCAAGTTAGATACAAAAGTAATAAAACATAAGTAGACGAAAAAAATAATATATATTCAGAGATAACTCAAGAAGTACGTGTAAGATTTTGATCAAATTTAAATGAGACCATGTGGTTTTTATTTTAGTACAATGAGTACACTCAGTTAACAGTTATGAGGTAACAAATACAAAAATTGATTGTCTGTAAAGTTGGACGGTAGTTTAACGTGACAACGTCATAACAAAACATCTCCTTGGACGCATAGGCCAATCGATTGGAAGAGAGATAGATGCGGCGCAAGCGTACAACTAGGGTAACGGGACAATAAGCGTAACGCTTCATCGATTTATTAGACGTTGTCAGGACAAAAATACAGTCAAATTGAGGACCACCTCCTTTTTTTGAAGTCGCTTAATAAAATCAACTATCTATCTATCTATCCGTGAGAGAACGAAAGTAACCGACATAGCCCACAGAATCAGCAAGTTGAAGTGGCAGTGGGCTGGTCATCTGTGTCGCAGGACCGATGGTCGTTGGAGCAGACGTGTCCTGGAGTGGAGACCGCGTATTGGCAAACGCAGTGTGGGACGCCCTCCGGCCCGCTGGACCGACGATCTACGTAAGATTGCCGGTGTAGGCTGGATGAGGATTGCGGAAAACCGGAATGTCTGTCGCGAGCTTGGGGAGGCCTATGTCCAGCAGTGGACTGCAATAGGCTGATATGATGATGATGATGATAATAAAATCAATATCTATATCACAAATGATTGAAAATGCTTTACATTAGATGCCATGTTGATTAAAGAAAGCTGTTTGTATTTTTGATTAAAGTCAAAGTATGCTTTATATATATATAGGTACACCTCGCTTATCTTTTATATAACTTTATAGCCCGCTTCATGATGGGATATCCTTAAACACATCGATTCTGCTTTAATAAAACTGAAAATAAAGGAATAATTATGTTATCTTTGTTTCAAAACACTATAGGTTAAAAGTAAAATTTTTTTTTAAAAAAACAAGCCTCTATTTGAATGTCGAAGACGAAAAAAATATATTGTTAATTTCATAATTATAATTTCTATATGATATAAAAGATTTTCGCGCTACTCGTATTTCCTTGGTTTGAAATATTTAATAGTTAAAATCAATCACATCAATTTATTTAATTTACTTGTTTATCTAAACAAGCAAATCTATCGACAAGCTTTTATATCATATAAATTATGATGTAGACTTTATAAGTAGATAGCATTTATTTTATATAAGCATATAGATAATATTTTCAGGCAAAATAGGCGCGCAAGAGACGTCGAGTTTCGAAGAAAAGCCCGTTCTTCAAAGTTCTTCAAGTAGATAGTAGAAGTTATATTTTTTTGGTTTTAGCGCATTTAAATAAAAGCTTTTTTTTTAAGGTTTCATACTTTTAATTTATTTTTGACCTTTTAGTTATCACGTCACTTTATTCGAATTATTCTTAGCAAGCCCTTTTATTTGATCCCCATATTGTTTGAAGTGCATTAAAAATAAGTAGTCCGCCATCTTGGATATGCCGCCATGTTGGATTTAGAATAACATCACAAAATTAACCATGCATTGTCATAAAAAAATAACTTGTATACACAATTTCAGCTCAATTGGCTGAAGATATCTGCTTCAAAAAGAGTTGCAAGATTTTACCCGAACTTACACACATACATTACAAGTTAAATAAAAGCTTGTAAAAATATAAAAGCTTGTAAAAAGACGTATTTGTTGTAACGGTTTTAAGTTCCCTTATCAATGATGTTATTAAAGCTCTGGGTTTCGAGTTATTCGTACCTAATATAGATAGTTACAATTCCTGTAATTTCTGTAATGAAAAACCAAATACGGACGTATTTTGTCTATTGTTTCTTCTCTCAAGGAAACCATTCTAAATTTAAAGATCTCTAGTAATAAATTATTTAAAATTTCATTTAAATACGGACGGAGATAAAGAAATTGCTAAAAAAATGCCAAAATGAAGATTGATAAAAATAAAAATAAAACTTGAGTACCTATCAATTATAGCGTGCCCTCCAGAATATTCTTCAATATTGAGGATATGCATAGAATTGGAAACGTTACGGTTATATTATAAACTAGCTGCTGTGCCCGCGACTTCGTCCGCGTGGAATTTACCAAAAAAGTTATTGTTCAGTTCGCAGTTATAAAAAAAAAAAACTTAAAATAAAAGTAGCCTAAGTTACGACTATTACATCAGCTATCTGCCAGTGAAAGTCCCGTCAAAATCGATCCAACCGTTTCAGAAATTAGACGAAACAAACAGACAGACAGTCAAACAGACAGACAAAAATTGTAAAAAATGTTATTTTGGTATATGTACCGTGTTGTATAAGCGGTATAACATTTTATTATAGGTATGTATATTATAGACGCCGCGTTGGCGCAGCGGTCACAGCACTGGATTGCGATTGGCTGTTGCGCGGGCGGTTGCGGGTTCGATTCCCGCACACGACAACATTTGTATTGGCCATACAGATGTTTGCCGTGGTCTGGATGTTTGTGCAGTCCTTGTGGGTCTCCCCACCGTGCCTCGGAGAGCACGTTAAGCCGTCGGTCCCGGTTGTTATCATGTACACCTGATAGCGATCGTTACTCATAGTAGGGAATATATCCGCCAACCCGCATTGGAGCAGCGTGGTGGATTAAGCTCCGTTCCTTCCCCTACATATGGGGAAGAGGCCTATGCCCAACAGTGGGATATTACAGGCTGAATCGTGATCGTGATGTATATTATAGTAGATAGATAAAATGATAGGAAAGTCAATGTATGTCCGGGATAAACTCAAAAAGTACTGCACGGATTTACTTCAAATTTGGCACGAATATTATTAAGAAGTCGGGTCAGAACATAGGCTACATAATATTATCACGCTATCACCTACGGGGAACGAGCAGTGAACGCACGCAGACGACGTCGCGGGCAGCAGCTAGTTATATGTAAATAGATTGGAGTAACAAAAGCATTTTTCCATTGCATGGGTAAGGAACCATTATTATAATATGACGTTTGCTTTATGCATGCCAGAGATTCTGAGAGATTGCGATTCTGCAGTATAGCGATGGTAATTTAATCTGGTCCCGAAGAGAAATCGTTTTTAGGTTCATGTTATATTTTTAAAATGTCTTTGCTTATGTACAAGTCGTCTATAGAGGCATTAACTCGCTGCCTCATGTCCAGCACTGGCAAGTTTCAGTCAGCTCCTTTTTGAAAACATTAGCTAAGTGATCTGCAAAAATATCAGCTATCTCTTTTGCATCAAGCATGCATGGTCTCGTGTCCCTGATTGTTTATTAGTGCCGATAGATGTTATACATAAGAATATAACTTTTTTGGAGTCGATTGTAGTATATTTGTTTCGTATTTTGATCGTGGCTGTATACATAGGTTCACTAAATTATTATTTAATTTTATGATATTTTTTGTAATCATTACTCAGTCCTGTCAGTGCATTATTCCATTTTTCCATTGTAATGATTTCTGTTTCACGATATTTACCATATTTTTATTTATCTACGGTTTGTTATCGAAGTAGATTTTGATTGCTTCGATTAGGTACCGAACCTTGGAATAAGTGAACTGTTCTTCCGTACCTTTACTTTGTTGGACAAGATTAGTAATCTATACTAATATATAAAGCTGAAGAGTTTGTTTGTTTGTTTGTTTGTTTGTTTGTTTGTTTGTTTGTTTGTTTGTTTGTTTGTTTGAACGCGGTAATCTCTGGAACTACTGGGCCGATTTGAAAAATTCTTTCACTGTTAGATAGCCCATTTATCGAGGAAGGCTATAGGCTATGTGTCATCACGCTAAGACCAATAGGAGCGGAGTCCACGCCGACGAAGTCGCGCGCAGAAGCTAGTAATATTATAAAGCTGCAAAGTTTCTTTGTTAGTTTAAACGCGCTAATCTCAGCAACTACTGGTTCGAATTTAAAAATTATTGTTGTGTTGAATAGACCATTTACCGAGGAAGACTATTTCTTTCCTCAAATTAACGCTTGTGAAACCACGGAGCTCAGCTAGTATTAGATAAATATGATGGTTTGTTCTAGTGTAATCGGCCTTAGAACGGCAGCATTCTATTATTTATCGTCAATTGTACAGTCCCCTGTTGGCAACAATATGATATCTATACTAATATATAAAGCTGAAGAGTTTGTTTGATTGTTTGTTTGTTTGTTTGTTTGTTTGTTTGTTTGTTTGAACGCGGTAATCTCTGGTTCTACTGGGCCGATTTGAAAAATTCTTTCAGTGTTAGATAGCCCATTTATCGAGGAAGGCTATAGGCTATTTATCATCACGCTAAGACCACTAGGAGCGGAGTCCACGCCGACGAAGTCGCGCGCAGAAGCTAGTGAAATATAAACTTTCATCAAATTTATATGACCACTAACAGGTCATACAGATAATAAAAATGAAATAAAGATTGAAATAAATAGAATAAGAAAAAAAGGAACGTAAAATAAAGTTTGTTTGTGAAAACTTTATGACTACAACGGTAATATTGCAAAAAAATATATTTTAATAGGTACTTTATGAGTACAATTACATTTTTGGTGATTTCCTAAATGGCTTTAAAAGTAGCTAGGTATATAAAAAAACTATTTTGTATACATAGTAAATGATGTGAAATTTTCAGAGAAACTGGCTATAGCTATAAAAGCAACTACAAGCACCCTTAATACAATATCTTTTTTTATACAATATCAAATTTTTTATCCCAGATATAATTAATAGATCAACCAACAAAAACCTACTAACCCTTCGGTGGTAGTTATTAGGGAATGCAAATCTTGCGAGATTGGGGCTCAAGCGAGATCTCGCGAGTTTATGAACAACAATACTGCGAGATTTCGCCAATTTCGAGATGTCGCGAGACTAGCAGTTTCGTGTTTTTTTTTTTTTTTTGAACTGAAAAATGAAAGATTTGTTCAGTTAAAATCACAAGCCATTATTACGAATTATTTTGAAATCCCAGGTGACAAAATCGCAGTTCTTAACCGTCTGCCACCTATATCAGATACCCTCTAGCCTGTCTATGCTAAAATAATGATTTTGTCCAAAATCTAATTATTTCGACGAAAATGTCATTCGTCAATTTGCAATTCGTCAATTTGCAAATTTTTAAGTATAGGCGCATAGGCATTTATCGTATATTTCCTATTCTAAACTATTGCTATATTTAATACTAGCTTCTGCGCGCGACTTCGTCGGCGTGGACATCGCTCCTATTGATCTTAGCGTGATGACACTGTTACGTTGTAACAAGTATAATACTTATTAAATTATAATTATATTTTTTTTAACCCGAAAATATCATATAATTTAATTAAAACTATTTTTTTAATTAAAACATTACCTTACATACGGACAAATCGCATAATTAGTTGTTATTATCAAACGGAGTCCGCGCGCGTTAACTAGTGTCAGCACTGAGTCCAATTTCATTACCATTTATGGTAATGGTTGCACGGCAGAAGCGATATTCTTTCGAGAACATTGTACATCGTCCTTCCCCCCCCCCCCCCCCCCGCGGCTAGTAGCTACTACGTCGTTTTGGCCCTGTGGTCCAGGGGAAGTCAAATAATGGGTCGTGTTACGATTTCGTTTCATCGTCATATTCTTGCAGACCACTAGTTCACGAATACTGTTAATACTATGCTATTTCAACCTTTAGGTCGATGGTCCGTATAATCACTTATAAAATGTAATTTTCTCCTTTTGGTGTGTATTAGTTAAAGATAAAAATACAATCGCTTAGTAGATTCATTTCGGTTAGTTTAGCCTTACGATTGTTGCAATTTATTTACAATAGAATGATGAGTGGACAGGGAATTTCATTTCTCCACGCGACCGTACACTTAGTTGTCCCTGGAGTTGAGTAGCAATGCTTTGTTAGAACTCTCCTGATTGGTCAATACGAAAGTTCTAGAATTGGGTGTGGGCAAGCCCCTTTCCCCCGCGACGGATAGCAAATTCATAACGATTATATATAAAGCATTTCTGCCGTACGAAATTATTTTCTGTCGACGCCGCAGTTAATAACTAGTTAAAGTATTTAAGAAAAAGTTTGTGTTTATTTTCTGTGAAGTGAAATTTTACGTGCCTTGTTGTAAACCCCCTTGGTAAGTTTAATATAATTAATTTCGATAGGTTCACGTAGTTAATTAATTTTCGTGTCTGGCTTATTTCGTTTATTATACTAAAAGTGATTCTTTGCCTTGTTTTGCTTTGAATTGCTATAGCTATATATATTTCTTAATAGTGATTTATCGATGTACGAAATGTGACAATGAATATCTTGTAATTGTTAAATAATTTAACCTTTTCTTGATTTAGTCATTGCAGTGATTAATTCCCATTTGGTATTCCACGCGTGTGTTTTTATATCGGTGGCTTGTTTATATATTAATAAAAACTAATTATTCTAAATTATTTACTTGTTAAAATTCCCTACAATATAGCTTCTGCTTTTCTTATCGATAAAAATTGCCACCGTGAATTTTTATACTAGGCTTTACAAGGTTATGATATGATGATATTAAGTAACTTTGATAAATAATATCTTATTAATGTAATTAAAACGCTTGCATTGTCATATATCTTAAATTCGTTAGTTCGAAGCAAATTGCATATTTAATTTAACGTAGAACATTAGCTTGTTTTTCTTAAAATTCTTTAACGAGAATTCTCGACGTACCTGCAATTTTTTAAAATTATAAAAATTATTGCTTCATTTGCTTTTGTTAATTTAATTTTTTTTATTATTTTGTGTAATGGAATGGTGAACGTCCGCGCATCAATAGTTGGGGTTCGATTCTGGGTTGGGTAATTTTATTTAAATAATTTTTTTTTTTTTTTTTTTTATATTTCAACCGGTTACCGTTCACCACTCCATTGTTGTATTTTTTTAATTGCTTCGCGAAAGATGCCGACGCCCACTCCTAGTTTCACCTAGTGCCTGGGGATCGGATCTTTCGCGCTTCAAGTGTTCACTCGACGCGTTCCAGGAAACTGGGGGTTCACCCTGCGGGTTGTCGTCATCTCCAGTTCACCCTACGGGTTGATTACAACACTTCACCTGCGGGCTAACCCTACATTTCATCCTGCGGGTTGACGAAATCTCCGTATTGCACCCTGCGGGTTCACTACCGACGCCTGCACATCATCCAACGGGACGAAGTCCGACCTTGCGCTCCACCGTAAGGCGGCGTCAGCGGCCACTGTCTACCACACACTGTCACCGCTACACATTCCGAGTTTCCGACGGCATCGGACAGCCGTAACCGTGCCACGCGTCACCGGATCGGACCGTAATAAGATAAGTCCCCAGTGCACGTCGGTTTATTGTACAAAGTGCCAAAAGAAAATTTCCTGTTGCTTAGGACCTACTCCCTGAGAGTCAATTAATTGATTATTATTTTTTTTTATATTGTAATTGTGATTTTTTTTTATTAATTAATTTTTACAATATACATTGTAACTTTTAATTGTGTTTTTTTATTGTTACCCCGCCGTCAGGCGGACGTAACAAGTGGCGCCCAGTTTAAAAGGCAAAGCACAGGATTTTTTTTTTTTCTTTTGGTACTTTTGTGGTGTCGGTATTTCTTTTGCAACGGTGGAAGGCCTTTTGCGGACGAGGCTGAACGGGGCAGTACCACCGCTCGTTTCTCCTTAAGAGGGACGGGTAGCCGATCTTTGACTTCTGGTTCCGCCGGGTAATCGAATACCATCTCAGATTACCCACAACATACGCATTCGTTTCTCCTTAAGAGGAACGGGTAGCGATCTTGACTTCTGGTAATCGAATACTATCTTAGATTACCGAAGCATACGCGTGGACTGCACAGTGGGCATAATCGATTTTTTTTATTCTACAACATTTTTGTGTGGAATTTTTTTTTTTTATAACAACATAGCATTCTAAAATTTTGTGCATTTACATTTTGTTTTTTTTTTAACTTTTGTATTTTGCATTTGTGTTGTGCGTAATTAATATTTCTTTTCAGAGGTTTATTTTATTTTTATTGGTGCATTTTTGCATTAATTTTTTTTTTTTGTGTGCATATATTGCTTTTATTTTTTTGTAGGTGCATTTATTGCATTTATTTTTATTGTTTTGTAATTTTATTTTAGTATACTCTGAAAAAGATAATAGCGATTACGTACATTATTTTACATCGTTTCTTAATAATTTTTTTTAACATAGCCCACTATCGTGTCACATTTCGTTGCGTATTATTTTAAAATATTTCACTTCATTTAAATTTATTGTCTTTTTTAACTTAATTTTTATATAGCTGTCCCAAAGCAAATTAGGCAATTTCAACTTTAATTTAGGCGTTAATAATTTAAAACAATTTTTTTTTTAATTTGAACTTAGTAAAATTTTTTTTTTCTCTTTCGTTAACTCTGCTTAAAAATGGACCGTACCATTAAATATTTACATTTAACAAAACCGGAGCTCACGTATGAGGTAGCCATACGCGGTTTAGAACCTAAGGATAGGGTCGAGGATCTTAGAGTGCAAATAAATAAAATTGTTTCGGAATACCCTGCGGACGCGATTTTTGACTCATGCTACGACATAGAAACAGATATGAAGGAAGTTAACGCAACTTTTGGCAGAATATTAACTAACTTAGATACTTTAGAAAATAATCCGGATAACAAACCAGTTTTAGAACGTACTCGCTCTTTAATTAATCACATTCACTTCCGTTTAAAAAGAATAGAAAAACCTACAAAGGAAAATTTATTAAAGTTTTTTGAGGATACCGTTGAACAATTCAGTGACCTTCAGATTAGATTTGGTAAATTCTCTAACAAAAACAAACCATTAGAAATTAAATCTTCTGTTCAAGATAATTTAAATGTACCAAATAGTCCGTATGAGAGGAAGGAAACAACATACACAAATGCGGAAGTGGTTTGCGATAGGTCCGGAATTCGAGCACAAAGTTTTCTGTTATTTAGATGACGTTATTAGTGATTCATTCCAGGATCACGTGTCCCTGTTGTTACGCGTATTGGAAAAACTTAAAAATGCTAATTTATCTGTGAACTTCGAAAAATGTCAACTTTTTAGGGATAGTTTAAAGTACTTGGGTTATGTGGTTGACGCTGAGGGTCTCCGCACAGACCCGCTGAAGGTGGAAGCCATTCTCAACTTCCCAACGCCAACCACGAGAAAAGATGTTAAGAGGTTCCTGGGTACCGCGTCTTGGTACAGACGTTTTATACCAAATTTCAGTACTATTGCGGGCCCTTTGAACTCTCTAACATCAACCAAGAAGTGTGCTCCACCCTTCAGGTGGACAGCGGAAGCGCAAGCGGCCTTCACGTCACTTAAATCGTGTTTAGTAACAGCACCGGTTTTATGCTGCCCTAATTACGATCTTCCTTTCGAAGTTCACACAGACGCCAGTAATTTCGGGTTAGGCGCTATGCTCACACAGAACATAGATGGTGCTGACCGCCCTATAGCATTCAGGAGTCGCTCTTTAACGGGTCCTGAACGCAACTATAGCGTTACTGAGAGAGAAACTCTGGCTGTGCTGGATGCTCTCGAACACTGGCGCTGTTATTTAGAGAATGGTAAATGTTTTACAGTTTACACTGACCATTCAGCTTTAAAATGGTTTTTAACTTTGTCTAACCCTACGGGTCGTCTCGCCCGCTGGGGTCTGAGGCTTTCTGCCTTTAATTTTATTATTAAACACCGTAAAGGTAAAGACAACATAATTCCAGATGCATTGTCTAGAGCAGTACCAGTAGCAGAAATTAGTGTCACATGTGATCGCAGTTACATTACCAAGGACGATTGGTATCTTAACATCTTTAACGGTTGTGTAAGTTCGCCTACTAGCTTCCCGAACTACGTGGTGACGAATGGGAAATTGTATCGTTTCTCGAAGGGTAACAGCCCACTTACATCCGAATTCGAGTGGAAGGAGGTTTGTTCCTAAAGAATTTCGTGAAGCGATACTAGGAAAAAACCATTCTGATCCCACTGCGGGACATATGGGGATTTTTAAAACTTACCAAAGACTTAAGTTACGCTATTATTGGCCAGGAATGTACGGTGACACTGCTAAATTTGTGACAGCTTGTGATATATGTACTGCATATAAGTCTCCTACCCATACTACTCTTGGCCCACTGGGTAGGCCTAAGGAGTGTAGTAGGCCATTTCAAATGATCTCTGTAGACCTTGTAGGTCCTCTACCAGTTTCCCGTAAGCAGAATGCTTACATATTAGTAGTTTGTTGTTGTTTTTCCAAATACTGTTTATTGTTTCCCCTAAGGAGAGCTACGGCTGCAAATGTCGCTAAATGTTTAGAAGAAGGTGTTTTTCTTGTGCATGGCATTCCACAGGTAGTTTTGCAGGACAATGGAGTACAATACATTAGTCGTGAATTAAATAAATTATATGAGTTTTATAAAATTCCAAAAGTACAATTCACGCCTAAATATACGCCTCAAGTAAACACTGTTGAGCGTTATAATAGAACATTAATCACCTCCATATCAACCTTTGTAGAAGATGACCATAGAACTTGGGATGTAAATTTGCCAAAGATACAATTTGCTATGAATAGTGCCGTTAACGAAGTAACCAAATTTACACCTGCGTTTCTAGTGTACGGTAGGGAACTTGTTTCATGCGGGTCGCATTATGCTACAGATGTAGACCCAAGTGATCTGGTTCTCTCTCCACGCGATGAATATGCGGGAAATCTCGGTTGTTTGGCAGGTATATTCGACAAGGTTCAACTGTCCTTATATAATAGTCATGTCAAAAGCTCGCGACATTACAACCTTCGCAGAAAACCCGTAGATTTTAACGTAGGAGACATTGTATGGAAACGGTGCTATTTCCAAAGCGATAGGGATGCTCACTTTGCGAAAAAACTAGCTCCGAAATTTATAAAATGCAAAATAGTAGCCAAACGCTCCCCATTAGTCTACACCGTTGAAGACATGTCGGGAAATAATTTAGGAAACTGGCACATAAAGGATTTTAAGTTACACTCCTCTCCTTGTAACAAATTTGCTAAAGTCTAGACATGCTCATAATATCGTTTCGTTTTATTAATTTTGTTTTAATCAATTCTTCGTATTTTTATAATAGTTGTCACCGTAACGGTTCGATTCTTGTTTTCTTTGATATGTAATGCTTCAGAATATTAGTTTAAAATTTTTTTGTTTTCTTTTCTCTTTACATTGTCTATAATTGTAAATTAAAAAATTGCGGTCGGTCTCTGTATGCGTTGTCTTTGATGAATTTAATTAAGCCTACACGAATATTGACGTTTAGTTGGGAGTTTGTTTTTTTTATTATTTTTTTTTATGTTGTTTTTGCGCATTTATGGCGCGTTGCGACCTCTTGTATGGGTCTTTGTTTTGTTGTTTTGCGTTTTGCGCGTATAGAGCGGGTAGTGACTCTTTAAATAAGCCTACACTAATTTTCTTGTTAGAGCGGATAGTGACTCTTTAAATAAGCCTACACTAATTTTCTGGTTTAAGCGCTTTGTTGTTTGCGTTCTGCGCGTATAGAGCGGATAGTGACTCTTTAAATAAGCCTACACTAATTTTTTCATTAGAGCGGATAGTGACTCTCTAAATAAGCCTACACTAAATTTTCTCGTTACAGCGGGTCGTGACTGTAACAAATTCATCAAAGACAAGCGTATTAATCAGGGCCGATTCGTATTATTGTTTCACGTTGCAGTATTCTTTCTCTTAGACGTTTTGTTTTGTCATGCAGTGCTGTTCTTGAGTCCAATCCGTTAATAGGGTTGTACTCTAGTTTGTATGGTAGTCTGTGGATTATGAATTTCCTCAGACAATTTGACAGGTCGTATGCTAGGTTGCGTGTTTGGTATTTGTAAGGGAAGTGTGAATGTGAGACAGTGGCTGGGCGGTTTGATCTTTGTTTAGCGTTTACCGCAGCGGATTTTACTACGTAAAATCCTTTCTCTGGGAGAGGGGGTATTGTTACGTTGTAACAAGTATAATACTTATTAAATTATAATTATATTTTTTTTTAACCCGAAAATATCATATAATTTAATTAAAACTATTTTTTTAATTAAAACATTACCTTACATACGGACAAATCGCATAATTAGTTGTTATTATCAAACGGAGTCCGCGCGCGTTAACTAGTGTCAGCACTGAGTCCAATTTCATTACCATTTATGGTAATGGTTGCACGGCAGAAGCGATATTCTTTCGAGAACATTGTACATCGTCCTTCCCCCCCCCCCCCCGCGGCTAGTAGCTACTACGTCGTTTTGGCCCTGTGGTCCAGGGGAAGTCAAATAATGGGTCGTGTTACGATTTCGTTTCATCGTCATATTCTTGCAGACCACTAGTTCACGAATACTGTTAATACTATGCTATTTCAACCTTTAGGTCGATGGTCCGTATAATCACTTATAAAATGTAATTTTCTCCTTTTGGTGTGTATTAGTTAAAGATAAAAATACAATCGCTTAGTAGATTCATTTCGGTTAGTTTAGCCTTACGATTGTTGCAATTTATTTACAATAGAATGATGAGTGGACAGGGAATTTCATTTCTCCACGCGACCGTACACTTAGTTGTCCCTGGAGTTGAGTAGCAATGCTTTGTTAGAACTCTCCTGATTGGTCAATACGAAAGTTCTAGAATTGGGTGTGGGCAAGCCCCTTTCCCCCGCGACGGATAGCAAATTCATAACGATTATATATAAAGCATTTCTGCCGTACGAAATTATTTTCTGTCGACGCCGCAGTTAATAACTAGTTAAAGTATTTAAGAAAAAGTTTGTGTTTATTTTCTGTGAAGTGAAATTTTACGTGCCTTGTTGTAAACCCCCTTGGTAAGTTTAATATAATTAATTTCGATAGGTTCACGTAGTTAATTAATTTTCGTGTCTGGCTTATTTCGTTTATTATACTAAAAGTGATTCTTTGCCTTGTTTTGCTTTGAATTGCTATAGCTATATATATTTCTTAATAGTGATTTATCGATGTACGAAATGTGACAATGAATATCTTGTAATTGTTAAATAATTTAACCTTTTCTTGATTTAGTCATTGCAGTGATTAATTCCCATTTGGTATTCCACGCGTGTGTTTTTATATCGGTGGCTTGTTTATATATTAATAAAAACTAATTATTCTAAATTATTTACTTGTTAAAATTCTTTACAATATAGCTTCTGCTTTTCTTATCGATAAAAATTGCCACCGTGAATTTTTATACTAGGCTTTACAAGGTTATGATATGATGATATTAAGTAACTTTGATAAATAATATCTTATTAATGTAATTAAAACGCTTGCATTGTCATATATCTTAAATTCGTTAGTTCGAAGCAAATTGCATATTTAATTTAACGTAGAACATTAGCTTGTTTTTCTTAAAATTCTTTAACGAGAATTCTCGACGTACCTGCAATTTAAAATTATAAAAATTATTGCTTCATTTGCTTTTGTTAATTTAATTTTTTTTATTATTTTGTGTAATGGAATGGTGAACGTCCGCGCATCAATAGTTGGGGTTCGATTCTGGGTTGGGTAATTTTATTTAAATAATTTTTTTTTTTTATTTTTATATTTCAACCGGTTACCGTTCACCACTCCATTGTTGTATTTTTTTAATTGCTTCGCGAAAGATGCCGACGCCCACTCCTAGTTTCACCTAGTGCCTGGGGATCGGATAAATATGCAAAATCACATATTAATACTTTTTCTATGTATGTACATAGTGTGCATAATTAAATAAATAAACTATTAAATTTAGCTTAACTTTAAATCGTTAAAAATGAAGATAAACAAATTAAATACCCATTAAAAAATATTTATTGATTTCATTAGTCAGTCATTCAGTCAGTCATTTCAGCCTATTACAGTCCACTGGTGGACATAGGCCTCCCCAAGTTTTCGCCAGACATTCCAATTTTCCGCAATCCACATCTAGCCATAAATACATAGTTGGATAAAAAAATAATTAAGGTTTAAATTAAGTGTTAAATACATCGAAGTGGGGTATGTGCCTGTTTATTTACTGTTTGCAGACGTGGTATGATATGTCTGTTTTAAGTATCTTTACATATTATGTGGTATGTATACATTATATATATATTTATATATATATACACACACATATATATATATATATATATGAGCTGCTGTCACTCGATTTAGGTGACAGTGGTGACTAATATGTGGAAAGCAATAATGGAGTAATGTTTATACCAAAACGATTGGTCAATTTTGATTTAATGGTAGATTGGCGTATGGTTGTATGGTGTGTCAACAAAAAGTGGTTGTACTATCGCTTTATCCTTGGTTAAGTGTGGGTCAGGATAGGCCGAGACGAAACTTTGATATCGCAGTACCTTTTTGCTTTTTACGGCATCACACGGGGACGTGTGACTTGTCAGGATGGCCGTGTCGGAGAGTCAATACAGATAGTTATTAATGACGGTACCTGTGTTGTTATTATTATTCATCTACCCTCACTCATTCTATTATTCGAGTCATTCCTTCGTGCATAAAAGACTGATGCAACCGCAGCTCAGGCAGTCTTGGCTCTGGCGTGGCGCGGTGCACTTGTGTATCCTGCTAGTAGTTTAACCTCGACTCTTATAAGGGTTAGTTTGTGTACACGAATTAATTGTTACATTATATTGTGGGCAACTCGGGCAGTGGAGGCGAGCGTTAATGCGCATTATAAAGACGGCCGTCTTAAACCTAGACTCGGGTCGCAACTCCCGGGCACTGCCTCTGAGTTGTCTCTCCGCCACGCGATAGATCCGGTACCCGCTCGGTGAGTCCATTGAATACTAAATAGTTAGAACTATCTTGTGTTAAACTTACATTGATAATAAACCAGTTCGGTCATCCGTCCGTTCTTCTCCTACCTACTTCTGATCTGCGACATATATATATATATATATATATATATATATATATATATATATATATATATATATATATATATATATATATATATATATATTAGGGCGATTACTGAGACAATTAAAAAAAATTAACTTTTTACCAATTACCTACATATAATTTTAAAATATTCGACTTCTTCTTATGTATCGTATATAATGGGCATGACGACAGTATCAAAAAATCGTGGGGAACACTCATATTAAAAAAATTCAAAATACTGGTTTAGTTTTATGTAAAATAATAACATTATTGTGATTTTCAATAAAATAAAACATTAAAATACTGCAATCGGCCATTTTGAATGAAACACAAATTACAGCGCAGACGTCACAACATAACATAATACATACGTCAGGCGCGCTCCAAAGAGTAAAGTAAAAAGTAAGGCCCAGATTATTTTGTGACGTCAGAGCCGACGCCATGACACCTGCAGCCGTTTTGCCGCTCTCATTGAAAACATATTAGAAAAATAGTTTTAATCTTCCTTAAACTTAAGGTTATTACCGAATTATAGGTATTTTCGTAAATAGTAAATGTGTAGCCACATTACGGAAAAGGTTTTGAAAATCTTTCGTCATGCCCATTATATAAAGAATATCATATGAAATAATAAAAAATAAAAAAGTTGATCCATCAGGACTTGATGAATAATATATATATATATATATATATATATATAAGATTATATATATCTATTTGTATGAGAGTACCAAAATAACAAGATGACGTTGCTCTGAAATCAAAGTTTATTCATTAAAATTAAATATTCTAGCTTTATACACAATAATAACATAATTAATATACATCCTACCTGAAATCAAAGAAACGACATTTCAAGTTTATTATTCTATACGTACTCTTATTTACAAATTCTAACAATTAATAAAATAGCTATATAAATTTTATTACATTCTGTCTGACATCTTACTATTTAAAATTTAAAATCAAATGACATCCAGCCAGGCGTCACATAATAAACTAAAGAGATTCTTTAAGAATTTCTTTATATCTCCCCCCCTGGAGAAAGATAATTTAAAAATAAAAACTCTCATCTTCTATTTTGGTTGCTGGAATAATTTTTGAAATATGAAATAAATTAGACTCTGTTTTCCTATATCCAGTGTCGATTCTATATATCGATTTAGATTTTCTTTCCATGATTTGATAAGGACCAATTTTCAGCTCATCTAGTTTTTTTCTGTTTAGCTTATTTCCATTTTCTATGTACACCATGTCTCCAACATTAAATTCATGGTGTTTTCTGTTCTTATCAAATAACATTTTGTTGTAGTTATGTGATTTTATTGTATTTTCTAATGCTGTTGTCCTATCTCTTATCCAATTATTTTCAGTATTTTCTGTCGTCAATTCTTTTGGTAAAATAGTAAAATCTATACCGTATAAAAGATAAGTTGGAGAGAAACCAGTTACTGAGTGGATAGTTTTATTATATTTATCTACACACTCATGAGCTATCGTTGTCCAAGCTTTTCTATTTCCATCTTCATTAAATTTGCACCGTATTTTATTCACCAATGTTTGGTTTAATCTCTCATTTAAACCGTTCGAGAATGGTGCATTTACTGCAGTGAATATCATAGTTATTTGTTTTTCTTCCAAAAATTTCTTGAATTCATTTGAATTTATACCGGGATACTGGTCGGTGAGAAGCATCTTAATGTCGTCAGTGTTTGATATTTTTGAAACCAGTTTAATAAAATCATTCGCACATTGAGTTTTCGATGTTAGTATAAATGCGTATCTCGTAAAGTGATCTACTAAAAGATGTAGATACTTCTTTGTAGATCTTGAGCCTCCAAAACCTCCTATTGTATCTATTGAGACTATCTCAAAAGGTTTCTTGGCTGGACCCAGATGAGACATAAATCCAAATTTCTCCTGTCCTCTTGATTTATTTTTTATACAAATCTTACAGTTTTTACATATTTCTTTGATATTTTTAGTTAAATTTTTTGCAGTGTATAATGGACCAAGTGTTTTTTGCATCTGCTGAATTCCTATATGACATAGATTTTCATGTATATTTCTTATAAATTGTATGCTGAATTCCTCTGATAAAATTATTTTTTCTTTATTTCTTACTTTTTTATAATATATGTTTTGTTTCTTAATCATTTTATTTTTATTATTTTGTATCTCTTCATTTTCATTCTGATCCATTAAAATATCTTCGACATCAATTAAGTTCACAATCTTAAGCTGTTCATCTTTATTTTCATCAGATTCTAATACTGGGTTTCTGCTAAGGCAATCTGCTTCCAAATTATCTTTTCCTGGGGCGTATTTTATTTTAAAATCATATTGGGATAAGTAGTACATCAAGTCACCTAGATCTTCATCAGTTCTTGATTTCACATTCATATTTTCTAATGGCTTATGGTCTGAATAAACTGTAAATGATTTTCCTATTAACCAGTATTGCCAGTATCGTACCGCTTCTTTAATGGCCAAACATTCTAAATATATGGCTTTTTTCTTTTTTTGAGCTTCATTTAGCTTCTTTGAGAAATAAGCAACTGGCTTTTCTATCCCATCTGGCTGCGTCTGTTTTAAAATGGCTCCAATTCCTTCTATAGACGCGTCTGTATAAATATTTATTGGTAAATCTTTATCATATATTTCCAAAACTGGTTGAGAACAAAGAATTGTTTTTATTTTTTCAAATGTCTCTTGGCATTTATCAGTCCAAATGAAATTTTGATTTTTTCTGAGTAAATTATGTAATGGATCTAATATTATTGCACTTCTTGGAATATATTCATGATAATAATTTATTTTTCCTAGAAACTGTCTTACATTTTTTTGTGTTTTTGGAATAGGAAAATTTTTTATAGAGATCAAATTATCTTTTAATGGTTTTATAGAATTATTTTGTATAATATGACCCAGGTATTTTACTGAATTTGATGCAAATGTGCATTTTGTAAATTTCAATTTAAAACCTTCTGTTTTAATTGCTTCTAATAATTGCTTCAGATGACTAATGTGTTGATCAAAAGATTTTGAAAATACTAGGATATCATCTATGTAATTTACAGCAAATTCTGTAAGTTTGTATTTTCTAAGTATATTGCTCAATATTCTTTGAAATATTGCTGGTGCTGTTTTTAAGCCAAATGGTAAGCAAGTCCATTGGAAATGTCCTTCTTGAGTCACAAATCCAGTTTTCTTCCTGTCTTCTATTCTCAAGGGAATTGACCAAAATGCAGAATTAATATCTAGTGTTGTAAAATATGTACAATTTCTCGTTTTTGTCATTATGTCATCTATTAAAGGAAATGGTTGGGCCTCCGGCACTACTATTTTATTAAGTTCCCTAAAATCTATACATAATCTGGATTTCTTGTTTTCCTCTTTTTTAAAAGCCAAAGTGACAGGTGCAGCAAAAGGACTGTAGGATTCTTCTATAAGATTTTTATTCAATAAATTTGCTATTTGCTTCTCTATTTCTTTTCTATCTTCCATAGTGCATTTGTATGGCCCTTTACAGCAATATTTGTCTACCAATAAGTCTATTCTAGCTTCATATCCATTAACAGTACCAACATCATATTTATTTTTTGCAAATACTGTGTTGTATTCTTCAATTAATTTATTAATTTGTGATTTTTTTATATCATCTAAATGATCTATCTTTATTTCAAAATCTTCTTCTTTTACATGTTCATTGAAGTTAATTTTGTATTGTTTTATATCTCTGTTATCTATGCTTTCTTTTCCTTCACTATTTGTTTTTATGTTCTCATTGAAATGAGCTTTTTGAGTTATTTTTAAATCTTCGTTCTGTACTAGTTTGAATTCCTTTATAATGTCTAATCCAATCAAGAAATCATAGTTAAAATTTTTTTCATCAATAATGTATACATCTACATTTTTTTCTATCTCAAATATTTTAATTTTCAAATTTGTCAAACCACTAGTCTTTTTGACACCATTAATTGTTATTAAATTTGTTACATTTATATTGTTTATTTTCCCTTTTAGTCTTAATAGCTTCGAATTTATCAGGGAAACGTTTGAACCTGAATCATAGATTCCATATACATGCAACATATTATTCAATAGCAGTTTGACTTTTATTAATGGTGTCACTATTCGTTTTTTTGATTAGTTTCCTTTAATTCGGCTTCTATAACAGAATTATTAATAGGTTTAATATTATTTTCTTTTATTATATCATCTTCGTTTGTTTTAAACCAGCATGTAGATTCGGGGTGATAGCGAGTTCCTTTTTTTAATTTTTTACATATATTACATGGGCTGTTATTTTCTTTTATTATATTATCTTGATTTAAAAACCAGCATGTAGATTCGGGATGATAGCGAGTTCCTTTTTTTAATTTTTCACAAATATTACATGGGCTTTTATTTTCATTTTTATTGATGCTTCGTGGATTTCCATATTTTCTGTAGAATAAATCATTATTTTTGCTAACCATATGTTCATATTTGCTTAACTCATTAAAAAGGTCAACAGTATCTATTAATATTTCTCTATCAATCTTGGTAAGTATAAATTCTGGCAAACCAGCAGCAATAAGATCTATCAATGTTCCTGTATCAACTGAGTTTCTCATATCAAGTAACAACTTTTCCTTCTTTATAGCATAATCTAGTAATAACCCATCTTTATATTTATATGATAATGCATAAGTAATTTTGTTCCAACCTTTGTTTACAAATGATGCACAGAATTTGTCTTTCCATACTGACCATTCCGAATCCATGGTAAGTTTTGTCACCATAGAACTGTACCAGTCTAAACAACTTTTATCCATAAATAACCGTAGTATTTCAATTTTTTTCTCATCCTGTATCACATTTAGACGAAGGCATTCTTTTTCAAATGTGTCAATCCATTGTCTCGCATTAAAATTTTTAGTTGTAAATTTTTCAATCATAAACCTCTCTGTTATATTTTTCAAATTATGTTTATTTTCTTGTGTATTTTCTACTAGATTTTCAAAGAGTTTTTCTAGTACACCTGCTTCACTATTTTGTGTAGTCGTAGTTTGTTTTTTATCCAATTCTTCTAAGTATTGGTCTGCAAATTGTAAATTGTCATCTTCGTCTATATAGGTTTTTTTTAGTTCCTCTGACATAGTTATCCAAACCCTTCGCGTCTGGTATCTTTTCTTAAGACTGTTTTTTACTTTGGTATAAGCAACCGTTTTTATTATGTCTTTGTGATAACCAACATATTGAAATTCATCGGGAATAGCATATACTTTTCCCTCGTGTGTAGATATTGACGTTATATAGCATGCATCAGATTTTCCGTCACTTGATGGCAAAATTGCAAATTCAAAACAAAGTTTCTCCATATTTTGTTTCAATTTAAATCTTATAAACAAAAATGTCGTTTTATAAGATTATATATATCTATTTGTATGAGAGTACCAAAATAACAAGATGACGTTGCTCTGAAATCAAAGTTTATTCATTAAAATTAAATATTCTAGCTTTATACACAATAATAACATAATTAATATACATCCTACCTGAAATCAAAGAAACGACATTTCAAGTTTATTATTCTATACGTACTCTTATTTACAAATTCTAACAATTAATAAAATAGCTATATAAATTTTATTACATTCTGTCTGACATCTTACTATTTAAAATTTAAAATCAAATGACATCCAGCCAGGCGTCACATAATAAACTAAAGAGATTCTTTAAGAATTTCTTTATATATATATATATATATATATATACTAATATAATAAAGCTGAAGAGTTTGTTTGATTGTTTGTTTGTTTGTTTGAACGCGCTAATCTCAGGATCTACTGGTCCGATTTGAAAAATTGTTTCAGTGTTAGATAGCCCATTTATCGAGGAAGGCTATAGGCTATATATTATCACGCTAAGACCAATAGGAGCGTGGCACCAATGAAGAATGTTTCAAAACCGGGGTTTTTTTTCTTTTGAGAGCTTCATATAGAATTGGTCCTATTCCACGGGGACGAAGTCGCGCGCAGAAGCTAGTATATATATATATATATATATATATATATATATATATATATATATATAGCTCCACCTGCTGTCAGCACGTACACACGTAACACGTACGCACGCACGCACGTAATACAGTAGCACTACCTGCTGTCTCTTTTTATCTTGGAATTTGGGGTATGAGTTTCCACGGGCACCACAAATGTCTCTCATAGGGTGAAATTAATGCCGGTAGGTATCAAAATCAAATAAAACAAAAAATAAATTCGAGTAACAAAATTTTATTTTTATAAATACAGTGAATTCGGTCGTGAATTTCCACAATCTACATTACTGGAAATAAGGATGATCTTTAAATAAGGATGTAAATCCTCGCCTGATGAGAGCAGTCAAGATTTTTTTTGTTTTTTTTTTATAATAAACGCTTCACACTCGACGGCCCCCAGTAAGATTTTCTCCTGTGTCGGGGGTCCGGAAACACACGCAATACACAAGCACAACGCCCAGACCACGACAAACATCGATATGACCACTACAAATATCTGCCGTGAGCGGGAATCGAACGCGCGACCGCCAGCGCATCAGCCAGTGCTGTGACCGCTGCGCCAACATGTCGCCAAAGTCAAGTTGGTAGTTTACCATGTGCTATACAGGGACATACTGCCCTGCGTAATAACAATTATTGTTATAATTGTCAGCGTAGAGTGCGGGTTCAGGTAGAAACCATTGCGTTATTTCATCATTTAAAAAAAAAGTAAGTAAGGTAGGTGAATGAAAGTAATATTATTCAAAACAGTGTTAACTAGAGTAATTTTTTAAATTATTTTAAATTGTCTGGAGGCTTTAATTTTTTTTTTAATTTATACCTAAACTTGAAGGTTTGATTTACTTTTTGTCTCTGTCAAGATTTCTTTGGCCCATAATTTTTTTTGTAGATGTTTTCTAAATTAAATCACATTTATTTTACATGCGCAATGTATTGATGATCAAAACAAAAAAGAAATGGCGTTGATATATCAATAAACAAAAAAGATATGATGGTCAAATCACAAATTTTCGGCACTTTTTTCGAAAAATGAAAAAAAAGTCATAAAAAAAATCCGTAACACTTTGCATATAGGTAAGTTAGCCTAAATAGGTTCCAAATGACCCCCCCCCCTACCCAACATACCTCTATGGCTAACCATTCCCCTAACACCCTGTATATATATATATCTCACTTATAAGGGGTTAGTCTAAACGGAATCTGTAATTCTGTACGTAAGTGTTTCATTACTGGGGCAAGATTTCCTACGTTCCTATGTATACAAGCTTAATCTTGCTGATAGGAAATTTTTTATCTTTAACCCTAGATCACTAACCTTATTTTACAACGCTTATTACTAACCTTCGTCGTTTCGACTACGCCGTATAAAAGGGAGGCTTCTAAGGGTTTATTGAATAAAATATTTATGTGTGTTTTACTTATTTATTACAATAATCATTTGTTAACATGTTTATAAGTTTTTTTATTTACTAAAATCACATTTTAATTACTTTGACAGTCTTTTAATTGAGACCAGAGATTTTACTCGTTAATTAACATTTAAGTTTTTTAAATGCTTAAATCTTATTAACTAAAAAATAAAGACTTAAAAAAATATTAAAATATTAAAACTAAGTAATAAAATCAACAAAAGAAAGAAACATTTTAGAAAAAAACTATTAATTAATACATTTGTGACAAATGTCAAGTTTGTGTTCGCCACACAAGGATTTGTTGCACTTGTTGCACCAACTCTTTGTCATTCTTCGCCTTGCGGAGTGGCAAATTGCACAATTTTTTTTTTTGTTTTAGCGATAGGAAGACTAACCGCATCTTCTCTTTGATCAGTCTCATGTGTAGTAGTAGAACTGCTGGTTTGAAGTTACGGAATTTGTAATCTTTTTTGCATGTGTGGCGCGACTAATTTTTGTTGCAGAGTTTTCAAGTACTCACGCCTCGATAAAGGTTTTTTATTAGCCTTCAAAGTGTTTGCTACATACATATATAACATTAACTATTTATACATACAATGTTTAGCATTCCGTAAAAATTACATAAAGGTCAACGTCGATTTTTTCGGCTGCAAGAAGCGAGAGAACACATTTGGTCCAAGGGTCTTCAATTGATGATGATGTCTTCAGTTGAAGGTGGTTGTTCTGTCACAGAAAAAAACTCTTTCTCATCATCTGTTTCATAAGCCGGGTCAGCCTCAAGGTTGTCTTCTTTCTCAGTCTCAGAGCAGATTTCTTCGTCACTATAATCATCTTAAAACAGCTGACGAATCATTTCTAAATAAAAATATATTCAAATAAAAATAATATAGATTCTTATTTCAATGTAGGCAAATTAAATATAAAGTTTATAAAACACTCAAATAATTATAACAGCAAAAAAGAATGAAAAATAACTCTGCAATAATAACGTTAACACTAACCTTCGTCGATTCGACGACTCATGGTGGCTGGAACGGCGCACACAGGGCCCCTACACAAAAAATAAACCCTAGCATCGCGCGAGCTGCAGGTCGAATGAGATTAGCAGGAATCTGGAATTCGTACGACGACGCACTCAAAATTTATACCACTTTTATCGAGTCCGCGTCGTCGTTTCGACGAAGGTTAGTGATCTAGGGTTAAATATCTTTTAAATGTCCTTAACTATTCACCCCTCATAGTTTAGCGCACCTTCTACCAAACACTATATGTATTATCTACTTTTAATATTATCTGCATAATAATGTAATATCCTGTATATTATATATGAGGCGTAATTAATGGATAATCCTTTACCTGCAGCTGGAGAATATCATAACGGATCTAACAACACGTATCTCGTGGAAGTAGTATGGTAGCACACTGACTCTAGCAACTGTCTAAAACTTCACACACAATACGCCGACAAACAATTACGCAAACAAACATTGATGTTATTATTTTGTGTGTCTCTTTCACCCATTGCATGAAAGAATGAGACAACACTTTCGTCTTTTGTTTTTCGTCGTCGGAGCGGTAATAAAAAAGGTAATAAAGCGGGTACAAAAAATGGGTACTCTCAGTGGAATTTTTTGTGTTTTGTGTCATTTTGAACACTTGTTATGAAAGTAAATAATAAACTGTGCAAAGATAACCTTCTTTTCTTTCAGCCCCGTTAAATTTAATTCATAAATGAATAAAATAGATTTAAAATAAAATTTAAAAAAAAATCTGTGATTAAAACAATAAATGGACTCTATTTTTATAAATTATAAAAATTCTTTGAAACCGAAGGATCAAATACTATCTGTTATACCTTTTTACAATCTCAATTAAATAGGCTAGTTTTTCGTAAGTTGGTCATTCAAGTCTCCATACATTTTTTTAAGATATGAGCGATCAAACACAAAGGAAAAATTATTTGAAAGACGAAAAAAAATTTTCGGTTGCATTTGAAAAAAAAAATTAGGCAACAGCACAAAAATAACATAATATATTTGATAGGACATCTATTCAAGTTTAATAAATAAAAATCTTATAGAGATAATTCATGTTTTTGCGACTGTGACAACAAAATTAGTGAGCAAGGGTGTCATTTTTCTAAATTTTTAAAAAATGGCCGATAACTAAAAAACCATGATACTTTTACTAAACATGAATTGTATTTTTCTGATCCGTTATGATATTCTCCGGCTGCAGGTAATTATCCATTAATTACGCCTCATCCTGTATATACATAGCTAATATTAATAAGTTTTAATCATTTATTATCATATAGGAATAATGTATGTTATGTCATATTTCTAGCAATAATACATTGTTAATTTCTCAAACATTTATTTTTGACATTTTTTTATATTCAAACAAGTAAATTCAAAAGAATTTCCGCATTAAGTTATCAAATTTTGTTGTTAAAATTTCATTACTTTTTTAATCATATTCAAAAATTCCTTTGGATTTAATTCTCCTGCGTATTTCTCAAAACTGGAAATAAATATCGTATCAGGTTTGGAACCTTTCCCTCCCTCAGTGGGTTTCTGGGCTCCCTGACCAGATTCCTTGTTCGCCTCATCGGGTTCACTTCTTTGTATTCTAGAGCATTGAGCCTGAATAATGCATATTAGCATAATAAGGCTGAAAATTGTTGTCTGAAAAAAAGAAGGTAATTTCTTAAAAGCACAAAAGAATATTTATTAAAAAAAGAATTGTGACCTTATTGCGTCAGTTGGTCCTTGCAGGTATATGACTAAGATTATTTTAGAGACAATAAACAATTAATAATTAATATTAAAGCATTTAAGGAGCTGGACTCGAATTTAAACCGCGCTTCACGCGCTTCAGCCTGTAATATCCCACTGTTGGGCATAGGCCTCTTTCCCCATGTTGCAGAAGGATCAGAGATTAATCCACCACGCTGCTCCAATGCGGGTTGGTGGATATATACCCTACTATGAGTAACGATCGTTATCAGTGTACATGATAGCAACCGGGACCGACGGCTTAACGTGCTCTCGAGGTTCGGTGGGGAGACCCACAAGGACTGCACAAACACCCAGACCACGGCGAACATCTGTATGGCCAATACAAATGTTGTTGTGTGCGGGTATTGAACCCACAACCGCCCGCGCAACAGCCACAAACCAGTGCTGTGACCGCTGCGCCAACGCGGCGTGAAAACAAAAACTAGATAAGCAGTAGGGCAATTTGTTAAGAGAAAATTCCCTTGTTAAGCAGTTGATACAGTATACATACTGTAATGTGTAACAGCAGCGTGTATTAATAAATTTCACAATAGTCTATGTATATAATTAAAAATGAATGTTTTTAAGCGCATAACTCGAGAATGGCTTGACCAATTCGGTTAATTTATTTTTTGGCCTTCCTTAAGGCCAACGGAAGGTTTAATACTTTAAAAAAAATTACAGTACTATGAAATTATAGTATAAGCCTCGATTGTGGTCGTGATCACGACCACAGTCGAGGCGGCCAAAGACCTAAAAGAAAAACTGGCGCTTCGTTATGGCAACAAAGCCAAGCAAAAGGTGCGCACTATGGCCTCCGTTCTAGTTAATGGTTTCCGCGAGGGCTCAAAAATAAACCGCCTAACGGGGGACGAAGCCCTCATGAACCACTTCGGAGCCATAGTAATGGCCGCCCGACTATCGGGAGCTCAGAAGGTAGTCCTCATTGGAGACATAAACCAGCTGCCGTACATCGACAGGGACAACCTGTTCGAAATGCGGTACTGCAGACCAACCCTGATAACAACCATCTCGTGCGAGTTGTCATGCACGCATCGTAATCCCAAAGACGTCGCCCTTGCCATCAGCGAAGTTTACAGGACCGTGTACAGCTCAAGCACAAAGATCCGATCTTTGCGAGTGGAGAGCCTCACGGGCGCGCGTATTCCTGCAGGAAGGGACCGCACCTTATACCTGGTCTTTACGCAAGAGGAGAAGAGATTGCTGACTGACCAGGGATACGGGTCCGGTGAGGGATCGCGCGTCTTAACCATCCACGAGGCGCAGGGCCAGACCTTTGAGGACGTCATTGTCCTCCAGACGAAGACAAGGGGCTCAAGATCCACGACAGCGTTTCGCACGCTGTAGTCGCGGTAACTAGACACACCAACACCTGTGTCTACTACACCGACGACCGTGACGAAGCAATTGGTCGCTTTGTGGCGAGGGCAGCGGAGGCGACAGACAAGAAAATCCTCGAGCACAGTCTCAAGATGGCAATTCATCATAGGGATGCCGCCGTCATTGAGAGTGTGCTCAGAATGTTGAAAGGTGTTGGGGTGAAAAGACATTATAAATAGTGTAGATTAATATAAAATGCATGTAATATAAAAGGAAGATAAATAGTGTTCATTAATATAAAATTCATGTAATTACTATAGGATTAATTATTAAAAAAATAATAAAAAATAATAAAAAAAATAAAAAAAAACTTACTAATATTAACATAGGTTAAGTGTACATTGTAAGTAGCAAATAAGTGCACATATATTGTAGCTAGGAAATAAGTGTACATATATTGTAGTTAGCAATTAAGTGTAAATATATAACAAAATTATATTATAGAATAGTTTTGGTCAGTGGACTCACGTTGTTTCTAAGTCTAGTTATTTAGGTTTACGTACAGTACCAATGCATGTTTTATTATATAAAAATTGGAATAACAAAAGCACAGGCACTATAAGTCCGTGGATATATCTTTTATTAAAAAAAAATTATAGTATAATTCATTTCCGTAAGATATGTAATTAGTAAAGTAAGTATATTCTTATATGTATACATACCTTGGACGCCATGATGAAAGAATGCAGTGTGATAGTTCTTTCTGTGACTTGCTTGCTGTTAATTTTCTGTTTATATATACTCTTTACCTTTTTAAACGTAACTTGAATTTTACCTTAATTAAAGGATGTCCTGTGATATATGGTTTTGTTTGTAAAAAAAGTAGTAAAAAACAGGAAACGAATGTACATTACACACTATCTTTATTTAACAAGTATAATATACAAATGTTTTTAAAGTCAATTCCTAGTTAAGTCATCAAAAAAAAAAAATACGCAATCGCGGTAAGTTTTTTTACAGTCAATTAATTATAAATAAATAGTACGCTTTCAATCAAAATGTTAAATGCCATTAAACAAAATATTATTTTCGTGACTTTTTATATGTAACTTGACTTTTAATCACGTTTTAATTAATTACTTATAACATCGTATGCTTACACTTCAGCCTGTAATATCCCACTGCTGGGCATAGGCCTCTTTCCCCATGTAGGAGAAGGATCAGAGCCTAATCAACCACGCTACTCCAATGCGGGTTGGCGGATAAAACATCATAAAGGAAAAAAAAAATATTTGACGTCCTAATTTGACTCCTTGAGAATAAATCTATACTAATATTATAAAGAGGAAAAGTTTATAACTTTGTTTGTATATACGGGGTAATCTTCGCAAATACTGATCCGATCATGAAAATTCTTTCACTAACAGAAAGCTTCACTATTCAGGAGTGACATAGGCTATATTTTATTGTAATTGAACAAAAAATTCTGTAAATAAGAAAAAGATAAAAATATAACTCCAAAATGGTGTATATAATAACGCAATCTCTCGCCGTCATCTATCGCTATTAGAAGACTTTATTAGCCTATCGACGTCGTTTTCGCGATTTTTGATAGATGGCGTTGGAGTAACATATTATTTATTTAAGTGCTATAAAATATAGTATGTTATTTGGTTCTGTAATTTAAAATAATAAATACACGATATTATTACGATTTTACGCCCAACGAAGTGGGCACGGGTCTGCTAGTTACTAAATACGTACATTGTATGTAAAATGTCTAACAATAATTGTTCATAGGAAAAATATTTTAATGATTCAAACTATTATGCATAGTTAGCGACTTCACTTTGGTATTTTTAAAAATATGTTTGCTAGTGTAGGTTCTGATGCCATTATTTCGAAAAATATTCTATTGGAGATGTAACGATACAGTCTATGTTTGACAGAGACAGACGAAAAATAAAGTAAAGAAAAGTAGAGGACCCTGTGCCAAATGCTTATCAACTAAAATGAAAATGAAAAATGAAAACGAATTAAGAAACTTTAAATTAGGAAACTTTCCAATATAAGAAGACAATTATTTATATTATAAAATTAGATTTAAAATGTTATCACAAATCACTCGTTTTTAACCGACTTCCAAAAAAGGAGGAGGTTCTCAATTCGACACGTATGTTTTTTTTTTTTATGTATGTTAGCTCAGAACTTTTGACTGGGTGGACCGATTTCGATCAATTTTGTTTTAATTGAAAGGTGTTGCGTGTCATATGGTCCCATTTTAATTTAATTGAGATCTGACAAGTACTTTTATAGTTATCTATACTAATATTATAAATAGGTAAAGTTTATAACTTTGTATATACGGGGTAATCTTCGCAAATACTGATCCGATCATGAAAATTCTTTCACTAACAGAAAGCTACACTATTCAGGAGTGACAAGATAAAAGGAAAAAGATAAAAATATATAAAGATTTTAAATCACCAGGATTTGAACCTGCGTCCTCTGACGTGCCGTGTCAACAATTCAATCTAATCAAGCATTATTATTTGCCTTACAAATTATTTGGTGATTTTAAAACATTTATATTTATCTGATTTGCTGAAAATAGTGAGAGGCTACACTATTCAGGAGTGACATAGGCTATATTTTATTGTAATTGTACAAAAAAATTCAGTAAAAAAGAAAAATATTAAAATATATTATGAAAATGACAAAGAAACGAACGCCATCTATCGCTGCTAGATTTAACTATTTAATACTCTATTTTATTTACTGTCTATTTGAATCTATCGATGACGAAGTTTTTACGCTTTTTGATAGATGGCGTTGGAGCAACATATTATTTATTTAAGTGGTTTAAAATTTGTTCTTTATAGTATGTTATTTGGTTCTGTAATTTAAAATAATAAATACACGATATTATTACGATTTTATTCATCGCTGTAGGCGCCCGCTGCCGTTTATTTTTTATTTTATATATTTTCTCTTTACTTTCTGTTTTACTTTATCGGTACTCCGGACGTAGTTTTGGTCAAAAGTTTTCTTCAAAACTATTTTTGCATTTTAATTTCTACTAAGTACTATAACTACTTCTGTTTAAATATTTCTTATAGTTATTATTTGTTGTTTAGTCTTTTCAGAAATAATTCTAATTTGTGTTTATCATAATTTTTTGTTTCTTTAGCTTCAGTCTTACTTTCTTCTCTTTACTTTCTGTTTTATTTTATCGGCTTAGATACATTACTTACAGGTAATTAAAATTTCGGGATATTTATTTCGATTTTTCAATATTACAATACAAATATTTCTCTATTTTATTTTTGTCTAACACTTCGTCGATCTGAAAGCAAATTGCATTATTGAAATATATCGTCACGTGCACTATACCCCGTCCGGCGACTAATTAGCTTTTTGACAGCTCACGCCTATAAATTACAGTTTTTTTTTTTCGGAATAACGTACTAAAATTTTACAGTAATGTCATACTTTATTGACGATTTGATTGATTGAGTGAAGCACCCTGTGCATAAGAAACAACCACAGACTATGAAACAGTTATTGAAATAATAAATCGATAATAAATCGATCATATGATAAAAATGGTAAGGTGGAGGTAAAGTTTATAACTTTGTTTGTATATACGGGGTAATCTTCGCAAATACTGATCCGATCATGAAAATTCTTTCACTAACAGAAAGCTACACTATTCAGGAGTGACAAGATAAAAGGAAAAAGATAAAAATATAACTCAAAAATGGTAAATGTACTACCATCTCTCGCCGCCATCTATCGCCATTAGAAGACTATTTATTAGTCTATCGACGTCGTTTTCGGGATTTTTGATAGATGGCGTTGAAGTAACATAGTATTTATTTATACCCCGTCCGGCGACTAATGATCTTTTTGACACTTCAAGAAATTTTGACATTAGTGACTGCCTCACACGTTATTTATTCGATTCGAAATAATAATCGATTTTATTTAAGAAGAAGTTTCAATCGAATTAATTAAATACATTTAATTTCAAAATATTATTTATTTATGCGATTATTAGTTTTTTTAATTATAAATGAAATATATAAATAATAAATAAATGAATTAACAGAGTTATTGCTCTATATTCTTGGTTTGCAATTAAATTTCAAGATTTCGACTTAATTCCTTGCAAGTAATCAATCTTGGGGGTCATAGATACTATTTTTATTTCCTTTTTTGTATTTAATTTATAGAAACAATAATCACATGACGTAAAATTATTTTTATCATATGGTCGATTTATTATCGATTTATTATTTCAAGAACTCTTTCATAGTCTGTGGTTGTTTGTTATGCACAGGGTACTTCACTCAATCAATCAAATCGTCAATAAAGTATGACATTACTGTAAAACTTTTAGTACATTATTCCGGAAAAAAACTGTAATTTATAGGCGTGAGCTGTCAAAAAGCTAATTAGTCGCCGGACGGGGTATAAGTGCTATAAAATTTAGTATGTTATTTGGTTCTGTAATTTAAAATAATAAATACACGATATTATTACAAATGTATACGTCCAATACTTGCTATAAACAATGAACCTAATAGAACTTAGTAAATACTAAGAACTACACAACATAGGTAATGCATCACAAAGAAAAAGATAATTAACGCCCAACGAAGTGGGCACGGGTCGGCTAGTATCTAATAATGCGTATTTACGTGACTACTTTTTCGTCGACCTACGTTATATTATACCACATAACTTTTTACTCGGTGTACCGATTTCGATGATTCTTACTTTAATCGAAAGCTAATACTTGTCTTGTAGTCTTGTTAAAATTAGATCAAAAACTGATTACAACTTTTTGAGTAATCTTTAATAGCGCGTATTTACTTGACTATTTTTTCGTCTTATTACGTTGTATTACTTGTCGATGTAATTGAAGTCGCTTTTTTTTCGTTTGCGAGCAAACACAATTATGTTCTCAACCATTTCGTTTCATTGATCTGTAGTTAGGTGTATTTTTTACTTTAAAAGAAGTCTGTTCACAAGATCTTGCATAATTAGCTATAGAACACAACATGCGTGTAAATAAAGTGTTTCGAAATAATTTTTCATATTTAGTTACACAATGCATACATTTTTATATAAATATGTGACATAAATTTTAATATTAAGTTCTATGTATATAAAATGTTAGTGTTAACGACATATGTACACCAAAGCCATTCGCATAGTGTGAAAAGACATAAACGAAACAAAAGTAAAGTTTTTAATGTCAATGTTGTAATGTTTTATTCGTAATGCACGATGAATGACTGATGGGTAAAACGTAGTGGTTATATACTCTTTGCTGATGGGCGAAATTTGTTGCACATGCATAGGTACAGTACCTACTATAATTTTTATATATTTGGATATTGAAAATAAAAATAAACAGTCCCTAATAATTAAAACTAGTAAGGAAACCTAGAGCGCTGACCACTTTGGTATATAATTATATTGGTGCGTGTGCCGTGTAGGCGCCTAAATACCGATGGTAGTGGGTTTTGCTGGATTTTTGTATTTGTACAAATATTTGTTTCCAAGTAAGCCACTATAAGCTTAAGGTAATATTTGGGCATTGCTACCAGTGTTACCGTAGCATGAGCTGAGAAATTTTCAGCTTAGATCTATATAATAATATATATCAAATATAATCAAATATATAATAGATATATATATCAATAATATATATCAAATATATAATAGAATATCAAATTAATATGTTTATTTTAAAAGAACTGACGTACCTTCAAAGTCATTATGATTAAAGAAAATAACTTTAGTAATACTTATTGTATAATATGCTGTACTTGGTATTTATTTATTCAATTGCGAAATATCCTGTGACACGTTGGTTTCGTTGTAATAAAAAGAAAAATAACGGAATACGTACACTACCTTTTAAAAAAGACTCGTGATAAGCAAAACGATTTCGCTTTCCTTCCTGTTAAATAATTGATTAAATTATATACCTACAAAAAACCGAAATAATACCAACTGCCTTAGGTTTTTAAAACTCTTGCTATTATGATACCGCAAATGCTTTTATGAAGCAACACAATGCGACACGATAACATTGCGTTAACATACGCATAATTAATTTAAACTTGATTATAACATTTTATATAAGAACAACGAAAGATTGACGCAATGGTCACAAATACAATAGCTGGCTGTTGCGCTACATTTCGTGGTTTGGATTCCTGGTCATGACATTTTTTTGTGTAAAGCATACAAATATTGATGATTCGGGTGTTTAGGTTTGTTGTTTTTTTTTATGGCTCCTCGGCATATGATTAAATTCTGATGAAAGTCGATGGGCTTGAGATGCTATCATGTCCGCCTACTTATCAACTTTTACTTTTGCTGAAAAATTATAAATCTTAGTACTAGACCTTTATTACCCCTCCCAAACTGAACAAAAGATAAATTTAAAAAAAATGTTGTTGGAAGAGATTTCTAAGGTCGCCCTTTTTGGTAATCGATAACTTTAAACATGTTTTGAGTGCAATACAGTAAGTCTAAATCTAATACAGTAAAACTTTAAACAATTATTTCTATCAGATAACACATTAAAACAATTTAAATAAATAAATAAAATAGTAATGAATATTTTTCTGATCTTTCGAATTCCCATTTTAAAAAGTAACAGATATCGTAATAAATAACTCTTTTCACCTTATTAATTTATTTTCAAGTCAATGACATCATAAATTTAGTAAAATCGTTAAAAAAATATAGAAAATTATTTTCAGCCCGATTTCGGAACAAATTTCATATATATTACTATTGCTTTCTTCACAAATGACGCCATTTGGTTTTTTTGTCTCTTTGATCTTATTTTCGGAGTCAGGGAGCCCAAATTATACTTATTAACATATCGTCGATAAAAGTAATCTGTAACAACAAAAATTGCTATTATGTTTAGTCAATATAACTTCATAAACTAATGCCACTCTATTTTTATTTATACAAACATAATTGTTTGTTCGAGGATTGTGTATTGCATTTATATCCATTTATAAAATAAAATGAATGTGTTTAATGTAAAACCTTGACAATTTATAAGCAGTATTGTAATATTGTATACATACATATACTTGATGTCATCCACACCATCACCAGTAGCTACTCACTATTTGTTAATTATTACTACCAAAGCAAAAAGTGGTTAACATAATAAAATAAAATAAAAGATCCGTGTGGCCTTCTATCGTCATGTTTGCCTTTTTAGGTAGTGAGGTCTAAATTACATATGTATAAAAGTACATAATATAAAGGTATGAAACATAATTCTACCCAAAGAATATAAACCGATTAAAAAAGATTTTTAACAAGTGAAAATTAATGAAACATTATATAAAATAAATAAATTTTATTTACACGTTCAACTATATCGTACTTAATAATTATGTCTTGAGGCACTTGGAAATTCACAAAAATAATACTATGCATTTCATTTGAATCGCTTTCAATGTACTTTTTTAATTTTGCTATAACTTAAACATAATACTCAAATAAACACAGTATAGGTAAATATACTTTTATATATTGGAATATAACAATTTTATTCCTGTTTAGATCTCTGTTTAAACACATTCAATCTTGACAGCGAAGCTTTATTTAATTGACACGACCCTTTCGCAAAACAATTGTAAGCACCGGATACATATTTGTAACCTATAAATTTTTTATTCTCCGATGGCTCTTGATTGTCTTCCTTAGAATCAGGCATTTCCGTGGGGTTGCCTTTTTCATCCTCTTGTTCGGTGTTTGAGGCAAAAAGAGGTTGGAGCAAGTATAGAAATAATACAATTTGAATTACTGTTACCTAAAAAAGAAAATATATTAATGTCATTATAACAAAAATTAAAGTTTCTCTATTTGCTTTGTATCGTGACAATTATCGCGATAATTTAAGCGTTAGCGTGTTTAGATAATTGATATATTTAAAAATTTTACAGTATTACATTTAGACATAGTAAAATCTGCAAAACTATTTTGTCTCTTTTCTCTTTTTTTTTTGTCGTACATTAGTTTTAAAACAAAATAGTATTTAACGCGCGTGCCATTTAATTCAGCAATTTATTAACCCACATGTAATACTGCCTATTAACAATAATAAACTTTATTCGTATTTATATACCAAAGATTAGAAAAAATTTAATTAGCGTACTTTTAATGCCATTTTTAGGTCTTTTAGTCTGAAGAAAAAGTAATTAGTGTAAGTATATATACCCTTTCTTTATCACAAAAAATATTCCACAAATAAATAAAATTGATATCTTCTGAAAATAATTAAGAAGAATTTTAAGTGTTTTTTCTTTTCTTTTATTTAATGAATGTCAATGTTGTAATGTTTTATTCATGAGTAATGCACGTGACTTCTTAAGGATGAAATTTTTTGCATAGGTACAGTACCCACTATAAAGTTTCCATATTTTTATATTAAAAATAAAAGTCCCTAACAATTAAAACTAGTAAGTAAACCTAGACCGTTCGATTCTCGCTCGAGATGGTTATTTGTAATTGTACAAATTAATATCAGTGTCCAATCTGTCCTTGTGCGTCTCCCCGCCGTCTCTCTATGAGCACATAAAGCTTTCGGTTCAGTTTGTTATCACAGACACATGATACCGATCGTTAATCATAGTAGGGATAATATTCGCCAACCCGCAGTGGAGAAGCGTTGTGGCTTAAACTACAAACCTTCCACTTGGAGAAAGAAGCCTATACCCTGATGTGGCATATTACAGACTGAATGAACGAATGAATAAATTAGTCAATCAATCAAACCTAGACTCTTCTAAATGAAGAAAGAGTTATATGGCCAGCAGCGGCATTTTGTAGACTAAATCGATAATTCAATCAAGTAATTTTATTTTAATAGCTCATTGGAGTTACCTACGTCTATTCTGGTAGTAGGGATTATTGATTCAAATCTGAAGATGTTGAACTGTAAATATACGTCAGAAAATTATAATCTAAATACCTTAATTATTAGAAAGTAGAAGGATAAAAATGACATACATTATTTTATTTCAAATATTATATTTCTCAGACATAAATATAAATACATTTATATTTTTAAGACCTTTTAAAAGTGAAACTTAAAAACATTTTGTCTTTGTCATCAGCATTTAATTAGTCTTCAGCCATTTTTTAAACAGAGACACCCAAGTGTTTGGGTTGAATTCTTTAGACACTTGACTTAAGTTATCCACAATTGTCCCGGATCCGGATGCAACGTCAGACTTGTCCACTTGAGTTTGTCCTTCTTCTTCTGCGTCTCTTCTACTTTTCGAGCAGGCTAACGATTGAATGACACAAAGCAGCATGAGGACACTGAAGATCGTTACCTTAATAGGAAAAAGTTAGCTTAAGCTCGTTATTCAAAGATGATTGAGGGTACAAGGCGTTTTAAAGGTGAAATGGTCCATTGGTTGAAATAGATGATGATGACAATACCACTAAATTTTTAAGTGATCTCGTAATCAGCGGTATAAGAAATCGTTACAAGGAAATAAATACAGCCTCGTTCAGAAAGAGAGTATTAATTTGGAAAATTAAAATCCAACCCTTCGTATGATTTAAGGCCTCTGGGCCTCTGCTTAGCAATCTGACGTTAAGGCTATCAAGTATAAAAATACCGAATAATACTTATATGACTACGATCATTCCTCTTAGTTAGTTTATTATATTCAAACTTAGAGTGAAAAGTATGATTGACTAAGCTCTTATTCTTCTCCTACTAAAAAGGCCTTTCACTAACAGCGGGCTATTTACAGGCCATTACATTTATAATTCAGTTTAATTCAGTTATTTAATACTACTCTTAAAAAGTATTTTAATACAGTTACTTCTCTTTCTTACCTTAGAAGCCATCGTGACTTAATCGTAAGATGATTGAAATGAATCCTATTTGGAATGAAAGAATAACTCTTCGAATATATACCATTCACTTATCTTCTTTCATTTGTTTATATTATTTTATGTTTAAAAAACATTGCTTTTGGAAAAGGATATCCTTTGATAAAGTACTATTGTCTCTATAAAAAGTCCCTAAGCACCTTTTTATCGTTTTTCTCTTTATCTCTTAATGAAACCAACTCTATTTTCTTTCTTGATTTAAAATTAATTTACTCATCGACAGTTTGGTTTACTGTGTAATCTTATATATTATATAAAAGAAAGTCGTGTTAGTTACACTATTTATAACTCAAGAACGGCTGAACCGATTTGGCTAAAAATTAGTAAAAAGGTAGCTTAGAACCAGGAGACAGACAGAGGATACTTTTTATCCCATTAAATTACAGAGTTTTTTTCGGAATAATGTACTGTAAAATTCTACAGTAATGTCATATTTTATTAGCAGATCGTAAAGTGCCCTGTGCACATAACAAACAACCACAGATTACAGTTCTTGAAATACGATAAATCGATCATAAATGATAAAATAATTTGACGTAAGGGGGGAGGGGATTAAGAGGGTTAATAACATATATGACAAAACAACGTTTGCGGGGCCAGCTAGTTTTATATAATTTATTAAATATCTCTGCCAAACCGACCAATATCATATAAAATATCCCTAGACCCAGATTTTCATAGAAACCGTAGAAGCTGTTATGCAATACCATCGGTATAAGAAACAATGTTACATTTCAGTGTAACCTATACCGAATGAGCATACATAATTTAATTGTATCACTATATACATATGTAAATATCGCTGACGCAAGCATATGTCATTAGTAGTCATTTATCAAGCCTCAACTAACACACTCATTATAAAATTTAAATTATTTTGTAATTAAATTTGCAAATGTCATTCACTTGTGCTACATCAAATATTTAATACTAGCTTCTGCGCGCGACTTCGTCGGCGTGGACTCCGCTCCTATTCGTCTTAGCGTGATGACACATAGCCTATAGCCTTCCTCGATAAATGGGGTATCTAACACTGAAAGAATTTTTCAAATCGGCCCAGTAGTTCCAGAGATTACCGCGTTCAAACAAACAAACAAACAAACAACCAAACAAACAAACCCTTTAGCTTTATATATTAGTATAGATTTATCCTAGTGGTTTTTTTTAAAATAATAATTGTATGTATGATATACTCGTATATGCATATAATACGAGTATTTTCCAGTTTGTAAAATAATTCTAGTATATAAAATTTGTTGATATTTAGAAGCTTATTTCATTTATAAATCAAAAGTCAATGTTACCACCCATAGAAATTTGAATAATTACGCAGTGCTATGTTAATGGTTATTAATTTTTATAATAAAATAAACTATATATTTTAAAAAATAACAACCACTCTTTTGTAGTGGTTGTTATTTTTTGAAATTTTCTCGCTCGAGATGGATATTTGTATTTGTACGAATACTTTTTTCCAGTTTGGATGTCTCACCTTGTGGGTCTCCCCACCGTGCCTCGGATAGCACGTTATACACGATAGCAATCGTGACTCATAAAAAATAACTTTATTCGAATAGGCCCCAAGGGCACTTTCGAATCGTCATTTTACTAATCAAAATTTGTATATTTCATAGTAGGGAATATACATATTATATATATATATATATATATATATATATATATATATATATATAAACCCACAGTGGAGCAGCGTGGCGGATTAAACTCCAATCCTTTCCCTACATGATGATAGAGGTCTATGCCCAGCTGTGGGATGTTACAGGCTGAATCGTAATCGTAATGTTAATCATGTAATCAATAAATTAATATTTACGTTTATGTGTACTGATGTGTGGCTACGGCAGTTTAGTGTATAGCCACCACCTCTCTTTCCGTGGGTGTCGTAAGAGGCAACTAAGGGATAACAAAGTTTCATTACCATCTTGAAACTGGCGAAGCCAACAGATGGCGGGATAACCATCCAACTTCTGGCTTTGTGCACAATGCACAGACCAAAGACGGGCAGCAGCGTCTTCGGTGTGATAAAGCCAGCCCTGCGCTCACCAACCCGCCTGCCCAGCGTGGTGACTATGGGCAAAACTCATGAGTACGCGCCAAAAATTTCGGCCCTTAGTTCCTGGCAGCCCCACTATTCCCAGCTATTTTGGTTTCCGTTGGATCCGGAATGTTCGGCGCGATCTTAGGGAGGCCTACGTCCAGCAGTGGACTGTGGACTGCAATAGGCTGATGTGTGTGTGTGTGTGTGTGTGTGTATGTGTTTTTATGTATAACGTTTATGTGCCATCATTGAATAAATATTTAATAGATGTACTTACCCAGATGCTTAAAATACTTCTTTAACTTTACTGTCTTTACACAAATGGCAAAAGGTAACATCAAGTACAATTTATTATGAATAGCCAGTATGAATCATCTCCTTCTTAGTATATTTATCATTATTATTTATTTGATAAATAACACTTACGAAAGAGAACTATAAAAGAAAAAAAAACAATAGTTATGTGTAACTAGTACTACTACGTAGCCAGCCCAAGAATAGTAAAGTAAAGAAAACCGAAACTTTAAGTTTGAGAAAAAAAGAATAAGCTAACAATCCATTTTGGCAGTCAAAAGACTTTAAGAAGTAACAAGTGTAAAATGCTCATAAATCTCGTAATATATTAATTTGGTAGTAAACAATATCAAATTAATACGTTACTCTTAAAGATACAATTTGGTCATTTGGTCAATTGTGGTCATTTTTGGGATACCTACAATATTTGTCAATCAAAAAATTTCTCAATATTGTTTACATGACTTTTGAATGTGATTTAAATGATCAGCAGAAGTTTTTGTAATGAAACAAGCCTCATACTTCATTGCGATTATTATATTATTTATTTATTATTATTACAAGTCATAAGTCAATTCGAATTAAACAATTTTAATATGGTCTCTTATATTTTCTATTACATCTTGATAATATCCATGGATATTTGTCATTTACCCGATACGGTCCGATTGCGCGAAGGGAGCCATTTATCGATAACTTCTGATATTATCTCTATTAGATCCGGAAAACTGCCTGTATCTGTTACGTTTCCGAGATCAGGTGTTTCGGTCTGAGATTCCTCGCCTTCATGCGGTTCATCTACATCAAGTGTAGATGAAATTTCATTACTTGACACATACACAGTATTAACAAAGCATGCTACAAAAATCACAACAGCAACGTTGATCTGAAACAAAGAGGTATAAGCATTATGTTACTTAATTAAAATAATATACATATTTCAACAATGTTCAATGAATAATATATATATGAGTTTATATATATGGAAGTTATATATATGGGAAGTTTCTCATATTTTATTTTATTTAGAAGTTAAAAGTTTAAAAGTGCATAAAAATATAAGTTGGAGTGATTTAGATAATAGGCACTCTAAAAAATTCCAAATCAGTCGGTTATGACGGTATGTATATGTACAAGCATTCATAAAGAATGCAAAAATATTATAACTCCTGTTTTGTCACAATAAAAAAATATCTCCTTTTTAAAAGGAATCTTTCTTAATAAATTTAAAAAAATATATAAATCCATTGTTTAAAAAAGGTTATCGTAAAAATATTAATAATATGCAGATATAATTATATTACCTTAATTTTAAATTTAATTCCAGTACTCTAAAAAAAAATTGGGAACGACACGCATAAAAGACTAGTCGATTTTGCAAATCTATACTAATATTATAAAGCTGAAGAGTTTGTTTGTTTGTTAGTTTGAACGCGCTAATCTCAGAAACTACTCTTCCGATTTGAAAAATTCTTTCAGTGTTGGATAGCCCAAATGGCCTTGATAAATATCGAGGAAGGCTATAGGCTATATATCATCACGCTAAGACCAATAGGAGTGGAGTACCAATGAAAAATGTTTCAGAATCGGGGTTTTCTTTTTCCTTTTGAAATCTTCCGCTGCGTGCGCTGCGTAAACAGTTAAAGTTTCGCAAAAACAGACAAACAGATATATTTATGACATGACATGTATATGTATGACAGAATTGTTCCTATTTCACGCGGACGAAGTCACGCGCAGAAGCTAGTAAGAATCTTATACTTTTAAACGAGCAATTCTTGTATATATATATATACTAGCTATGCCCCGCGGTTACCCTCGCGTTAATTTGAGGAAAATCATAGCTATTGCCTTTCCTAATTTCAAGTTTGTAGGTGTATTTTTCATTGGACTTTCATACAAACAACCATCCCCTGTTTTAACCCCAAAGGGGGTTGATTTCTCAAAATACATTATTAGTACACCTCAACACCGTCTATAGACCATACATTTTGAAATTCAAGTCTCTTACTTCTAAAACATAGGACTTTCATACAAACTTCCAACCCCCATTTTACCCCCTTAGGGGTGGAATTTCGTAAAACCCGTTCTTAGCTGACCTCTACTTGGCGAAAGGAATATTCCTACCAAATTTTAAGTCTCTAGGCCTTATGGTGGTATAGACGATATAGAATCTGAATCTCGGAATCGGCTCCAACGATTTTCGCGAAATTTAGTATACAGGGGATTTCGGGGGCGAAAAATTTATCTAGCTAGGATTCATTTTTAGAAAATGTGGTTTTATCCCTGTTTTAGGCAATGGAAAAATGGCTAAAATATAGTTAAAATAGGAAGGTAAATTTCGCAATTGTCATTAAAGTTGTAATAGCTCAGGTGGGAAATCGCACGGTCGGGATTGACCGAGAAAACCAAGGTTCAAATCTCATTCTCCAGATTTTTTTTCTTTCTTGTTTAATTTCACTCGTGATTTTTTATTCAAATAAAAAAAAAACATATAAAAATACCGAGAAAAAAAAAAACTACAAATACCGAGCTAGGCTCGGTCAACCAGGTACTAATATAATAAATGCAGAACAAAATTACTTTAAAAAAAATAACATATTTAGCAGCTTTTTATCTTACAAAATTCATTGACAAAACAGTTAATAATATAATCATCTATTCACTTTTTTGTCTTTTTTTTTATTCACTGTCATACAATGGGGTATTTTTTTTAAATGTCAAAAGCGTTTGACTTCGTCGATCACAATATATTATTATTAAAGTATAAAAATATGGCATAAGAGGACCTTCTATCAATTGGTTAATTAGATATTTAAAAAATCACATACATTATGTAGAAATATCAAATTAAATACAAAATTTTAATGAACTACCGTCCTTAACCTTAACCTTAGTAACCGTAACCTTAAGTCGTCAAAAGCTTAACAACTCAGAAGTCCCTCAGTTAAGCATTTTGGACCCTTCACTTTGTACATTAATGACTTACCTGTCATTACAAAACACCAATCACTCTTTTAAAAAAATCTTTAATAATCCATCAAAAACCATTAGAGAATTACCGTTGATATCTTCAAATTATAAACGTAAAAATTGGTTAATTAATAAAAAAAAATTGTAAAAATTACTTTTTTTACATTAAGGAAATGAAATTAACAATTGTTCTGTTTTAGATGTAATTGATTGTGATATTTTATACTTGGCTTTAATTCTTGGAAAGGTAACTAACTATACAAATAGTATTGAATTATTCGTTATAATTAATTGCTAGAGATGGTTATAAAAACCGCTGATATTTTTAAATTATAAACGTAATAATTGATTATTAAATAAAATAATATTCTTGTATGACTTTTTTAATTTTAAGGAAATAAAATAATAACAGAACAATTTTTGTATTATATGTAATTGATTGTGATATTTGATATATTATTGTGATATACAAGAAAACCAAAAACAAATATTTGCATAAATTCCGATTCGACTAGAATTAAAATCCGTGACAGACGGCATTAAACACAGGAATTAAAGCACTTCGTACACTACTACAACAAAATTGCTGCTTTATTTGCTGTATAGGTTATTATTACTAAATAAAAACTCTAAAGAAAAATAAGCATTACCTTAGACGCCATCGTTGACAAAAATATAATATTAATATATTTGTCCAAGCTACAGATATAATTATATACTATTTGCCATATCTGTTTCCGGTGGAAAATGTAATTTTTGTTGAACATACACATTAATTAGTAGATATTTCAAAATAATAAACCCACTTGAAATAAATTCGTTAATTTATTTATGAAAGTGTAATCGTTTAGCATGTTTTCGTCTAAACCTGTTTATGTTTATAGTTTAAACTAGAATTACCTAGTTAAAATAAATTTACTGTTTAATCAATTTAAGCGAAATTATTTGTGCAAAACGTTTTGTAATAAGAGCTATGTAATTTTATCATCATTATGTTATCTTACTAAAAGTACTTCTGATACAACGAATATGCTGGAAAAACTAAGTGTCCAAAAAAGTGTCAACCAAAGAGAGTAGGGTAAAACCCGGATAGTTGCCCCACTTTTCGAAAAAGCTTTATTTAAGAAAAATATGAACTTGCTGAAAATTATTCAGTATGTATCTCAAAACATAGGTCTTTTATCTTCTATAATAGCCTATTTTCGTATAGATAATTAGCAATGGTTTTGAATAAATACTGTTTTATTTCACCTCTCAAAAAAGGGATAGTTGCCTACTATGGCGGATAGTAGCCTTGCGTGGAAAATGCTTCGGGGGATACTTGCCTCGTACGGGGATAGTAGCCTCGGTATGATTTTTATTTTGGATAGAAAGAAATTTATAGCAATTAAAGTAATTTTTATTATTTATTTAACAGTCCTTAAAATTAATTCGTATTATGTATTTTTATTTTTGTGTTTCCCACACATGAGGAAATTTTAAAATGTTTTTTATGATAATATCAAAATTTCGATCCAGCGGGATTCGAACCCGCACCCCCGACATACCGGGTCAGTGCTCTAGCCATTAACCTATGGAACGATGTAATCGCCGAATCGAAATTTTTTATAAGTATGATTTTATTCGGTTTTAAGTTTTTTTTTTCTTTTAATCAACTTAGGTATTAACATTGCTTTTTAACAGAAGCTAACGTTAATTTTATCGTTGGAGTTTAAAATTTCTGCAGATTGTTTAGATTTTTTAGTTATGCTTAGTGGTATTCTTGGTATAGGAGATGCTTGATGTAAAAATTTAGACGGTGTTTCTTTTTCAAGATTTTTGTTCTGGGATTCTTTTTGTTCTGAAATTCATTTAAAGATATCAGCGATGGCAATCATAGCTCAGTATTATCAAAGATGTATTCTTCAATGTCGCTATCTTCTAAAGCTATACAATCTTGAGAAAAAATTAAAAGGCTTGAAAACGGCCTCAGTGGCGTGTGATTTTGGCTCACGCTATTCTGCTCAGACTCATGTAAGGTAACTTCCAGATTATTAGTATTACTTGGATCTTGATACCCTGAAGGAAGCAGTTCGTTTTGATGATGTAGACCCTGATTAGACTTAGTTTACGTTACAGCACAAATATCTGGTATTTGTTCGCTCTTTTAATTGATAAAACCTCAGCTTGTCTCAAAGCTATTTCAGGCTTTCTTTCATTAAAGCTTTTTAGCCATTGCAGCTTAGAAGTGACAAAAATACAATTACGTCAAATAAGAAGGTATGTAGAGAGAATTCTGTATTTATACTGCTAGGTATAAATACAATGATATTTTTATATCAAAAATATGCCTTGAGTTAGCAGTTGCTGGTTATTCTTTTCGTAGCGTCTTCTTAAGTTTCGAGAGGATATTCCGTATGATCGAGTTTCATTGATACTTTTTTTATGTATTAATTCTTCCAAGGCAAGTGCTAAGCTATCTTCTGTCTAGTTGATGTTGCGTGGCACCACGCCTGGTTTTCGCTTATATTTGCAAGTCATTTTGCTCATCTAGAATAAATATATAAAAACAGTTAATTAGATATTTAGTTTATTTACAATAAGCTAGTCATATTAAATTCGTAAAAACAACAAAAAAGTAAAATCAGTCTTTGCTTGTTAAAATTTTTTTACTTACTTAAGGGGCAACTATCCGCGAAAGTAAGTAGGGCAACTATCCTTTTTGATGCGGATACTTGCCCTTTTCATTTAGAAAATAAATAAAAAACATTTAGCAATAAAGCATAATAAACAATGTAGTTTAAACTCTAATGCATGCAAAGAAACAAAAAGTTGACTAAAACTACGATCAGTAAAAAAAATACACAACAGAAATTACTTACCAATATAATTATAACGCCCGTCAAAGTTTCGACGCGGAAGATTTTTGCTCACACGGACGAAATAAGTGCACCTATTCCGATGGCTTACGTGGCACTGAGACCTGAGGGAGGTCACTACTTATTGTAGTAAAGCGCGAAGACAACTCATATTCCTAACATAGTGTATTAAGAACCGGGGCAAGTATCCCCCCGCGGCAACTATCCGGGTTTTACCCTATAATTAAATATTACAAAAAAACTGCGATAGCTGTAAATAAATGTGAAGAATTATAATTAAGTATACTGATTCTATACTTGATCTCGTTAATCTATATAGGTATTAATACGGGAAGCAAAAATTTTGTAGGTAGGTACCCCTTTTTACGGAAATTGCGCGTACGGAGGAGTGTAAAATTTCGCACACTTATAGTTTATATCGAGAAGTGCAGAATGCTAATATTTTTTTTTTAAGTAAGTATGCATAAAATATACATTAAATTAATAAAAAAAGCATTACACACACTACCATGTATTTGACACACACATACTATTTTGTTGATTGTCAGTCTGTAGTCAAATTGAAAATTTAAAAAATTCTCAGGTTCTTTATCTTCATATTTATTTGGTTTTCTTTAATTAATTTTTTTAATTATGGTCGAATTTTGACCTCTGGGCAACCACCAGTTTAAATAAAACATTCATCTGTTATGTCTTACAAAAATATGTTTGTAAATAATGACACTGATTTGTGGCTGGCGCGTTGCGGTTGCGGCGGTTGCGCTGGCGGTTGCGGGTTCGATCCCCGCACATGACAAACACACTGTATTGACCATACAGATGTTTGTCGTGGTCTGGGTGTTTGTGCAGTCCATGTGGGTCTCCCCGCCGTGCCTCGGAGAGCACGTTAAGTCGTCGGTCCCGGTTGTTATCATGTACACCTGATAGCGATTGTTACTCATAGTAGGGAATATGTCCGCCAACCCGCATTGGAGCAGCGTGGTAGATTAAACTCTGATCCTTCTCCTACATGAGGAAAGAAGCCTATGCCCAGCCGTGGGATATTACAGGCTTAAGCGGTAAGCGATTAGAGTTATTCAATTCTATTCCAATTTCTACGCCAATTGAAATGTTACGCCAAATGCTACGCCAAGTAGCATTTCCTTTTTTTAGAGGAAACTTAAATACTAAACTCTTTATATTTAAGTACGGTAAAATGAATTGATATAGTATTCTTTAGTAGCCGAACCTTAACTTAAACAATACAAGCTTTTATCGCTGCTTCGCCTGCGAAGGTCTGGATTTTAAAGGCGAAGAGTATCTAGATAAAATAAACCATATAACTTGAGTTTCAGTTTAAAAAAATCTACAAACAGTATAGAAGGTATCGTTTACCTTAGCCTATCCTTGACTAACTTTAAACTGCAGCTGAGTTACCTACATTTCAAACTTGTAACAAAAAAAAATAACAGACTTTCTTTAAATCATTTCTTAGAGGATGTCTTCAATTATATATTAACTACTAGCCGACCCGTGCCCACTTCGTTGGGCGTTAATTATTTTTGTGATGCAAATAAAATATACTTATACTTAAGTTTTCATCTCGCTCACATATAACTACCACCCCCTGTTTCAACCCCAAAAGGGGGTTGATTTCCAAAAATACATTATTAGTACACCTCAACACCGTCTATAGACCATACATTTTGAATTTCAAGTCTCTTACTTCTAAAACATAGGACTTTCATACAAACTTCCAACCCCCGTTTAACCCCCTTAGGAGTGGAATTTCGTAAAATCCATTCTTAGCTGACCTCTACTCGGCTAAAGGAATATTCCTACCAAACTTCAAGTCTCTACGCCTTATGGTTCCAGAGATATCGTGATGAGTCAATGGGTGGGTAACTCTTTTATATATATAGATTAACTATCTTCCTACTAAAATTCAAGCTTGTAGCATAAAAAATTAATAACATTCAAACAAACTTGTAAGAGCCCTTAGAAAAACTCGCGAATTCAGTAAAGTAAGCTGTCGAGCATCTCGTCAAACAACAAGTCGAACATCAGTATAACAAAGAAACAACGGATAATCCCACCCCCGTAATACGTACTGGGATAGGATCATCTGATACGTACATTATCGCGTATTTAAATAAATTGGTTTCTTTTAATTATCAACAAAATTGTTCTCACTTTAACGTTAAAATTACAGCAAACTTTCTAATTTTTTATTCCAATTATTACCTTCATTTCCATATCAATACACAAATTAGTGCATAAATAATTAAACTACGTTAATTTAAAGTATTATTATCTGGCTTTAATGTACATATATTGAGGTTAATTAACCATAGTCAGTAAATAAATACGACATTTTTTTTTCTTTTTAGTATCATAAAAGTTATTAGTTAAACATGGAAGGATCTAAGGTAAGCACTTCTTTTCATTATACTTCAATGTATTATTACACCATTTTCATTAGCTTCACCTGTATCTTTGTTAATATGTTTGTAACCGACTCCTTTGGACTTCATTTTGACCCACTTCTAATGTTTAGATTTCATTGAAACTTGGTAGACGTATCGAGGATTCCATTATCCTAACGGCTTGGCACGGAATCTTCCTATAATTTTGTCATTATATTGGAACAATCGAGAAGGATCTTTAACGCGCATGATCGAGGATTCAACTTTTAGTTTGGTTTATTTATAAAAGCGTGTTTTTTAGTTGTTTTTTTTTAAACTATTTTTTATACTGCAAAACTATTATACATATTTTTAACGCGGTGAATTATGATTTTTTCAAAATATTGTATTTGTACTATGTACACATTTTTTTGTGTTAGAATGAGGTATTTTAGAAAAAAATACTAAAATATTAAAAAACCGTAAGAGCCTTGATTTCTGATAGATACTAGTGGTATCGGCAAATTCGTTTACGATTGCCATTCTTTTTATTAAACGTACAAGACGAAGTAAGATACCAGCTTTTGATAAACCCTACGTTTAGAGATTTCCATACATTTCCAGTTTCAAAATATTTCGACCTATACTAATTTAGGACATTTAGGTATGTTAGGTAAATTAAATTGGATTACACACTAATGACTTAGAACTTAGTACAAAAATTGGCTTTTTTAAAATAAAAGTATCTTAAAAACATTTTAAAACAGTATCGTGTACACAATTATGTACATGATACTGTTTTAAAATGTAAATCTGTTGTAGTTTTATTATAAGTATCGATATTTACCATTTGATTAAGAAAACAGACCGTGTGTTATCTGTAGAAGTAGCTATGGTCTAATTAAATTTCTTGCATTACATTTTCACGCTTACAACCCAATTTGTATACGTATAGCAAAAATCAAAAGGGTAAATGGTGGACTCATTTAACGTACGCCGTAACGTTGCATTTAAATTTTGACAATAGTTCAACCACAACGATAGAAATTTAACTGTCTGATATATGTATGTTGTGTGTTACATTTAACATTCAATTTATTTTTCAGGTTATACTGACTCTTCTGCTTATTGGCTTAGTTGCCTCAACGCATGCAGCCACTATCTACCGAATTTCTATATCTGCTATTAAAATTTACTTAGATCCAGAAGATGGTTCACCGATTATTGAACTCAGTTCGCCTAAAACTAACAATGCAGATAAATACGAAGTTTATGGTCCGGGATAATATGATTATGCCTGACATACAACAGTATCAGCAACAGCTATAAAGTAACAGTAACAGCTATAATTATGACACTTAATTCTATTAATAATGACATAATTATTGTACTTAATCTGATTTTCTGTAAAGAAAAAACTTATTTTATTTAACTCCAGTTTTATGTTTTATATTTGTATATATATGAAAATAAAATAATTTGACTAGACAATCTTATGCCTATCATTTATATGTATAACTATACAACAATGTCATTAACCACGCAGCAATATATGGTAAAATGGTTCTTCTGCTACACGTCACTTATAGTATTTATGATATAAACAAGAAAATATCAAGGTGTTAAAATTTAGTAAATTTACTAATTGAAATTTGTAATTTGCGATTTCTATTTCTTTGAACAAAAATTGAAGCACCAACCCTTAATACAAATAGCCAGTAGATCTGTTCTCTGCGCCTACCTATCGTCAAACTTTTGTAAATGATAAAAGAGGTAAGAAGTAAGTATGTTGTATGTTTAACGGTTGCAGCTGCTACAAGAGCCTTTATTAAAGAGATTACTTATTGAGGAGCGATAAGTCTGCTAGTTTTATAGCTCAGCGTTTATTCACCTTTTGATGGTGTTAATAATTCTAGTATTTAAATACTACGTATATATAAATATATATTCATTAATTATTTGTGGTATTGAATTGAAAATTAGGGTGATTTTTCGATATAGAGATCAAAATAAGGTGAAAAATAAATAATTTAAATAAAAAAATTTACTGTGTATTTGGGATATAAAAAGGTAAGTTTCCACCAAATTTCGTAAAAAAAAACTGTAAAAGAAAAATAAAACACCAAACTTGGTTTTTTAAATGTTTCACATGAATTTTGAGGTTATGTGAAAAAACACCGCGTATGTAATGTCCCACTGCTGGACATGGGCCTCTTTCCGCATGTAGGAGAAGGATCAGAGCTTAATCCACAACGTACCTTCAATGCGGGTTGGTGGATATGTTCCCTACTATGATTAACGATCGCTATCAGGTGTACATGATAACAACCAGGACGGACAGCTTAACTTGCTCTCCAAGGCATGGCGGGAAGACCCACAAGAACTGCACAAACACCCAGACCACGGCAAACATCCGTATGGCCAATACAAATGTTTGTCATATGCGGGGATCGAACTCGCAACCGCCAGCACAACAGCCACAAACTAGTGCTGTGACAATAATTTAACATGTTACTAATATTTTTTAAAAACCAATCTGTTAATCCTTTCAAGCCAGTATAAAGACGGCTTGCTTTTTTCAAATATTTTATTTTCAACAACGTTTACCTAGGACTTTTTTCGTTCATAGAAGAAGGAGCCAATTTTCAGTTTATTAAACGTATACATACAAATAAATAAAATTGAAGTGTCTGTTTGTAATATTAAAATAACCGCTTTTTACTAAATGCATAATTATGGATGTATAAACGGTACATATACCAAAACAACATTTTTTACATTTTTATCTGTCTGTCTGTCTGTCTGTCTGTTTGTTGGCTAATCTCTGAAACGGCTGGACCGATTTTGACGAGACTTTCACTGGCAGATAGCCGATGTAATAAGGAGTAACTTAGGCTACTTTTATTTTAGAAATTTATTTATTTTGTTAACTCAACGAACTGAACATGATTTTTTTCAATTCCACGCGGACGAAGTCGCGGGCACAGCTAGTTTATAAATATAAATCAATGCGATCTTAAGGCCATACCACGTGCAATTTGATGCATCGAAAAGCAAAATCAAAACCAAAATCAACTTTATTCTAACGGGCCCCATGAGCACTTTCGAATCATCATTTTACAAATTAAAACTTTAAAGTGGTTATTATTTTTGTAAAACCACCTATTCGGAATGTAGATTCTACAGAGAAGAATCGGCAAGAAACTCCGCAGTTACTCTTTTGAATGTGATAAGTGTTGTCCATTAACCCACAGTGGCATTATATTACACTAGATCGTTTTAATGTAATGAAAATTTTAAAATTAATTTTAATAAATGGTAATTGCGTATTATTAGCTGAAACATAATAATAGTAGAGGAGACGTGGAACATCGACCTTCACCGATCTGATAACTCGATGAGACATATTTTTTATCAAATATAATTTATAAACAAATATGCCTATGATAACTTGCCTATCGAAAAGTGTTCATAGCAATTTTATTGACTTTTTTTGTGATTTTTTGCAGGCAAGCCTATAAGATTGGTTTTATAATTACAGTATCTCACCTATGATATCAATTTCGATTGGTTAACAGATCGATGTAGTTACTTATATTGACCTACCTGTCTAGTTTTTCACATCTACTTGATTGGTAGCAATGAACATAAATAAGTAGGCAAGCCTACCTAGGCATATTCTGTTATCTCAATTGATATAAAACTCATTCGGTTATCATATGAGTGAAGGTGATAAAAAATTGAGTAAAATTAATTAAATTAAAAATTGCTATGGACACTTTTCGATAGGCAAGTTATCATAGGCATATTTTTTTATAAATTATATTTCATAAAAAATATGTCTCATCGAGTTATCAGATCGGTGAAGGTCGATCTTCCACGTCTCTTAGACCATAATTATAACATAAATGTTAGTATTCAGAAATGTCAATGTATTAGTTTCACTAGTAAAAATTATCCTTTTGTGAATTTTAATGGAGTTGAGATTGACAGACCAAAGATAATCTGTGATTTAGGTGTATAATTTGACAGCAAAATGTCGACGACTCCACACACATCACATAATAAATAATTAGATCCAAAGCACTAAGAAATCTTGGTTTTGTCATACAAACCTGCAGTCCATTTAAAGATCCTCCAACCTTCAAAATAATTTATTATGCATACGTCAGAATTACCTTAGAATACGCTGCTCCTATAAGGTGGGTATAAATGTATTATATATGGTTAACAAATTTTATTATTTTTATATAAAACACCTCGAAAGTGTACAGAGGAAATTTGTTCATCACCTTAAATTAAAAAATAATAATAAAAGACTTTCATACAAACTTGAGGGAGCCCACCTTAATCCGGTCTTGTCACAACATCTGTTCATAAGAAACGTCTACTAACAATAAACTACCTTTGTAACACGAAAAATTAGAAACTTTTATAAAATCTTTCGAGAGTCCTTAGACCTTCATAATATCAAAAAATCCAGCGGACGTCTACTAAATGTAAACTACTTCCCTGGCAAATTTTATTTTTATACACCAAGCGGTTTTTGCGATTTCGTGATGAATCAATGACCTAACGATCTTATATGTATAGATCATAGTGGATCGTTTAACGAAGTCGTTTCAGAAGCCGTTTTTTTTTATCGTCAGCTGACAACTACTTACTCTTAGTGATAGCTCAATAAAATAAATAATGTTTGTCTTTCCTTATGCGAGCCCATTACAATTATTAATCCGTCAACTTAGTTTTGTAGACTCCAGGAAAAAAAAACAATTTCGTCAAACAACTAGGCGAACAACCAGTATAACAAAGAAACAAGAGATGATCCCACCCCAAGGTACTCTAATACGTACATTATCTTATCATTAAATTGGTTTATTTTCATTAACAACAATGTTTTTCTCACTTTATCGTTTAAATTACAGCAAATTTTCTAATTTTCTATTGCAATGTTTACCATCATTTCCATATCAATATACAAATTATTGTGTAAATAATTATCGTCAGTTAAAAATAATAATTAACTAGCTTTAATGTACTTATATTGAGGTTAATTAACCATACTCAGTAAATAAATACGACATTTATTTGTTTTTAGCATCATAAAAGTTATTAGCTAAACATGGAAGGATCTAAGGTAAGCATTTATAGTCGACACCTTCTTTTTATTATACTTCATTTTTTATACAGCAAAACAAATGTATTTTTGGCGATGAATTATGATTTCTTCAAAATATTGTATTTTTACTATATACACAGTTTCAGTGTTAGAATGAGGTATTTTAGAAAAAAAAATATTAAGAAGTCAACCGCTAGGGTCTTAATTTCTGATAGATAGAAAAACGATTGGAAATTTGGAACGTTTATTATCTTTTGACAGCTTACGCCTATAAATTACAATTTTTTTCTGTCGGAATAACGTAGTAAAAATTCTAAAGTAATGTCATACTTAATTGACGATTTGATTGATTGAGTGAAGTACCCTGTGCATAACTAACAACCACAGACTATGAAACAATTCTTGAAATACGATAAATCGATCATAATATGATAAAATAATTTTGGTACCTATTTACTGTTACTATAAACTTAATAAAAAATGAAAATAAAAATAGTATCTATGACTCCCAGATTGAATATTTCAAATGTCAATTATTTCAAATGTCTAATGTATTTTTAAACTAAAAATATTTCATTTCATCGATTGAAAGTTCTTCTTAAATAAAATCGATTATTATTTCAAATCGAATCAATAACGTGTGAGGCAGTCACTAATTTCGAAATTTCTTGAACTGTCAAAAGGAAAATAAACGATTGGACGGAGTATAGTACCTACAAATATTGACTTTCATCCCTTGTCACAACCGTGCAAACAGACTATATTGGTCTAAGATCCGAGAAGCTAAATCTTCCCTCATCTGTTAATTAGATGAAACAATTTTTTATAGACTGATTTCAATATTGTGAATTTATAAAAACAACCTCTGTCACCATAAGCCTGCTGCAATTTTTTTTTATCTTTTCCCTCTCATGTTAATTACGACGGACGATTGACGGTTTTAGCTTACTACATGTAATTAACATGAGAGGGAAAAGATAAAAAAAAATTTTTAAGTCTTATTATTTGCAGCAGGCTTATGGTGGCAGAGGTTGTTTTTATAAATTCACAATATTGAAATCAGCCTATAAAAATTGTTTCATCTAATTAACAGATGAGGGAATATTTTGTTATATCCCGGATCTTAGACCATATGTTATCAGTTAGAAGTAGCTGCGGTCTAATTAAATTTCTTGCATTACATTTTCATGCAGAAGCATTTTGTATACATAGCAAAATTTCAAAAAGGTAAATGGTGGACTCATTTATCGTACGCTGTCACGTTGCATTTAAATTTTGACGAAAATTCAGCCACAACTATAAAAAATTAACTTTGTGATAATGTGTATTGTGTGTTAAATTTAATTAAAATTATTTTTCAGGTTATAGTCAGTCTTCTGCTAATTGGCTTAGTGGCCTCAACACATGCAGGCACTACCTACAATCCTGAATACAACACTAATAATGCAGTTAAAAACGAAGCTTATGGGCCGAGAAAACCTGTGGAAAATAATAATGAAGCTTATGGGCCGAGAAAACCTCTGGAAAATAATAATGAAGCCTATGGGCCGAGAAAACCTCTAGAAAATAACAATGAAGCTTATGGGCCGAGAAAACCTGTGGAAAATAATAATGAAGCTTATGGGCCGAGAAAACCTCTGGAAAATAATAATGAAGCCTATGGGCCGAGAAAACCTCTAGAAAATAACAATGAAGCTTATGGGCCGAGAAAACCTGTGGAAAATGATAATGAAGCTTATGGGCCGAGAAAACCTCTGGAAAATAACAATGAAGCCTATGGTCCGAGAAAACCTGTGGAAAATGATAATGAAGCTTATGGGCCGAGAAAACCTCTGGAAAATAATAATGAAGCCTATGGGCCGAGAAAACCACTGGAATAAAAAAAACGAAGCTTATGGGCCGTCATAAACTAATATAAGTTAAAAATACGAAAGTTGGTACAGATTAATATTGGAACAGTACTTTCAAACGGTACGAGCCACGACACTTATTTTAGTAATTATGCCTTACATACAACAGTATCTGCTGTAATTATGATTCTTAATTCTATTTAAAATGACATAATAATTGTACTTAATCCGAATTTGTAAAGAAAAAACCTTATTATATTTAGTTCCACTGCTATATTTTATTTTTGTATATAATATATGAAAATATAATAATTTGACAACTTTTAAATTTTTTGATTTTTTGATTGATTTCTTTATTTTAGATTTTTTGTTTGTTAGCCTGTCAAATATACCTCTCGCTGTTACTGCTTTAATTATCCGGAACCGACGGCTTAACGTGCTCTCCGAGGCACGGTGGGGAGCCACCGTGCCTCGGAGAGCACGTTAAGCACCCACAAGGACTGCGCAAACACCCAGACCACGGCAAACATCTGTATGGCCAATACAAATGTTTGTCATGTGCGGGGATCGAACCCGTAACCACCAGCACAACAGCCACAAACCAGTGCTATTACAATAATTAAACATGTTACTAATTTTCTAACGTGACACTTTTATTACCTTCTTTTAAAAATTTTGTTTTGGGATTGTTGAGGGAGGGATTATTAATAAATGATTTTGCTTTTGTTGGTTTTTTGTTTTTGTGTTTGCTGTTTGTTTGTTTTTAACTTTAACTTCATCTATTATTAATTATTTTCATCTTTATTTCAATTTGTAGATATAATATTTTAATAATAGATACTAATGTTAAATCTCTTTTTGTGCACGTTGTGACATCTTAAAATGTTGCGCTCAATAGTAGTATAGTTTTTTATGTGAAATTATAATGTTGCAACTACTATAATTATGTCCTAATGAAATAAATAAATAAATAAATAAATTACATCGTCTCAAACTTTTTCGTCTGTGTGTTGCATATCGCGTGACGGTCGGCCGCGTGGTAAGATTGATAAAGCGATTTTTATACCCTTAACGAAATATTATTCCAAAATTTTTTAGTTAAATGTCTATAATGTGAAAAAAAGTTTCACTTTTACCGCGGTTTCATACAACACGGGTTTTTTTTCAAATAAACTGTGTATACTTTGAGGCTAGTATAAAAACTTGCTTTTTTCAAATATTTTATCGTTCATAGGAGTAGGCCCATACTATGTTTTCATTCTGATATCCAGTTTTTCCCAGTGAAATTTTATACGGTTTAATACATCTGTGGTCGTTGGTTTAATATAATGTAACGTAACGTAAGTAAATACGAATTATTAGATATATCTCGAAAAGTACTTGTCAGATCTATTACAATCGAATTGAGAACCTCCTCCTTTTTTGGAAGTCAGTTAAAAAGTGTAATCGCATGAGAGTTATCTTGTCAAAATTTTTCCATATTTGTTAATTAATTAATTGGTAAGATAAAAATTCTGTATAATTGTTTCCTTTTAAAGAAATAATTAGTTATTTTCCTTTTTTTATAAACATGTTAATTAATTATCCAGCCCAGGGAATACTTAAATATGAAGAATACTGAAAATTGTCCATTCCGTGACAAATACCCTTGCAAGTACCATGGAAGGATCTAAGGTAAGAACTTAAAAAAAAATTCAGACATTAACAAAATGTTGAAATACTTGTTTCAATCAATAACATTTCTTAAGGGATAGAACACCTTCCACATTAGGAGTTGTAAAATTAGCTGTAAGTACCTACAATTTCGTCAGGCGTGGGGTTCCTTTGATTAAGCCTGTAAGATTACCAAATATCTTGAAATACTTAAAGTAAAGCCTTAAAATATTTCCTTTCTAACAACAAAGGAATCGAAAAAAATCGGACAACGCTGCAAAATTTTGTCTATGAACACATTGTGATTGAACACATATTCCCCTAAGAAAACTGTAATTACATATTTTTAATCATCCCTTCATTTCCTCCATAAAGTCATTTACATTTATTTAACCCACCTAAAATAAAGAAGGGTATTCTCAATTTAAAAGTATTTTTATGTGTGTTAACTCATAACTTTTTACTAGATGTACCGATTTTGATTATTCTTTTTTTATTCGAAAGCTGATGCTTGCCATGTAATGAAGCCATTTTTTATTTGATAACAAACACAATTACACATATATTCTTTTATCTTTTTCAGATAATTTTGGGTTGTCTGCTTGTCTGTTTGATTGCATCAGCACAATCAGTCACTATCTATAGAGTAATATTTGGCGCCAGCAAAGTAGTTATCGATTTTGATAATGGATATTCTAATAATTTAGGTAATTCTGTGGATTCTACCGATAGCATAGAAGTGAAAAACTATGGACAAATAAATAACAATGCTGAAAAAACTCCTTCTGCAAATGCATTTTGAAACTGATCTAAAATTAAGTTCTTCCCCATAGCACTGTTGAAAAAAATTTTAATTACATTCAGACATTTGTTGTGTGGCAAAAGTGAAAAAACTATGAAACAAAAACATTTTATTTCCACGAATAAATTTTAAATATTCCCATTAATGTTCTATTTTATTTTTTCTGTTCTTTGTGTTTGTACCCGGTAACACTCCAGGTAGTCAACAGGATTTTGGCTTATGATATTAACACGTGATGAACAGATTTATTTAGTAGAAGATATATCGCTAAAACACTACTGAATATGTTCTATTTTCAAAGTAATAATACTTTTTTTTGTATAATACCATAGTTATCGTAACTTTAATTAATTTATATATAAAGAGAAGCTACACACAGACACACATCGTTCCATAGCTTAAGTTGGCTAGAGCACCGACACGGTATGTCGGAGGTGCGGGTTCGAATCCCGCTGGGTCGAAATTTTGATATGATAATAAATAACATTTTATAATTTCCTCGTGTGTGGGAAACACAAAAATAAAAATAATACGCAATAAAAATATATTTTGTAATTTTTAAATTTATATTGTTAAGGTTTTATTTATTGAGATTTCGTTAACTGTTTCCTAGTTATTTTACCGTTCTTACTTTGATTTATTATTTTAAGTCAGGATTTTTTAATTATATAGGTATTTATTAATAATATTAAATAAGTGGATCATCTTAAGAACAATATCATCCTTTTAAAAACTCTTTTACCTATTGTTTTACTAGCTGACCCCGCAAACGTTGTTTTGCCATATATGTTATTAACCCCCGCAACCCCCTCTTGTGGGTGGAATTTCGTAAAATCTGTTCTTAGCTGACCTCTACTCGGCGAAAGGAATATTCCTACCAAATTTCAAGTCTCTACGCCTTATGGTTCCAGAGATATCGTGATAAGTCAATGGGTGGAAATCTCTTTTATATATACATATAGACTAGCTGACCCCGCAAACGTTGTTTTGCCATATATATTATTAACCCCCGCAACCCCCTCTTGTGGATGGAATTTCGTAAAACCCGTTCTTAGCTGACCTCTACTCGGTGAAAGGAATATTCCTACCAAATTTCAAGCCTCTACGCCTTATGGTTCCAGAGATATCGTGATGAGTCAATGGGTGGAAATCTATTTTATATATATAGATAAAATATTGAATAATCTAAATCCAATAAATATTCTCCACACGCCATGTTTTGATTTTTTAATACAATTTAAAAGTAAGTTAAAGGCAAATTATTTAGTAAAGAAATGAAATGTTATCCTAGGTACATTTTAAATATTTTAGTTATATGGCAATCTGGAAAAACCATTCTACAAAGCAATTACGTTTTTTCATAACTTACACAAGGACATAGATAAAAACCCACTTCTGTCGTAGATAAAATCCTATTTCTGATAAACGTAATTGGACTGAAGGATTGCTTAAATACGCTTCAGAAATTAGATATATATTCATTACATTCAGACGATACAAACATAACGTATAAAGAAGAAAATAAAATGTTGTCGCTGTCTTTACTGTTAATTTTTTCATTTGTCTTCGTAACGAGCAGACCGTATGAAGATCGACTAGAAATTAAGGACCACGAAAAAGATGATTCTTGGCGACCTATTTACAGTTCCTACGACGACCGTATTAAGACAATTAAGAATAAGGACAAATACGATGACAAAATGTTAATCGAAAGTGGAAGACCATATAACCCTGGATTCTACACGTTTCCGCTCTATTTTTGGGAAGGTTTTTACCATCGACCTGGATATGTATATCCAGAAGTAAATTACTTCATAAGGAAAGAAACTAAGGAAAATTCAATACTTAAAAGTGAATAATGTCAAGAGCTTTGCGCGATTTTCCACTTCTATTATATTTTATATTGAAATAAACGTTCCTTCGAAGTTTTGTGTGTGATTAATTGCTTTCAATTGTTTTAATTTAATAATCCATTTACCCAACCTCTGACGGAATTATATAATTGTGTTATTTATACACATTTCAGACCTCTAAAGAAAATCCTTTAAAAAATTTGATATTATTCAACATTGTGTAATAATTACTTTTTATTTAGTGCCTACAGAAATTATAAGGCAATTGTAGAGACCTTGTTTTTACAAGTATTAATTCAATAATCAAAAGAACTCACCCTGACATCAATGCGGCACCCAATTACAATCGTTTATAGAATATCAGTCGAAGAAAATGGTATTTTTTCTTTCCATTTTATATTCATTATATCTACTATTTATTAATACGTGAAGCAAAAACTGTGTAGGTACCCCTTTTTACGAAAATTGGTCAGACGGAGGAGTATGAAATTTTGCACTCCTATAGTTTATAGAAGGAGTGCAGAATACTAATATATTTTTTTTAAAATTAAGCATAGAAGAAATACATTTTAAATAAATAAAAAACCTTACTCACATTACCATGTATTTGACACACACACGCATATGTAGGTACTCTTTTGTTTACTATTATAGAAGTATAGTCTTTGACAACAGAACCTTAATTATTTTCAAACTTATAATTTAAATTATTATGGTCGCACTTCGACCACTGAGCGACCACAAGTGTTCTTTATTGCACTATATAGTTTTACAATAGTCATTATAATATAGGAAGGGCGAACTTATCTCTAAAAAAAATATCTAAAAGAGATCTCTACCTCAACCCATGATAGTGAGATATGATATGAACGCAGGGCAAAGTAGTGAAAGAAATAAAGGAATAATAAAACATATACCTATAAAATAAAATAAATACACTACTATTACTATAATTGCGTGGTACGTTATCCCGGTCCTACGCTCACTGCTGCTCTATTTCCTTGCTACCCCTACCACAATCGAGAGTTTTCGTAGAGGAAATTTTTGTTCATCTCATCAAAATGAAGCTACTCCCGGAAAATTAGCTTGATAGAAATCAAGGGAAAAAAATATGACTAGGGATCCCGGACTACAGGTACACCGAAATAGAGACTAAATAGGATTATAACTTCAACTGTTAATCAAAAGGACACTATTTATTTAGTACCGATAAATAAATAATTGGACAACCAAGGTACGTTTACAAACTCAAACGAAAACAAATCGAAAACTAATTAATATTTATTTTTTGGCAAAAAAAACATTGTCGTTCTTAAGCACACAAGTAAATGAAGAAAAATAACTATACTGAGAGCATTAAATTGTTGACTAATTACTACAATTATCTACGTAAAATTGTTTCCAAGCAAACGCAGTGACGTCTTAGGGCCTATGCAAACCGCGTTTTTTAAACGCGATACAGACGCGATGCAAACGCGCGTGTGACGCGATACAAACGCGATGCAAACGCGCGTATGTCGCGATACAAACGCGCCGTCGACGCGCGTTTGAATCGATACAAACGCCAACAAACTGCTCTGTAGGATAAAAACGCGCCGTCGACGCGCGTGTCACGCGATACAGACGCGATGCAAACGCGCGTATGTCGCGATACAAACGCGCTGTCTACGCGCGTTTTAGAAACGCGCGTCGACGGCGCGTTTAAAAAACGTGGTTTGCATAGGCCCTTAAGATATTATAAATGGTCGGAACTTTTTGCTTGCATATTACATAAATAAATATGAAATAAATGCAAGGTCGTGGCATAAATTGTCTCTTTATTGACTATGTAATAATAAGATATGCTTGTTGGTTCATATATATATATTAAAATTTTCTTAAAATTATAAACAATATTTTATTTACATAAGTCTATGTCAAAAACACAAATTATTGTTTGATAATTTTCAAGTTTACCTAACATTAAAATAATTATTTATCATTTTAATGTTCCGTATAATGAATAGCAATAATGTAAAGATTAGAGAGTCGGTGTAGTCAAGGATTTTGTCATTAAATTATAATAACTTTATTATACATATACATCACATGTCAAATTTTAGCAGTAAGGCAGTATTTAAAATTAACACCCACGTTCCCTAAAAAGTCCATGTCTTATCTATATACCTATATAAAAGAGATTTCCAGCCATTGACTCATCACGATATCTCTGGGACTATAAGGCGTAGAGATTTCAAATTTGGTAGGAATATTCTTTTCGCAGAGTAGAGGTCAGCTAAGAACGGATTTTACGAAATTCCACCCACAAGAGGGGGTTGCGGGGGTTATTAACATATATGGCAAAACAACGTCTGCGGGGTCAGCTAGTATTTACTAAAAGAATTATAATCATGCTTATCCTACAGGCAATTTAGTACTAAAACTACAGATCGAAAGTTTTGTGACTGCCTGTCTGCGATCTATTAGGGACTGTTTCTCTTCCTGCGTATAGAGTATAGACCAATCATAGAGGTCAGTCAGTTCAACCCATTACAGTCCACTGCTGGACATAGGCCTCCCCGAATTCACACCAGACATACCGGTTTTTGGCAATCCTCATCCAGCCTATACCGGAAATCTTCCGTACATCGTCGGTCAGGCGGACCGAAGGACGTTCCACACTGAATTTGCCACGACGCGGTCTCCACTCCAGGACACGTCTGTTCCAACGGCCATCGGTCCTGCAACACAGGTGACCATCCCACTGACACTTCAATTTGTTAATTCTATGACGTAGCCTATCACTCCGTCGATACCAAAGGTCCAGGTGCAAGGCAAGGCGAGTTAAACTTCGTTTAAATTGGAGAGACAAACCTATGGATAGAATTTTACAATGCAACGAAACGGAAATATGAGTGTGGAACTTGCTCTTTAATCCTATCGATCATGGCATCTGATCTCTGTTTTACTATTTTAAATTGAAGTGCATGAACTCGCTCAATGGAGTCTCATGGAGAAGCGACCTACTCTCTCTACAATTAAAGATGGTTATTCGAGACATTCATATAAAGATTAGAAAGAAACTACTACTACTTTTAAGTTGCGTGTAATATTGTGCCGCTAAAACTAAAACTAGCACAGTTATATAAAAAAATACTGATAAATATTTTTAATTTTTAATTCAGTAATGCGGACATCCTCCTCTATTTTTCTCAACTTCAATCTGTGGCTTCGGCAGCGTTTATATAGGTTTTTAACATAATCTTGATCTAACTTTCACTACTCATCTTGGATAACATTTTTTAGTTATTCACCATTGTTAAACTGTTTACCATTTGAGTACGCAGGATATGTTAGCTTACCCCAACATTTTTCAATAATGTTCAGATTGCTGACCACTTTACCACCATAAGCAACCAGTCATAAGTGATAGAAATTTTGCGAGTTGCTTCAATTCTATGTTAACAGCTAACAAAGTCACTTTTGACGTCGGCGTAAAAACCTAAAAATAAAATATCAACAATTTTTAACGCCTCCTACATAATATTAGGCATTTAAGCAGAAAAAAATTGTAACAGAAACCACCTCTAAGTAAAATGTTTTTCACGAAGTGTAGTATATCGATGCACTCGCTGTAAATAATTTATTCGTTTATTTTGAGAAAACTGTCATAATCATATTTTACAATGGCAGTTATAAAATAAAAAAAGAAGCTGAAAAACAAAAGTTACAGCTACACCGATAAACAGAAAAATAAATGTACCATGTCCAATTTTGAAATTAGAATATAAGTCACAATAGAAATAGTTTTTGACAACATGGCAATTCGTTAAATATAATTTTATAATATAACTAGCTGACCCCGCAAACGTTGTTTTGCCAAATATATTATTAACCCCTTTAATCCCCCTTCCCTTATAACTTAGGGCTATGAAAAATAGATGTTGGCCGATTTTCAGACCTACCCGATATGCACACAAAATTTTATAAAAATCTGTCCAGCTGTTGGGAGGAGTATTGTAACTAACATTGTGACACAAGAATTTTAAATATAAGATATATTTTATTCAATTAAATGACAAATCAAAAGTGCTTTTGAACCCTACTTGAATTAATTAATTATAATTAATATAAATAAATATTAATAAAAATTAATTTTAAATAATATAAAATAGCCCCCGATAAGTTTTAGCGTAGGGCCCCACAAATTCACGATCCGCCTCTGTGCTTAGGCCTCTTTCTCCATGTAGGAGAAGGAAAAGGAAAAGAGTTTAACCATAAATATACAAAAAAATATTTTTTATAGAACACACTTATTTGAACCTTTAAAGTCGTATAAAAATACTAGTCTTGAGGACAGCTTTTTATTTATCATTCCTAAGAAAACGCCATATAAATAATTATAAAGCTAATCTGTATGTGAGAATTTTTCAATAAATGAATATCAATGTAATATGGAATACATTACTTGATATCTATATAAAAGATTCTTACACCGACTCCAGATTATAACTAACCTACAATGGCTCTCCTTAAGGTAGGATTTATTGTGTTAATATTTAAATTAAGTTGCAAACTCTTGTCATAATATAATTTTAATAAAAGTATAATTGTGTTTGCTCGCAAACGAAAAAAAACCGACTTCAATTACATCGACAAGTAATACAACGTAATAAGACGAAAAAATAGTCAAGTAAATACGCGCTATTAAAGATTACTCAAAAAGTTGTAATCAGTTTTCGATCTAATTTAAACAAGACTACAAGACAAGTATTAGCTTTCGATTAAAGTAAGAATCATCTAAATCGGTACACCGAGTAAAAAGTTATGCGGTATAATATAACGTAGGTCGACGAAAAAGTAGTCACGTAAATACGCATTATTAGATATAACTCTAAAAGTACTTGTCAGATCTCAATTAAACAGTCAAAAGTTCTGAGCTAACATACATAAAAAAAAAAAAAACATACGTGTCGAATTATTGAGAACCTCCTCCTTTTTTGGAAGTCGGTTAAAAAAGTAACTTTTTTTAAATCAACTGCATTCGTGACTAACCCAATTAGAAATATTCTTTTGACGATAGAGAACCCTTTTATCACGATAATTTAGCTTATAGGAATGAAAGGTTAACTTTTAATGTCAAACCAATCTGCAAAGTATTTTAAGTATATATGAGAAATTCAACACTGATAAAACTTCAAGGAGGCACACAGTTATAATTAGAAAAAGTATCAGTATGTTACTAATAGTTGTATAGAAGAAACTAGCTATATTTATATCATAACTTCAAATACTATTTGCGATTTTTAATCATCCACCCGTGTTTTTCTTGTGTTTGTCGCAGTCTAAAATAAACTTAAAATGTAGAAATTAAAAATAATAAGCGCGTTTAATAAATCCGCTAAACTTTTATAAGCAGAATCTCTCAATTAGTTGTGGTCTTCATTCTTTCAGATACTACTCATTCTGTCTATGACAGGAGCATTAATTGCTACAACTTTTGCTGAAAACCAAAAAGAGATGAATGGTTTTAGCCTGGGCAGCTCAGGAGGTCGTTCCGCTTCTGGTAGCAATATAGATGGCAAATCTTCTAGAAAACAAGTAGACTCAGATGGCTCCAGCTTCAGTGAAGGAAGATCCACTGGTCAAATCGGATTAGGTGGTCAAGGTAGTTATAGTAGCAGTTCTAGCTTCGGAAACAGTAACGGTCAGGGTGGTCAAGGTGGTTACAGTGACAGTTCTAACTCTGGAGACAGTAACGGTCAGCGTGATCAAAGTGGAAAAGGATCTGGAACAAAAGTTGAATCTGAAAAAAATCGTGGTCAAGTTGGCTTTGGGGGACTAAGCGCACCTAGAAGTGTTGGCGGTTATCGTGAACAAAGCAGCTCTGGGCAACAAAATGGTGGCAGCCAACATGGTGGTGGTCAGAGTGGCGTATTAGGATTAGGAAGTCAAGAATCCGGTAGTAAAAGTCAGGGCACTAGGAGCAATGGAGGATATCGTAGTGGTTCGGATAAACAGATTAACGGACAAAGTAAAATTAATAGTCAAGGTTCATCGAGCAGTGGAAGTGGTAACTTTGCTGGACAAGAGAGAGATCAGGGGCGCTCTAGAGGTGGTAATGGCAGTTACGGTGCAAGTAGGCGTTAACCCTATAAAAACATCTAAGAACTTTTTATTATTTAACGGTACATTATCTTCAAAAAAACGAGGCGTCACCCTATCGAAATATTGGCGCCAACTATAAAAGACAACGATTCTCTACCACGCACAATATTGAATACATACTCGTATATATTATGTAACGACCACATCCGATATTGCTGTTACTCCAGTTAATCCAAGATAAATTATTTTAGTAGTTGTCGTTGTATAGTAAAATAAAAATACTGCTTAAAAAGTTTTAAGATTTTTATTTCGTTATTATATACCTACTTTTTTTGTGTCGATAGTTTTTGATATATATAGGTACTGTACATGAAAAGCGCTCTTATTGACACCTGACACATTGACTTTACAAATTCAAATTATTTTCTATATTTTGTGTATTTAGTTATTATACCACATCACGAATTAAATACATCACTAAGATAAGGTATAGACACATATTTCAAAAAATATAAAGGTATAATTTTTGTATGGAATCTTATAACATTAAATATACATAATTAACATTGAATATACATCACTTCAATACATATTATAAAACAAAGTCTATTCCCGCTGTCTGTCTGTCTGTATATATGCTTAGATCTTTAAAACTACGCAACGGATTTTGATGCGGTTTCCTTTAGTAAATAGAGTGATTCCAGAGGAAGGTTTATATGTATAATACATGCATAATATAGTAGAGGAACACTGATAGTTTTAAAGTTTTCTAATGTGATGTCGTAAATAAACATATTTTTGCGCTTAGATTGCAAATATTTATTTTATATTTTGGCGTTATAATCCATTTCACATAAGAAGGGTACGGTGAAATTTGATATGTTCCAATACACTCTCACTATTTTCAGCGAATCAGATAAATATAAATGTTTTAAAAACACCAATTAATTTCTAAGGCAAATAATAATGCTTGATTAGATTGAATTGTTGACACGGCACGTCAGAGGGCGCAGGTTCAAATCCTGCTGGGTCGAAAATTTTGATAATTTTTATCTTTTTCCTTTTATCTTGTCACTCCTGAATAGTGTAGCTTTCTGTTAGCGAAGGAATTTTCATGATCGGATCAGTATTTGCGAAGATTACCCCGTATATACAAACAAAGTTATAAACTTTACCTCTTTATAATATTAGTATAGATATTTAGTATCAGCATTGCACCCGTGCGAAGCCGGAGCGGGTCGCTAGTATATTATATACATAATTTGTGTTTGATACGAACCTTTTCTTAAATCATATACATATTTACTCTAGATTAATTTTTAATAATAATACTTTAAAAAAAAACATTTTTATGTTTTATTTATAGACTAGCTGCTGCCCGCGACGTCGTCTGCGTGCGTTCACTGCTCGTTCCCCGTAGGTGATAGCGTGATAATATGTAGCCTATGTTCTGACCCGACTTCTTAATAATATTCGTGCCAAATTTGAAGTAAATCCATGCAGTACTTTTTGAGTTTATCCTGGACATACATTTGAAGAAATAAAGGTTCACTGCTCGTTCCCCGTAGGTGATAGCGTAATATATAGCCTATGTTCTGACCCGACTTCTTAACAATATTCGTGCCAAATTTGAAGTAAATCCATGCAGTACTTTTTGAGTTTATCCCGGACATACATACAGACAAACAGACAAACAGACAAAAATTCTAAAAACTATATTTTTGGCTTCGGTATCGATTGTAGATCACACCCCAAGTATTCTTTTAAAAAAATATTCAATGTACAGTTTTGACTTTTCTACCATTTTATTATATGTATAGATAAAGTAATATATGAATACTAGACATGTGGCACCAATTTCATTAAATTTATTAAATTTTTACTAAATAAAACTAATACACAAAATTGTTCAGCAAGTGACTTCTGAAAAAAAAAATTGTTATACTAGTTATTAAATAACATAAACCTTTCAACAAATGAATTCAATAACATTCAAAAAATAATAATTATAGACTAGCTACGGCTATTAGATCACGGTTATTGTTACAGAAGTTTACAACACCAAAAATAGTAATCTCTGAGCAATTATATACTTACAAACAATCTAACGAGGCGGATCAAGGATAAAATGTTCTACAGTGTGGATTGAAGAATAAATGCTTGTAACAATCGTCCTTAAATATATTTCTTTAATATTCTAATTAATGACGTTGCCTTATCTTCTAATGATATATTTAAAAACTTATTTTCTAACTATCGTTGTATATATCTTTGTCTTTTAAAGAAATTGTCCTTGTAGTACAGGGATGTCTTAAATTGCTTTATAATAAAAAGAATTTTGTACAAAATGATATTTACAAATTGAAATATTTTATTGTATCTCCGGAAGAACAGCCGGTAGAGGTTGGTTCAAATTTATACGTCCGTTCACAAGCTGTGTTAACATTTGAAGCATCATAGAACCAAAGTATAAAACAAATCTGGATCCTTTAACGAAAAAATTTGGTGTTTCTTCCTTAACCACGGGTGGTTCTTTTATTGGCGGTGGAGGTTGAATAGGAGGTGGAACTATGACTTCTGGAACCGGAACCGGTACTGGGGCAGGATATGCCATACCACCTAATGGTATTTGAGTAATATCTGTATGTAACCAAGGTGTATGTGGTAATTTATCAATTACAGGAAATATAACGGGTCCTTTAGAATTTTGAAATACAGGTATAGAAATGATTGGTGGTACGGTACTTTCTACAGGAGTACTTATGACTACATTTTTCACAGGCTTAGGTATAGGTGGTAGAGGGATTTCTACAGGCTTTGGAGTTATTTCCATAATAGGTCTTATTGAAGGCTCGGGCTTAGAAATATCATCAGGTTTTGGTATTACTTCTTCTGTAATTAATACCTCGGCAGTTGATTGTTTTATATCATTAACTTTTGTTGCTGGTGTTATAAGAACTTCAGATTCTACTGGTAAAACAATTGAAAAGGGCTTTTCGTTTTCAACAGGTTTTATAACTGAACTAATAATTACTTCAGGGCTTAAATCTTTTTCTTCTTTATCTAAAACTTCTCCCTCTGGTACATTGGAAATTTCTTCGATTGGTGTACCAACTGGTATTTCATTAGTCACTGGTGATATTTCAGATTCAACAATCTGTCTTTTGTGAATATCATGTTTGAATTCAAACTTTCCAAAAGGTGTTATTTTTTCAAACAAAAATGTCACATCTTTAAATGGTACTGGAATAATTTCAAAATCAAATCTTTTGTGAATTTTTTTCAGTTGATAGTGAGGTCTGCACACAATTTCACAGCACTGTATTATAAGAATATAATAAACCGAAACCTAAAACAGAAATAAACTGATTAAACTGAAAATAAATGAATAGATTACTTAGAAAGACAAAACTGATTCACTTAATACCTGGTACAAAAAATTCATAATGGATTTGTCACTTGAACACTACAAGATCTCTAAGAAAATAAACCATCGAGCATCCTTTAAATAAACTTAAGTTTTATTGTATTCAATGCAGCAAAACGCAAAAACATCATTAAGTCCTAAAACACGCTATAATTTCTTCTTAAGAAACTGGGACAAGGAAAAATTTGTGTGAATCAATCGTGCACATCTCGAGAGTGCCAGCTACTTAGATATTGAATCAAAAATTATAACAATTACAATTATATTAGCTTAGTAGTCGGATTTTGATAATTCTTTTTTTATTTGATATGGTTATACCTCGAAGTTGGTAGCATAGAAATTAGGAAAAAAATCCTACCCTTAGGGTGGCAAAATAGGGATGATTTATTGCTCACTCACCGATTTTAACACTATGTTGTGTATTTTCTTCTCATTATTAGATTCTTCTAATAAATATCTTTTTCTCCTTCTAGCAGCATTTATTGTAGGCCTACCCATCTTCGTATATAAACCTGTTTTTTTAAAGTATTTATGTTACACAACAAATAATAGTAAAAGTAGAGTTATATAACAGTTAATAGCTGAAGTAAGGTAGGTAGCTATTTTAAAAGTAATCAATAATCTCAATTTTTGCTGCTTACAGCAGATTATAGCCAGAAAAAAAATTAGAGAACGTAGAGAACGAAAAAAATTAAACCACCGAAAAAAAAAATTAAAACTATAAAAATTAACAAATAAATATACCTTTTAAGGGTTCCAAACCCAAAGGGTATAAACGGAACCCTATTACTAAGAATTCGCTGTCTGTCCATCTGTCACCAGTCTGTATCTCAAAAACGACGATAGCTAGTCAGCTGAAATTTTCACAATGTATGTATTTCTGTTGCCGCTATAAAAACAAATACTAAAAACATATTAGGGGCCCCATACAACAAACGCCATTTTTTGGCTATTTTTGCTCGACATCAATAAATGGTAACAGGTAGGAACATGAAATATTCACAAAATACTTAAAGGTATATTTACTTTAATAATAAATAATTAAATTAAAATAAAAATAAAATATTAGGGGAGTCGTACAACAAAAGTGACTTTTTTGCCGATTTTTGCCCGATAGATATATATCAACGATATTAACGATATTAATGTCACTCGCGACGAAAACGTTACGAAAATTGTGATCGATTGAGGCGAGATGAGCAAGAGATAAAGTTGCGAGCAGACATTTCTTCTCTCTTTCTCTCATAATACCAGCTACGTTTCGTATACTTCAGTCGTGTGGTCTAAAGTACACTGGTTTTTTTCGTCTACCTACATTGTATTACTGGTCGATGAAATTAAAGTCGGTTTTTATTCGTTTGAACACAATTATGTAGTTTGAGTGTTTGGTATATTGTATGCTATTAGATTGTCGATACAGGGTTCTCTTGGTACTAAGATCATTGATAATGATGCGCATAATTAATATTTTCAATTTAAAAAGTGTGGTCTTGGTTTTAAGCATCCCAAACAACATTTATTACATATCATATTTTTAATAATTTAATCACTTCCGCATTTTACCATGTCGACATCATTTATAAAATGCTTATCTGAAAATAGTAATTTTTAAGGTTTTCCATTTAAGTATATGTAATTTTTAATCGAATTAAAATAAAAAGAGGTTTAAAAATACATAAATTTAGAATTTAAATACGTTAAAAAATATACTAGCACAATCTTATTCGACATATTTCACTTTTAAATTAGGGTTAATGAATAAACCAATAAGCATGTCAGCCGTGAATAGTTAATATAGAAAAGGACAAACAATTGTTAGAAAGTAAAATTTCTGGTTTCGAAAGTATGCCCGGAATAATAATTACCTAATACTCGTATATTTTTACACTAGCTTCTGTGCGCGACTTCGTCGGCGTGAACTCCGCTCCTATTAGTCTTAGCGTGATGATACATAGCCTATAGCCTTCCTCGATAAATGGGCTATCTAACACTGAAAGAATTTTTCAAATCGGCCCAGTAGTTCCAGTGATTACCGCGTTCAAACAAACAAACAAACAAACAAACAAACAAACAAACTCTTCAGCTTTATATATTAGTATAGATCTGCAGTCAAATATAATAATAGTAATTTATTGAAGGTGACTAATGTTCATGTTTATTTGAAGTGAAACTTCTTTAGGCGCATGAGGCGTAAAATTTGAGCGACCGGTAACGCGGCAGCGTCATAACGTTCAGTACTTGGATGGGTGACCGCCTGGGAACACCGCGTGACGTTGGCTTTTTTTTTCAACTAGCTTTTTTTATTACTTTTTTTTTAATTAGGTACTGTTAATTCCCAAAACCTTTTCCAACACAACCAGGAGCACAAATAAAACCAGTACTAGAGAAACTTCAACTTAATATATTGGATTATTCAATAATTACACAAATGTATGGTGGCCTTATACTAACAAGAAATAATTTTGCCACCGCGATTTAATCGCGCCATCTAGTCGTAGACGTGGTAAACCTCAAACAAAAAACTTAAACAAAAACTTAAATAATTGTAAGTTGCAGCGTTAACTATTAGTTTTTTAAATTAGTTTGCCATAGAAGTTTCACTTCTGACATGTGTACTTTGTACGCACGCAATTTTTCTTTTAATCAGTTTTTTTTAATTCGTTTTATTTTTTTAATTACTTTTTTTTAAATTATTTTGCTAAAGAAGTTACACTTCAGACATGTGTACTTTGTACGCACGCATTTTTTTTTCAATTAGGTTTTTGGCTTACAGTAACATAGACTAAAAAAATTCGTGTCACAAATTATGCATTTTAAGTTATGGCATGTATTTCGTAATAAATGCTAATTAAGCACCACTCTCGTGCCAGGCGGTAGAAAGTAGCGTGGGGGTCGGCTCACGCAACACTCATTCATTTAATTCAGTTGGAATTATCTTCTTCGTATGTTATACGTAAAGTGAAATAAAATAAAATAATATTTTTTCGAATAGTATGAAATTTTAAATAATGTGATTATTTTTTTTCGTACTGTGATAATCCTCATGCCACTGTTTTGTTTTTTACAAATCATTGCGTACAAATTGGACTGCATTACATAAATTCCCGGTAAGATGTATACCTACCTTACCTAAACATATTATATAGATATATATTTAAACATATTTTTGTAAATTTATATATACCGGTGTTGCGTTTATATAACATATATTTAAAATTATATATTCTATTAGTATATAATATACACTAAATAGCTCAAAATAGACATTTCTAATTTGTGTGACATTTAATTTTGTAGATCACTTAAATTTTTCATTTACCTATCTTTAATAGTAATGAATGTTGTCTTATAAGATTATGTCACTCACACTGCATTTATACTTAAAAAGTCGCTATGGATAGCTACTCATCAAAATCAAAAAAATATCTTTCAATAGACCTCTAAATATTTATTTAGTCGATCCCAAGTTTGTTTCTTATTAATAAGTTAAAGTTGAAATTGAAATATTTTCATTAATAATCAAGTGAATTTTCGTTTACATAGTGTAAACATAAATATTCAACTTTAATTATGTGACAATTTCATATTTTTATACCTACGTATGTAGTGCCGTGACCGCTGCGCCAACGCGGCGTCAGCTGTGTCAGAGTCGGCTGTTCCGCGGGCGGTTGCGGGTACGATTCCCGCACACGACAACATTTGTATTGACCATACAGATGTTTGCCGTGGTCTGGGTGTTTGTGCAGTCCTTGTGGGTCTCCCCACCGTGCCTCGGAGAGCACGTTAAGCCGTCGGTCCCGGTTGTTATCATGTAATACATCTGATAGACGTGGTGACTATGGGCAACACACATGAGTACACACAATTTTTGGCTCGAACTTGTGGAGGCCTATATCCAGCAGTGGACTGATAGGGTGAAGTGATGATGATGTGAGTGATGATGATGTGAGTGATGATGTATTTTGCTATTTATCAAAAAAGAATAACTTGTTTTAAATTACTTGTAGTTTTCGTGATGTATCTATGTGTAAATAGTTAAAACTAAAGACCCGTAAATCGCAGACCTCATAAATCGAAGTAATACCTTTTAATTAAAGTTCCAAGTCATGACTAGTAGTTCTCAGTAAATAAATTTCTAAAGCGATAAAAAGCCCTTCGTAACATTCTAGATTTTATTTTATAAATATCGTATGCTTTCATTCGCGTTGTCTATGTCTCGTGTAGTCATCACATATTTTTTGTAAGACATTTCCTCTTTCTCTGGTATTTCTTCATTGATAATTTATCTGGTCTTTTTACTATTACCGTTACAGTATACCGTTAAAGTATTAATAAGTGTATTGGAAGTTTCTGATATTGATTTACCAGTTGTGACTTATCAGCTATTGCACTGGATGTAGTAGTTTAGTCGGATAAAGTAGTTATTATTACCCATTTGTTGGGAAGTTTTAACAAGAAACGGAATGACAATAGTTTCAGTATTTTTAATTCCATACAACAATGACACGACTTTCTGTTAACACTACTTAACTTAGTCCAAAAAAAAATTAAACTTACAGTTTACTGATTTGTTTTATTAATGATAAATATTACTAATTTCGTAGTACAACACAGTTTATATATTATTTACAAAAGATTTTTCTTGCCGATTCTTCTCTGCAGAATCTACATTCCGAATCGGTGGTAGCTTAACTTTTAAAACAAATAATCACTTTAAAATTTAATTTGTAAAATGACGATTCGAAGGTATTTTGAAACCTATTTGTTTGTAGAAAGTTATTTTTGATTGTGATTGAATGAAAATACATTAAGAAGCTATATATATCATTACACTGTTTTTAGGATATTATTAAAAGATAATAAATATAAAAGTAAGTAAAGTAAATACAAAAGATTACATTAATTACAAGAAGAGCGAACTTTTATTGTTTCAGAACCATGACATCTGGAAAAATAATCGTAATGACTACGACCTTCGCCCTGTTACTTAGTTTTTGCACTTGTAACACGATAGATAATATTATACAAGGATTCTTTGGTAAAGAAACTGGCCAAAGAAGTTTGTCGGATGCAATTACCGAATATTTGGATCACCTGTTCCCAAAAGACGACAGAGAAACCAGAATTTTGAAATCACTTTTTGGTTTTTTCGCTGACGACGAACTCCCTGGGCTAGAAGGGGGATTGGAAGCTCTAGATTTTCTATCTGAGTGAAAGTAAATTATTTCACGAGAGAAATTATAAAATAATTTAGATTAAAAAAATGCCATGCCGTAATTAGTGCAACAATCTTAATCTAAGATAAGCCGTTCACGTGATAATAATTATCGGCAAATGAATTAAAGTGTTAACTGTAATAGAGATTTAGTATGTAGTAATAAGTAATATTTATTTTTTATTTATGTTACTAAATGTAAATTTTCTTTACACTTGTTCACTTTATTGATAAATTTATACATTAAATAAAAATACAACTTTGTGTGTTTAATTACAACACTATTGTGCACAAACGTGTAATTTAATTTATAATAAAATCAATAATTTATTATTATAGTATTTTTCTTTCCTTTTTTTAATACCGAGTGAATGCTGCTTTAATAATATTTTTAATTTTATAAAATACACAATACACCCATAACCAACAATCTAAATACTGGACTTCAGAATAGTGATATTTAATTAATTGATGAAACAAAATTTAATATACCATTATAAATTTTAAAATAATTTTGATACCCATAAAATAAAGACAAAAAAGTATTTGAGGATTAATACAAGTATTTCTTATAAACTTAATGGCCCGATGAACTTCGTATCACCTACGTATATTTGTGAAAAATATACACAAAACACTTTCTGAACGCACCTATAAATATTTGACAACCAATTGACAACGTTTTTGACAAAAGAATTTCCCCGCTAGAAACATTTTGAATTGGAAAATTAAATTGTCGGTTTTAGTATTTTCCGTTACTTATTATTTACCTATGTTTCTCACCGAATATTTCAAGATCACACATACACACTTCAGCCTATCACAGTCCACTGTTGGACATAGGCCTCCACAAGTTCGCGCCCGACATTATGACGCGAACTCATGTGTCGCCATGTGTGTTGTCGAGTTTTAGCGAGACTAACGAACAGCAATTGATTTTTATATATATAGAAGATAAACAATTGTCAAAGTAATATTATTTCATGTGACAAAAAATTGCAAGGAAAAAGTATGGTCTTATAGGTATGTAGGATGTAGGTTACAAATTAGCGGATCGATTATGGTGGTATGGTATGAATAATGAAACGGAAATCCTTTACTGATGTGCGAAAGTCGGTCATGCAAAATTTCACTTTTTATTTACCAAGAAAATTGTCACTATTTCCTTAAACTTTTATATGCATACAAACAATTGATACTTTTGTTAAAAAGATGGAAATGAAGTTTCATTTTCCTTGCATAATATTTTACATTACTTCTTATATCCAATATCAATTTGAATTTCAAAGCCATTACGTAAAATTAAATAATTGCTTTTAAAACAAAACAGGCGTACTTTCCATTAGGTAAATATAGCTGTGCATTTTGTTTTATAACTATACTTGTCGACATACAATGCGCTCTTTTATTTCAACACATCGAGTTGTCAATCGTGGCATATTTGTACTTTTATAAGAAAGCTTTTCTCCTTTTTCTTCTATACTTGTCACATCGATATCATTGTCCTTATCTGCTTCCTCTGGTGGTGCATAGTCATAAACGGGTGGCCTTCTGCTATTCAGAAATGGTGGTTGGTTGTAACCACATTCTAGTCTTCCTTTTCTTATTCGACATCCATTTTGTAATTCAATGTCACCCTCTGCATTTTGTGGTCCCCCTACATTTCTGTTGTAACCACATAAAACTCTGTCACCCACTGTTCGACATAATTTACCATCATAATTATACGGGCAACACCGTTTACGCTTCTTTTCTGTTACTTGTTCTGTGACTTCTATGTTGTTAATTGTTTGTGAAAGTCGTTCATTTTGAGTATTGATAGCATTCGAAGGACATCCACAACTATCAGTTTTTACTCCATATCGTATCACCGCCAACAAAACCTGTATATCAGTAATAAAATATATATTTTAAAATTATTTTGTTTCCTACAAAAGTAGTATTAAGCGACACAACTTGTAAAAGAAAATTTAAAAGTATTAAAATCATTACTGCTATTTCTAAAATCAAAGAAATGTACTAAATTAATATTAAATCAAACCATAGCAATTGCTCCATACTTTGGAGGCATCTCTCTTATCACAATAATTATAAAACGTTTTCAATTAACTTTTTAATCACGCTTGGTACAGTGAAATGAAAAAGATGGATATAAGTCAAAATTATTTTTATTATACATTTTCATTCAACAATTACAATGAAGCTATTCTTGCTCTAAGATCAGACTTAATTTGTTTAAATTTTGACTGCTTAATAATAGGAACGTGTACTGATTTCTTTCGTTTATAATAGTCCAACATAGCGTTTAAATTTTCTTTATTTATTACTTTCAGGTCTTTTTTTACGTGGCGACGCATATCAGAGAGTGATATTTTACCTTTTTTATAATCATCTATCATATTGGCTAAAATCTTTTGTTTTGAGCTGTTTAAGGAAAATTTCTTTTTTAATTCATGGCTTTTCATATCCTTAACTAACTCTAAATTTTTAATTGATATTTTTTTGTATTTCGAATCTAAGTTTTTTAACATACTCAATTCTTTACTTTTCCTGTCGAAAATTTTATTCTTTTTCTGTGATTCGTATTCATTCAATAACGTATTAAAATCTCGACTATTTAAATTATCAAGGTCCGTTATATTTTTATTTCTTAACTTGATAAGAGGGAAATTTCCTTTTTTATAATCATTTATCATATCTCGGAACAAAGCGCTTTTTGACGCGGTTAAAGGAAACCTTTTCCTTAAATTTGTATAACTTTTATTTTCATGTGTCTTGGCAAAGTTTTTAATCATCTCTTTTTCATTTTCATCTAAATGTAGTTTTGAGTCTTTTGATATGCCAAGAACTAAATTTCTTTCTTTAAAATCAGTTATAAACGATTTTAATTTACCCCCTATTGATTTAGATACGGAGTATCTGTCATACTCATTGACAATCGTGTTTATTATGGGGTTACTTTTGGTAGATTTTTCCAGTTTTTTCCTAAAAAGTGTTATTATTGTTGGCTTATTAACAACGTTTATTTCTTTATCTTCCTTCAGAGATATCTCACTTTTATTTATTTTCAAATTATCTCTGAGACTTCCTAAATTTATACCACCTATTTCAAAATCATCTAACTTTGGATCTGGTAAACCAAATATCTTTTTTTTGACACATCGTTTTATTTTCCTGCATAACCAGTTACAAATTTTCTGTCTACATTTTTGACAACAAGTTCGCTTCTTTCTTAGTCGTCTTTTTTTCTCCTGTATTTGTTTTTGTTTTTCTCCTAAAATTTAGCAAAGTATATTTATTATTATTGGGTATGGCAGAAAAAACATGAAAGTAGAATAAATGCAGTTGAGATGAGAGCGTTAAGAAGTATGATAGGAGTTAAACTGAGTGACAGGATAAGAAATAGTGAGATAAGGAAACGTTGTGGTCTGAAAGAAGACGTAGTGACAAAAATTGAGAAAGGTATGCTGAGATGGTTTGGCTTTGGACATGTCGAGAGAATGAATGAAGAACGATTGACGAAAAAAGTGTATAAGGCGAGTGTGAATTGAAGTGTTGGAAGGGGTAGACCTAGGCGGACTTTTCAAGACCAAATCAGAGACGTCTTGAAAAAAGGCCAGGTCAAGAGTACCCTAAACCGAAGAGCATGTATGAAAGGAATAATGAAAGTGGACAAAGCGAAACAAGTATGTAAGGATCGTAGCAAGTGGAAAGAAATGGTCTCTGCCTACCCCTACGGGAGAGGCGTGATTTAAATGTATTTATGTATGCATATTTATTATTCACCTTCATAGACTAAATTATTAATACAAAATAGCTACATGCAACAAAATATTCGACTTACTCTTTTTCCGACGTTTACACATTCTATGGAAGCTGATAGATACTACAATTTATACATTTTTAACGCCATGTGGCACTTGTTACTGGGTGCTAGGGGTACAGTTGACCGGCCCTTTTCTAAATAGTACGCTAAATACGAAATAAATCAAGCTGCGTATATCTAGATAAGTCATAAACAATAATAATGACAAATATGACGTTTAATCATAAATAAAACGAAAAACCGTAGTGGTTATATACTCTTTGCGAAAAACATTACGATGTTGGTGGACTTTTATGTTCTAGCCACCAATATAAAACTTTTTTAAAAATCTATAAAATTCATTTACCTCTCATATTGTAGTGGCCCTGCTTTCTGCTCCGCGGGTTGCGGGTTTGATTCCCGCCTGAGTCTGGGTGTAATATATATATATATATATATATATGTAATATTTCTATGTATATTAATTTATCATTTAAAAAAAGTATTAAGCTATATCAGCCGGCTATTACCTATAACACAAGCATTAAGTTGCTTACCAAAGGAACAGACGACCGTGTGTGTATGTTATAAGATATTTATTTATGTATTATTTATATATAAAACTATCACTAGAAAAGTTAGATTACTTTTTGTGTAAAATCTTAAAAAATGGTATGAAATTTGTGCGTTTCTTTGCTAGAATCATTTCAGAATTTCTTTACCGCTCATCTTCTTTGTTAGTAATTTTCATCCTTATAAAATCGGCGCGACAAAAAAAATGATTAGCGAGTATTGATTTTCGGTCAACGTTTTAAACTATATATTAGCTATATTAATTACAAATAGTGCAGCGATATATATCCATCAAATAAATCATTTTTTACATCAAATTGATATATTATTTAGCAAGAAGTAAACCATTTTGATTATCAAAACTAACATTACAAATATTTCCAAAAATATAAGCAATAGTTGCTTGTATTTGTTTCTCAGATATTAGAAAAAAATTGTTTGACACAAATAAACTGACTTCAAATCAAATATACTGATTGCAGAGCAAACTATTCTTGCAGCAAAAATTACTATTCTGGCAGCATGTTTCCTATTAACATATAAAAACTTGCTAGAGATAAAATATTTTTAAAATTTCAAATGACACGCTCATCAATGTGTTTTTGTATAGCATTATTTCTTATAGATGTCATAGACCATGTCAAAAATAGCATTTATAAATAAATGCTTCGAGCGGAATACATAATTCGAACTTCCTTATCACCTTGCCGACGATTTGCGGAAAATTCGCCTAGAACAATTCATTGAATCACAATTCGTCGAGAACAATTCGCCAAAAACACAATTCGCCGAAAACACAATTCGCCGAATCACAATTGGTCGAATCGCAATTCACCGAATCATTATTCGCGATCACGATCACGATTCAGCCTGTAATATCCCACTGTTGGGCATAGGCATCTTCCCCATGTAGGAGAGGGATATTTATTCATCAAATACTAATACAAAACAAGGACGTAGAAGATGTCTGACTCCATTTTTATAAATTTTTTGCTGAATTTTGAATTTTTTTTTTTTTGTTTTTTTTCTAATTTTCGTTTTTCAAAGTTGTTTGAAGTTTTTTTTGTGATTTTGTTTTTAATTTTTTTAATCTTTTTTTATATATTTTTCTAATTCTTTTTTTATGTTTTGTAAAAATAAACATGCAGTAAGATAAATATTAATTAAATTGAAAAACGAGTTGGTGATTATAGAACTACGCATGCTGTTTCTCAACCGCTGCAACCGAAGAAACACCGGGACTTGAATGAAATAATAAAAACAACTTACACAAGTACGATGAACCATTGTATGAAGATAAAGTACATTAGATGCCCGACGTTTAGGATACTTTACAGCAACCATGATCACGGGAGATACCTTTTTTCCTAAAAAGTTGTAGGATTTTTTACAACTAGATTTTATCTTGTTGGTAATTTATTACAAGCAAACATAAGCATTTTAAACAATGACTGTACTTAATTGGCAGTTAATTCAAATCAACTTTTGAAGTACATATATTTTATGATCATTTTTAATGAACATGCTTTTAGTAAGTACCTGTCTGGTGCATGTTCAAATTAATGTGTTGTTTTAAATTAAGCGTTTGAGTTAAAGTCGTGGTTTATTTTATTATTATAATAGTCAATATTTCAGTAATTTTGATTTAATAAAAAATTGCGTGCGTGCAAAGTACACATGTCAGAAGTGAAACTTAAAAAAATAAAACTAATTCAAATAAAAATAAAACCAATTAAAAGAAAACTAATTCAATAAAACTAATTTAAAAAAACGAATTTAAAATGCAAAAAAAACTAATTGAAAAAAAAACCAAAAAGCGAACGTCACGCGGTGTTCCGAGTACTGACCGTTCCTGACGCTGCCGCGTTACCGGTCGCTCAAATTTTACCCCCCATACGCCTACAGAAGTTACACTTCAAAAATTTAATTTCATTTTATAAATATTCGTTATAAAAATGCATTAATCATTGGTTTTTCAGCTTTGTTTCTTATTAAGTGCTGTGATCAATTCAATTCATTGTACACCTAAACTGGGACACGATTTATTAGATCGGCTGTTACAAGAACTGAAACTAGCAAACAGTTCAAAAGAACTACCAAACACTCAAGAAAACTGGCTGATAGGAAATCTTAGACAACGTACTAAAATCGAAAAAACATCAAAAACACCATGCTCGGGATACGATTACAACGAAAATCTATGCAAAACTGTTGATGACAGAGTAATTTGTGGCTACGATAAAAACATCGGCAATATTCGTGTAAATATAGTAAACATAGGGGAAAAATGTAGGATTCGTGGTGATAGATTAGAATGTGGATATATGGTTGGCCCATTTAAACTCCCAAGACGACCGCCAGCTAACGATGATGCATTTGACACGAAGAACAAAACATTTCACCTACGTTACAGACCAACACGAACTACTATCATGGTGCCAAAGTTAAACGTAACTCATAAACGAAAAAATTTCAAAGTTAATCTTACAAAGCCACAACAAACGCAAAACTTAAATATAAGGTCGGACAATACGATGAAAACAAGTATTCTAATCTTAAAATCTTCTCCGGCCACTTCCTCAATTTTAAAAACGAGTTTATTAAATAATTCCAGTTTTTTTACTGCGTCACGCCCTAGCTTAACATCCATCCGTCCAATAATATCAAGAAGGCAATTTAAAGTTAAGAAACTTAAAAGATTTTGTGTCGATAAAAGCGATAGTATATTTTGTCAATTTATCGAATGACGAATAAAGCTACGAAAATGATTACACTATATTTTTTTCTGGTAAAAATATCTATACTAATATTATAAAGAGGAAAAGTTTATAACTTTGTTTGTATATCGGGGCTAATCTTCGCAAATACTGATCCGATCATGAAAATTCTTTCACTAACAAAAAGCTACACTATGCAGGAGTGACATAGGCTATATTTTATTGTAATTGTACAAAAAAATTCAGTAAAAAAGAAAAATATTAAAATATATTATCAAAATGACAAAGAAACGATCGCCATCTATCGCTATTTATTAGTCTACTTATTTTATTTACTCTTATTTCAGTCAACCGACGACGAAGTTTTGTCGCTTTTTGATAGATGGCGTTGGAGCAACATTTTATTTATAAAGTATGTTATTTGGTTCTGTAATTTAAAATAATAAATACACGATATTATTACGATTTTATACGTCAAATTCTAAACAATGAAGCTAATAAAACAGTACTAAGAGCTACACAACATAATTGCATCACAAAGATAATTAACGCCCAACGAAATGGGCGCGGGTCGGCTAGTATTAGGTAGATATTTTTATTAACAATAACTACAAAGTCACATCTTATAAAAGTTTATTTTAAAATATTTGTCTAATAGCTGTTGAATTTTTGCAATAATTATAGTATGTACCTATTTCACTAAGGTATTTTTTCAATATCAAAAATGATTAGCTACAGGCTTAATCATAACAATGACACCTTGTAATAATTGGTTCTTTAATTTATTTAATTTAACTAAAAGCCAGAGAAAAAACGCTCATACTTTATACTACTGACTTTATATTCTATACTAGCTTCTGCGCGCGACTTCGTCGGCGTGGACTCCGCTCCTATTGGTCTTAGCGCGATGATACATAGCCTATAGCCTTCCTCGATAAATGGGCTATCTAACACTGAAAGAATTTTTCAAATCGGCCCAGTAGTTCCAGAGATTACCGCGTTCAAACAAACAAACAAACAAACAAACAACCAAACAAACAAACTCTTCAGCTTTATATATTAGTATAGATTATTAATTTTATTAATTATTTATTAATTTTATTAATTACTAGCTTCTGCGCGCGACTTCGTCGGCGTGGACTCCGCTCCTATTGGACTTAGCGTGATGATATATAGCCTATAGCCTTCCTCGATAAATGGGCTATCTAACACTGAAAGAATTTTTCAAATCGGACCAGTGGATCCTGAGATTAGCGCGTTCAAACAAACAAACAAACAAACAAACAAACAAACAATCAAACAAACTCTTCAGCTTTATTATATTAGTATAGATAAGTATTTACAGGATAGCAATAATCGAATTCAGAAATTAAATTACGAATTTTGACATAAAAATCTCGATGTGATAAAAAAAAAGTTTAACTATAAAACGCCTGGTAAAAAAATTTACGCCACGCGGTGATTGAGAAAAAAATAATAATCTACCGTAACGGCGGCGGTGTCTACAAAAAAACCATCATGTTGGGGTTATTGAACCTTTCAAATGTTTCAAATGATAATAATGATGATGATATAATCACAATGATTCAAATAAACGACTAGGCTTTTAGTTGAAATGCATTGTTCCATGAAAGGGCTAGGTTTCAAATAGAACCGCTAATTTATCAAATGGCCTGAGACATTTGCATATCCCAAAAGAGACTCAGATGAGCGAGAGCTCGGATGAGCAAAAGATCCAATCCAGATAAAACCAGCACTTCCCAAAATTATTGTTATATGTAAGTACTTCCTACTAAAATGTTCAAGTTGCTATCCCTAGTACATTTTTGTCACTTGATTACTATCAAGCTAATTTTCCGAAAGTAGCTTCATTTTGGTGAGACGAATAAAAATTTCCTCAACGAAAACTCTCGATTGTGGTAGGTAATAGGGGTAGCAGGGGATAGAGCAGCAGTGAGCGTAGGACCAGGATAACGTAGGTACCACGCAATTTGTAGGACAATATTACTATTAAATTATATAAATATTAACTAACTAAAAGAAAAAAAGTCAGCTGGTTAGTAATAATTTTGATGACCTTACGAAGTCAATTTTTGATGACAGAGCAACAACAGAGCTCATTGCCAGCTTAAAACGTTAGTTTATGATGCTGTAATTTGTTCGTCATAAAGAGAACCTTATAAAATAATAAAATCACAAGAAGAAAAGTTTTTTCCTTACAAAAGCCCACAAAATATCATATTTTATGAACAATGTGAAATACCATATCGGTTTTAATTTTTTTTTTTTTTGTTGACCTTTTAGTTGTGAATAGGTACTTAATATTAAGTATACCCGTTGTCGAAAGAGCATTAAGCAAAGGCATTATGGTATTTTTTAGTTTAAGTGTATAATTATGTATTCTTAATAATTTTAACACACTGTATGGGTTCATTTTAATATGTACTATTGTCATAAACTCATATGACCTAAATATATTTATGTTATGTAGATGTAGAATTAATTTTAACACACCCCTACTAATATTATAAATGTGAATGTAAGTTTGTTTTTTATGCTTTCACTTGAAAACTGCTTAACCGATCATCATGAAACTTTGTACACATATTCTTGGAAGTATTAGAAGTCACATAGGATACTTTTTATTTAAAAAAAATCAATGTAACGAAGCCGAAATTTAAAGTTGGAAACAGATTTTTAGTAAATTAGTTTTATGACTTTGAAATTGTATTAAAAGATACTATTTTCTTCAGTTAAAAATATTTATAATTTTATACCAAATAGCATTATTACATTATACATTATACGGTATTAAACCAGTAATATTTACACCAAATACCATGCTTGAGTAGAGTAGGTATCAAATAAATTGATATAAATATACAAATTACGATATATATGTATATCCCTATATACATATATATAAATGAATCGCTGAATTTGTTGCTAAGCGCAAATCTCGAGGGCAGCTGAACCGATTTCGCTAATTCTTTTTTTACAATAATCCTTGAAGTACGAGGATGGTTGTTACGGAGAGAAAATTTTAAAAAATTCCCTGAAAGTCTAAAAACAACACTTTTCTATATTCCAATACAAAAGATTCGTAATAATACTTAAGTCAATTTGAACTTTAATACCATACCATAAAGTTTAAGTGTTAGAGGAGGGGTTCCGGGAAGGATAAGTATTTTAAAGAATCGACTGTTAGGCGGTACGAAGTTCGCCGGGTCAGCTAATAATAAATAAATGTGACGCCGCGTTGGCGCAGCGGTCACAGCACTGGATTGCGATTGGTTGTTGCGCGAGCGGTTGCGGGTTCGATCCCCGCACACGACAACATTATTTTGTATTGGCCATACAGATGTTTGCGGTGGTCTGGGTGTTTGTGCAGTCCTCGTGGGTCTCCCCACCGTGCCTCGAAGAGCACGTTAAGCCGTCGGTCCCGGTTGTTATCATGTAGGTACACCTGATAGCGATCATTACTCATAGTAGGGAATATATCCGCCAACCCACATTGAAGACTGACCCCTACATGGGGGATGAGGCCTATGCCCAACTGTGGGATATTACAGGCTGAATCGTGATCGTGATACAAAATATTCGTCAAGTTTTTGTATTTTAATAACTGTTTGTTATCATGTACACCTGATAGCGATCGTTTCTGATAGTAGTAGGGAGTAAATCCGCCAACCCACATTGGAGCAGCATGATGGATTATACTCCGATCCTCCTCTTACACGGAAAAAAGCATTATACCCAGCAGTGGGATGTTACAGGCTAAACCATGAATAAATTTTAGGAAAAAATATTTTACTAATTTGTAGTTTGAGATTAATTAATAATAATAGATATCCGTACGCAGTGGCGGCCTTAGGGGGTGGCGAACGGGGCAATCGCCCGGGGCCTCGCTCTTGCAGGGGCCTCGCGCAACAACCCAAGCAAATTTAAAATAATATAGATTTTTAACTGCATTTTTTTCAAATTATTAAAACATATTTGAGGAATTCGATGACACAAGATCGGCTTTCAGTCATTGCTATTCTTTCAATCAAAAATGACGTAGCTCATTCGGTAGATTATTGTGCTTTAATTAAAGATTTTAGTCTTAGGAAAACGAAAAGTCGAATAGTCTAGACGACAAGTTGAAAATGGTCCAAAATAGAGATACTGCTCTTAAAATTATGTGTGATAGCACTCTGGATTCGGAATGACGTCTAGAAAAATGCTCTAAAAGCGTGTATTAGCAAAAAATTGCAAAAGGTATTAAAAATTTAAAAAAAGGAAAAAAATGGCATTTCGTTTTTTGCCAATATTTCGTAAACTATTAATATTTAAGAAATTTCAAAAGATTCTGAAAGAGGAGGATATTTCCAATAAGTAGTAATAAGTAGTATCTAAATAGTTCCAGAAAATCATCATTTTTTTGGAAAAAATCACCAGTTTTTGTTCAAATACAAAAATTATTATAAACAAAGTATGAATATATTTTAGCTTTAATGGCGTGATCTTGTTAACTATGTATATATGAAAGGCTCTACGAAGCGAAAATTTTTTACGACAATTATTTAAACAATTTTTTTTCATTTACAATTGAGACGGAATTTCGAGAAAATTTTGTTAATTAACAATCGTTTAACTTGTTGAAAAATTAACTTTAAGTCCTTTTTTACTAGATCTATGCTTTAAGTAAAATATCCAACGGGAATTAAGTATTTATAGTATTCAGAATACACCATAATTTTTTCAAATTTATAAAACAATATTCAATACCTTAAATAAATTAACCAATGTGTCAATTAACCAATGTAGGTAATGTGTAGTCGCTTTTGACGTCGCGCGGTCGCGCGCGCAACCTAAAAATGTCACGTGGAGACCGATTTTCAGCATTAAATAAAAATTATAAATAATGGAGATAGAGTTCCGGGAGTAGGAAGTTTTTGGATTGGAAATATCCTTCTCTTTCAGAATCTTTTTTTTGAAATTTCTTAAATATTAATAGGTTATGAAATATTGGCAAAAAACGAAATACTATTTTTTCCTTTTTTTAATTGTTTATAACTTTTGCAATTTTTTACACGCTTTTAGACCATTTTTCTAGGCGTCATTCCGAATCCAATGAGCTATCACACATAATTTTAAGAGCAGTATCTCTATTTTCGACCATTTTCAACTTGTCGACTAGACTAGAAGGACAAAGGGCCTCGCAAAGACTTGCCGGCTGCCGCCCGGAGCCTCGCAATGGGTAAGGCCGCCTCTGTCCGTACGTACATCTGTATTTGTGAGCAAATAGTTATCGATATTGATAAAACACGAGTCATTTCAAATAATATACATTTGAAAATAAAAACCTGTGTGGTTTTATGTAAAAGTGAAACTTTTTTTCACATTATAGACATTTAACTAAAAAAAATTGGAATAATATTCAATTAAGGGTATAAAAATCGCTTTATCAATCTTATCGCGCGGCCGACCGTCACTCGACATGCAACACACAGACTAAAAAGTTTGAGACGATGTAATAAAAGTTTCACTTTTTTTCGTACACAATATTCTAATCTGTAAATGATATTTGTTTGACTAGCGAATAAATTCCTAATTAACATAAATTATTTAAAAAATACATTTTAAAAAGAATGTGGTACCTTATAAAATACAGACATGACGTCAAAGCGTTCTAGCGTCTCGTCAAAGTTCATATACATAGAATTATAGAACGCAATATCTGGTTGACCTTATTGTCAGTCGTCGTAGTATAGCCCAACTCATTTACCTGAGTATAGTAAATATCATTTACTCTTTACATGAATATACATATAGAATACGTACTACGTACATTATATTACATGAAACAAAATTAATTAAGTAATAGGTACCTTATATAATTTTTTCCGACAACTAAATTCAAAATGTATATAAAAATGGAAAAATTACTTTACAATAGTCAAAAAATTTAACTAATTGCTATATAAGCTACTTTATTTCATTAAAATATTTTATTTAATTAGATAGTATTTGTATTGCAAATGAATCAATAATTACTTTACTTTACTTTAAAAGTTCCCAATAACAAAAAAGGAGTAATTAGTTTCCAGGTGTAGTTTGAAAGCTATTTCTATGTGTGATCTCTTATTCTCCTAGCTAAAGTAGCTAAGCTATTTGTATTAAGGAGAAGTTAATTTTCTCCCTAGAGCTCTACAATTATTACTTTTCATTAGTTTGCCACGAGTAATTCAGAATTCAAAATTACATAATATGTTAATATGTAATTTTGATAGTAATATGATAATGTGTAAGCTACTCAATCCAGAGTTTACATATAGTAGTTACATATAGTATAGTATTATAAACGTAACTATTTAAAATTTTTGTCGAAGTCCTTTGGTTGAAACTTTTCTTTGCATATCACTGTGCACGTTAACAAATAATTAAAAGTTGATGTCATAAGAATTTTTTTTTTAAACAAATAAGCTTTCATTAAAGATATGTAGGTATATGAATAGACATTTTTAACCCTAAAGAGCTAAAATACCGTTTAACTGTTATAAAAGGAAACAATGCGAAGAGGTAGATCGCTTTAGCGCTGTATTATCGCAGCATCCAAAGCATTACAATCACGCTAAGTTAGTATAAAAATAAAATCAGATATTTTAGCGTTAGTGCCAGCATGACCTCGAAAAAATAATTTTTCCGCCGTAAACGTCTTTCAACTTTATATTAGATAATATTCTTATCCACTTCAAGTTTTGAGGTAACCCATACATTAAAAAAAACACAATCGAATTGAGAACCTATCCTTTTTTTGGAAGTCGTTTAAAAATAAAGTGAAAATGTTTTATTACATAATTTAAGATATTATCAAAAATAAAATGCGTGTAGTAAGTCTCATTTATTACTAATGTAGAGTTAATTAATATTTGCGTTTAACGATATACAATAACTAGCAAAAACTATAAATATTAGACTCTAATATAAATACGAGGACGTTATGTTTTAAACGGTATCACTTCCCTAGACATGTACACCGATATCTTCGATGGTTCTGGATCCTATGTCTTTCTAAATAAATACATAATTATAATAATGATCTGATGATGAACCTTGAAGATATATTATCACAACGCGCCTGCTAATCCTCTGATCTAGCGGGTGTCCATGGATTTTGGTTTCACTTACCACCAGGTGAGCCGACTGTCCGTTTGCCCCTCTCCTATAAAAAATAAAATAATAAAGATATACCATACGATATGATAGAGATTCTTAATAGTTGTTAGTGAATCAAAAGATTGTTTTATTGTATATTATTTGTAGGTACTTTGAACCATGATTCTCCTTAATTTATATCATTTATTCAGTCAGTCAGTTCAGCCTATTGCAGTCCACTGCTGGACATAAGCCTCCCCAAGTTCGTGTCAGACATCCCGGTTTTCCGCAATCCTCTTCCAGCCTACACCAGCAATCTTACGTAGATATAGTCGGTCCTGCGGGCCGGAGGTCGTCCCACACTGCATTTGCCACGACGCGGTCTCCACTCCAGGACACGTCTGCTCCGTCGGCCATCGGTCCTGCGACACAGGTGACCAGCCCACTGCCACTTCAAGTTGCTAATTTTATTATAATTGATATTCTTCGGGCTATGTTGGCTACTTTTGTTTAATAATAATTAAGTAAAAAATATTTTAACCAATCAAATTCGAAAAAAATTACTCATGTAATTGTTTTTTCGTACGAATACTATTTTGAAGACGAAACTCAATTTGTATTTGTTTTTTATAATAAACAATTCTTTCTTATACTTACACAGGACATTAAATGAAGAAAAATTTTTAATAGATAAATTAGAATAAGAATAAGAAACGTTATGCCGGTCCTACGCTCACTGCTGCTCTATCCCCTGCTATCTCTGTTAGCTACCACAATCGAGAGTTTTCGTAGAGGAATTTTTTGTTCGTCTCATCAAAATGAAGCTACTCCCGAAAAATTTGCTTGATACTAATCAGGCGAAAAAAATGTACTAGGGATCCCTACCTACATGTTTTCCTTTTTTAAAGTAAAACTTTAAAATGTACCGAGTTTCTTTGTTGGGATGGGTTTGTTACCTACCTACCCATTTTGGCGGATAGAAAAACAAATGAAAATGGCGGGAAACTATTTTTTCCTTTTAATTTCATTTTAAGAAATTACCATTTCATGGTAATAAAACCAGCCAGTTACAAGCAATACAACCAAAAAGATTTTATTGCAACTTTTTACTAGAAAATACGAAAAAACTTTTTCCCTGACCTATTATTGTTAGTATATTATTTTCTTATTATGGTAATACAAAGTAAATAACTTAAGAGCATATTTCACCGGTTACTGGTAAAGTTTATGTCTCACATAAGTTATTAATAAGCTCTATCAGAAAGAGTTAAAAATGCCCAATAGGACTTATTTGTTTCACCCTAGTAAATGAAGTTAAACTTAAGTAACTTTTAAATTCACAGGTAGCGATTATAAATATATAGTACGATATTGTCAGACGCCAATAACAGGTAAAAAAAGCCTTAATAATAATATTTTTGTGACCTTTCTGGCTGAATCTTAAAAAAAAAATAGAGTATTAAATGTTGTAGGAACAACTCGTTGCTTTTGAGTCTGGCCGGATTACGCGCAAAAGGTTGGTCGGTCGGTCAGTAGCACTGACCGGTTTTTACAAACCATTTTATTTTTTCTAGCCATATGGACGCTTCCTTTATAAATAGAACACTCGTGGTCTAACCAAGTTCGACCTCATTATAAAAGATAAAAAATAGTCAACTATTACTAATTCAAAAAACTAACGTAACAAGAACTAACATAACAAATACTTCAATACTATAACATACCTATACATATGTTTAGCTTCGTTTACATACATATATTTTATTTAGTTTTTGTGTGATATAATTATTACCTATATACAACATTAGTATCTCTTGTTGTATGGGTGTGGTGTACACTAGCGACATTCTTCGATCATCGATGAGTTTCGATGCTGCAGATTTGTTTTTATTTTTTGCTGTTTTCATACGCTTACGTTTACAGTAGAATCAGAGCTTAATCCACCACGCAGCTCCAATGTGGGTTGGCGGATATATTCTCTATCTATCAGGTGTAGGTACATGATAACAACCGGGACCAACAGCTTAACGTGTTCTCCCAGGCACGATGGGAAGACCCACAAGGACTAACAACTAGACCGGAAATAAATATTTGTATAAACACAAATATCCACTCCGAGCGGGAATCGAACCCGCGACCGTGAGTGCTTTGGTACCGCCGACACGGCACATGCACTATTACACCAAAGCGGTCGTTTTTCATACCAAGTTATATATTTATTAAGAACTGCTCGTTGTTGTGAAAACCGTTCGTTTGTTTTCTTTAATTCATCTAATTGTAAACTTCCGTGCAATTATAACAATATAATCCAAATATACTTCAAATTCCATATAACAATAAATTGTTTAAAATCCATTTCATTGACGATTGAAAGGATTAAAAACCTTGGGTATAGCCAGTATTAAACAATTTAAAGTTACGGCAGCTACAACACAAATTACTGTATTTTATTTGTCTTATATTTGTACTTTGTGATTTCCATGATGACAAGGTCTACAATAAATCGCATCCTACATAAATGATGTGTAGACTTCATTCATTAATTCTTGCGTCATTATGTACTCAGGACAGTCGCGTTTGCTTGGAAATACCAGCTTTAAAAATAACACCACGACTAAACAATCATATTTAAAAAATGAATCAATTATATTGCTAAATAACAAGTTTTTTATCAGCCTTTTTGGGCTTAATATACCTAATGGCGGTCAGGGTCAACAATCGCGAAAATTACTCTACCGATCGACAATACAAATTAGCCATATTTCTTCGCCCGCAGAACCTGTTCCTTTTTAAGCTGACCACACCTTAAGGGACAAAAAATGCTCACGCTAACGTCATATGAAGCTGAGACAGTAAGCGACGATGATGATGAGTTCCCGGTTCCCGGAATAGCACACCACCTAAATAAGAAGATGATTTTTACAAGGGTTTCTGTCGACTGATAGTGTATTTATAAACGTATAGTTACAGACATTAATAGTAACTTATGTATTTATAAAAAAAACTCATACCTATTAGAAATGTTATCTAGTTATTAATATTACAAACTATAAGAATAACTGAAAAAATCTAACCTAAATATGTATAAAAAATATACGTGTAGTTGTAAAATACGCTCCGGAGCAGTCCTTGAACCTCGCAAAAAATTATTAAGAGCAAAAAAACACAAATTAAAGAAATACGTCGCAAAAATCTGTGGTTTTCAAATAGTTAGCGCTACGTTATTTAAGAGTTATTACGAGATAGCATAGAAAAGCGTAATCGATAAGAATTTCTAGCACATTGTTCAAAATTATTATTATTATTAAAACTTATTTAACTGACAAAAATTTACTCAGTAAAATAATATAAAAAATTAAAACTTTTCATTAATTTTGTTTGTCTTAAAAAGGACCGGTTGTCAAGAGTAATAAAAACAGTAAAAGAGATTTATTGAGGTAGAAATATTTTGCTCAAATCTGAAGTACTACTGCTAAGTATAAATTTCTTTCTCAAAATATGGAGCAGCCCGACTGGGGTAGTACCTCGACCTTACAGAAGATCAAACCACAGCTAAATAACACTGTTTTCAAGCAGTATTGTGTTCCTGTTGGTGAGTAAGGTGACCTGAGCTCCTGGGGGGATTGGGGATAGGGTCGGCAACGCGCTTGCGATGCTTCTGGTGTTGTAGGCGTCTATAGGCTACGGTCTTACCATCAGGTGAGCCGTACGCTTGTTTGCCAACCTAGTTACATAAAAAAAAAAAAACCTCCATCTCACAGAAGGTCACACACAAATATTACTACTCTCAAGTAGTGTTGTGTTCCTGTGATAAGTAAGGCAGCCAAAGTTCTTAGTGGAATACAATGTATGGTTGGCAACGGATATGCAATCCTCCTGGAATTGCAGGTGTCCATAGGCTACGGTATCTGCTTACAATCAAGCGGACCGTAAGCTTGATTCAAAATAGTAATACAAAAAATAATTCCATTGGGAGAATTAAGACCAGTGGCGGGTTTACGAATATGCCGCCAGTAGCCTATTCAATTTTTCCCGCCCCTACCAATCTCTAAAACTCGAAACCCTTTATCCTAGTACAGTCTAAAACGGCCAAGCGATTATTTCAGCTGACCTTGTGGGCATGGCCTTTGACATTCATTTTCTGGATCTATATTATAACGTTTAAAAAATAAAATTGCCGCTCCCTAGAATTTGCCGCCCTAGGCTCCAGCCTACTCAGCCTACTGTTTAAATCCGCCACTGATTAAGACACTGCACCATTAGCATACAAAAATTCGTCGCAAGCATTATAGCAATATTGACGTAAAATTGTAATCTATACTATCTATATACTAATATAATAAAGCTGAAGAGTTTGTTTGATTGTTTGTTTGTTTGTTTGTTTGTTTGTTTGAACGCGCTAATCTCAGGATCTACTGGTCCGATTTGAAAAATTCTTTCAGTGTTGGATAGCCCATTTATCGAGGAAGGCTATAGGCTATATATCATCACGCTAAGACCAATAGGAGCGTAGCACCAATGAAGAATGTGTGTGAAAGGAAAAAAAATCCCGATTTAGAATCGGGATTTTTTTTCCTTTTGAGAGCTTCCGCTGCGTAAACGGTTAAAGTTTCGCACAAATCATGTATGACAGAATTGGTCCTATTCCACGCAGACGAAGTCACGCGCAGAAGCTAGTGATCATATATTTATCCAATATACCTGTTTACCCATCCTCACAATTTTCGGACTTATTCATCGAATGAAATTAAAATTTTACGATCTCCTAACGTTACCATAAGTTAACGAGTTTTCTGAATGGGTCGTTTTATGTCTATTAATAATATAATTAAGGTGTTTTGCATATGTGTGTTTGGTGACGACTAATGAAGCGGGTATTTACTTGTCTAAGATTACCCAGTCACAGCGTTGTCACGTATAAATAGGTTGTCTCCACTGACCGGAGACCATATTGTCCAGTATAAGTTATCAACATGAACGTTGTAAGTAGTGTGAAAAATTAACGAACTAATGTTTAATATTTCATTTTTAATACTGATATTATATCATAGTGTATTGAGTGAAAAAAAATCACTAAATAATAATTTATTAACTTTATGATGACTGGTGATCATTAGTCTTTGGTGAATCAAATAATATTTATATTTGCAGTAATTTATTTTTTGCAATACCAAGTTTTCTTCTATCTTCCAGTTTGTCTCTAAACTTTAAAACAGTTTAAATTAAATTTGAAATGTAATACAAGTGTGGAATACCCGAATGTGATATATATTAAACGTGTTATTTGCTTTACAGCTAGCATGTGTAGGCCTTCTGATATGCGTGTGCACAGCATACGCGTCAGCTCTTCCTACCCCGCTAGACGAATCTTCAGTTAAAGTAGCAGCTGAGGCAGGTGGGGAAGATTTGGTTCCAGAAGAGTCCCGTTGGGGCGGCTATGGAGGCGGTTACGGAATAGGAGGTGGATGGGGAGGTAGTCCCGGCTGGGGCGGCTATCATGGCCGGGGTGGTGGCTACGGCGGACACGGATATGGTGGTGGATATGGGGGTGGATACGGGGGTGGATACGGGGGAGGATTTGGGGGTGGATATGGGGGTGGATATGGCGGTGGTTACGGCGGTGGTTACGGTTGGGGAAAATAATACTCATAGTTTTTAAACGTTAATATTTACTGTTTTTTTTTTTTAGTAATAAATTTGTACAAATATTCATATTTCTTATTTTCCTCACGATTTCAAGTACATTTTGTTCATTCAATACAACCCAATAGTATATAATAAGTACAAAAAGAGACATGCTATAAAAATAGTAATAGAAATTGATAATTGTGAATTATATGTGCCTAAACAACGTAGGTATAAAACATAAATTAACAATTAAAATAATGACTAGTTGATTAGTTAAGTTTGTAACAAAACTATTAATATAGTAATAAATAGTAATATTATTGGTACAGTAATAACTAAATCATTTTTGCAAAAACAATGGTTTTGTGTTTGTTTCATTATTTGTATTCAACTTGTGACAATTACACAATACATGATAATTTTTACATATAGTCATTTGTTATAAATATAATAATAAAACTTTCAAGGCCTCTTGCCCATAATACGAGTATTAAATAATATGTTCCTAGATACTAATTGAAAATTTTTTTGATTATGCCTAATAGGGTAAAATTAGGTAATAAAACATAATGATTTGGGTGAATTTCACAAACAAAATTAAATTAATCTTCAAGTAGATACATTAGCTAACCTAACTTACTAATAATCTGATTCATATTCCAAATAGTTGATTCTTTTATTTGCATATCTTTACATAAGAACAGTTTTTGTTATTTATTTTTATAGCGAAAATTATTAAAATATATATGGATACAGTTATAATAGACTATCAATTTGACGCCACGAAAGCAAAATATTTTAATCGCGCGGTATGTATATTATATAGGTATAATATATTCTTCATGTATTATATGATTTATCTGATACTATAAATAACCGCTTTCGTTTCACAACCCGTAATGTTATTTTGTTAATCGTATACAAAATCACTGTTTGGTGTCCATTATTACAGCAAAAATAATTTTAATCTTTTGTTAAAGATATGTAAATAGTAAACCTTTTTTGTATAATTAAAAACTTTGCTTCTCCGTGTCCTTCAATCGACAAAATAAAATACATAAAATCATTTAACTTGTTAAATAATGGACGCATAAATAAACAAATTAACCGTATTATTTACACGGAATTTACTACGGCCGATCTACTACCAATCATATTGTAAAATTCTGTCATTCACACAATGACATGTAATTAAAATATATAAATTAACTAGCTGACCCGGCGAACTTCGTACCGCCTAACAGTTGATTTTTTACTTTTTTATTTTTTTAATACGTCCTTCCCGGAACCCCTCCACTAACACTTAAAATTTATTGTTGGTAAATTAAATATTATAGTTGGTATTAAAGTTCAAAATGGACTTTTAAGTATTATTACGTATCTTTTGTATGGAAATATAGAAAAGTGTTGTTTTTAGACTTTTTCAGGGATTTTTTTAAAATTTTCTCTCCGTAAGAACCATCCTCGTACTTTAAGGAATATTATGAAAAAAGAATTGGCGAAATCGGTTCAGCCGCTCTTGAGATCTGCCCTTAGCAACACATTCAGCGATTCATTTTTATATATACATATATAAGAGATAAATAACTTTCCTATTCACGGGCCAGTCAGAAAATAAACAAAACAAGACAAGAAAGTACACATGTCAGAAGTGAAACTTCTATGACAAACTAATTTAAAAAAACTTATTTAAAGAAACAAATTCAAAAAACGAATTAAAAATACAAAAAAAAAATTATTGAAAAAAAAACAAAAAGCCAACATCTCGTGGTGTTCCCCGGTGGTCACCCATCCTAGTACTAACCATCAAAACGCTGCCACGTTACCGGTCACTCAAATTTTACCCCTCATGCGCCTAAAGAAGTTACACTTCAAAAAGTTTTTTTTTTTAAATGTAATAGATCGGCAAATTTAAAGTTTTATCAAAAGTTTGTATAATAACGGCGGAACTTCAGCAGCAGCATTGCAGTTTCAGAGGCTTTAAAGTATATCCAGTAGGTACCTACACTGAATAACCAAAATATTGTCATTTTCACGGATAGTAAAAGTGGTTTACAACATTTGGCTCGATGCGCCTCTGGATATAGCCGAGGTGTATCGATAGCCTACACAATTATAAACATTTAAACGAACAACAAACAACATTCAACCAAACGAAGTTCGGATTAAAAATATAAAAGTGAAGCTGCAGTGGGTTCCATCGCATATAGAGGTCTTAGTGGTAAAGAGAAGGCTGACTGTCTAGCAAAGATAGCTATAATATGAAGGATTGGAATTTCATATTTTACCTATTTTTTCAGAAAGTTTGATCGCGTGCACCACTAAATGTAGGTATGTGTTAAATTAATACGAAAATGAAGGAGAATCATTGATGAAACGGTTTGGTATAAATAAATTTGATATGGGTACAGTTTTATGTGTTTTAACAGAACCTTTGTCTGATGCAGCAAATTTGTTAGTTAATATGGTCTCACATCATCAATGATTATTTCTCCATTTCTTAGACATAGTGAGAATTAGGGTATGATGGGGCTGACATGTCTGTGTAGACAAAAGTCCGTAAAATGAAAAGAATTTAAAAAAATTACGTGCGTACAAAATAAAAATGTCAGAAGTTACACTTCTTTGGCAAACTTATTCAAAAAAACGAATTTAAAAAACTAATTAAAAATACGGAAAAACTAATTGAAAAAAACAAAAATCCAACGTCATGCGGTGTTACTAGGCAGTCACCCATCCAAGTACTGAGCGCGTAACGCGTTGCCGCGTTAGTGGTCGCTGAAATTTTATCCCTCATGCGCATAAAGAAGTTCCACTTCAAAAAAATCGAATAAAGAAACCTATTCAAATGACACTGAACGTGATTTTGCATAATGACTGCGTTTTATGTATATCATAACTTATACAATAAAGCACGTTGTTAATATGCTTATATCAAATGCCAGCAGGTTTTTTTTTCTTGTTGACTAAAAAAATCACGCATTCGCACAGACGCCTTCGTATATCCAAACGCAAATTTTATGAACAACAAAATTAATACAATGATTTTATATATAAAGTAGGTACGGCATTATATTCAATGACTTAATTATATTGATTTATTTATAGAGATGCGCCGAATAGTGATTTGGCCGAATAACCGAATACCGAATATTATTCGGTTTAGCCTTTACCGAACCGAATATTCGGCCGAATTATTCGGTTTACCATGCCTACGTGCCGCTGCTGGCTAGCTCGGAGCGAGCCGTACCTCACCGCCCGCTCCCCGCGTACATACCGCGCTGTCACTTTGCTTCGAAACATCGCACTATTACGTTAGCAATAAAAGTATTTATGACAAAAATATTGAAATATAGTATAATAATAGTATAATAAATATAGTTTTGAGTTTTTGACGTATAAAAATAAACGTTAATTATTCTAAGTTTAGCATAAATGTTGGCAATAATAAATAACTATAGTTTAAGAAATAATTATGTTTTGTTTGACTTTTAATATAAAAAGTCTTTCATATGAAGCTGTCTTTTAATTCTACTCCATTTCATATACAAAGCCAAGAAAAATATCATAACTAGGTACTTCATACCAATATTATAAAAAGGAAAGATTTGTTTGTAATGGATAAACTCAAAAAATACTGGGCTGATTTTCAAAATTCTTTTACTATTATACATGTATGTTATCCCTGAGTGACATAGGCTATGTATATCCCATATAGGCTATATAGGCTATGTATGTCCCACGGGCGAAGCCGGGGCGGGTCTAGTTTTTAATATTTAAAAAAAAAACCGAATATATTCGGTAACTGAGCCGAATAATTCGGCCGAATACAAATAGTGAAAAAGATGCCGAATACGCCGAATACCGAATACCAAACGAATATTCGGCGCATCTCTATTTATTTAACAATTTTATATTGATCATCGTGTGATATCTTAACTACAGAAAACTAAGAATATACGAAAGATATATCAAATAATACCTACTTATACAAACAAAATCATTGAATTCAAACCGTCTCGCGTCTATTGATATTAGTGGTCAAGCTTCAGTTCTCTTGTAAGACAACGCCACTATACTAGTATTGTGTTTCATTTATGTATAACGAGCTGCGCCTCGCGTTTTTACCTGCATAGTTTCCGATCCCGTGGGAATGTCGAAATAAAAAGGAGCATATGTATTAAACTGAATCTCCCGCTAGACGCTGACTTACCAAGTTTTATTACCGTCAGTGCAGTAGCTTTTGAGTGATAGAGTATTAAAGAGCCACCCACACTTTCACGTTTATACTATTACAAGGATAACCTTCTTGTCAATATTTTTCATCGTGTAAATGTTCTGTTGTAAACCGATTGTTGTAAATGAAAAACTAAATATTCCAAATATTATTACTTTAGTACCTACATACTTACTTACTTTATGATTTTCCTGTCTGTTTTTTGTTCAACACTTTAAAACTGAAGTGGTGATGTATGTATATGATCTGTAGGTATTACTTATAATAAAACAGTAAATTATGTAGATCTGTTCAGTGATGATTTTTTTGAATTTTCTTTGAAGGGAAGTATATAATCGATACTGAAGTAAATTTTTAATTAATTTTTGTCAGTTTGTTTTTTGGCCACGCATCATGCTAAAACTACCAAACGATGACGACAAATTTTATGCAAAACTACACAATTTTCATATTCATACTACGAGCTATTGCATTGGATACTATTTATCCCAATTTCAGCAAGATATCCGTGGGAGAAAATTTGAATATCAAAAGGTTTACTAAGTTCTAATGAATTAACAAGATGTTTTAAAGATGGTCCGTTAAATGTTAAATGATCTTTGGTTTTTTGACAATTAAAAAATTACACACAGTATTAGATCCAAGTAGCGTAACACCCAGACACGCAACACCTTTCAATTAAAACAAAATTGATCGAAATCGGTCTACCAAGTCAAAAGTTCTGAGTGAACATACGCCTCGCCTTACATCCTTTTTTGGAAGTCGGTTAAAAATAAGCAACCACGACAAAAAACAAAAACCTCTGACTTTTATGTTCGTTTGATGAGTTATAAAATGATGAGAGAAGGTAGAAAAGAAATAATCCTTAACCTAACAACTATTTAAAGGTCTTTTAAAAATTTTCTGATCAAAATTTATAATATTGCTAATCTATTTAAATGCATCACTAAAGTTGCTACGCAAAAATCCAGAACGGCTGGACCAACTTTCGTCTAGTCGACAAGTTGAAAACAGTCGAAAATAGAGATACTGCTCTAAAATTTTGTGTGAGGATTGAGGCTCCACACATCCACACAATTTTAAGAGCAGTATCTCTATTTTTGACCATTTTCAACTTGTCGACTAGACTACTTGGCAAATTTTTACTAATTTATAGAAAGTTTCTACGGAACGAAAAATTAAGAAAATAAAAAGAAATTTGAAAAACTAATAACTATTTTATACTATGCCATTGTGTGTAGTGTTTATTTATTTATTTTTATTTATTTAAAATTGACACGTTTCACAATTCGCGTTTGTCGGGCAGGTCAAAGCCGTAGGACATAATTGTATATTGTAAATGTACATACCTACATACCTATATTGGAAAAAAAGGCATAATATAAAGTCAATCTGGTTTCTGAACACATCATCTTTTAATAACTTAGTAATTAAGATGCATATGTGTGGTTGAAGATGACCTACACAGCGTTTACTTACCTGCACAAGATTAGTCACAAACAGGCCCGGATTTAGGGGAGGGCAACCAGGGCTACAGCCCCGGGGCCTCCACAAAAGAGTGGCCCCCACAATAGAGACTTCGGAATAAATAATTTCATATTCAGACTAGTAAACAGTAGTAAACAACTTTTCCTTTCATATTTTTGGAGTTTACTCTTTAAGAATCAATTTTCATATAAGGCCTCCTGTAAGAAAAAATATGATGTGTAAAATCTATTTATCGAATGACCTCGTTAGTTTTTTAGGGTTCCGAACCTCAAAAGGTAAAAACGGAACCCTTATAGGATCACTTTGTTGTCCGTCTGTCTGTCAAGACCCTTTTTCTCAGAAACGCGTGGAGGCATCAAGCTGAAATTTATATTAAATACTCAGATCTGCTGCCTCTTAAAGCTGTGAAAAAATGAAACTTCTAAGCCAAGGCAATCAAAAGATACAGCCGTTTATGCTGCAAATTTTCGATACTCTCAAGGGAATCAAAACCTACAGGGTACTTCCCGTGAACTAAGAATCTTAAAATTTGGTACGAAGCAACGTCTTATAGCACAGATACAGGAAAAATTGCGAAAAGTGTAAATTTTTAGTTACTACATATAAAAAAAAATATTTTAATAATTTTACACTTAATACCACTTTTCTCATAAACGCGTAAAAGTATTAAATTGAAATTTATATCAAATACTCAAGTCTATAATACCTTTAAGCTGTAACAAAATCAAACTTCTATGTCAACGGTATCAAAAGAAAAACCAAGTTAAGCCGCATATTTTCATCGAAAATAGTCCCAAAGGAATCAAAACCTACAGGGTACTTCCCGTGAAGTCAGAATCTTGAAATTTGGTACGAAGCAATGTCTTATAGCACAAATACAGGAAAAATTGCGAAAAGTGTAAATTTTTAGTTACTACATATAAAAAAAAATATTTTAATAATTTTACACTTAATACCACTTTTCTCATGAACGCGTAAAAGTATTAAATTAAAATTCATATCAAATACTCAGGTCTATAATACCTTTAAGCTGTAACAAAATCAAACTTCTATGTCAACGATATCAAAAGAAAAACCAATTTAAGCCGCATATTTTCATCGAAACTAGTCGCAAAGGAATCAAAACCTACAGGGTACTTCCCGTGAAGTCAGAATCTTGAAATTTGGTACAAAGCAACGTTTTATAGCACAGATACAGGAAAAATTGCGAAAAGTGTAAATTTTTAGTTACTACATATAAAAAAAAATATTTTAATAATTTTACACTTAATACCACTTTTCTATTGAACGCGTAAAAGTATTAAATTGAAATTCATATCAAATACTCACGTCTATAATAACTTTAAGCTGTAACAAAATCAAACTTCTATGTCCACCATATCAAAAGAAACAGCAATTTAAACCGCATATATTAAAACTAGCAAACAACTGACAAGGGAATAAAAATCTAAAGAATACTTCCCGTCTACCTAAAATCTTCAGGTATGAAGCAACGTCTTATAGCACGGATACAGGAAAAATTACGTAAACCTTAAATGTATAGTAACATCGCAACCACAGAAATAGTATGTGTAATGTTGTTTATTTCTGCTTTGTTTTTCAATTATAAAACTTTGCAAAGTAATATTTATTTACTAACTCTTTTTGCACACCAATACACAAAAGAACAATACATAGAATTTATAACAATAAACTTGCATCAATTGCAACAGGCGGCCTTATCGCTAACACAGCGATCTCTTCCAGGCAACCTTTGGGCAGAGGACTTGCATATAAACTAGGGGAAGGGCGCAAAATTTTGTAAAAAAAGGAACAATATGAAATAAAAATCAGATATAAATAAATAACTATATAACAATAGATGCTATATTTAATGACACATATGTACATATAAGTTTACTCATATGTATACACAAATATATAAATACATACATACATACGTATATACACTATAAGCAAATTGATAGATTAAGACGAATGACATAACAACATAACGTAACTTCATGAAAAATAATAAATAATAAAATAAAGTTGCTTAGCATAATTTAATATGATAAGTACATTTCCTTAACAAGTTTTTCAAATGTCATTAAAGATTGAGCGCGTTAGACAGTGGCAATAAGTTCCAAAGACGATAAGCTTCAATAGTGAAAGATTTAGAATAAAAGGAAGACGAATGTGAAGGTATCTTCAAAGTTAGGCTATCATTTAAGCGAAGAGGTACATATTATATATTTATCTTTAACGCCAGCGTTGATTCTAGACCAGAATGAAGAAAGTTCTTCAATATGTATTCGTAGCCGGCGACCATGCAAGTAACTATGAAACCAGTCAGACACCTTAGGAGATATGTTAAGAGAACCAAGTATAGCTAGTAGTAAGTCAAAATCAACAGTATTGAAATGATTAATGAAATCAAGTAATATTAAAACTGTAATGAGAATTCTACACATTAAAAAATATATATGTTTAAACAATAGCAGACAATAATAAAAATAAATTTAGGAAAACATGTTTTATACAAACTTGAAAACAGGTAGGTACAAAGGTCAAAAAGGCTCGAATTAAATTACAAAATAAATGTTACATCATCTGTGGGACTATTTAAATAAATAAATAAATAATAAATAAATATCTACTATATATAATAAAATATGGTTCAAATTTAATACTTAATAGTAATAAAGTATTTTTGAACCAGATTTCTAAATAGTGACTAAAAAATTTGTAAATAAATAACTTCGATAAAAGAACTTTCCTACCAAGAGACAGGTCAAGGAAAAAAGGGAGACCAATTAAAAGGTGGAGAGATATCTTCAACCAGATAATTATGTGGACCGAATTAAGTGATGTTATAAACATGTAGACGAGTTAATTATACGAGTATAGAATAAATATATACATAGGTTAGTATACATACATATGTTTAAACTAAGAATACTTACGCTAGTATTAATTGAAATTTTAATAGTAATAGAAATAAAGGCGATTTTTATTTTATTTATTTATTTTATTTTATATAAATTAAAGGATTAATGAAAAGATAAAGATACCTTTGTCTTAAATTTATGCTCCTCCAACTTTCCATATTGTAATGTTACGGATTTCATTTAGCAGCAAAATACCATAACTTTTACTTATATACCTGCAGGTTTGTACGGAACCCTCGGTGCGCGAGTCCGACTCGCACTTGACCGGTTTTTTTTGAATATTAAGTTGCTTCAACGCCATCTATCGGAAAGTAAGAAAACGTCGTCGATAGACGACGAAGTTTTCTAATAAAGGCCTCGATCGATCGATAGATGGCGTTATTTGATTGGTTTATTTACCATTTGATATGGAATTAATCTTTTTCTTAGACTAGTAAGCCTTTTTTGTGCCTATTTAGACAGTCGATCTGAAGAAGTAAGCTCCAGTCGTGCGTCGGAGCTGACACACAAACTTTTTTTCGCGTCTTACCTTTAATAAAAATTGACCATATTATTTAGTAAATAATTTAGGGCAAAGGGGCCTCCACTCCTTTGTTGCCCCGAGTTCTCCAGACCTCTGAATCAGGCCCTGGTCATAGAGATACGTACAAAATACGTATAAATAGGTCATCTCCACCAGCCGGAGACCACATTGTTAATATACAAGTACGAGTATACAACATGAACATTGTAAGTAGAGTGCAAAAATGTATAATAAGTTAATAAATACTTAATAACATTTTATTTTCAATATTTTATTAATATTTTTGACACATTCTGTACCACAAAATGATTAATTTTAATAATAAAAACTTAATGATCTTTTTTCTTTCCTTTCTAATTGATTATTGTGACTCATTTGTGAGTAAGCTGAATAGTGTGTTGTATATCGTTTCGTTTATTGTTTCATCATTTAACTTCATTATTATAACTCTAAGAAATTTACAGAAAATGTGCTTACTAAATATAAAACTATGCATAAAATTGCGAAATGACAAAACTTATTTATTTTAAATGTGCAAATATTTATTTGTAATTTATTTTACAGTTAGCGTGTGTAGGACTGCTGATATGTATATGCACAGCATACGCGTCAGGACTACCTAGTCCGGCAGATGAATCAAGCTCTTCGCTTAAAGCTGCGCCGGAGACACCTGGCGAAGTTTTAGCTCCAGAAGAGTCTCAAAGCTATGGTTATAGAGGCAGCTGGGGCAATAGTCGTGGTTGGAGAGGTAATCGCAGATGGGGGGGTGGTCGCAGATGGTAGTAGTGGATGGAGTGGCAGCTGGGGCAATGGTCGCTTGTATGATTGGTGACGTTAAAAATACTTATAATTGTGCAATATTCTATTATTTTATCTGTGATTTCAATTTCAAATAAATTTTTACTACAATATATTATTTTATTTGTTTTTATCGCTTCTCGGTATTATCAAGATTTCAATTACCAGCTTAAGGGGATCCCAGAAAAATTCGGCCGTTTTCATGTGCTATCAAGTATACCTTAAAGTTACGTTAAAAATATCAAATAAATATATGTTGTAACTCGGATTTAGTTTATTAATGTGACTGAGAGATAATTGCATAAAACTCTCTAAATAAAGAGAAATAATTATTTACCTGGACCTCTTTTCGCGTACAAAAATCGTATATAATTATGTAATTTTACTACATACAATAGTGATTTTTTTGTTTGTTACTTAAGAATCATGTACTTAATAATTCTACAGAAGGGTTTTTTATTAGGTGCAGTATTTTATTAGAAAATCGTAAAAATATAATTTCTGGTTATATACGGGCACTCAGGCGAAGAAAATCAGTCGCCTCTCGGCCGTCGGACGAGGAGGCTATGTCGCTCACCGCGACGTGGCCGAATTTATTGTTTATACAATTGACCCTAAAATTTTGAATTAAAAGATATTGTTAATAGTACAAATATAAATACTACGTAGAAACTAAGTTTGTAAATATATATTTAAAGTAGTTTGTAATTTGTTTTGTTTTGAAGTTGTCAAAGAGTAAGCCCGATTATGCATAAACATAAAAACAAAAGTAAATTAAGCGTGGCCGAGATAATATCTCTTGCTAAAATAATAATACACATCCTAAATATTTCAATTACTAAAGTAATACTTACGTAGGCGAGGTGAATCACTTATTTCAAAATAATCATGAAATAAAATAATAAATAAAAGATGTAGGTAAATCGTACATGATTTATATAAATAAATAAAATAGTATAATAAAATATAATCTAATAAAAAATATAATAAAATAGTATAATAAAAAATAAAAATAGTCTCAGAGGGCGAATACAATAACAACGCAGCGACACATCTGTTTTCTTGCGTAATCTTCATCAGTTCCTTCCAATGTGTGGATGTTTTATAGTAGTAATTACGTACGCATTTTGATAGGTGGTGGCGCCATCTAGTTCTTGTATAAAAACGAAATCGCCAAGGTCATAGAGCGATGGGAGCCCCTTAATGAATTTCAGTCAAAAGTGATGTAAACAAAATGCGATAATTAATAAGGTGTATAAGAACAATGTTTACATTTTTTCGGTTTTGTAATGTTATCATACTCTCTATATATACATCTATCTATACTTAATATAATAAAGCTGAAGAGTTTGTTTGTTTGATTGATTGATTGTTTGTTTGTTTGTTTGTTTGAACGCGCTAATCTCAGGATCTACTGGTCCGATTTGAAAAATTCTTTCAGTGTTAGATAGCCCATTTATCGAAGAAGCCTGTAGGCTATATATCATCACGCTAAGACCAATAGAAGCGGAGTCCACGCCGACGAAGTCGCGCGCATCCCCCGCGGGATCCCTAGTACAAATTTTTCATCTGATTAGTATCAAGCTAATTTTCCGGGAGTAGCTTCATTTTGATGAGACGAACAAAAAGTTCCTCTTCGAAAACTCTCGATTGTGGTAGATAATAGAGTTAGCAGGAGATAGAGCAGCAGTGAGCGTAGGACCGGGATAACGTACCACGCAATTTGTAGGACAATATTACCATCAAATTATATAAATATTAACTAACTAAAAGAAAAAAAAATCAGAAAAAAAATCAATTTTTGATGACCTTACGAGGTCATCAACTTGATGACCTCGTAAGGTCATCAAAAATTATTACTAACCAGCTATCCCCAATCCCCCCAGGAGCTCTGGTCACCTTACTCACCAACAGGAACACAATACTGCTTGAAAACAGTATTATTTAGCTGTGGTCTTCTGTAAGGTCGAGGTACTACCCCAGTCGGGCTGCTCCATATTTAGAGCAGGAAATTTCCTGCTGTGCCCTACCTCAGTTAAATTATTAACAGATAATTTGCCTATAGTGTATATAAGAACTCCGAACAAATAAGACTTGAATTGAGGGATTAAACCAATCAGGACAAATAACACACAACCGTAGAGAAATAATAAATATTGCTACAGAATTCTATAAAAACCTTATACAGTGCCAATACACAACAGATAAATAACAACAAACAGGAAGCATACCTACAATAATCACGAAAACCTAGAAAATAGTATAAACTATATCGACGAATTGGAAATTATACATGCAGCTAATAAGTTAAAATTAGAGAAAAGCCCAGGCCCAGAATTCATTCCTAATGAAGAAATTAAACATGGATGTGAAATACTAGCATCACCCAGCTCATCTATACAAATACGTGCAGCAAAAACTTTGTACCCCTTTTTACGGAAATTGCGCGTACAGAGGAGTATAAAATTTTGCACACACACACACACACTACAGCCTATCACAGTCCACTGTTGGACATAGGCCTCCACAAGTTCGCGCCCGACATTATGACGCGAACTCATGTGTTTTGCCCATAGTCACCACGCTGGGCAGGCGGGTTGGTGACCGCAGGGCTGGCTTTGTCGCATTGAAGACGCTGCTGCCCGTCTTTGGCCTGTGTATTTCAAAGCCAGCATGGATGGTTATCCCGCCATCCGTCGGCTTTTTAAGTTCCAAGGTGGTAGTGGAACTGTGTTATCCCTTAGTCGCCTCTTACGACACCCACGGGAAGAGAGGGGGTGGCTACATTCTTTAGTGCCGTAGCCACACACCACAAAATTTTGCACACTTATAGTTTATATAGAGAAGGAGTGCAGAGTGCTAATCTATATATGTATATAGAAATCAATTGCTGTTTGTTGTTTGCTGAAAAATGTTTGAGGAAGTTCAGGGAAGGTTTAAACGGTGAGAAACATAAATAATAAGTAACGGAAAATACTAAAAACGACAATATAATTTTCCAATACAAAATGTTCCTTGCGGTGAAATTTAATGTCTTTTGTCAAAAACATTGTCGATTGGTTGTCAAATATTTATAGTAGCATTCACAAAGTGTTTTGTCCATATTTTTCACAAATATACGTAGGTGATACGAAGTTCACCGGGTCATCTAGTATTTTTATAAAATTATACCTAAAATATACATTAAATTAATAAAAAAAGCATTACACCCACTAACCATATATTTGACACACACACGCATGTTATTCTATTTTGTTGATTGTCAGTCTTTAGTCAAATTGATTTTTTTAAAAGGTTTTTTATTTTCATAATTATTTGGTTTTCTTTAATTTAAAATTTTAATTATGGTCGAATTTCGACCTCTGAGCGACCACTACAGTGCGGCCGCTGAAAGAATGCGTTTCTGACACCTGTCAATTTGTCATGACTAGTGATGTACAATAAATAACATTAATAATATTTTGTAACTTTATTTATTGCATTCATTATGCATATGTCGGGGAATCAATACAGATAGTTATTAATGTCGGTACCTGCGATATTCACCTACCCTACATCATTTTATTATTCGAGTCATTATGTCATGCATAAAACGAACGGTGCAACCGCGGCTCAGGCAGTCTTGGCTCTGGCTTGGCGCGGTGCACTTGTGTATCCTGCTAGTAGCTTAACCTCGACTCTTCTAATAGTTAGTTTGTGTACACGAATTAATTGTTACTGATTGGGCAACTCGACCGGTGGTGGTGAGTGCCAATGCGCATTGTTAGGCGGCGCCGCCGTAAACCAACACTCGGGTCACAAGTCCCGGGCACTGCGTCGAGTTGTCTCTCTGCCACGCGATAGACGGTACCCGCTCGGTGAGTCCATTGAATACTAAGTAGTGTAATTATCCTGTTTTAAATTACATTGTGAATTAACCAGGCCATCCGTCCTACTCCTCACTTCTGATTCCTACATCAGAAGTGGGATACTGTTCTCGTGCCCACTAATTTATTTCATGATTCCACGAGAATCGCGTTCGCGTAGTCCCGTGTAGATCGAAGCGCAAGTCGAGTCGTCATCATTTAAACCGATTTAGTAGTAATAGTAACCTGTCTCTTCATAAACTATTACTTAGTATGACTGAGGAATAGACTAAGCTCAAAGTTAAAAAAAAAAATTTAATATCGCGAACGTAGTCGTGTACTTAAAGTTAATTCGGAGTTTGGGTTTCTTTGTTTAAGTTCTATTTTTAGCAAGTGTGCAAGGTAGTTGCAACATTTGGTGATGAAAATATCGATGTACTGTATTTTACTGTATTTTAGTTCTTTTCGGTCGTTCTGTTTTATTCTTACCGGTGTACAAGTGGTTTTTGTTCAGTGTTCGATTACGTAATTCGAGTTACCGGTTATTTGTTGAATTTAGTTTTATTGTGATACGTAAGGTAGTTGTGTAGTGATTAATTTTGCTAATAGATTTTGCGATTCAGTTTTTGTTTCGATTCAGTCACAATGTCAGACCGTAAGCGTAATCGTAGTGCGAGCCGTCGCGGTAGTCGCAGCGACAGTCGTTTAAGGAAGATGCCAGAAGGTCATGTACCAATTGAGTTTATAGATGACGATCATAATGGTGAACATTTTAGTGATGTGACAGAAAACTGATGTAAGCGCTCTAAAGACTGTAGTGTGTAGTCATCAAGAGGATGATACACTGTGATGAATGTGTGATCCAGGAGGGATACACTGTGACGTGATCCAAGAGGGATACGCGTGGATTGTGGAGCAATTGTAATTGCTGGTTGGAAGGGTGGCTTACATAGTTGTTAGTGTTGTAGAAAATGAATTGGTTATTGAAAGTTTGATTTACGTTGGTACATGACTCTGCGTAGCTATATTTTCGTTAAGTTTTTGTGGTTACCCACTTGTTTGTGATAAAGTGTTAATATCGTCTTAGTTTGAGTATTTCCGATTACCCTCTGTAACGGATATTTTTGTCTTTACGTCTACTATCTTACACGATATTTTAACTAATATTATTTGTCGAAGTACCGAGAGAGCGTAAAGTTAGAGACACCATCTTCCGAATAGTTAATATTAATTTTCTGATTAGTCAGTCACCATTTTTATCATCTATTGATGGGATTATTGTAATTTGTAATTGTATGAGCAGCTATTGTTTAGTTACGTAGTTTTAATTACGTGGCGTATAAGTGATTACTGTGATAATAATTAATTCGATATAGTTAAAACACACACGTATCGTGAACTATAGATTAGAAGTGAGAAATGAGTGTTTCATTGAGGGTTTTAGTCTTTTTCTACCTTTGATTGATTTTTTTAAAACTGTTTAAAAGTTGTTTTAGTTGTTCTGTTTAAGAACTTTTAAATTACAGAGAGTTAATTGATAACACCTAATTGGTGCAATCGTAAACTTGTTACAACAATAGTTGTAGGTAGGTAACCTCAGATTAATAATTTTGTTTATGAGTAGGTGACCATTAAAAATTCTTACTATATTCTGTCCATTCGTTTGTTTTCTGTTAACAGTTCAAGAAAGTTTGAAATTAGAGACTCCCTCACACGATACCAATTTGATTTGAAATAATAATCGATTTTGTATATAAGAAGAATTTTCAATCGACTCAATGAAATATTTTCAGTTTAAGAATATTAATTATTCCTTTAGATACTAGTTATTTATGTCATTTTCTAAGTATATTTACTCATACCTCTTGATGTAGAATTGATTTAGACTTTGTTAACCACGCGTTTTAAAGTTAAATGTCACTAACGCGTGAGCAGTTACATTTAAGGCAGTCGTTGTAGGTAACTGTTAAAAGTCTTGATACGAGTATGTTTCCATCTGTTCTAATAATTATTGTGTAACTTTGGGAAGCAAGGGTTGTAAATGGAGCTATGTGATTTCGCTACTTCCTTCATAGGGACAGTTAGGCTTTTTAATATCCTATTGGCGATTTTGTTCTGTTACAAAATGAGGACCGTCATCAAACGAAACTTGATCCGAAATATTGAGGCCCTTTTCGCGTAATAGAAGTTCTCGAAGGTAATCGGTATACCCTTAAAGCTTAAATTGTCAACGTACCTACAAATTTGCTCACGAAAAGTTAAGAGAAATGCCAGCACGTCATGTACCAGACGATATTGATGTAATTTGTGATCTTGTTGATATAGATGATGTTCAAGTTTAAGTAGAGGGAGAGACTCGAGTGAACGACTCTTTCGACCGTAATGTGTTCAAACGTACCAGTGTAGTTATTTAGTAGTCGTAGCCCTCTAGAAGGTGTCTCTTGGGGCAACCCAAGAGTTCATGGGTGCGCGGTGTGCGTTTAACTCTGGCGGAGGTCGTGGTGTTTGATACCGTAGCGTGTAGTCACAAGAGGTGACTGACACGGGTGATCCATTCGATGGATATGTGTACTGAGATGTATGTGACTGACACATGTACTGTGATTGCTCTTCGTCTAAAGAGCCGTAGTGTTAGAGGTCTTTACTCGAGGACTTTACAAGCTTGGTTGTAACTTGTTGTAGAAGTAAACGTGCGTGTATAGTTTTGGTTGTGATGACGTCGATGGTACATGGCTGTGGTATTTGTGTAAAGTGATTAGTTATAATTGGTTTAACGACATTTATGATTCAGATTAAAGTTCTTGAAACATTTAAAATAGTTGTCTGGTAATAGAACCTATAGGTATGTTCACGTCTTCACGATCAATTACGAAAGATTCCTCTTACTTATGTACGTTGTTAGATTTTTTTAAATGTTGATGAGTAAATAGAGCACATACTATGGCTATTTGGTCGTATCACATGAGGTGATGACGATATGTATTGGTCGTATCATAAGAGGTGATGACGATATGTGTTGGTCGTATCACAAGAGGTGATGACGATATAGGTGGTAATAGTAGTTGTCGTTTGTTGAGCGTTGTATGTGATCTTAATGTGTCAATAATAAAACTTTATTTTTTTAATTACGGCTAGAGGAACCTTTCGTATTTGAAGGGATAAGATCGATTGGTAGTTTTTTTTAATTAAAGATTGACTGATGAAGCAAAGAATGTAATTTCACGTTAAGGACAGGTAGGCCGAGATTCTAAAGATGCTTTAAATTTGATCGTCTTGTTTACATTCACACGAGGGCGTGTGCTATCAGGATGGTCGTGACTTGCCCTTTATTACTTATATAGTTTATTAATTGAGGTGAAACAGGTTCACACTGACCTATACAGGCCTATTCTGATAATAATTAGTTAATTCTTCGGTCTAATGGCTTTCAGTTGTGCCAACAAAGAGCATTGTCGATTTTGCTAATAAGTAATCACATATGATACTATGACTGTCAACTGATACTATGACTGCCAACTGATACTATGACTGCCAACTGTGATACTATATACTATGTCTGCCCTCTCATACTGACTCGGAACTAACGACGGTACTTAAGAGATGAATAGTAAATTGAGTGAAAAAAAAAGTGAGGTGGTTAAACATTTGATGGACAAACAATCCGGGCTAGTAAGGTCTCTCCTGCTGTTCTGGGAGACGATCCATGTTACGCTGTAGGGGTCTCGCCTGCTTTAGTGGGCGACGATTCCGACCAGCCTGTTTTACATTAGTATGGTCTCTTCTGCTGGTGTGGGAGACGATTCATGATTCACTGTAGGGGTCTCGCCTGCTTTTAGTGGGCGACGACTCGGACCAGACTTTTTGTAATGATGAGTGTAACGCTGTAGGAGTCTCGCCTGCTTTTAGTGGGCGACGACTCAGACCAGACTGTTTGTAATGATGAGTGTAACGCTGTAGGAGTCTCGCCTGCTTTTAGTGGGCGACGACTCAGACCAGACTGTTTGTAATGATGAGTGATGCGCTGCAGGAATCTCACCTGTTTGAACTATAGGGGTTTTCATATTTTAAACCTAGATCAGTGTTACTTACCTTATTGATATGACTGTAATGATAATGATGTTAACCATATTAAATGTGACTGGTGTGACTGATTGACTTACTAACTGAAACCAATTGTTTCTAGTCCAAAGGGTCAGTGTGTACCGGACCAGATATTAAGATGTTGAATAGATTTTTGTCAGGATAGTCGAGCGATATTTTGTTTTTTTGATTAAAAATACCTAAGGTTGTAATAAATAGCGCGCGAGGACGCGCGCACGTCAGAATGGCCGTGTCGGGGAATCAATACAGATAGTTATTAATGTCGGTACCTGCGATATTCACCTACCCTACATCATTTTATTATTCGAGTCATTATGTCATGCATAAAACGAACGGTGCAACCGCGGCTCAGGCAGTCTTGGCTCTGGCTTGGCGCGGTGCACTTGTGTATCCTGCTAGTAGCTTAACCTCGACTCTTCTAATAGTTAGTTTGTGTACACGAATTAATTGTTACTGATTGGGCAACTCGACCGGTGGTGGTGAGTGCCAATGCGCATTGTTAGGCGGCGCCGCCGTAAACCAACACTCGGGTCACAAGTCCCGGGCACTGCGTCGAGTTGTCTCTCTGCCACGCGATAGACGGTACCCGCTCGGTGAGTCCATTGAATACTAAGTAGTGTAATTATCCTGTTTTAAATTACATTGTGAATTAACCAGGCCATCCGTCCTACTCCTCACTTCTGATTCCTACACATATTTATTCAATTTAATTTATGTTGTTATTTTTTATAGGAATTATATTTATTAAATATTCACAATGTAAATCTATATTATAATATTAATACGTGAAGCAAAACGCGTACGGAGGAGTATGAAATAGTATAGATGAGTGCAGAATGCTAATATTTTTTTAAAATTATACATAAAATATACATTAAATTAATAAAAAAATCATTACACACACTACCATGTATTTGACAAACACGTGTATATTATATTACTTTGTTAATTGTCAAAGTCGGTAGTCAAGTTGAAATTTTTTAAAAAGGTTTTTTATTTTCATAATTATTTGGTATTCTTGAATTTAAATTTTTAATTATGGTCGAATTGCGACCTCTGGGCGACCACTAGCGTATACAGTAATTATTGTATGATATCGTAAAATTTCAAAGTAAGTATGTAAATTCATATATATGTAGTCATTACAAAAAGTATATCATTATTAGTTACTGAACCTGCTTAAATTAAAATAGTTAAGTTTTACAGTCAGAAAACTCTAATAAAATAGAGATCGAGTTTTACACATTTGTTGTATTAAATAAGACAATGTTGAAAAAAAATTAAAAAGCTAAAATATATCTTTAATATATTACTATATGTTATCATGTACACCTGATAGCGATCGTTACTCATAGTAGGGAATATATCCACCAACCCGCGTTGGAGCAGCGTGGTGGATTAAGCTCCGATCCTTCTCCTACATGGGAAGAGGCCTATGCCCAACAGTGGGATATTACAGGCTGAATCGTATTATATGTACATTAACAACCACTCTGTTGTAGTGGTACGTGTGGCATATCGGCGCGACGCCTTAAAACCAGAGGTTTGCGGATTCGATTCCCGTATATTTATATTTTTACAAATAATTTTTCTCCGGTTTGGATGTCTGCCCTTGTGGGTCTCCCCACCGTGCCTCGGAAAGCATGTTAAGCTGTCGCTCTCGGTTGTTAGCATATACACCTGACATCAATTGTAACTCATAGTAGGAAATTATATCCTCCAACCCGCAGTGGAGCAGCGTGGTGGATTAAGCTCTAATCCTTATCCTACATGGAGAGGAAGGCGGAAGGTGTGGCCAGCAGGAGGATGTTACAGGCTGGATCGTGTACATATAAATATCTGTCTGTTCTAAAGATACCGATTGATTAGCTCGTTTTGCTGGCACAGTTAATCACAGTTTATAGTCAGCTGCACCTTGATGTCTACTCCGGAGGTTGTGAGTTCGATTCCCGTCCGAGCCTAAGTGTAATATATGTATTGTTTATATATCTTCTTCTTCTTCGTGACACTCTTGACAGAGCGGTCGTGGTCATCACGTAGCGACTTCCGTAGGGGCAGTTGTGATGCTCTTCACGATTGTTCGCCGATTGTTTATATATGTATGTATGTATATATATCGAAAAAATCTAACTATATTAGTCAGCCGTTATAATGATACAAGCATTAAGTTACATATCTTAGGAACAGACGACAGCGTTCTTAATGATGATGATAATGATGATGATGACGATGCTTAAGATAAAATTATTTATTATAATTATGTTATTGATATTCACAAATATCAGCCCATAGCTATACATATATTAAATAAATAACTCATTAATAGTTTTGTATTACTAGTCCTGAATTCAATAGGCATGTAAGACATACCGAGTGATTGAAAGTTTTTTTACCCAATTTAAATGTTTCATAAACTCGTAATCCTTAAAAGATTTTAGAGATCCTTAGAAAATTTCCTTCTGCGGCTAACAAAAAAAAAATCGCTTTACATAATAAAATTATTTAAAAAATAATTTATTATTCTACAAATTAATTACCAATAGTAATTAATGATGGCATTTTTTTTTATGTAACTAGGTCAGCAAACAAGAGTACGGCTCACCTGATGGTAAGACCGTAGCCTATAGACGCCTGCAACACCAGAAGCATCGCAAGCGCGTTTTGCCGACCCTATTCCCAATCCCCCCCAGGAGCTCTGGTCACCTTACTCACCAACAGGAACACAATACTGATTGAAAACAGTATTATTTAGCTGTGGTCTTCTGTAAGGTCGAGGTACTACCCCAGTCGGGCTGCTCCATAATTTGAGCAGGAAATTTCCTGCTGTGCCCTACCTCAGTTATATACATTACTAGATTCTGCGCGCGACTTCGTCGGCGTGGACTCCGCTCCTTTTGGTCTTAGCGTGATGATATATAGCCTATAGCCTTCCTCGATATATGGGCTATCTAACACTGAAAGAATTTTTCAAGTCGGACCAGTAGATCCTGAGATTAGCGCGTTCAAACAAACAAACAAACAAACAATCAAACAAACAAACTCTTCAGCTTTATTATATTAGTATAGATTACAGCATATTACAGCATAATAATAATAATTAAACTATGTGGCAATCATACGCTAAAAATTTTAACTAAGAAGGTGTTATTATACATACATTAATGCGTCAAAAATGGTGTTGGTGAGCCATAATAAATCATCTACTGAAATAAGTAGTTCTTTTGATCCAATATTTTAAGAGTTATTGGCCAAAAATGAAAAATGGTTTCATTAAATGGGCCATAAATCGTAAACGGTAAGTTTTACAAAAAAGTTTACAGGAAATAAAAGATGCGAAATTTTATTTTTGTACAAAAAAGGTCAATATAACTTTTGCCCTAAAGTGAATAGTTTCCGAAATATCGGCCAAAAACTTTTCTTCCATATTTCGATTGAAGCTACACCTGGATCTGTCAGCATTTTGTGTTTTTATGGTCAGGAAGTGACCATTAACCTAAAAAAAAAATTAAATTGGATCGGAAATTTAGTGCGAGGTTAAATGCTTTATTTACTGGCCTAATAGATTTATTTCAAACTAGCTTCTGCGCGCGACTTCGTCGGCGTGGACTCCGCTCCTATTGGTCTTAGCGTGATGATATAAAGCCTATAGCCTTCCTCGATAAATGGGCTATCTAACACTGAAAGAATTTTTCAAATCGGACCAGTAGATCCCGAGATTAGCGCGTTCAAACAAACAAACAAACAATCAAACAAACAAACAATCAAACAAACAAACAATCAAACAAACTCTTCAGCTTTATTATATTAGTATAGATTCACGCGTTTGACAATTCGCATGACAGGATAACGATTGTCGGGCAATCCCATGGACTTAATTATTATGTCCATGGGCAATCCAAACTCGTAGGACATAATTGTATATTGTAATTGTACATAATATGTATATAGGAAAAAGGCATATTATATATTCAATCTGGTTTCTGAATAGTTCATCTTTAATAATATAGTAATTAAGATGTGTATGTGTGGTTGAAGATGAGCTACACAGCGGTTATTTACCTGAACAAGATTAGTCACAGGTATGTTCAAAATGCGTATAAATAGAACGGCTCCACACGGCTGGAGACCACATTGTTAATATACAAGTACGAGTATACAACATGAACATTGTAAGTAGAGTGCAGAAGTTTATGTAAATTAATAAATAATACTTTTATTTTCAATATTTTATTAATATTGACATATTTCGTGCTCAAAATTATTAATTTTAATAATAAAAAATTAATGATCTTTTTTCTTTCCTTTCTAATTGATTATTGTGACTCATTTGTGAGTAAGCTGAATTGTGTGTTGTATATCGTTTCGTTAATTTCGTTTATTGTTTCATCATTTAACTTCATTATTATAACTCTAAGAAATTTACAGAAAATGTGCTTACTAAATATAAAACTATGCATAAAATTGCGAAATGACAAAACTTATTAATTTTAAATGTGCAAATATTTATTTGTAATTTATTTTACAGTTAGCGTGTGTAGGACTGCTGATATGTATATGCACAGCATACGCGTCAGGACTACCTAGACCGGCAGATGAATCAAGCTCTTCGCTTAAAGTCGCGCCGGAGACACCTGGCGAAGATTTAGCTCCAGAAGAGACTCAAGGCTATGGTTACGGAGGCGGCTGGGGAGGCGGATGGGGTGGTGGTCGCGGCTGGGGTGGTGGTCGCGGCTGGGGTGGTGGTCGTGGCTGGGGAGGCGGCTGGGGTGGTGGTCGAGGCTGGGGAGGTGGTAGAGGATGGGGGGGTGGTCGTGGATGGGGTGGCGGCTGGGGCGGTTGGGGACGTTAAAGAATACTTAGAATTGTGCAATATTATATTATTTTCTCCGTGATCTTAATTTCTAATAAATTTTTACTATAATCTATTTATTTGTTTTTCATATTCTTTCATATTCAGTCAAAAGTGATGAAAATAAAATGCAATAATTAATTAACCTGTACTTATAAGAATAATGTTAAAAATTCTTATATTTTTTCATGTAATTTTATCCCGGAAATAGAGTGTTATGTGAGCGTTTTCCTGAGAAATGCTTTGAACCTAGTGTTTTAATTTATGCTTCAATTTTTACCTATACCCTGTTTTTTTTTCGGTACGGATTAAATTGACATAAGCTGAGTTGCTAGTTTTTTGCGAATCATTAATAGTGATGTGCCACTACCGTAACTTGACGTAATTTACAATCTAGTATCGTTTTTAAGTAATAATTACAAAAATCTTTCGTCTTTAAAATTTTAGAATGTGGCGACAACTGTAATGTACCTATAGGCATACCTATATAATGTACCTGTATGGCTAATGTATAGATTTATGATAAATGAAAAACACTTATGTTTTTAAGTATTTATTAATCTTAGTACCTATATAAACAATTCAGCAATTTTTGTACTACACGCTAAAAATTCATATAAACATGTACACACAAGTGAAAATACATATATATACAAATAACTTAACTATGCAAATATAAAGTTACTACTTAATATAATTTTTTAAAGAAAAATTCTTTTAAAATGTTTTCGTCATCAAAATAGTCTATAATTATTCTTAACAATTCAATAATTTATGTTTGTTCTTTTATTTAGTACTGGAATATCGTTTCTCTTAAGCCGTCCTTTTGCGAAGCCGGTTGGACAGGGCAACTTTTGTATATTCTCCTTTTATTTTATTTATTTTATACGACTAGGTCGGCAAAGATATAATATATAAAGGTATTTTATATTTTTACTTACACGGAACGTACGTACTACAATTGTTATTTTAAGATTTCCGACATTTAAATAAAATTGCAAATGCCATCGCCATAGTCATGCTACGTTTAGTTGCCCGTGATAATTGCGTTACAACGTTAATGTAAAATGAACATTATAATATGTCCTAACCCATATCAATGTTATATAAAATCATAAAATGCATTATCAATTTATTTGTGAAGTAAGATTGTATAATTATGTTAACTTGAGAAAATTATGCAATTACATTGAACCGTTTTTATCTAAAATATTTGCTTAGTGTTCTTTGCGATAAAACTTTAAGGACGAATATATTTGTGACTTCTATATTTATTTATGTGATATCTAAGTATGTCCCTTTCTTTTTCTACTCGTAGCTTTAAAATGCCTAAATCTATTCAGATCAAATGTGCACTATTAGATTCGTCACAATAGTTTTTTGGTATGCAACGATTCTTAGGACTATCAGCTTTTTTATGCTTTTCGGTTAATTCCTGCCTACATTAAAATATACTTATTATATATTTTAATTTACTACAACCGTGATATTTTACTTTATTTACTATGATTTATATTATAGTAGATAGTTTTTGAAGGTTATTTTCTCATTAGCGATATACATATCGCTGGTCTAGTGATGACAAAAGTTCTACAAACAACGATGGTCTTATTATTTGTTTATTGGTATTTGTCTTTTGTTGTTATGACAATTAAATTTATATATCTAAAGTTTAATTTTCATCATTAATGTAAAAAAAATACAAACCAAACAATGGGTATAAGCAATTACAATCAATGGCCACGATAAAAATAAATATAAGCACAAGTGTATTATTTATTTTAATAAAACATTTATAAGGGGATGGTAAGACTTGTGAAATTTTCTTTGAGATGAAACATCGGCAATAGGTGTAGGCCTTTTTTATTTATACAACTAGGCTGGCAAAGAAGCGTATGTTATACCTAATGGTAGGCGAGTACCATAGCTTATAGACGTCTGCAATACCAGAAGCATCGTAAGCGCGTCGCCGACTCTACCCCTAATTTCCCCTAGAGGCTAGAAGCTCTGGTCACCTTTATGTTACCTGAAAGGTCGTGGTACTTCCCCAGTCGGGCCGCTCCAGATTTTAAGCAGTTTTGTCCAGCTGTGCCCTACCTCACTTCCTCCTTTTTTCAGTTTTTAGTTTTCTCCACTTTTCTTCAATCCTCTTGAAAACTAAATTCTACAGCGCTACAAATCAAAAATTGCGATCCTACATTAAATTTTTACCTACATCAATTTCTTTAAATAAAATGAAGATTAACTTTTAATATATCACGACTTAAGGTGTCAAGACCGAAAGGTTAAGTACCTACTATGACTAAATCCCTTAGAACACGTGCTTTCACTTACCGGTCAACATTAAACCTTTATAATAAGTGATAAATAAGAAGAAAATATCATAATGAATGTGAGTTTTATTTTATATTGTATTATTTTTTTTTATTTATTTTTTTTAATATTACAATAGTTTATTAATTTAATAATTAATAATTAAGTTGTAAAATGTATAATATTGTATTATTGTATCAAGCAACTTCTACATTTTTTTTGTTTATTTAAACTACTAAATATAAATAACAATGTTTTTTATTCATTTAATTTGATTAGTTGATAGAAACGAAGTTGATTTGATTTATAAGTACTTAAATAGTTTTCGGCATAAATAAATCGCGATCACGATTCACAGCCTGTAATATCCCACTGTTGGGCATAGGCCTCTTCCCCATGTAGGAGAAGGATCGGATTGGCGGATATATTCCCTACTATGAGTAACGATCGATCGCTATCAGGTGTACATGATAACAACCGGGACCGACGGCTTAACGTGCTCTCCGAGGCACGGTGGGGAGACCCACAAGGACTGCACAAACACCCAGACCACGGCAAACATCTGTATGGCCAATACAAATGTTGTCGTGTGCGGGGATCGAACCCGCAACCGCCCGCGCAACAGCCATCGCATTCCAATGCTGTGACCGCTGCGCCGACGCCACTATGGGACCAAAGCGTGTTTACCATCTCAAAAATGGTTACGATGAAAATCGTAATTTCAATGTTTTATTCATGGTTTCATACTCTCAGATAGATGATCTATCAGATATAAAGTTAAAAATTTGAAGTTATTTGGTTTTAGATATTAATAATCACTCACAAATATTGGACTTGGATATTTTTACATAAAAGAAATTACCGATATTGAAAGTTGAGCTCACGATTACTTTTAAGTTTTCCAAGAAAGTATATGTGTGTATATGCATCAATAGATAGCTTAGAAACCCTAGTTTAGTAATACGCTATGTATTTATTGAAAATATTTTTTTATTATTTTTTTTTATTTTTTTTTGTAACATGACCAAAATTTTTGTTTTTTAAAATTTCAAATGGAGCTTTCCTATTTGCCGAAAGCTGCCGATGTCGAGTTAATATCATTTTTAGATGCCTTAACTACTCATAAATGTAAGCATTTAAAAAAAACCTGCGTCATTAGTGCGCGAAAATGAGCTGTTGACCAAAATGTAAATATAGGGAAGGAAAAAAAATCGCTTAAAATTACGACTTTTCTTTATTCTGTTCATTAATTGAATTTTAACGTGATTACGGTTTTTTTTATAATTTGTAAGAGATTAACATACATTAAAATAAATTATTAGGTACCTACTCATTTTTAATCAAAAAATATTTCCCATGGGACAATTGTTCGCAGTGATAACTTTAACCACAGGCATGAAGAACTTTATAGTTGAGGAAGTGTTTTATCTTTTGTGGTAATTTATTACAATCAGTATTGGTTACACCAATACGGTGTGAACTGCAGATATCAATCGTGGCCTGCACAATGTACTAATAGATGGGTCCTTTATATACTCGTGTTTTCAGCATATTCGTTAAAGTGTTTTGGCTACTTCAACTCAGTAACAACTTATTGACAAAATATAAAAATGAGTGAATTCGTTTGTGTTCGACGCGATCTATGTAGTCAAATTATAAGTGGAAAAAGTACTTCGGATATTGAAAAATATTTGTTGGATAACTTTCAATTATCGCCAACAGACATAAATGCTGTAATACAGAGTACTCAAAAAGATTTGATATCGAGTTGTAACAAGAAATGGACGAAAGCTCAAAGAAAACGAGACCGTTTTGAGAGTCAAAACGCAGATTGGTTAAATGGTGAGTTTAAAGTAGCATTGAATACTTGCAGCACTTCAACTGATACACCATCTGAAAATGCCGATATAAACACTTCTGGTGATCGAGGTAGACCAACAAAGCCATATGAAGAGTGTTCGGCAAATACAAAGAAACGCAAAAATATGGAACTCGTCCAAGAATATGGAATGGGACATGTACATAACGCTTATGTGCAAGGTTTACGATCCATGGGTGAAAATAACGAAGCATCGATTGTTAGTATTATCAGAAATACAGAAAGAGAAGATAAAAAAGGGATACTGCAGAAAATACTTAATCCAGATAACGCACTTTCATTTACCAAAGAGGAGGCATTGAGCTTTTACATTGAAACTGATCTATCCAAAGCCCAATATGCGTACCTTAGACAAAGGCTTGCTGAAAAGAATTTAAGTTCCATATTGCCTTCGTATCAGTCTTTAAGTGAAGCAAAAAGGGCTTGCTATCCGCCTGCATCCGGCATAACGGTCACAAATATCAGCGCCAAAATAAATCTGCAAGATAAATTGGATCACACTGTCAGTCGTATTATGAAGATGATGTCAGGATCAATAAATTACAATCATGTCAAGCTGTTTAGTAAATGGGGATGCGATGGATCCTCCGGGCAGAGTGAGTATAAACAAGCTCTGCCGGAAGAAAGTGAACTAATATCGGATGCTAATTTGTTTATAGTTTCATTTGTACCACTGCGACTAGTAGACGAGCAAAGTAACGCAATTATATGGCAAAATCCAACTTCCTCTTCAGTTAGATATTGCAGACCAATTTCCTTGGAATTTGCAAAAGAAACACCAGAAAAAACTGCAACAGTTGTCAGAGAAATTGAAGATAAAATTAATGAATTGACTCCTACTATTTTGTCTATAGATGATAAAGTTATACAAGTTAAACACGAGCTGTTCATGACTATGATTGATGGGAAAGTTGCTCAAGTGTTAACACAGACATCATCAAGTGCTACGTGTACGGTTTGTGGAGCAAAACCAAGACAGATGAACGATCTGTTAAAAGTAACAGCAAGAGTTGAAAATGAAAATGCGTTTAAATACGGACTATCAACTTTACACGCATGGATTAGATGCATGGAAATGGTACTCCACATTTCTTACAATATAGATTTTTAAAAGTGGTCAGTAACAACTCCAGAGAATAAGACACTTAAAGAAAATAAGAAGAAACTGGTCCAAAAACGATTTCGAGAATTGCTTGGTTTACATATTGATAAACCTCGTCAAGGTTCCGGTAACAGCAATCATGGTAATACGGCAAGAAAGTTTTTTCAAAATTATCAGTGTTCTGCAGAGATCACAGGTGTTGATGAAGATTTAATCAAGAGATTATACATAATTCTACAAACTATGTCATCGGGTATCTCTGTAAACACTGAAAAATTTGGACAATATACGTTAACAACCGCGCAGTTGTATGTAAGTAAATATAACTGGTATTACATGCCGTCTTCAGTCCATAAAATACTGATACATGGTGCTAAAGTAATAGAGCATTTTGCAATTTTGCCTATAGGGCAATTATCCGAAGATACTCAGGAAGCTCGAAATAAAGATTATAAGAGGTATAGGTTACATCACGCCCGAAAGTGTTCCAGGTCAGCTACAAACGAAGACGTTCTGCATGTTTTGTTGTATACTTCTGATCCCTATATATCTAGCTTAAATAAGCCAAGCTTTATAATATCTAAAGAATTGTTTGACGAAGCTAAAGATTTGTTGGTAATCACAAATGATGAGTAAGATAGGTATTGAAAATTAACAAACAGGTGCTTATTACTTTATGTTTTAGGCGGAGACAATTTCAACAAATTTAAAATCATTAAAATCCGTTCAACCGTTCTCGAGTTATAAATGATGTCACTAACACGACTTTTTTATGTATATTAGGTAAATAATTATTTTTAATTACTAATAATTTAGCTTTAAACTTATTTCATGCAAATATATAACATTAATTACTTTTGTAACACCACTACCTTTTTTTGTATGATTTTTCGCATAACTTGATTTTCAATCTGCTTTTATTAAATAAATATAATTTTTAAAATTATGGTGTTTCATTTATTTTATAGCCTCAATATTCAAAAATACGTGCACAAAATTTCAATAAGATATGTCGACGCCGCGTCGCGGTCGCATAAATAAATAATTTACAAAATTTCAAATGTAAGTAGTAAGTACCTATGAAATATTATTTGTATGGTGTAAAAATTTAATATAACTGATTTTATGACCTTTACAACGATTTATTTATATCTAAGCACATGAGAACGGTTCAACCATTTTGCAAATTCTTTTGTTATTGTGTTTAAATTTTTCATAACATATTTACTTAAACACACGCATTATGCAATTTATGCAGTGTAGTATAGGTATGTTGTATACCTTATAGTTATAAACTTATAACTTATAAGCTTTATATTTAATAGTCAGTAATGCACGTAGTTTCGCTTTGAAGACGTCTTTTAATTTAACGCTCCTCAGTCTCATCCGTACATGGCGGCCCTGCCAAGATTTCTATGTAACTTCATTGGTCGTCATAGCTATATCACTCTCTTGTGCTCCAACAATCTCTACTGATATAGATATGCAGAGTGTTATCTAGATTTTAATATACCTAGTAGACGAATACTTCTAACACGCCTGATTACAATTGTTAGCATTTAAATTTTTAATTCTGACAATTATTAAAATATTGGATTTTGTATTGATATTACTTTTATTATTTATTCGTTTAATACCGGAATAGTACAAAGATGTCGACACCGTCTTCCGAATGGTTAATATTGGTTAATATTGTTTACGGTTAGTCAGTTGCCATCTGTAATTCTGACGTGTATGTCGGTACCTGCGCTGTTGTCGATATTCATCTACCCTCACTCGTTCTATTATCCGAGTCATTCTGTCGTGTATAAAAACGACGATGCTACCGCACCTAAGACAATCTTGGCTCTGCCCAATAATAAAGTCAGGGCCTTTAGGGTATATATGTTCTGTGAATAAAGTACTCTGTAGCTCTGGCTTGGCACGGTGCACTCGTTGTATCCTGCTAGTAGCTTAACTTAAGGCTCTTTCGATAATTAATTTGTACCAACAAATTAATTGTCACATATTGTATTACGATCCATAATTTGACTAAGACAGGGCGGGCAACTCGAGCAGTGAAGGTGAGCGTTGATACGTATCTTATCTTAGAGGCGGCCGCCTTAAACCTACACCCGGGTTGCAAGTCCCGGGCACTGCTCTGAGTTTGTCCCTCTGCCACGCGATAGACCCGGTACCCGCTCGATGAGTCCATTAAATGCTAAGTAGTTCGTCTCCACACCGTTAACTAATCTGTGTAACTATCTTGTGTTAAATTAGATTGTTAATAAACCAGTTCGACCCTCCTCCCTTGTTCTGATTCCGACAGTATTTTATACAATATATTATCGATAATAATTGTGTGTGCTCGCAAAGCGACAAAAAAAATTAAATTACTTTTAGGTTCCTACTAAATCGCGTAACTTATTTACGCACTTAATTATAAGAGGTCATTAAACATTGCACACATAGATACGCTTCACAATTATTTATTTGTAGAGATATCATAAACCGATATTATTTTTCAAACTATTCCGTCTTATTTTCACTAGTCATGTTTGTTATGATGTTTTTCAATAAATTGATGACCAGCAACTTGTTATTCGGTTTTTTTTTACATCACTAAGTCGGCAAACAAGCCTACGGCTTGCCTGATGGTAAGCAATTACCGTAGCCTATAGACGCCTGCAACACCAGAAGTATCGCAAGCGGGTTGCCGAGCCTTCTCCCAATTCCCCCTCCAGGAGCTCTGGTCACCTTTTTTTTGCACGTAATGCGAGTCTGTATCTGCTTATTCCTCTTTCATACCAGTTCTCGCTATCATACCTCTCGTACTTTCATGCCACATACTAGGTAATTCTTTCTTTCATACATCACCTTTCGCCGATCAGGGTGGGTTCCCTTCCCTAATTTTGCCTATTTCTACTGTATATTACTTTATTTATGTATTTCTTTATACTAATGGGGCAAAGGAAACAAGTACTTCTTATTTTATTTTTCTGTTTCTTTTACAATTTTGAATTCTTAAAAACTTGCATTTGATCTTTTCCTTACATTGTGGTGATATTTATTATCGCCAAGGGAAAAGCTATCCATGATACTGAAATTTATTGGGCCTAATCTTAATACATTTCGGTTTTTACTTACAGGACTATTAACAATTTGTTCTTATTAACTACTAAACTTTACTTTTTCTTTATATTATTTAAACATATCAACAAATTCCTTATCCAATACTTATTTAACTTATGCTACCAAACTATATATGCTCTGGTCACCTTACTCACCAACAGGAACACAACACTGCTTGAAAACAGTATTATTTAGCTGTGATCTTCTGTAAGGTCGAGGTACTACCCCAGTCGGGCTGCTCCATTTTTTGAGCAGGAAATTTCCTGCTGTGCCCTACCTCAGTTAGTCAGTCCTCTCAGTTCGGTTAAGTTATAAATAGTAATACACATACAAGTATCTAGTGTAAAAAATGGTTTGACGTAAAAAGTGTTTTTTTTTTTATTATTTGTAATTTTAGTAATCTTCTTGAGGATGTCTTTAAGAGGTGCTGTAGCGGTTGCGGGTTCAATCCCCGCAAATGACAAACATTTGTATTAGCCATATAGATAGGTATGTCATGGTCTGGGCATTTATTTGCGCTAGTGAATTGTGCGTATTTCCGGATCCCCGACACAGGAGAAAATGCAACTGGGGTCCATTGAGTGTGAAACGTTTATTTATTTTTATTTATTTCTTTATTTCAAATTCACGCGTTTGACAATTCGTATAACAGTAAAACGATTGTCGGGCAGTACAAAGTCGTAGGACATAATTGTATATTGTAATTACAATTTGTTCATAATCATACGTATCGTTTTAAGGTGTGAGTTCAAACAAGAACTGAGTAAATTTTATAAACCATTAATAAATCGCAGGTTCAAACTTTCAACGTTAGCTAAGACTTGAGCGTTGAGTGTTTTTCACGTGGCCAATTTTATTATATGTCGCTCTTTCAAGAGTAACCTCTAAAGAAAACATGTTTGTATTTTCTAATGAAAAAAAGTGTGTGTGTCAGCTCCGACGTACGACTGGAGTTTACTTCTTCAGATCGACTGTCTAAATATGCACAAAAAAGACTTTATAGTCTAAGAAAAAGATTAATACCTTAAGAAATGGTAAATTAATGAATCAAATATCGCCATCTATCGATGGCATTATTAGAAAACGTCGTAGCCGATACTGTCGTAACCATCGTAGCCGGGATCATCGTAAACGTCGTAGCAGATAGATGGCGCACAAAAACGTAACGAGGTCATTTAATTTTGTTCAGTAGATTTTACTCCTCATATTTTTTTCATACCGGGGGCCTTATATGAAAATCGATTCTTAAGGAGTAAACTCCAAAAAAAAGCTGTGAACGTTGTATATAAAGACGTTCTGTAGTAAATTATATAGTATCAGCTATGTACCCGTGCGAAGCCGGGGCGGGTCGCTAGTCGTATAATTATAATATACAGGAAAAAAAGCATATTATTATAAATTCAATCTGGTTTCCGAATAGTTCATCTTTAATAGTAATAGTAACTAAGATGCATATGTGTGATTGAAGTTGAGCTACGCAGCGGTTGTTTACCAGCACAAGATTAGTCACAGAGCTATGTTCAAAATATGTATAAATAGGTCGGCTCCACCAGCCGGAGACCACATTGTTAATATACAACTACTATTATACAACATGAACATAGTAAGTAGAGTGCAAAAATTTATATAAATTAATAAATAATATCATTATATTTTCAATTGGTCGCCCAGTGGTCGAAATTCGATCGTAATTAAAAATTTAATTTAAAAAAACCAAAAAAATAATTAAATTAACAACCTTTTTTTAAAATTTTCAATTTGACTACAGACTTTGACAATCAACAAATATAATATGCACGCATATATGTGTGTTAAATACATGGTAGTGTGTGGAATGTTTTTTTATTGATTTAACATAATTATTATTATGCGTAATTAAAAAAAAATATTAGCATTCTCACTCCTTCTCTATATAAAGAAATTTCATACTCCTCCGTCGGCGCAGATTTCGTAAGAAGGGGTACAAAGTTTTTGCTTCACGTATTACGAGTAATATATAGATTATTGACAGTACCTGGATGACCGAGCTTTACTCGTTTTTTTTTTTTTAATCGTGTTTTATGTAATTGTATATAAATACGATTTACATACTGATGAAATATGAATAATATTTTTCGATCTTAGCGACAATAATAAAAATCTATAAACTGTTGTTTTAACCGATTTCCAAAAAAGGAGGAGGTTCTCAATTCGTCTGTATTTTTTTTTTTTTTTGTTTTTTTGTTTATTTATTTGTTTTTATTTTTTTATTTATTTATTTTTTTAACGCATGTTAGCTCAGAACTTTTAACTGGGTGGACCGATTTTGATCAATTTTGTTTTAATTGAAAGGTGTTGCGTGTCATGTGGTCCCATTTTTTTAAAATTAAGATCTGACAAGTACTTTTAGAGTTTATCTAATAATGCGTATTTACTTGACTACTTTTTCGTCGACCTACGTTGTATTTTACCGCATAACTTTTTACTCGGTGTACCGATTTTGATGATTCTTACTTTAATCGAAAGCTAATAACTTGTCATGTAGTCTTCGTGAAATTCGATCGAGATCTGATTACAACTTTTTAAGTAATCTTTAATAGCGCGTATTTACTTGACTATTTTTTCGTCTTATTACGTTGTATTACTTGTCGATGTAATTGAAGTCGATTTTTCTTCGTTTGTAAGCAAACACAATCATTTTTTAATGTATGTTACTTCAGAACTTTTGACTGGGTGGACCGATTTCGACAAAAAAAAAATAATCGAAAGATGGTGCGTGTCATTTGGTCCCATTTAAATCTATTTAAAGAGATCTGATTACAACTTTTTCAGTAATGTTTGATAACGCTTTAACGTTGGCGAAATTAATCTTGAATTTTCTAATATATAATATTATAGCAGTTTTTCGTAGCCTGAAGACACAGATAAAATGACATTTTCTTAAAATGAAACCTAGCTAGATCGATTTATCGCCCCGAAACTCCCTGCATAATTAATTTCATGAAAATCGTTGGAGCTGTTTACGAGATTCAGATTATATTATACTAGCTGTGCCCCGCGGTTACCCCCGCGTTAATTAGAGGAAAATCATAGCTATAGCCTTTCCTAATTTTAAGTTTGTAGGTGTATTTTTCATTGGACTTTCATACAAACTATCATCACCGGTTTTAACCCCAAAAGGGGGTTGATTTCTCAAAATACATTATTTGTACACCTCAACACCATCTATAGAGCATACATTTTGAATTTCAAGTCTCTTACTTCAAAAACATAGGACTTTCATACAAACTTCTAACCCCCGTTTAACCCCCTTAGGGGTGGAATTTCGTAAAACCCGTTCTTAGCTGACCTCTACTCAGCGAAAGGAATATTCCTACCAAAATTCAAGTCTCTACGCCTTATGGTTCCAGAGATATCGTGATGAGTCAATGGGTGGATAACTCTTTTATATATATAGATATATATATATATATATTCAAGAATTGCTCGTTAAACGTATTAGATATTCTGTGCTACAAAATGATTACTTTAATAATTAAAAATTAATTATCTTTTTTTCTTTTCTTTGTAATAAATTATTGTGAGTGAACTGAATGATGTGTTGTTTTATTATTAAACTTTATTATTATAACTGCAGTTTGAAATTCACAGAAAAATGTTCTTACTAACTACTACTTATGAAACTGCATAAAATTTCGAAATATCAAAACTGATTTATTTATTTATTTGTAATTTATTTTACAGTTAGCGTGTGTAGGACTATTGATATGTGTCTGCACAGCATACGCGTCAGGACTACCTAGACCGGCAGATGAATCAAGCTCTTCGCTTAAAGTCGCACCGGAGACACCTGACGAAATTTTAGCTCCAGAAGAGTCTGCTCAGAGAGGTTGGGGTGGTGGTGGCTGGGGTGGTCGTGGCGGGGGAGGTGGTCGTGGATGGGGAGGTGGTGGCGGAGGAGGGGGTGGTCGTGGATGTTGTGGCGGCTGGGGCGGTCGTCACTTCTTTGGTGGGAGACGTTAAAGACTACTTATAATTGTACAATATTCTTTTCTCTGTGATTTTAATTTCAAATAAATTTTTACTGTAATATATTTATTTATTTTTATCGCTTCTCGGTATTATCAAGATTTCAATTATCAGTTTAACGATATTCAGTCAAAAGTGATGAAAATAAAATGCGATAATTAATAAGCTGTATAAGAACAATTTAATGTTTAAATTTTATTCAATTTTGCAATGTTTTCATACTGTTCCATATATTTTTTCATTTAATTTTATCACGGACATAGTGTTAGGTGAGTGTTTTTCTGATAAATACTTTGAACCTAATGTTTTAATAATGTTTAAATAATAATTTATGCTTCAATTTTTACTTATTCATATTAATCAAATTCAATTCATTTGGTAATTATTATTTATTTTGTTTCTGTCATACATTTTGTTTCTGTTTAATGTACTTTTAAATGTGCAATAAAGTATAAATACTAGTAGGTAATCTATAAGTATATTAATACTTGAAGCAAAAACTTTGTGTCCCTTTTTAGAGTATGAAATTTCGTACACTTATAGTTTATAAAGAGAAGGAGTACAGAATGCTAATACTTTTTTATTATGCATAAAAATATATTAAATCAATAAAAAAAACATTACACACACTACCATGTATTTGACACACACACGCTTATTATACTTACTATTTTGTAGATTGTCAAAGTCTATAGTCAAATTGAAATTTTTTAAAAGAGGTTCTTTATTTTTATAAGTTTTTGGTATTCTTTAATTGAAAATTTTAATTAGGGTCGAATTTTACCTCTGGGCGACCACTAGTAATAATAATAATATCAAAATTCATCACCAATGTCGAAAGGCGTAAAGTTATATATGTATGTACGCCTACGATATGAACAGGTTTATAGATTATAATATTTTAAGTATGTTTTGATACCGCGATATTCTGGAACAGAATAGGCTCTGGTGCGTATTATGCTACCATTTTATTATTTGCAATAAGCAAGTATTAGCATAATATGTTAGGAAAGTTTTTTAATTGCAAATATTTACATATACCTATAAAGGGTGGATTTAGACCAAACGAACAAAGAGCTAGAGCTAGAACTAGAACAAGAGCATTCTTTCTTGATCTTTATGTGGAAATGAAAACTTGTATTCATATATATTACAACGAAAGAATGCTCTACGCCTGTTTACACTAAAAGAATTTGACATAGTGGGGATAGAATGAGTATTCACTCGTCTGTAAATCGACCATAAAATAGTAAACATAATTTCCCGTTCTCAAAACTAAAAATAGCATTGTTGTGACTAAGTCCTTGTCCTACATGGAGAAGAGGCCTATGCCCAACAGTGGGATATTACAGGCTGAATCGTGATCGTGATCGTGTGTCTAAGTACCTACTACAAGATACTTGAAGTCTTAAAAGACTAACGATTGCAATCAAGTAATACATTAAATTTTTACCTACATCGATTTATTTAAATAAAATGAAGATTAACTTTTAGTATATCACGACTTAGGTGTCAAATCCGAAAGGTTAAGGACCTACGATGGCTAAATCCCTTAGAACACGAGCTTTCACTTACCGGTCAACATTAAACCTTAAACCCATTCTCAGCTATTAAAGTAAATGAAAGCGGAACGTGGAGAAAGGCATACCTCTCCCTAATATTTACAAAATTAGAACTTTGACAGTAGTGATTTTAGTTAAATATGGACAACAACACTTTTACATTCATCAGAAAAGAGAACTTTGCTCCATTGGAGGTATGACCAATATAGGTGCTCACGTGCAAAGTCAAGGCGCGCTCTTCGATGGTCTGCAGTTAATTTCGGTCCATTTGCTGGCTTGTGTGGTCCAGTCCACGTTCCTTCAACCTTCTTCTAATTGTAGAGTCACTTGCAGCGACCCTTCGTACAACTTGAAGCTGCTGCTGCAGTTAAAATGCATTAAGGCGCCGGTTTCGTAAAGAAGTTGATACAATAAATCGATCACCTCTCTCAGAAGTGACCCGATTCCTGCCAGATCCAGAACGGCGCGTGAACATACCAGTCTCTCCATAGCGGTTGTAGACTCTATGAACAGATGACAGGCTTAGATGCAATGTTCGAGCCACAACACGCTGACTAATTCCAGAATCCAGCAATGCTACCACTTGGGCGGCTTCTGTGGTCGAAGTATCCATATGTTTTAGGAAATAAAACTTTTTTCAGACGTCTTAAAGTCACAGTAAACAAATTAAAAACAAAAACGTTAAAGATAAACGCAAATTTTTAGTTTTTAAACGTGAAATGTTCTCCAACTGTAGATGCACATTTGTCTCAAAATAGTGATTCATTTCATTTAGAGGATAAACAAATTAAAATCTAAATTAGAATTTTGAATTTTCGCTTACCATTGTAATGGCCAGATTGCCAGCTATACAATAACGTTTTTTTTTTTTTTTCATGGAATGAAAAGTCTTTTGTATTAAATTAGGTCTTTCAATTTTTTAATAAATTAAAACAAACATGTTTCGATTTTTTTGATGAGAAGTATATTTTTATTAATATGATTTAACTAAAAATTTATTCTTTTCACAATGTTCCCTTTATCTGTGCTATAAGACGTTGCTTCGTACTTTTCAAGATTCTGCTGAGTTCACGGGAAGTACCCTGTAGGTTTTGATTCCCTTGCGAGTATCGAAAATTTGCAGCATAAACGGTTGTATCTTTTGATTGCCTTGGCTTAGAAGTTTGATTTTTTCATAACTCCAAGGGGCAGTAGACTTGAGTATTTGATATAAATTTCAGCTGGATACCTCCACGCGCTTCTTCGAAAAAAAGTCTTGACAGACAGACGGACAACAAAGTGATTCTATAAGGGTTCCGTTTTTCCTTTTGAGGTACGGAACCATAAAAATGGAAAACTAATGACTATTTTACACTATGCTGACAACGCGTAGTCGCAGAGGTCACAGCACTGGTTATTGCGCTAGCGGTCGCGGGTTCGATCACCGCAAATGACAAACATTTGTATTGGCCATATAGATGTTTGTCGTGGTGTGGGCATTTATTTGTGCTTGTGTATTGCGTGTATTTCCGGATCCCCGATACAGGAGAAAAATCTTACTGGGGTCCATTGAGTGTGAGACATTTGTTTATTTATATTTATTTATTTATTTCCAATTCACGCGTTTGACAATTCGCATTACAGGACAACGATTGTCGGGCAGTACAAAGTCGTAGGACATAATTGTATATTGTAATTGTACATATATTGGAAATAACGAATATGTATTATAAATTCAATCTGGTTTCTTATTAGTTAATCTTTAATAATAAATGCAATTAAGATGCGTATCTGTCATTGAAGATGAGCTACGCAGCGGTTGTTTACCAGCACAATATTAGTCACAGGGATGTTCAAAATATTATGTATAAATAGGTCGGCTCCACAGGCCGGAGACCACATTGTAAATATACAAGTACGAGTATACAACATGAACATTGTAAGTAGAGTGCAAAAATATTTATATATATAAATTAACAAATAATACTTTTATTTTCAATATTTTATTGATTTATTGACATATTTTTTGCTACAAAATTATTAATTTTAATAATAAAATATGAATGATCTTTTTCTCTTTCCTTTGTAACAAATTATTGTGAGTTAGCTGAATAATTAGTATATTTAGTTTAATAATTAGTGTAGTTAATTGTTTCACCATTTAACTTCATCATCATAACTGTTAGAAATTCGCAGAAAAAATGTGCTTACTAAATATGAAACTATGCGTAAAATTGCGAAATATCAAAACTTATCTTCTATATATTAGAGCAATGCTTTTAGCTTTTGAAAACAAAGAAATTGATATTAGAATGAAACATATTGCAAAAGAAAGAGAATACAACGAAAATGATAGTAATTTGTTGTTTTTTTTTTTATGTATGTTAGCTCAGAACTTTTGACTGGGTGGACCGATTTCGATCAATTTTGTTTTAATTGAAAGGTGTTGCGTGTCATGTGGTCCCATTTTAATTTAATTGAGATTTGACAAGTACTTTCAGAGTTATATCTAATAATGTGTATTTACGTGACTACTTTTTCGTCGACCTCCGTTTTATTATACCGCATAACTTTTTACTCGGTGTACCGATTTCGATGATTCTTACTTTAATCGAAAGCTAATACTTGTCTTGTAGTCTTGTTTAAATTAGAACGAAAACTGATTACAACTTTTTGAGTAATCTTTAATAGCGCGTATTTACTTGACTATTTTTTCGTCTACTTACGTTGTATTACTTGTCGATGTAATTGAAGTCGGTTTTTTTTCGTTTGCGAGCAAACACAATTATTATGTCCTAAATACACTGTAATTGTTTTGATTTAAAATATTTATTTCAATCGAAAATTCTCACGTCAAAATATCAGCTTTTATAAAAAAGTTGGTGGCCTTTTTGTTCATTGAAATCTCTATTTTTTGACTGTAAAAAAAATATATACATTACTATGGTAAATGTTTTCAGACCCTTTTTTACGAAATTGGCGCGGACGGCGGAGTATGAAATTTCGTACACTTATAGTTTATATACATATATATATATATATATATATATATATATATATATATATATATATATATATATATATATATATATATGTAGAGAAGGAGTGCAGAATGTTAATATTTTTTTAATTATGCATAAAAATATATTAAATCAATAAAAATTCATTACACACAACCATGTATTTGACACACACACACGCATATTATCCTCTTGTATGAAAATCATCCTTTTATAGCACACAGTAATTTAAGCCCTATCTGCAGAACGTACTATCATAGCACCCGCGCACAGCTGCGAAACACTTCTTTAGTCTTAGTATAAGTTGAAGTGTATAAATAGTTTTTATTCTTTCACACACAGGATAAATCGTATTAGAATGAACTATCTCTCACTCTCACATGCAATTTAGCATGTCTGTGGTACAAAAAAGTTGAAATTTGTTGTTTTAAACTGTGACCAGTTCAGTCAGCGATTGCCGCGAGGCGCGATTTATCGCTTGTTTTGTGTTGAACTTTCTCAGTTTTGTGTGATTTCAACAATAATAACCATGGAAAAGTAAGTAATATTTCATTTTATTTACTCATATTAATATGTTCTGTACTTTTTAAGTCAAAAACAGCTTTAGAATGATATTAAAAGTTAAGTTTTACGAGACCCATATTCTTTCTCCTAGAACAGTTATAATTCAATTCAAAGTCAAGCTTAAGCGGTGTAAGAATTTATAGAAATATATATTAATTATAAAATTATCTGTAATTTTACTAAATTACAACTAGATTTAGAAATAAAATGGATTTTCCAAACCTAGGTCTCAAAAATTAGTGCTCAGACCCGTATCTGTAAAAAGAGCTATAATAGGATCCACAGATGAGCATAATTGTCATTTTGACAGTTTGCATACAAGAGGTTATAAGTACTCTTTTGTTGATTGTCAAAGTCTGTAGTCATATTGAATATTTTTAAAAGGTTCTTTATTTTCGTATTGTTTTGGTTTTCTTTAATTTAAATTTCTTATTATGGTCGAATTTCGACTTCTCCGGTCGACCACTATTTATTTTAAATGTGTAAATATTTATTTGTAATTTATTTTACAGTTAGCGTGTGTAGGACTGCTGATATGTGTCTGCACAGCATACGCGTCAGGACTACCTAGACCGGCAGATGAATCAAGCTCTTCACTTAAAGTCGCACCGGAGACACCTGACGAAATTTTAGCTCCAGAAGAGTCTGCTCAGAGAGGCTGGGGTGGAGGTGGCTGGGGAGGCGGCTGGGGTGGTGGTCGCGGTTGGGGAGGCGGCTGGGGTGGTGATCGCGGCTGGGGAGGCGGCTGGGGCGGTGGTCGCGGTTGGGGAGGCGGCTGGGGCGGTGATCGCGGCTGGGGAGGCGGCTGGGGAGGTGGTAATGGATGGGGGGGTGGTCGTGGATGGGGTGGCGGCTGGGGCGGTTGGGGACGTTAAAGAATACTTATAATTGTGCAATATTCTATTATTTTCTCTGTGATTTTAATTACAAATAAACCTTTATATATTTATATTTGTTTTTATCGCTTCTCGGTATTATTAAGATTTCAATTATCAGTTTAACGATATTCAGCCAAAAGTGGTGAAAATAAAATACGATAGTTAACAAGCTGTACCTATAAGAACAATGTTTGAATTTTTTCGATTTTGAAATGTTTTCATACTGTTCCATATATTTTTTCACTTAATTTTATCACTAACATAAAATATTATCTAACTTTCTAGAGAAAAACTTTGCATCTAGTGTTTAAGCTTATGCTTTATTTATACTTATTAATATTGACTATTTAGAAAGTCAATTCATTATATGATCTGATAAATAAAACTATAATATTTTATGTACGCTTTAATATCGAAGATTTTCTCTAACAGAATAGGCTCTGGTGCGTATGCTACCATTTTATAATTTCAATAAGCAAGTATTAGAATAATATGTTAGCAAAGTTTTTTTAATTGCAAATATTTATATATAGATATATAATAGTAATTCCCCGTTGTCAAATTTACTATAAAATAATTATGTTGTGAACGACTACTACGACATACTAAAATCTTTTAAGACTTCAAGTATATTGTAGTGCTCAATCACATCTATAGTATTTCCACTTCAAAATATTATACATTTTTCATTATATCCAATGTGATAATTTAATAACAATCTAAACGTGAACGAGGGACGTACTACAGTTGTTATTTTAAGATATCCGACATTTAAAATTTGCAAAAGTCATCGCCATAGTCATGCTATAGTTGCCCGTGATAATTGCGTTACAACGTTAATGAGTCATTCCACGTCAAACCAACCAATAAAAAAATGTTTTCAACCTGACCCTTTCAGATTTGGCTGAAACTTTGTTTATTTATACTCTCTGACACCCTGAACTCAAATATAGTTTTCAAAAAATTTAATCCCTGATAGTTTTTTAGTTAAAAATTTTTAAAAATCACAAAATCCGCGTTTTTTGACGTGCACTAAAATCTAAAATCTGCAATAACTTTGGTTCTATTAGAGATAGAGAGCTGAATGATAGCTCATTTTAAAGAGGGTTTAATGGGATTCAATGTGATACCCAACTTGAACACATTAATGAACAAAATATTTTTTGAGTAAAACTCAAAAATCGTTTTTGAAAAATCTTTGTGTTGGTGTTTTTTAATTTTTTTCCAATTTATATATGTTTTTATGTACAATTTTGTGAGTACACCATAAAAATTTCAGAGTGGGACCATGATGGGATCGGGAGATATATTAAAAATACATCACTGAAGTACGTTTCACAAAATTTTCTGTGCTAATAGCCTGGTTCTGATACATAGGCTATATGAAACAAAACTTTGGAAATGAAATACAAAGATATTTCTTTATTTTTAACCGACTTCCAAAAAAGGAGGAGGTTCTCAATTCGATTGTATTTTTTTTAAATGTATGTTACTTCAGAACTTGACTGGGTGAACCGATTTCGATAACAAATATTTTAATAGAAAGGTGGAGCGTGTCATTTGGTCCCATTTAAATTTATTTGAGATCTAAGAAGTACTTTTCGAGTTCTATCTAATAATACGTTTTTACTTGACTATTTTTTCGTCGACCTGCTTTGTATTATACCGTATAACTTTTTACTGGGTGTACCGATTTTGATGATTTTTGATTTAATCGAAAGTTAATGTTTATCATGTGGTCATATTTAAAAATCATCGAGATCTGATTACAACTTTTTGAGTAATCGTTGATAACGCGTAAACGCGTTGATAACGCGTTTAACGCGTAATTACTTGAATATTTTTTCGTCTACCTACGTTGTATTACTTTTCAATAAATATTATGTGTAATATATTTATAACACATTATTTTTATATTTAAAACATAAGAATTAGGCCTGCATAACTTAAATTATTCAACATTAAATTGAAATAAAAAAAATTGTGATACTTCAGTGACGTATTTTTAATATATCTCCCGATCCCGTCATGGTCCCACTCTGAAATTTTTATGGTGTACTTACAAAATTATACACAAAAACATATATAAATTTGAAAAAAATTAAAAAACACCAACACAAAGATTTTTTAAAAACGATTTTTGAGTTTTACTCAAAAAATATTTTTTACATTAATGGGTTTAAGTTGAGTATCACATTGAATCCTATTAAACCCTATTTAAAATGAGCTATCATTCAGCTCTCTATCTCTAATAGAACCAAAGTTATTGCAGATTTTAGATTTTAGTGCACGTCAAAAAACGCGGATTTCGTGATTTTTAAAAATTTATAACTAAAAAACTATCAGGGATTAAATTTTTTGAAAACTATATTTGAGTTCAGGATGTCAGAGAGTATAAATAAACAAAATTTCAGCCAAATCTGAAAGGGTCAGGTTGAGTGCCTTGTTGGTTTGACATGGAATAACTCTAATGCATAATGAACATTATAATAATTATGTCCTAACTCCTAACCCATATCAATGTTATATAAAATGCAATATCAATTTATTTGTCAAGTAAGATTGTATATGATTATGTTAACTTGAGAAAATTGTGCAATTACATTGAAACGTTTTTGTCTAAAATATTTGGTTAGTGTTCTTTGCGATACCTACAACTTTAAGGAATTTTGAGTTCTATATTTATTTGTGTAATATTATGTAAGTTTCTTTGTGCACTCGTAGCTTTTAGATGCTTTAAATTATTCAGATCAATGTGCACTATTAGATTCGTCACAATAGTACATACAAGACAGTGTCGTTTTTTGTATGTATAATAATTCTTAAGAATATCAGCTTGTTATATATATTTATATAATAAAAATTTTAATTGATAACAATTGAGTTGTTTTACTTTATTTACTATGATTTAAAGTATAGTAGATAGTTTTGAAGGTTATTTCCTCATTGGCGATATTTTTTCTGGTCTAGTGATGACGAAAGTTCTACAAACAACGATGGTCTTATTATTTGTTTATCAGTCTTATTATTGTAAGCGATTGAACCGGATTTTTGTATTATTGCATGGAAATATCTGTTTCTAGTCTCTATTTGTATCATTGTGGTTTCCTCCTCTGTTTTGAAAAGTATGTAAAGACATCGTTCCTGCTTTTTTCTATAAAAACCTGACAATGGCGGAATAAGATCCAAGTCTATTTTAAGACTATTTATATCCAGACCATTTCATTGTAATTTCGTTTCGTATTAGTAGTTAGCTGCTGAATGTTAAACAAAGGTTGCAATTCATCTTATGCTGTAGGTATATAAAATTCAGCCAGACCAGAGCACCTGGGGGGGGGGTGTTGCAGGCGTCTCTAAGCTACGGTAATCGCTTACCATCAGGTGAGACGTAAACTTGCTTGCCGACATACTAACATTAAAAAATCGGCCAAGTGCGAGTCCGACTCGCGCACGAAGGGTTCCGTACCATTGACTAAGTACATTGATTGTAATAACGGGCAAAAAGCGGCTAAAAATCACTTTTATTGTATGAGAGCAAAAATAGGCAAAAATGACGTTTTTTGTATGGGAGCCCCCCTTAAATATGAATTTTATTTTAATTTTATTATTTATTATTAAAGCAAAAATACAACTGAGTATTTTGTGAATATTTCAAGTGCCTACCTGTTGCCATTATTGATATCGAGCAAAAAGGGCAAGAAAATCGCGATTGTTGTATGGGAGCCCCCCTTAAATATTTATTTTATTTTGTTTTTAGTATTTATTGTTATAGCGGCAACAGAAATACATAATTTGTGAAAATTTCAACTCTCTAGCTATAGCCGTTCTTGAGATACAGCCTGGTGACAGACGGACGGACGGACGGACGGACAGCGAAGTCTTAGTAATAGGGTCCCGTTTTTACCCTTTGGGTACGGAACCCTAAAAAAACATTTACTCATATGAGTCATGTTGAATCAAATAAATATGTACCTATGCTTGGTGACGGAACAAAGTTATTACTTTAACTGAGATCATCTTTAATGGTAGAATAACAAAGAATAAGTAAGATTACAAAATAATCTTTTTTAATAAAACATTTGCAATAATATCCACGCCACGCACAAAAAGTTACTTAATAGAAAAACAGTGATTTTATTTTTATTATCTATCATTACGTATTTTTTCATAAATTTATACTTTTATTGACTTAGGACAATAAAATTTATTTAAAGTTTAATCTCTATGAAAACTAAATTCTACAGCGCTACAAACCAAAAACTGCGTTCATACATTAGATTTTTACCTACATCTATTTCTTTAAATAAAATGAAGATCAACTTTTAATATACTTTAGGTACGATGACTAAATCCCTTAGAACACGAGCTTAAGCTTACTCGGGTAAGTGAAACCTTACCCGTCAAAATTAAACCTTAACGCGGCCTTGAACTCATTTTCAGCTATAAATGAAAGCGGAAGGTGGAGAAAATCGAGTACATTATTGTATACAAAAGTATATATCCTACACTACACTATAACATTAAAATGAGATAATAAACAGCGTTATTTCTATAATACGATTATTTTTCAAGATTTGTATAGCTCATGTATAGGTATTTTTTTTTGTATGTACATTTATTGTATATTTATCAAGCATAAACCCGCCCTAAGTTATGCAATATGATCTACCCATCTAATCTTACGAGTATTAATAAACAAACAAATCAGTCGATCTAAATGTCCTATCAAAAAAAGTCAAATGGCAAAGTTGTAGGTAATTAAAAAATCTAAAACTTTTGTATTTACACTTTTTTCACGTAACCTCAAAATTTATGTGAAAAATTCAAAAATCAAGTTTTTGGTTTTTTATTTTTCCATTACAAAAAAAAAATTTTTTAACGAAATTTGGTGAAAACACCTTTTTATGTCCCAAATACGCTGTAATTTATTTGATTAAAAATATTTATTTTTTCACCTTATTTTGAATTAATATCGAAAAAACACCCTAATTTTCAATCGAAAATTCTCCCGTCAAAATATTAACTTTTTAAAAAAAATTGCTCAGCTTTTTGTTTGTTGAAATCTCTAGTTTCTTATGATGTAAAAAAATATATACATTACTATAAAAAATCTTCTCAGAAAATGCAAAGAAATAATAGGTAGTAAGGCCCAGACCCTCCTAGCCCGTTCCCCACTTCTCTATGAAATAGGTTTTGATGGGCCCAAATTGCCCGCAGGTCACTTAGGTATATAAGTTATCTCAAAATAGCAATAAATAAGCATCTACGTATATAATTTAAAGAAGATTCTACAACTTTCCCATAATATTGTAAATGTCTTATTACATAATTTTTTCATTTTCTGAGCATTTCTTTGCATTTTCTGAGAAGATTTGTCGTAGTAATGTATATTTTTTTTTACATAATCAGAAAATAGAAGTTTCAATGAATAAAAAGGCAACCGACTTTTTTAAAAAAGCTAATATTTTGACGGGATAATTTTCGATTCAAAATGAGGGTACTTTTTCGATATTGTGGTCAAAATAAGGTGAAAAAATAAATATTTTAAATCAAAACAATTACAGTGTGTTTAGGACATAAAAAGGTAAGTTTTCACCAAATTTTGTAAAAAAAACAAAAATTAATTGTAAAAATAAAAAACCAAAAACTTGGTTTTTTGAACTTTTCACATTAATTTTGAGGTTATGTGAAAAAAGTTTAAATACAAAAGTTGTAGATCTTTTTATTACCTACAACTTTGCCATTTGATTTTCTTCGATAGGACTTTTAGTTTTGCCGGAAATCGAGAAAAACCGTTATTTACCCTTAAAAACTCACCCCCATCCCCTTCCCGACCTCAGATCGCCCGTAAATTATTTTTCCTTTCATTTTTATAATATTTCCCTCCTTTTCTAATGAGTTTCATCCTACTATTATTTTTTTTTTCACTTTTTATTATTTTTAAAGGCTTCTACCCTGGTCTATAAGTTGATTGTAACTATTGCTTTTATTACCACGTCCACGCAATTTCACATGGTAGCAGAGCGTGGTTCAGAATATTTGTCATGTGGTCCCATTTAAATAATTATGATCGAGATATATTTAGTACTTTTTGTATAATCTTTGATGCAGGAGGTGCCTGTGCTCATGTTAAGTACCTACTTTGTTACGACGCCACCTATCGCCTTTGCTCTTGCCGAAATGCCGAGTCATTGCAGAGTTATGGGCTGTGTACTTATGGTCATAATTTTAAAACATATTTAGATAATATTAAGTTATTACAAGTTCGTTTTATGAAATAGAGTAATAGAGAAATGATTAGAGATGAAACGGATATCCGGTAACTATCCGATATCCGGCCTATCCGGCCTTGTTTTCACTATCAGGTCGGATACCGGATAGTAATTCAGTATCCGGCCGGATACCGCATAGTAATTCAGTATCCGGCCGGATACCGCATAGTAATTCAGTTTTTTTTCAGCCTGTAATATCCTGCTGTTGGGCATAGGCCTCTTCCCCTATGTAGGAGGAGGATCAGAGCTTAATCCACCACGCTGCCCCAATGCGGGTTGGCGGATATATTCCTACTATGAGAAACGATCGCTATGAGATGTACATGATAACAACCGGGACTGACGGCTTAATGTGCTCTCCGAGGCACGGTGGGGAGACCCACAAGGACAGCACAAACACCCAGACCACGGCAAGCATTTGCATGTAAAATTTTCATGCATTTGCATGTAGTCAAACGCAATCCAGTGCTGTGACCGCTGCGCCAACGCGGCGTATGTAAATATGCGGTGTATATATTAATATACGATACATTAAAATACAGTCCACGTATTTAACCAGCATTCGGGTACCCAGTTTTCCCTAACCACCATGGCAGAGGGCACTGGCCCCAACACTGACAAGTTATTGCGTAGCCGGTTCGATCACCGCAAATGACAAACGTTGGCCATATCTAGATGTTTGTCGTGGTCTGGGCATTTATTTGTGCTTGTGTATTGCGTATATTCGGATCACACATGAGCAAATCCTACTATCCTTTGAGTGTGTAGCGTTTATTTATTGATTTATTTATTTCAAATTCACGCGTTTGACAATTCGCATTACAGGACAACGATTGTCGGGCAGTCCAAAGTCGTAGGACATAATTGTATATTGTAATTGTACATGCATTGGAAAAAAGGCATATTATAGATTCAATGTGGTTTTTGAATAGTTTATTTTTAATAATATAGTAATTAATTAAAATTGATAGGATTGAGTCCAATCGGCGTAGATTTTTGAAATATCTACAGTACACTGTACAGTGAGGCAAGGTGCCGTAGACACAATTTACTGCCCTCACGGGAACGGAGACAAATTGCCGACGTTGTCTTCCTAGTCAAAATTGCTCAAAACCGTGTAGATTCTCCGCATTTACTCTCGAAGATTAATTTGAGGGTGTCTTATAAAACATCAAGGCAACCTATATATTTGGACATTAAGTTTTGTCTCTTGTAAGTGTTGTTTGTCTAGACAATACTCTTTCTTTATTCGTGCCTCAAAAAGTTTAAACAGTGTGGTGGCTTCTACATAGCTTGATTTTTTTACTTCTTCAACACTTTATTTAAAATCTAATTTAACGAACACTTTGTTTGATGGCTCTTGAACTGATCATTAGTTAGCATTTACAATTTTGATAAAACTGTATCAAGTGAACAAGCTATTCTTTTGTAATATAATTGTGAAAACCTTTAATTGGTGTATAGTTTTAATTTAGTTATGTTTTTTTGTAATAAAACACTGTTTGTTTTCCAAATAAATAAAAAATATTAATAATAAATTAATTAAGATGCATATGTGTGGTTGTAGATGAGCTACGCTGCGGTTGTTTACCAGCACAAGATTAGTCACAGAGGTATGTTCAAAATATGTATAAATAGGTCGGGTCCACCAGCCTGAGACCACATTGTTAATATACAAGTACGAGTATACAACATGAACATTGTAAGTAGAGTGCAAAAATATTTATATAAATTAATAAATAATACTATTATTTTCAATATTTTATTAATATTATTCACAGTACCTGGGTGACCGAACTTTGCTCGGTTTTTTTTTTTTTGGTAAATCCTGTTTTTTGGAAATTATATTTAAATACGAATAAAAAATCCAAATACTGATGATCGGTATAATAAAAATATAACAGTTTTTTTTTTTACTTAGATATGAATTAGATGCGGTAATAAAGGGTTCCCAATAATAGTTTTTCTCACAAACGAAGGATCTTGAAAATGATTAATTTCAATAATAAAAGCTAATAATCTTTTTTGCTTTCCTTTGTAATAAATTATTGTGAGTGAACTGAATGATGTGTTGTATATCGTTTCGTTTTTGTTTCATTACTTAACTTCAGAAGTTCACAGAAAAATGTGCTTACTTAATATGAAACTATAGGTACATAAAATTGCGAAATATCAAAACTTATTTATTTTAAACTAGCCGACCCGTGCCCACTTCGTTGGGCGTTAATTATTTTTGTGATGTAAATAATATACTTACATATACATACTTAAGTTTTCATCTCGCTCACATAAAACTACCACCCCCCGTTTCAGCCCCAAAAAGGGTTGATTTCTAAAAATAAATTATTAGTACACCTCCACACCATCTATAGAGCATAAATTTTGAATTTCAAGTCTCTTACTTCAAAAACATAGGACTTTCATACAAACTTCCAACCCCCGTTTAACCCCCTTAGGGGTGGAATATCGTAAAACCCGTTCTTAGCTGACCTCTACTCGGCGAAAGGAATATTCCTACCAAAATTCAAGTCTCTACGCCTTATGGTTCCAGAGATATCGTGATGAGTCAATGGGTGGGTAACTCTTTTATATATATAGACTAGATGGCCCGGTGAACTTCGTATTACCTACGTATTTTACTTTCTGAACGCACCTATAAATATTTGACAACCAATTGAGAACGTTTTTGACAAAAGACATTAAATTTCCCCGCTAGGAACATTTTGTGTTGGAAAATTAAATCGTCGTTTTTAGTATTTTCCGTTACATATTATTTCTGTTTCTCATCGTTTAAAACTTTCCTGAACTTCCACAAACATTTCAAGATCAAAATTAGCTAAATCGGTCAAGCCATTCTCGAGTTTTAGTGAGACTAACGAACAGCAATTGATTTTTATATATATTGATATAGATGTGCACATATTTATTTGTAATTTATTTTACAGTTCGCGTGTGTAGGACTGCTGATATGTGTATGCATAGCATACGCGTCAGGACTACCTAGACCGGCAGATGAATCAAGCTTTTCGCTTAAAGTCGCGCCGGAGACACCTGGCGAAATTTTAACTCCAGAAGAGTCTGCTCAGAGAGGTTGGGGTGGTGGTGGCTGGGGTGGTCGTGGCGGGGGAGGTGGTCGTGGATGGGGAGGTGGTGGCGGAGGATGGGGTGGCGGAGGGGGGGGTGGACGTGGATGGGGTGGTCGCTGGGGCGGTGGTCGCGGCTACTAAGACTAGTTATAATTGTCCAATATTCTATTTTAATTTCTGTGACTTTAATTTCAAATAAATTTTTACTATAATATATTTATTTGTTTTTATCGCTTCTCGGTATTATCAAGATTTCAAATATCAGTTTAACGATATCTAGTCAAAAGTGATGAAAATAAAATGCGATAATGAATAAGCTGTATAAAAACAATGTTTAAATTTCTTCGGTTTTGCAATGTTTTATATACTGTTCCTTATATATTTTCATGTAATTTTATCACTGACATTTGAGTGTTAGATGAGTATTTTGCCGAGAAATACTTTGAACCTAGTGTTTTTATTTTATGCTATAATTTTTGCTTATTAATGTTTATCAAATTCAATTCATTTAGTAATTCAATAATACAGGTATTTCGATATCTAGCATAGGCATGAGACTCACATCAACATTGACGAGGTTCGATATTAGGTAAACGATAGTTATCCTTGACGAACGTATTGAGTGTCTAATTACTTTAATTTTATTAATGTAAATGAATAAAGAACCTGTACGATAAAATTGTTAACCTGTGATTTGCTATAACTGTAAAATTGTTATTTTCTGTGTAAAAGTTAATAAAAATAAATAAAAATAAAAAAAGAATATATTTTGTTTCTGTCATATATTTTGTTTCTTTTTAATGTATGTATGTATGTACTTGTAAATGTGTAAAGTATAAATAATAATAATAATAATAATATCAAAATTCATCTCCAAATCCGAAAGTCGTAAAGTTATATGCCTACGATATGATCAGGCTGATCGGTTTTATAAGCTATAATAGTTTAAGTATGCTCTGATATCGAAGATTTTCTCGAACAGAATCCCTATGGAAAAAGTCTCATGAAACATGGACAAATGCAGACTATATAAATTCTCATACCGAGTTACGAGAGTCTATCAGATCTCGACTCTCATAACTCTGACTCGCTCGAGATTTGCGCTTAGCAACACATTCAGCGATTCATTTATATCGAGATAATCAGATAACACATAATTTCCCGTTTCAAATTTACTAAAAATAGTTGTTATGATTGAGTACTACAAGAATTACTTGAAGTCTTAAAGACTTTAACAATTAATCTTGTCGTGCTCAAACACAGCTATAGTATTTCTACTTCAAAATAATATACATTTTTCATTACCTATCCAATGTGATAATTAATTGAATAATAATCTAAATGTGAAGCTTAGGATATGTTCATATACATGTTATTTTTCCTTAACCTTGGATGGCATCTCGTGAGTTATATTAATCAGTGCAAGAATGTTAAAAAACAAGAAAAAAACTTAATCATTAATTTTACTTGGATATACAGAAGAACGAGAAAAACAGCCTTTAGCTTGTAAGCGAATTTGTTTTTTGGAGCTCCTTATAATATATAAATTATAATTATAAAGGATGTGGTAATGCTTTAACCACATCTTTCGTATCTTGCAGCAAACATACTTCTTATTCTAGAATAATTATATCATAATTTATTATGCGTAAATTTTAAAATAAACAATTATGTAAATTCATATAGTCATTCTCATTACAAAAAGTATCTCATTATTACTTACCTACTGAATTAATTATATATAATTAATAATAAAACATATTTAAATTAAAATACTTAGATAAGTTTACAATCAGAAAACTGTATAAAACAAAGATCAAGTTTTACATGTTTGTTGCGCCGCGGCGCCGTTTGGATTTGATTAGGTATTAATATTATTAAAAGCAATTTTAGATGAAAGATATATTTAAGGAAATTTAATTTGAAGACATGTGATTGTATCAAGTTTTGCTATCCTTTAGGTCAATTTACTTTACGTATGAACTTCAACTTCATCAGCTCGGTAAAACGAATACATTATTGTATTAACTGAGTTTATTGTTTAACTGAGGTATGGCACAGCAGGAAATTTCCTGCTCAAAATATGGAGCAGCCCGACTGGGGTAGTACCTCGACTGACAGAAGATCACAGCTAGAAAACACTGTTTTCAAGCAGTGTTGTGTTCCTGTTGGTGAGTAAGGTGACCAAGAGCTCCTGGGAGGAACTGGGGATGGGGCGGCAACGCGCTTGCGATGCTTCTGGTGTTGCAGACGTCTATAAGCTACGGCAATCGCAATTACATTTTTTGTTAGTTTAAAAAAAAAAATAATAATAATAAACTTTAATAAAATTTTTTGCACAACTTTATTAAGTATCTAAATAAGAAGAGCTCCAAGAAGCGGAAATTTTTTAGACCAATTAATTATTTAAACTTTTATACCGTAATTTATAAAAACAGAGATTGAAAAATAAGTAGTTAATTAACAATGGTGTAACTTTTTAAAAAATCGACTTAAACTTTTTTTTTCACCGAGGTTTTTTTCTTTTAAGTGTCTAGATTACACCATAATTTATTCAAAATTGTTATTTAATACTATAAAAAAATTATTTTATGTGATATACCGGCTTTTTAGACGGCACGCCTTATGGCGTAACGACCTCGCGGAGTACTATATTTTCAGCGTTAAAATAAATTATAAATAATAGAGATAGAGTTCTGGGAGTTGGGACTTTTTTTATTGGAAATGGGTTTTTTTTAATTCCTTAAATATCATTATTTTTGAAATAAGTAACGAAAAACTAAATACCTTTTTTTTTCTTATTTTGTTAATAACATTCGTAATTTTTTATGTGCTAATAAACCCTTAAAAAACATTTTTCTAGACATAATTCCGAATCGAATGAGCTATCGCCCATATTTTTAGGAGCTTTATTTCTATTTAACACATTTTTGAACTTGTTGACTATTATTTTCAAAGGAGTAACTGCGGAGTTTCTTGCCGATTCTGCTCTGCAGAATCTACATTTCGAATCGGTGGTAGCTTCACTTTTAAAAACTAATTAATCACATTAACTTTTAATTTTTGTAAAATAACAATTCGAAATTTCTCTTGGGGCCTATTTGAATAAAGTTATTTTTGATTTGAATAAAGTTATTTTTGATTTGATTTGAGTAATTTTTAATTGACTACAACCATGTTGTTTTACTTTATTTACTATGATTTTTATTATAGTAGATAGTTTTGAAGGTTATTTCCTCATTGGCGATATTTATTCTGGTCTAGTGATGACGAAAGTTCTATAAACACCGATGATCTTATTATTTGTTTATTGGATGGTCGAACCGGGTATTTGTATTATTGTATGGAAATATCTCTTTCTAGTCTCGACATATAATATAATTGTGGTTCCCTCCGCTGTTTTGAAAAGTATGTAAAAACATCGTTCCTGCTTATTTTTATAAACACCTGATAATGGTACATTAAGGTCCAAGTCCTTCTTCTATATGGACAAGACGCTTTTGCCTAGTAGTAAGACATTTACACACTATTTCAATCCAGATCATCATTTCATTTTAATTTCGTATAACTCTAAAAAATAAAAAAAGTCTGGTATCTAAAAAATAAATTTATCTAAAGTTTAACCTCTATGAAAGCTAAATTCTACAGCGATACAAACCAACGATACAAAACTTTCGATCATACATTAGATTTTTACCTACATCTATTTCTTTAAATAAATTGAATATTATCTTTTTTAATATATCACGACTTAGGTGTTAAGACCGAAAGGTTATGTACCTACGATGACTAAATCCCTTAGAACACGTGCTTTCACTCCCCGGTCAACATAAAACTTTAACCCGACCTTGAACTCATTCTCAGCTATAAATGAAAGCGGAAGGTGGAGAAAGGCATACCTCTCCCTAATATTAACTAAATCAGGATTCGACCAGTAGTGATTTTAGTTACATAGGGACAACACCACTTTATAACAAGTGATAAATTAGAAGAAAAAATCATAATGAATGTGAGTTTTGTTTTGTACTCTATCCTTCTATCAAGCAACTTATACATATTTATTTTTCGTTTTTTAACTACTAAATATAAATAAAAATGTTTTCAATTCATTTAATTTAATTGTTGATTAGAAACACTGTTGTTTTAATTTATAAGTACTGCTATTAAAGTAGTTAGCAGCGTAAATACATTATTTACATAAAAGTAAGTAAATATTGTTGTAATTATTTTGTTATTGTATTTAAAATTGTCATTACACATTTTCTTAAACACACGAATTATGCAATTTTTTGTAACTTCATTGGTCGTCATATAGCTACATATATCATTTTCTTGAGGTCTATCAATCTCTACTTACATAAGTATACAGTGTTATTTTAGTTAATTTTATAAAAGTCACTGAGAACCAGTGGCGTAGCGTGCTTTTGAGGGGCCCTGTATCAAATTTAGTTAGGGGGCCCTAACGAAGGGTAAATATCTCTCACTAAAGAAACAAAAATGCTTGAATTAAATGAAAATAAATATTTATTGATGCGTTGGCGCAATGGTCGCAGCACTGGTTTATGGCCGTTGCGCTGGCGGTTGCGGGTTCAATCCCCGCACATGATAAACATTTGTATTGGCCATACAGATGTTTGCCGTGGTCTGGATGTTTGTGCAGTCCTTGTGGGTCTCCCCACCGTGCCTCGGAGAGCACGTTAAGCCGTCGGTCCCGGTTGTTATCATGTACACCTGATAACGATCGTCGTTACTTATAATAGGGAATATATCCCGCATTGGAGCAGCGTGGTGGATTAAGCTCTGATCCTTCTCCTACATGTAGAATGTGTTCCTGTTCCCCATGGGGAAAGAAGCCTATGCCCAGCAGTGGGATATTACATGGTGATGAGATAATTATAATAATAATAAAGCTTTAATAATAATAATAAAGCTTTAATAATAATAATAACTTATCACATCTTCCTAAAAATTGAGCTATTCAAATAATTAAAATTAAATTTGCACTTTTGTAGCCTTTTTTTTCGGCAAATTGATTTATTAAATCATTTATAGTTACAGATGATTTCAGTTTTTCTAAAATTTCTGTCTTTATAGACAATAGTGACAAGTCTGATAACTGTACAATGGAATGATTTTTTTCAATTTCGGAACTTAAAAATGTTTTCAGACCAATTAATTGTTCTTATAGGTTGATTAAGATGTCTTTACTGTATTTAGCCGGTGTAGCCGGTGGGTGTAGTTTTCCGGAAGTGTTTTTATCACTTCATTTGAAGAAGATAGGAGTTTCTCAGGTTGTAATACTTTATTTTTATTTTTTTATTTATTCAAGCTGACCAACAGTAATCACAATAGGTAGTTTCACATAAAAGAAGAGGCTTATAGTATAAACATTTGTGACACCAACATCGTCAACTCCAGTTTACAATTTTATAATACGTAGTACAAGGCACACATCTAGGAAATGGTAGGTAAATCTATGGTGTAAAATATACATTTTTTTTTTAATTTTTATGTAATACTATTGTACGGTTGCATTTTGGTCGATAACTGCTATGGTACCCACATCGAGTTTATATGCATTGGTTTTAATTAACTTAGTATAATATATACGTTTAAATGAGTATTATTATTAATGCAATAATTTCAAAATTTCTTTTTTAAAGTTATGAACTCTTGCGAACAAAATGTCCAACGACAAAAATTGTCTATTATGTACGTCAGAAATTCTATACAAGGGTGAGCGCTTACCAGCATTGGTTCTACAAAATGCAGTGGCAAATATGGAATGTGGATTACGAGTGTGCGACCTAGTAGGAATCCTATAACACAATTTATTACTTGGAACATATAACTCAGGTTTTAGACGAACACTTAACTCAAATAATTGTGTTTGCTCGCAAATGAAAAAAAAACCGACTTCAATTACATCGACAAGTAATACAACGTAATAAGACGAAAAAATAGTCAAGTAAATACGCGCTATTAAAGATTACTCAAAAAGTTGTAATCAGATCTCGATTTAATTTAAACAAGAAAGACTCATGACAAGTAGGATTAGCTTTCCATTAAAGTAAGAATCATCAAAATCGGTACACCGAGTAAAAAGTTATGCGGTATAATACAACGTAGGTTGACGAAAAAGTAGTCAAGTAAATACGCATTATTAGATATAACTCTAAAAGTACTTGTCAAATCTCAATTAAATTTAAATGGGACCACATGACACGCAACACCTTTCAATTAAAACAAAATTGATCGAAATCGGTCCACCCAGTCAAAAGTTCTGAGTTAACATACATAAAAAAAATACAGTCGAATTGAGAACTTCCTCCTTTTTTGGAAGTCGGTTAAAAAAAGAAATTAAGATTTACACTCAACGCTTCACACTCAACAGCCCCCAGTATTTTCTCCTGTGTCGGAGGTCCGGAAACACACACAATACAGAAGCACAAACGCCCATACCACGACAAACATCTATATGGCCAATACAAATGTCTGTCGTGAACGAGAATCGAACCCGCGACTGCCAGCGCAACAGCCAGTGCTGTAACCGCTGCGCCAACGTGTCGTCAATCTCTGTGATTAAACAATCTTTTATTTTTGATTTTTGTCATTTCTGAAGTGAAAACTCTATAGGCATTAGGCACGTATGACAGTTATTTTTTATGTTTTTTTTCCCGGAAAGCACGAAATTAATTGACATCGTGGATAACATTTTACTAATTTTTTTTTGTTTATACACGTTAGGGCCTAGGGGTCCCTGTAGCCCGGGGGCCCCGTATCATTGATACGGCTGATACGGCGGTAGCTACGCCCCTGCTGAGAACAAAAGCAGCTATGTACAAAAACTTTGTACCTTGACTATAAAAGTGTTTCTTGAGTATGAAATTTCGCACACTCATAATTTATACAGAGGAGTGCAGAATGCTAATATTTTTTAAAATTATGCATAAAAAATACATTAATATTTGCTACATATTATTTTACCATTCATAGGTATTCTTTTAAAAAATTTGACTTAATTTATTTTTCAGGTTATTTTATGTCTGTTAGGGATTACTAGTATAATAGAAGGAGTTGTGCTGGATCCAGCTCTGTATTTAGCGCCCAGCCCACCTTTGAAACCTTCAAAAGACATCGACGATAAAAAAATATGGTCGGTGCCAACACACTCTTTAATCACAAGTACAGAGAATTTGGCCGAATTCTATGAAAGTAAGTATAAATATTATTATCATGTATAATATCATGTATAATGTATAAATATTATTGTTATCATGTACACCTGATAGCGATCGTTACTCATAATAGGGAATATATCCGCCAACCCGCATTGGAGCAGCGTGGTGGATTAAGCTCCGATCCTTCTCCTACATGGGGAAGAGGCCTATGCCCAACAGTGGGATATTACAGGCTGAATCGTGATCGTGATCGAAGTATAAATATACGTATTTATTAAAATAAAAAGTAATTAGTAATTTCACATATTGAGAGTCACATATTGAGAGTCGCGAGTTCGACTCCCGCTCGGAGTGAATATTTGTGTTTGTACAAATGTTTATTTCCGGTCTGGGTGCCTGCCAAAAGAATATTACGTATCAAGTGTTAAATATTAAATTAACCCCAATTTGCCGAATTTAATAAGGAAACAAATTTTTATCTAATTATTATACATAATCTCTCGCCTATAGTATCTAGTAATATTAATTGTTTGACTTATAAACTAAATAAGCCAATGTTAAAAAAAAATGAAACAGAAGCACAAGAATAAATATCTTTAACACTTAGGTACATTAGCAACCGCTGAGAACAGAGACATTAGAACCGTGCGTGTGGCATGTAACATGTTGGCGCCGTTTGCTAATTGGATTTCCACTCGGGATGGATCTTTGTATTTATACAAATATTTTTTCCGATTTGGATGTCTGTCCTTGTGGGTCTTCCCACTGTGCCTCGGAAAGCACGTTAAGCTATCGGTCCCGGTTGTTATCATTAATCATTATTCACCTGACGTCAATCGTAACTCGTAGTTGGGAATATATCATCCAACCCACAGTAGAGCAGCGTGGTGCATTAAGCTCCAATCCTTATCCTACATGGAAAGAAAGGGCATTGCCCAGCAGTGGGATGTTATTACAGGCTGAATTGTGTTTATATACATATTTGTCTGTTCTAAAGATACCGATTGAATAGCTCGTTTTGTTATCGCAGTTTACTGTCAGTTGCACCTTGATGTCTACTCCGGAGGTTGTGAGTTCGATTCCCGCCCGAGCCTGAGTGTACCTGTACTGTGTGATGTAGTGTGTAATATATGTATTGTTTATATGTATATCTATCGAAAAAAATAATTAACTATACCACTGTTACCTATAATAATACAAGCATTAAGTTACTTATCTTAGGAACAGACGACTGCGTATGTGTGCTTAAGATACATATTTATTAATTTTATGTTATTGATATTCACAAGTATCAGCAGATAGCTATACATATAGTAAATAAATAACTCAACTGCGGTAGGGCACAGCAGGAAATATCCTGCTCAAAATATGTAGCAGCCCGACTGGGGAAGTACCTCGACCTTACAGAAGACCACAGCTAAATAATACTGTTTTCTAGCAGTATTGTGTTCCTGTTGGCGAGTAAGGTGACCAGAGCTCCTGGGTGGATTGGGGATGGGGTCGACAACGCGCTTGCGATGCTTCAGGTGTTGCAGGCGTCTATAGTCTACGGTAGTCACTTACCATCAGGTGAGCCGTACGCTTGTTTGTCGACTTAGTAACTTAAAAAAAAAGAAAAAAAATCATTGATAATTTTTATATTACTAGTCCTGAACTCAGCAGGCAATAGAGATGTAAGACATATACTGTGAATGGAATATTTTTTTGCGCAAATAATGTTTCATAAACACGTAATCATTAAAAGATTTTAGAGTTCCTCAGAAGATTCCCTTCTTCGGCTAAAATGCAAATAAACAAAAAAAAAAAAAAAACGCTACACACAATAAAATTATATAAAAAATAATTAATTATTCTACAAATTAATTACCATTAGTAAATAATGACAGCATAGTAATATAATTAAAATATGTGGGAATCATACGTTAAAAACCTTAACTGAGTAGGTACTAATATTATCAATTAATTTTATCAATACAAATAAATAAAATTGGAGTGTCTGTTTGTAATATTAAAATAACCGCGTTTTACTTTGCATATGGATGTATCACGGTACATATACCAAAATAACATTTTTTACAATTTTTCTCTATCTGTCTGTCTGTTTGTTCCGGCTAATCTCTGAAACAGCTGGACCGATTTTGACGGGACTTTCACTGGCTGATAGCTGATGTAGTAAGGAGTAACTTAGGCTACTTTTATTTTAGAAATTTATTTATATTATAACTCTTCAAACTGAACAATAATTTTTTTGTTAAATTCCACGCGAACGAAGTCGCGGGCACAACAGCTAGTTATAAATACATTAGTGCATCAAAAATAGTATTGGGAAGCCATAAAAAATCATCTTCGGGCATAAGTTTTTCTTTTAACCTGGAATAAAAAAGCGATCTAATCAATGACCATTTGTTGATACGTAAAATAATAAATCACCAACAAAAATGATAATATTGACGATCGCGAAGGGTAAACAAAAAGAGCGACTAACAAAAAGTTAACGTGAAATAAAAACCAAAGTTAGGGTCAATAAACTTAAGTAAATTTAGAGGCTTGTTTGAGTGTCAAACATCTTAAAATAATTACACTTCTTTTTTACAGAGTCCAGTACAACGATCAAACCAGAGTCTCTAGAAGTAGCGGAGACATTTTGGCCAAGTTACCGCTCTTCCAGTTTAAAAGGGATTTACTTTCCATTAAGTATTCATCTTTCCGGTACATATGGAGGTGGAAGTTCCGGATCAGGTGTATACAGCAGTGCCTATATTGATATGGCTAGTGCTTATGATAGTTTAGCCAAAGCAGTACGACCTGGCATTAATTATAGTCGTCTAGGCGATCATACCAGTTTAAGGATATTTGGTAGTAATAACAGACCTTCATGGAGTGGGTGGGGTAATGGCAAATGGGGCCATTATGGCAAAGGATAAATACTACATTGCTACAACTGCAACTAGGTACATATAAATCAAAAATAATTTTTTTAACTTTTATTTAACTTGCAATGTATGTATATGTATGTAAGTTCGGGTGAAATCTTGCAACTCAATTTTGAAGCAGATATCTTCAACCAATTGAGCTGTCAGCTGTTGTATGCAAGTTCAATTTGAATGACAATTCATGGCATGATACAAAAACACAAATAAATAAATACAAATTAGATAGCAAAAGTTTTAAAGTAAAAATTTATTTTTTTCGTTTTAGCTCATTCAAAATAATAAAAGCTTGTTTTTTAAAAAGGTCTTTTTACTTTTAATTTATTTACAATCAGTTGTCATTGTGGTTAAGTCATTGGAGTCTATTCAAACCATAATGTTATAATAAACAGTCCTGCATCACAGTGTTAATTTTATTTTAATGACTTAAGTAACGTCAGCAAGAAAAATTAAGTAAGTAATCAGTGCCACTATTCATAATCACTTGTTGAGTAATGTTTATTGATGGAAAACCCATTCATTTCATTAATATGTAGGTAAATCATGATTATACAATTCATAACTATTTTGAATAATCTCATATCTGTGTTAGTATATTGATTTAATTTTTTTGGCGTTGTAGTGTATTTAGCAATTTCTCGAATGGTACAAATATTCATCTCAAACACGAATTATGTACCTACCTTCGTAATGTTTTATCTGTCTGTGACTTGTTCGGGAAACTTTGGTATTGACATTTTTTATGTTGTATGTCATTATCACATTATTTATCGTTGTTACTTAAAACAATGAAAACAATTTTTCATATTAATGACACATTTAATGCTGCATATTGTACAACCATCTTGTATGTTACTTTTCACTTTTGAAGTAAAACTTCTTTACGCACTTGACTTGGGGAGTAAGCTGGTGAATGCGTGACGAGAGCGTTACGAAAAATTTGATCGGGCGAACATAACGGAGCAAGAGAGAGAGAGGTGCGAGCACACATTTTATTTCTCTCTTTCTATCATAGCCAGTTACGTATCTTATGGCGCAATTACACTACACTACATCTAGTGCACTAGGTTAGGGCACTACAAATAGGGCGTTCTGTTTACACTGCACTACATTCGAATCCTAACTCAGTCTGTGACCCAACGCCGACAATGGCACCCGTGCTTTCGAAGCTGCAAAAAATCGGCATTGCATCGGCATGACAACACTTAAGTGTTCCCACAATTGGGGCCTTAAAATTTGGGTATATCAATTGAAAACCTACAAAAGCTTAAAAAACATAATATATTCATGTCATATAGGACACTAGATATAGGGTAGTGTAAATGCATGTAGGAACGTAGGAGCCTCGCTTAGGGTGATAGGAAGAGCCCGACCGTCCTACATGGCTTAGTGCACTACATGTAGTGCAGTGTAAACAGAACGCCCTTTTCCTAGGGCACTAGATGTAGTGTAGTGTAATCGCCCCATTAGACATAGTGCAGACCTAATTGTGCAGAAGTTTTACTTCAGTCGTGTTGTCTATAGCACACTCGTTTTTATTTTTTACTAGCCGACCCGTGCCCACTTCGTTGCGCATTAATTATTTTTAATAATTACTTCTAACGACGATATCTCAAAAACTATTCATCTGATTGATATAGTGTAAAGGGCAATCTTAATCTGCATTAAATTTTTAAGCTAACTAACAGGATTAATATTGAACTAAAGAAAATAGCTTTGAAAATAACGTAATGTTTTTAATTACAAATTTGAACATAAAAGTGGTTATTGTAAGTCAACCGTAAGAGATAGAGATATGCTGTCGCGGACTTTTTTGTAGCATTTTTATAGATTTTGAATTATTCGCTAGTACATTACTTAACTATATCTTTGCTAGTTTACGCGGCGTTCGCGAGGAAAGGTCCCCGTTGGCGAGATTTTTTGCGACCTCTTTAACATTTATCGTCGTATTTCTGCTAATTTACATAAAAGCATAATAAATTATATACCTAAACCTTTCTCAAGAATCACTCTTTCTATTGTTGAAAACCGTGTAAAAATCCGTTCAGTAGTTTTCGAGTTTATCGCGTTCAGACAGACAGGAGGACAGAAAGACGCGGCCGGGGGACTTATTTTTATAATAAGTATAGATATAGATAGATAGATTTCACATAGTTACAAAATTTTACTTATTAAAATTTTCCGGAAGGTTTTTTTACTTTTCCTTCATATTTTGATACACTAAATTTAAATCTACCATCCGTTTCTCTCCATCAGCTTTTATTTTTGGTACACAGCTTTTCGGTATTTTATGTGAGGTTAGGCGCACATTTACGAATTTAACACAGTGTTGATATAAGTTAAGATAAAATTTTAGCAATGTCTACACCAAGGAGACGTTGTTTAAACGATCCGGAGTGTTTTTTATTTATTTGTGGTAAATATGTTTTTTAAAATTATAGAAAATCGGTGACAGATTTCCTAAAAATCGCTATAACCGACTATTTTAAAGTACAAGTGTGTAATTTGGACAAGCCGTGGGTGCCTAAAACTGTTTTCTAAAATTGTGTTGTTAGTTTGCGACAATGCTCAAGTGGAAAAAGAAGTTCCCTGAAGTTCACAACCACCATGATCTGGCAAGAACCGAAAAATCACCATGATGATTCGTCGTTAATGTAAACGGCATTAATTCAAATAACAGCACAGTATATGGATTTATCCTGATTTACCCTCTGCTAAACGACCAACTTTGGTACCTACCTACCCTAGCCTAAACCTAGTCTAGCTCAAGAGCCTATACCACCAGTTGTACCTTCGACATCTGCAGCAGTTTCTTGCCAAATGGAAACAGACGACATCATAGACGATGATAAGTCAAATTATCCTGATTTTATCCCCAAAGTCCCGACTACAGAAATTTTAACCAAAACTAGATGAATGGCCTATTAAGAGACAAAAGAACAGTCCGAATTACAGGCATGGAAATCATTTGTCACTAATGAAAAACTTTCTTGGTAATACTAAAGCATCAAACTTCCAAGACTTGGTCAAACATATGTTATTATGTCTGAAGGATCTTGGTTGCAACATGAGCGTAAAACTTCATTATTTACACTCCCATCTAGACCATTTTCCTGAAAATCTTGGGCATTTTAGTGATGAACAAGGAGAAAGATTCCATCACGAAATTCTTACCAAGGAGGAACGATATAAGGGCAGATGGGATGTGCATATGATGGCAGATTATTGCTGGAGTTTGAAATGAGACCTACCGCATGTATCACATTCAAGAAAATCATTTAATAAAATCATTTTTGGCGGCTTCCAACAATTAAATATTTTTTATGGTATTAATTTTTTGTATTTTCCTACAAAATCTCACATATGCCATATCTCAAAAACTAAAGCTGATAGATGAAAACGATTTTTATTTTCAGAGTCAGTATGTCATATGTCTACATAAAAGCAAATTAACCGTCTGGAAAAAAATCTTTGTAACTATGTGTTTTTATAACTAAACATTAAAAAATACTCTAATAAAAAAGTTGTTTCATTTGCTAATGCCCATTAAAAAATAAAGTATTCCGCTCCATGTAGGATAAGGATTCGAACTTAATCCACCACGCTGCTCCACTGCGGGTTAGTTTATGTTCCCTGCTAGTAACGATCACTATCAGGTATTTATGATAACAACCGGGACCGACGGCTTAACGTGCTCTCCGAGGCAAACATAAACAGCCAGACCACGTCAAACATCTGTATAGCCTATACAAAATCTTTGTCATGTGTGGGGATCGAACCCGCAACCGCCAGCGCAACAGCCACAAACCAGTGCTGTGACCGTTGCGCCATCGCGTTAATTAGTACTAATTTTAACGGAATGACTAGCATTTTCTAAAGAAAAATTATATTTTTCACAACTAAATTTATTTTGAAGTATTTGTGAATATACGATTACTTGAATTTTGTTTATACCTACTTAACATTACTTATTTATTTTACAACAATTGTTTAACTACTTATTATAACATAATTGAAAAAAAAACATTATTACCTGATATTGATTACTTACTTTATATAGAAAAAAAATTATTTAACAAATGAATTTCAAATTCAATTCCTAATATTTTCGTTTTGATTTACCTTAAGGATGTTTACTCTACAGTGATATTTTTTTGTTGTCAAAACACGAAGAAACCTCCAAAGCGGAAAATTTATGATAAGTAGTTGTTATGATTATTGCACAACATTGACCAATTTACCAAGGTGACAAGCCTTATTTTTTATTTAACAATTTATTATACGTACAAAACTATATACATAATATATTTGTCATGGAGACTCACGTATAATGGGTGATTGCTTATCCCTGTGCATAAGAGATTTCTTCCAGCATACCCAAAAAGGAACGGTTACAGACAGAAATTAAAGTAGGTAGACGTACAATAAGAAAACATTAACATAAGTATATATATACATACCTTTAACATTTTATGTCAACCTTTGTATGTTAGCCTTTTATGATTTTATTTCCCAACAAGTACCTAAGTAGTAGCTACCTCCTTACAATTACGTAATAGTTCATCAAGATATACTTAGTATTCAAGTAGGTACATCATATATTTAATAGTAGCAGAATATTATATGTACCTAAGTACTATCATTGTTGTAATTAGTCTGTCAACTTAGACTCTAGGTACCTACATGAATAAAAGTTTATCATGTCGGAGGTTGACTGAGACAAGACTACGAATGACGCCAGAGACAGTATTGACGCGATAGGTCCTCATATTCCCGACATCAAAATAATAGCGGCCCATCCACTAACGTTCATTTCTTCCGACTTATCCCGTCGTGCAAACTGTACAGAAAAGCGACGGGATAAAATAAAACCGTTGAAGCCACTAATTAACCTCAATCCTACGGTCTTTCCCCTGACTTTATCACCACACGCCACCGCATGCGGAAAAACAATCCTTTAGTGACCATACACACGTTTAGGTACATTCCTGTCAGTTTGCATCTTGTCAGTCATACCGAGGGATTGCGTGTCTGTGGATGGTTATAATCCTAACATTTTGTAAAGATTGTTGTCATTTAAAAGGAATGCGCGTCATTTTGAATTATCTTTATGGATTTAATCATTTTGCCAAAGAGCATTTTGCAACAACATGTGTACCCGTAAGCAACAGGTTGCTATTGCTTTGAGTTTTATTGCGTCTATTTAAACCTAAAAGAAGACATAGAATGTGGGTAAAAAAGTAGTTATTAGAAAAGGAGAAATATAGTGATATAAGATTTTTAAAAGATCTGGCATGCGATGAACCTGATGATTTTTGGAACTATTTAAGAATGGATGTCTCGACTTTTTACAAGCTTTTATTTAACTTGCAATTTATGTATGTATGTATGTATGTATGTATGTGTGTGTATATATGTATATATGTATGTAACTTTAATGAATGTTTGTTCGGGTAAATCTTGCAACTCAATTTTGAGGCAGATATCTTCAACCAATTGAGCTGAAATTTTGTATGCAGGTTCAATTTGGATGACAATGCATAGTTAACTTTGTGACGTCATTCTAAATCCAATATGGCAGCATATCCAAGAGTAACTATTAAAATTTTCAAACTAAGGAAATACGAGTACTCATATCTCGCGACAAGCTTTTCTATCATAAAGATTATGTGTACCTAATGACTTTATAAGTAGATAGTAAAAGTTTTAAAGTAAAAATTTATTTTTTTCGTTTTAGCACATTCAAATAAAAGCTTGTTTTTAAAAAGGTTTTTTACTTTTAATTTATAACGAACTCAATTTTAATTTGCCATAAGGCAGGATGAGATTTGTAGGTACATATTAGTTCTTTTATTATGTGCTTGGGCACATTTCTAATGTCAGCTTTATCGTCGATTTCTTGTTGGGAATCCATTTTCCTTCCGAGACGACAGACGCAAACAAAATGATTACAAACGCGCGCTCAATCACGCCGGACAAATGAACAGGCACTAACTTGATCACAGAGCGCGTCGCGTCCTTCACGACGGGAGGGGTCGCGGGGTTATAATACCGTCATTCTTTCTAGCTCTTGCAAATCCACTGGCGTTCATTCCGTAAGGATTGTAGATTCCGGCAGGAATGAGCGTTAGTGGATGGGCCGCTAATATCGGTACAAATACAAACATTAAAATTACTTTTTATAAAAGCTCGACCACACCGATCGATCACCCTTTAAAATAAAGATTTTTATCACCTAATGAAGGTATCAACGAAAATGTGTATTATTTTACTATTAATAAATAAAATAATAAATAATAAATATCTACACATTACACACACGGTCGTCTGTTCCTAAAGTAAGCAACATAATGCTTGTGTTATAGGTAACAGCCGACTGGTCTAGCTACATATTTTTTTTTCGATAAACATACTTATAAATAATACATAGGTATATAAATATATAAATAAATATGTATATTACACCCAGACTCGGGGTGGGAATCGAACCCACAACCCCCGGAGCAGAAAGCAGGGTCACTACAAACTGCGCCAACGGGCTAGTCAAATTATGATATTATTGATATTGATATTATTTATATAAGTATACAATTTATTTAACTCATTAAACATTATACATATTTACAAGTCACAACTTAAGAACTAAATATTTACAGATAGTTTTGATACAAATCATGTCCGCGTGGAATGGTGCCAAGAATGCTGGCAGCATTTCCCCGTTGAATCGCTACGCCGATTCTCTGGGCAAAAAATGCACCAGCCCTCTTGTCACCAGTGGAGGCAATAAGGCGAGGAGTTATCTCATTTAAGAATTTTTTTGCACTGCTACTCCAAGGTCCAAGTGTTTCGACTGCAAACGGCACGAAGATGTAATTTGGAATTAGTGACGAATATTTGTGCCGTTTCGTCGTTTCAGCTTTTTCCGCCGCGGCACCCGCTTTTAAGGCTGTTTCCCTGACATGAGACGGAGCAAGTGTGTCAACGCAGGTTGCGTCCCACAAAAGCGCCCGTCCCCTTTCCCAGGGAACCAACGTCAGTCCATCAGGTCTCTTGCCATCATCGCGACTAATTCCAGTAGGCTCGATAAGAGCAGGAACGTCGATGGTGGCAAGAGCTCTTTTATTATTTATATTGATTATTTATGTTCAAATTATGTTTTAAAAAAATGTGTGCGTCAGCTCCGAGACCCGGCTGCAGTTTACTCCTTATCAACTCATGACTCACATGATGCTGTTCACAATGATGATTAAAGTGACTCTCACTGCTCAAACTTACTGTTTTACACTATTTCAATCCCCGTATTTTTTCATACAGAGTACCTATATCGTTTCTCAAGAAATAAGCTCCAATAAGTTTCTAATCATTTTCAGACTCTGAAGACGATGCTCCTATTCAAACAAACTAAAACGCTGCCCGGTTAGATTTTCAGATAGAAAAATTAACTATAAGACATTTAATAACTCATCTTCAACTAACAAACAACAAGCAAGATCTCCATAATTTATAATAATTGTGTTTGCTAGCAAACGAAAAAGAAACCGACTTCAATTATACATCGACAAGTAATACAACGTAAGCAGACGAAAACAATTAACAAACGCACTAGTTAGTAGTAGTAGCACAACAAAAAAAGAATTATCAACATCGGTTCATAAACGACGAAGTTATCCGCGAACATACAAAAAAAGAAAAAAAAAACATATATACGGTCGAATTGAGTAACCTCCTCCTTTTTTGAAGTCGGTTAAAAGGTAAAGTAACTTTTTAATATTTACGAATATTGAACACATTTATAATGTGTTTATCTGTTATATAATAGTGTATGCTCAATTTTTTGGTCTAATTATTTTATTAAAAATACCGCGCTAAAACTATACGCTTGAGTTCTTGTTAACTTAGTCAGAAAACTCTGACGGTTGAGGTAAATGGTATTACGTCGTCTAGGTCTTCTGTACAGATGGTGATCCCCCAAGGCTCAATTCTAGGTTAATTCTAATTTTTAATATATACATATAAACGACCTACCATATTTAGTAGATAAGGATCACGAGATTGTATTCACTCACAAACTGAGGTAGGGCATAGCAGAAAATTTCCTGCTCAAAATATGGAGCAGCCCGACTGGGGTAGTACCTCGACCTTACAGAAGTCCACAGCTAAATAATACTGTTTTGAAGCAGTATTGTATTCCTGTTGGTGAGTAAGGTGACCAGAGCTCCTGGGGGGACTGGGGATAGGGTCACCAACGCGCTTGCGATGCTTCTGGTGTTGCAGGCGTCTATAGGCTACGGTCTTACCATCAGGTGAGCCGTACGCTTGTTTGCCAGCCTAGTTACATAAAAAAAACATATCATTATATTAATTTGTATTTTTGTTCACTGATGATACTTCATGATTATTTAAATTGCTTATTAGACAAAAAACAAACTATGACGATGTAAGCTATGACTCTAAGTGGTAAACTGGTTTAGCGTTAATAACCTAACTTCTCAATAGTAAAAAACTAATTGTATCAAATTTTCAACTCCAAATGTAAGGCAAGTTGAAGTCCATCAACAATAACTCTATGGTGGTAAAATCAATGGCGGATTTACCACAAGGCTGAGTAGGCTGGAGCCTAGGGTGCAAATTCTATGGGGCGGCAATTTTATTACAAGCTTTTATTTAACTTGCATTGTATGTATGTATGTATGTATGTATGTATGTATGTATGTATGTATGTATGTATTTATGTATGTATGTATGTATGTATGTATGTAACTTTAATGAATGTTTGTTCGGGTGAAATCTTGCAACTCAATTTTTAAGCAGATATCTTCAACCAATTGAGCTGAAATTTTATTATTTACTAGCTTCTGCGCGCGACTTCGTCGGCGTGGACTCCGTTCCTTACGGTAAAACGGTCTTAGCGTGATGATACATAGCCTATAGCCTTCCTCGATAAATGGGCTATCTAACACTGAAAGAATTTTTCAAATCGGCCCAGTACTTCCAGAGATTACCGCGTTCAAACAAACAAACAAACAAACAAACAACCAAACAAACAAACTCTTCAGCTTTATATATTAGTATAGATTATATTTTATACATGTTCAGTTTGGATGACAATGCATGGCTTGTATGTATGTATGTATGTTTGTTCGGCAATTTTGAAACAACCAATTGGGCTGAAATTGTGTATGCAGGTTCAATTTGGATGACAATGCATGGTTAACTTTGTGACGTCATTTTAAATCCAATATGGCAGCATATCCAAGAGTGCGGACTAGTTATTTTTAGTGCACTTCTACAACATGGGTATCCAGTGGCGTAGCTACTAAGGGGCAAGGCGGGGCGGTGCCCCGGGGCCCTCAAGCTCAGGGAGCCCCTCGGATTCTGACTTACAAACTATAAATTTAACTAATGAAAATTGATCCCACATTCGGAATATAAATAAACCAGATTCCATGAACGCAAAATTAATAATGGTAACTTATATGAAAAATAACACATTAATTCCCAACAAGTCTCGAAAATCTTTGTTTGAAACTTGGAGGTAACTCCCCTGTCCCCAGCGTGTTTCAAAAGCACGCGCTTGATGCAAGACGGGACCTATGAGCCTATGACCTACAACACTCGACGGAAAATAAAATAAAAAACATTTTGAAGAATTATCTTCTGAGTATCGATTGCAAAACAAATAAATTACTCTTTTCAATAATGTACTAGACACAACAATAACTCAGTTAAATTCACGTTCTGGATGTCTTGGATCTGATGCGGCGGAGGTGCGAGTCGCCCGCTGCTCAAGCAGCTTCACCAGAACAGATTAAGGCTCTCTCCAAGAGGATACGGAAACTTGTACGCTGAGACTTCCGCAGTCCGCTGCTCAAATACGAGAGAGATTACTACTCTTATTGAGCAGAATATGGGGTTAAAAGTTTTTCAAAGACCGTGGACAGCTATACTCGTCGAGCGCACGCAAGCATGAGACTTGGGATACTGAAGATACGTGTGAACTATTGTTGAGCTATTATTCGGAAGACCTCTCGGACAATGAAGCAGATGAGATTAGTGCGGCGCTCGGGCAGCTTAAAAACGGAAGGTCTCGGGGGCAGGGCCGGATCTACCATATGGCTTTTTGGGCTTAAGCCCAGGGCCCCGTGGATTCAAGGGGCCCCCAGCTAAGTCAAGTCAAAGTCAAAAATAGACGACAATGCGAAAGAATCAATAATTTTATTTAATTAAACAGATCGTATGGTTTGCAGCCCTGCGAATCTTACGATTAATCAAACCCATTCAATTCAGTTAATTCAAGTCTACGTTCAGGTGTTGGTACTTCGAACTGACAGTTAAAATGTTCGGCTGCCATTTCACATTCTTCTCAATCGTGGTCAAATTTGGTAGGCCCCTAATTAATATTAGCCCAGGGCCCCTAATTAGCTTGCCGGGCGTATTCGCAGATCATTGACAGATATCTGCGATGCGGCCATGCCGAGAATCGGGTGGCACCTGCGACGACGACAGGCAGTATACTGGTGGTCATCCGAGATAGCGGAACCTCGGGTGGCCAGCATGAGGGCCCGCAGGGCGTAAGTAAGGTGCCTTAGGCCTCATTTACGGAGACGCGGGGTATCACGCTTCACGTGTGGCGTGGCGGCCCGCACTAAATTCAAGTGCAGCCTGGCGTTAGATGAGTGCAGTTACGGAGAAGCGATTTTTTTATTATGCCACGCCACATGTGACGCGCAACGCCCCGCGTCTCCGTAAATGAGGCCGTAGACGTAACGGTGCAGATCCAGCCCTGGAAACGGAGCTGCAGAACGCCTATCGTTTGGCGAAGGAGGCGCTGCAGCTCTCCATCAGCCGGGGAAAGGATGCGGCTTGGGATGAACTGCTGGCAGGCCTCAACCGAGACCCATGAGGGCGCCCCTATCGTGTAGCGCGTAACAAGCTTCGCGCACAGGGCACTCCTGTGACGGAAACGATGCCGTCGAATCTTCTGCAACGGATGGTATCGGAATTGTTTCCACACTGTCCGGAGCACGTTACCCGGCAATGACGTCATCGTCCTCTTTAAGCGAGACCGACTCGTCTATCCTTTATCTTATTTCGGAGGGAAATAAGATGAAGGATAGGACCAATAGGACGGCGCCAGGGCCGGATAGTGTTCCGGGGCGTGTTCTAAGTATAGCCCCGGAACACCTGAGAGGAGAGCTTCGGGGACTTTATGACAAGTGCCTCACCATTGGAGAGTTTCCGAAGCCGTAGAAGACGGGCCGGTTGTGCCTTATACGCAAGGAGGATCGACCTCCCGACTCTCCCTCTGCATACAGGCCAATCGTGCTGCTGGATGAGATGGCCAAGTTGCTTGAGAAGATTCTTGCAGACCGTCTCGTCCGACACCTCGACGAGTCAGGGCCGGGTTTGTCGGACGCGCAATGCGGGTTCCGGGCGGGCCGTTCTACCCTGGGCGCCCTGAACGCACTAAAGTCTCTCCGCGGTGGCGGTGGCCAGTGGAGACGTACTACTGGCCATCTCGTTGGATATGGCGAACACCTTCAAACGCATTCCCGTGGAGACAATATTGGAGGCACTAAAGTACTATAAAGTGAGGGAGGCGACGGTCGATTGTACTGACATCGCGTTGAATTCGACGTTCCACAGGGTTCCGTGCTTGGACCTACCGTTTGGAACGTTGAAACGCTTCGACTGGCTGCTACTGATGCCTCTACCCCCCGGGTTGAGCGTCATATGTTACGCAGATGATACGCTGCTGACGGCCCGTGGCAGAAGCTTCGAAGAGGTAGCCCGCCTAGCGCGAGTCAGTGCATCGATCGCAGTCGGTCGCATCGAGATGCTGGGTCTGAGAGTCTCCATATCTAAAACGGAGGCTCTCCCTTTCACGGCACACGCAGAGCCCCCCCCCCCCGCCTCCTCTACTCTCTGATGAACTGGTGGAAGGAGGACTTGGAGTCCCCAGTGGCAGGCTCAGTGACGGTGGACGCTATACGTCCCCATCTTAGTCGCTGGGTCAAAAGGCGGCACGGGGTGCTGACCTTTCGGCTATCGCAGCTACTTACCGGTCACGGATGCTTCGGTGAGTATCTGCATCAAATCGCAAGGAGGAAAGCTACCCCTGTTTGTCATGAGCGGCACTCTGATAGATATGTTGCGCCACACTATATAGGAATACACCGCTTGTGGACCCCAGCGTCAGGCCCTAGTGGCTATTGTAGGCGGAGATCTCTCGTTGTCGAGCATCGTCCGCTCCATGCTCGGCAGCGAGAGGTGCTTGCTGGTCGGCCGTGGCCTCCTTCTGTGAAGAGGTCATGGCGCTGAAGGAGGCTGCGGAGCGTGAGCGCGAAGCGAACGCCCATGCTGATGCGTTACGCAGGAGGCGACCAGCGGGAAGGAGACGCCGCCGCCACGCACTCCACCCTACGCAACAGAGCTGATGTCCTTATCCCTTGTCTCTATAAGTGAAGGCGGCCTGCACAGGCGGGCCTACCGTCGGGGCGTAACGGTGGATGCGTTAGTGATCCTGTGGCGCCCCACAATGACGTTGAGGGCACCGCTGGGTTTTAGTGGGTGGTCCGTGTGCTTTTTTGACCGCACCGGGAGCCCCACACTCTCGTCGCCGCCAGGCGATGGGGCTAGTGCGAAAATGCATTTCCAGCGAAAAAAAAGGGGGCCCCCAATTAGTATTAGCCCAGGGCCCCCTGACCTCACGGTCCGGCCCTGCTCGGGGGGATGACGGAGTTAGGACTGAGCTCCTTGAAGCCGCAGGATGACCTGCCCTAAAAGCCTGTAATATCACCGAAACTGTTTACCTTTGCGCTGGAGGATGTCTTTAAAACCTTCGATTGGGGGGAACGAGGCGTCAACGTCAACGGCGAATCCATCTCTCACCTTCGTTTCGCCAACGATATCGTCATCTTTGCGGAGACCTTGGATGAGCTAGGCCAAATGCTGGCCGGCCTAAACGAGTCCTTCCGACGAGTCGATCTCGGTATGAACTTGGAGAAAACGATAACGTTATGCTTAATAAACAAGTCATATCGATCGATGGTATCATTCTCAAAGTTGTTGTTCTAGGTAAACATAATCAAGGATTATGTTTACCTAGGCGATACCATCCAACTAGGCCGCAACAACCACGAGAAGGAGGCCGATAGGAGGATTCGGTTAGGCTGGGTGGCGTTTGGCAGGCTTAGTCAAGTCTTCACTTCGAAGGTTCCGCATTACTTGAAGACAAGTCTCCGAGCAATGCGTCCTGCCTGTGTTCGTGACGGTCGGCAGCACGGTAAGATTGATAAAGCGATTTTTATATCCAAAAAATTTTAGTTAAATGTCTATAATGTGAAAAAAAGTTTCACTTTTACCGTGGTTTCATAAAACCACACAGGTTTTTTTTTTTATCGACATATATTTATACACGTACACGTACCTATCTCGACTGTACTAGGATATAGGATATCGAGTTTCAGAGGTCAGTAGGGGCGGAAAAATTTAATAGTCTTACTGGAGGTACTTATTTGTAAATCCCCCACTGGATATATGGTGTGTGTTTTTAGGTAGATAATTTGTGACATTCGTTTTGTCAATCACCTTAGGGCAAAATAAATATTTTCATTTCATTTCATATTAACGAAAGGGCTGACTTCGAGATACCCATAATCGGTACTTAAAATTAATCAAGTTGTATTTTAACTAGAAGTCATGTAATGATTAAATTAATTGTGTTAAAGCAAAGCGGAAATAAAATCTGCGCAATTAAATATTCCTTTAATTCTAGCCACACATTATAAATATAATATTACTGGATATCCCGGAAATGAAAATGGTTGAGGGAAATATATTACTGGCTTATCTAAACTAATATTTTTCAGATCGTGTGGGTATATCTGCTTCGGCAATGGCTCCTTTTTCCATAAGGGTACAGACTTAGTTGCCTGAAAAAATAATTGTAACACTCAATACAATGTTAATAAAACTTAAATAGCAATCAATGTATTATTATCAAATCTATACTTATTATAAAAATAAGTCCCCCGGCCGCGTCTTTCTGTCCTCCTGTCTGTCGGTCTGAACGCGATAAACTCGAAAACTACGCAACGGATTTTTATACGGTTTTCAACAATAGAAAGAGTGATTCTTGAGGAAGGTTTAGGTATATAATTTATTATGTTTGAATGTAAATTCGCAGAAATACGGCGATAAATGTTGAAGAGGTCGCAAAAAATCTCGCCAACGGGGAGCTTTCCACGCGAACGCCGCGTAAACTAGCAAAGATATAGTTGAGTAATGTACTAGCGAATTCAAAATCTATAAAAATGCTACAAAAAAGTCCGCGATAGCATATCTCTATCTCTTATGGTTAACTTACAATAACCACTTTTATGTTCGTATTTTTAATTAAAAACATTACGTTATTTTCAAAGCTATTTTCTTTAGTTTAGTATTAATCCTTATACAAATGAATATATTAGTTAGCTTAGGCATTTAATGCAGATTAAAATTGCCCTTTACACTATATCAATTAGATAAATAGTTTTTGAGATATCGTCGTTAGAAGTAAATATTAAAAATAAAATTAACGTGAAACGAAGTGGGCACGGGTCGGCTACCGGCCGGAACCGAACCCACAATAAAAGCAGAAAGCAGCTTCACACTACTCAATCTAAATTAGTCAAAGATGATCAAAGTCACACGGTTATTTAGCATCGAAACATTGCGCCACGAACGTCAAAACCCGTCATTTAATATTGTGCTAATCAATTTTACATAGAAATTTGCATTCTGGGACTTTCCTTGCGAGATCAGGTAAAAACGCTCCGATTCCTTAGCCCTCAAATTAACTTTATGTACCTTAAAATTTAACAATATATAAGTCCCTAAAAAAAAAAAAAAGAAAAAAAAAGATTTAACAATTACGATTCAATGTAGGTAAGTCCAAAATTAAAATTGTAAATGTAAACAATTAGTAACAGTGAAAGCAGAAAACTATTCCTATTTTAACTGCATTTTTTTTCATTTACTTTCTTTATATGATATAAGAAAAAAGCTATTAATTGCATACTTACACCAAAACCAATATACATCATAAAAAATAACAAAATTATGTAGCGATAATAATGAAACATTTGATAGTGTTTAAAATTATTTATTGTTATGTCATTACCATTAAATTTCAATTCAATTATACATCCACCTACCATTGTATTTTAATATCAATAATTAAAATGCAATGGTAATTTAAATTTTTGGTACAAATCAAATTTTATTACTGATAAAAAAAATATTCTCAAATGGAATAAAAAAAATTTTTTTCTTCAGTGCACTGCTGGTGCATGAAGCGACAGAGTCAATGTATTTAAAGATAATGGACTCCGGTTTTCACTCACTTTGGGTTGAGACTGAACGTGCTTTGACCACCTACATACATGTAGTAATGATTCTTGCTCTGAAACTGTAAGTCGTTCCTAAAAGAAATTGTAAAAATATATTAATATAATATTTACTTCAAATAGTTACACATAATTAACTGTAAGACAATTACGATTATTTTACACTAGCTTTCACTTTTTTGGCTATTCTGTTTTCTTCTGATAAAATATAGCCTATATCATGCAGTGATAAAGTAATATTCTCCTAGTGAAAGAAGATTTAAAATTAGTCCAGTATTAGTATTAGTATAGAAGTATAGATTATGACATAATGGGCATGACGACAGTATCAAAATATCGTCAATTTAATCATTTTAGGGGAACACTCATATTAAAAAAATTCAAAATACTGGTTTAGTTTTATGTAAAATAATAAGATTATTGTGATTTTCAATAAAATAAAACATTAAAATACTGCAATCTGCCATTTTGATTGAAACACAAATTACAGCGCACGACGTCACGCTTTAATACGCGTTCCACATAACGCCCACAACGCTATCGACCACGACCGCTGAAAACCGCTCAGTAGTCTAGTCGACAAGTTGAAAATGGTTTAAAAATAGCCTGTAATTTATAGGAGTAAGCGTTCAAAAAGATAACAAACGATTGGACGGTGTATAGACCACTGAGCGGTTTTCAGCGGTCGTGGTCGATGGCGTTGTGGGCACTTGTGGGTCTTAGGTGGAACGAACTACTGTACCGTGACGTCAGAGACGACGCCATGACACCTGCAGCCGTTTTGTATCACTCGTTGAAGACATATTAGAAAAATAGTTTTAAACTTCCTTAAACTTAAGTTTATTACCGAAATATAGGTATTTTCGTAAATAGTAAATATGTACCCACATTACGGAAGTGGTTTTCTAAATCTTTCGTCATGCCCATTATTATTGTATCATGAACAGTAGTAACATTTAGTAATCATCTTTCATTCTTTTTTAAACATTTTTTAATAATTAAGTCATCTATAGATAGAATAAAACCTGAATTTCAAACTCTTTTACCTAACTATTTGGTGTCAAATTATATTTTCAAGATTTTAATAATTTAGTAAATCAATATAAATATACCCATACTTGCCAAAACTTAGTGAAAGTGCAGTCACTTTAGACTAAATGTGCCTAAAGAATAATATGCTTAACACAAATCTCTTAGAATGTTTTTTTAACCCTGGATAACTAAACATTCGTCAATACGACTACGCACCTATTCCCAAAAATCAAGTACATGTACTTCCGCGCACCACCCACCGCCGTCTCTTTTTCTACCTTCCTGATTGCCTGATTGGTGTAAAAAGTGCATCGCGTGACGCCATTGCGGTCCCACGCTAATTAGGGAGTGAGATTTGTTTATTCAATCGTCCACTCGAAGAAAGTTTAGTAATAACGCAAGTTTTTTTTAAAGGTAAGATGAACATCTATTTTAATGTTTATATATATTTTACTATTTATTTAGACTGCAATCACTGTTTGTCGATGTAAAATAAAGTAGTAATGCTTATGTAGTCAATTATTTTACTGAATTATTTTGGAATAAAGTGCTAAGCATTTTTTTTTCCTCTTTTTTTATAACTTGTGTGTTTTTTACTTTATGTTGGTATGAATATAATGTACGTAGATATGAAATTTTATGAGAGTGTTTTATTTTTAGATGACTTGAGGAGCAGATACACCAATGGCTCGAAGAGGATAGTGAAGCAGAATGTGACTTGTCTGACGGCTCAGTATCGGAAACTGAGGATAATGTCGAAGAGGAAATACATAACGACACCGATGGCAATAATTCTGATTCTTGCGGTGAGTCTTCTGAGTCTGAAGACGAAGTCAGACCTTCAAGAAAAAGACAAAGAACTCAAATCATAGACAGCGTTATCACACACAATAATTCTTCGGGCGAAGTATCACTCGAACCTCGAAACTCAGATTCTCGTGATCCTCGTATCCTTCAGTCAGCCTCCCGATTTCTGTTTGGGAAAAATAAACATAAATGGTCGTCTACACCGAGACCAGCGACAACTCGTACACTGAGACTAGGGAATGCAAATCTCGCGAGATTGGGGCTCAAGCGAGATCTCGCGAGTTTATAAATATCAATCTCGCGAGATCTCGCCAATTTCGAGATCTCGCGAGATTGGCAGTTTTGTGTTTTTTTTAGGATTCCGTACTTCAAAAGGAAAAAACGGAACCCTTATAGGATCACTTTGTTGTCCGTCTGTCTGTCACGACCTGTTCCTTGGAACTGTGAAAAAATCAAACTTCTAAGCCAACGCAATCAAAAGATACAGCCGTTTATGCTGCAAATTTTCGACACTCACAAGGGAATTAAAACCTACAGGGTACTTTCCGTGAACTCAGAATCTTGAAATTTCGTACGAAGCAATGTCCTATAGCACAAATAAAGGAAAAATTGCGAAAAGCATCAATTTTTAGTTACATCATGTAAAAAAAAAATATTTTTAATAAATTTGTTGGTAAGGAAATAATTTTGTTGGTACGAAACCCTCGGTGCGCGAGTCCGACTCGCACTAGGCCGGTTTTTTTTCAAATAATCACAATATTTAAATAACTTAGGAAATAATTGTCTTTGCTCGCAAACGAAAAAAAAAACGACAGACATCGACAAGTAATATAACCTAATAAGACGAAAAAATTGTCAAGTAAACTATTAGCTTTCGATTAAAGTAAAAATCATCAAAATCGATAAACCCAGTGAAAAGTTAATACAACGTAGGTCGACGAAAAATAATTAGTCAAGTAAATACGTATTATTATATATAACTTTAAAAGTATAAATTTAAATGGGACCACATGACACGCAACACCTTTCAGGTAAAATAAAATTAATCGAAATCGGTCCACCCAGTCAAAAGTTTTGAGCTAACATACATTAAAAAAAATACAATCGAATTGAGAACCTCCTCTTTTTTGGAAGTCGGAAAAAAATAATAAAAATTATAAGTATTATAAAATAAAAATTTATTTTCAAGAATTTTTTCAATAGACTTATTCAACAAACATTGTTTGACGTATGTATCTGTCTATAATTTTTTTTTAAAACTTCTAAGTAATAAACTTTGACATACCTACGTATCTATCAAATGAAAAATGAAAGAAACAACCAGTCGTCTTTTCTAATATCAAACAAAAATCTTTTAGCAATAAAACAACTCTTTTATAACTAAAAAAAAGAACGAGAAGTCAAAAAAAAATGAAACTTATTATAGCTGTACCGCGATAAAGTCGACCCTAGCGATGGCCGCGGGACGCGGGGGCGGGTAGCACTCAACCAATCAGACAGTCTGAATTCTGATGTCGGCCGTCGACTAGGGATGGAGACTGCGTGAAAAAAGTCGACTTTTGACTTTGGAATCGACTTGGAATTTTTTTATTCTCAAAGTCGATTAATCACAGTTAAAAGTCGATTCTCAAGTCGACTTTTTGAAAGCATCTTGTTTTTTTTTTGTGAGGACACTGTGGTACTTCGTAAAAGTGATGTTTTCAATAATATTATCATTCCAATGTTAAATTTCAATAATAGTAAATTTGTAAAGAATTGCTATGTATTTTTGTAATGATTAATTTAGTAATAAGTACTAAAATTTTTGACCCTTTGTTCCGCTCTGAATTTAAACTCGCCTTTAAAATATGTAGTATGTAGTAGTATAGTTCTCTGGGTATTTGGTTAATTAAAGTGGGTATCAAATATCTATTTGTGCGTTTACCGTAATAGTTACGAACTTTAGGTGTTACGAGTTTGTTTTAACTTAATGATCGAATCGAATCGATGAGAATCGATTCCAATCGACTCGAGACAGGTTCAAGTGGATTCCAAAAAGTCGATTATTTTTATGAAAAGATCGATTCTTGAGAGTCAACTTTGCCATCCCTAAGCGTTGACATCGAATGACGTACGCACTACACACGAGATTATTTTACTTGGTTACATCCAACAATAAATATGAAATTACCAAGACGAAAAATGACTAAATGAATGATGATAATGTTAATCTTAAGCAACTTTTTTACATATTAATGTTAGTTTTAGTGCTCAGTATTTAATATTTTATTTTCTAACGTAGTTACTTAATTAATTGTGTATATATATATATAGAAAAACACATAATAAAAATAAATATAGAATCAGTCTATTATTTGCACACTCGCATGACTCAAATAATTATAATCATTCACCTAAATAATAACTCAGAGAGATATACTTGAGATATCTCAAGATAAATCTCTGTGGCGACAATGCCGTGTGTACCCGTGCATACCCCCCGCCCTGCCTCCCATTTGTCATCGCAAGGGTCGACTTTACAGCGGTTTACCTATAACTAAGTTGAGTTGAGTATTAATTAAACTGAGATATTATTATCAATTCAATAACTATATCTACTCAGTAGATACATTAGATATTACAAATATAGCAATCAAATGAAAGATTTGTTCAGTTCAAATCACAAGCCATTATCGTTTCAGCCTGTAATATTCCACTGCTGGACATAGCCCTCTTACCCCACGTAGGAGAAGGATCAGAGCTTAATCCACCACGCTGCTCCAATGTGGGTTGGCGGATATATTCCTACTATGAGTAACGATCGCTATCAGGTGTACATAATAACAACCGGGACCGACGGCTTAACGTGCTCTGCGAGGCACGGTGGGGAGACCCACAAGGACTGCACAAACACCCAGACCACGGCAAACATCTGCATGGCTAATACAAATGTTGTCGTGTGCGGGATCGAACCTGCATCCGTGCGCGCAACAGCCATACACAAACCAGTGCTATGACCGCTGCGCCAACGCGGCACAAGCCATTATTGCGAATTATTCGCGAGATCTCGTTTTTGCGAGATCTCGTCCTTTTTTTTCGTCCGAGATTCAATCTCGCTAAAAAGGCCGAGATCTCGCAAAAACGAGATCTCGCGAGAACGAGATTGCATTCCCTAACTGAGACATAATATAGTGCATTTCATACCAAGACCAAGAGAGGACCCTGGCTAAAGCAGCGACTGCAAACAGTAACTTTGAGGCGTAATATCAAAAACATGATACAAGATATATTAGGTATTGTATCTGACGCAGAAGCACCAACTCCTTCTACATCGAATGTGCGCAAAATTTGTTGCCTATGTCCTTCAAAGGCTCGAAGAATGTCAAAACACCGATGCATTAAGGGCAAAAATGGTATTTTTTTTGTAACGAAATTATGCAGATAAACAGTATAATTTTGAAGTTAGATAGGTTAGGGTTTTTTTTTTTTTAAGTCCGAAAAATACCCAAAACTGAATCGGAGCACCCCACTATCCACGTGGTCTTGGTCTGTCTTACTTCTAGAGTGTTTTGTAAAAGCCGGAGGCGCGGAGGGAGGGCAGACCTCGCCCGCTGTAACGAAACACAGACACCGTGGGTGTCTGCGTTTTGTTACGCAAGGGCGAAAGGGCTGCCCTTCCGAAGCGCCGGAGCCGTCACGGAATGAATTTATACCGATCAACTGTCAAATTTCGAGGTTAGGTCTATGAGATTCATTTTTTCTATGTTTTTCAAGAACGGCGCATTACCTTGTATCGTGAGTGGTATGGGGGGGTTTAGGGGGACCGCCGCTACCTCCCTCCACCCACTCTCGCCCTTAAATTCGTGCCAAACGATCTAAATTCTTCTTCTAATCTTAAAACTTTAACCATGGATATCTCCATAACTTTGGGTTTCTGGTATGTGGGAGTGGTACTGGTGGGTAGCCCCCCCTCCCCCTCCCCCCCGCATCCCTCAAACCCCCAAAAATCGACGGTCCACAGTCTAAATTTTAACCCAACCATTTAATTATTTAGGATTATTTTACTTACAATTAATGGGTACAGTACATGGTATGCCGCTATATCTGTTATAGTCAGGTGATTTCCAATTAAATAAGTATTGTTTTCAAGAGTAGCATTAACATCCTGGAAAATATTTCATAAAAAGAATGAATTTTAATTTTATTAATAGTAATAAATACATATAATAAATTGGTAAATTATAATTACCTGTAAAAAGTTCCTAGCAAATGTAGGATTAGTAACTGCTTGGTTACTATAAACAGCTAAATGTTCTAGCCATTGGTAGCTAAGAAGCCTTTGCTCTGGACTCATTGTAACACCACTTTTTGTTGCTAATTTCAAAATGATACTAGCAAACCCTTCTACATTTTCCTTATCTAATATAGTTGTTAATACCTGGAAAAGAAAATTAGTACCATAAAACGGGTCATCTAGTAAAAAAATATCCGATTTGAATGAAACCTTTTTCCAATTCAGGAAAACATAGGTGACAAAGAATAAGATCATTCTGTGGATGTTAGCATAACACAAAATTAAGACACGACAATGAGTGAATTAATTGCATTATTATTTGTCGCGCTGCGACTTTTTTTTCAGTCTTGGATAGAAGGTTAAAAAACATGTACGCTAATAATAATATTTATTAATTACTTTGTCAGTATTGTAACAGACTGTCCCAACTGGCGTATCAAGATACTTTCCAATGTATTTGACCACGTCCATTTTAAATATCGTTAATTTTAAGTTATAAAAATGTTGTTTATTTATTGAAAATGTTTATAACCTAATTGAATTATTTTAAAAAATTAAATTGATAATTTCATAAATTCAAATTGAAATATGTAGACACTAGACAAGTAGGTAATGTCCAGTGTGACCGTTTTCAAAAACCGCTAAACTACTCATGTTGACTAGATGTAACTAGTGGTGGTTAATATAGCATATAGCATAAAAGTATAGCATGCTAAATGTTTATAGCAGATAGCATTTGCTATACTGACTATGACTTCGTGCTAAATCTATAACGTCTCAAACGCTAAACGTACACAGTGCGCTGCAGCGAGGCTAGAGCGGGATAACATTACTTTTTAGCGTTTTATCGTCTCATCTCTGCGAACTTTTGCGTATGTCCACTCACGAAAAGAAACTGTCATTACCCATTTTTATTTTTATTATAAATCAATGTACGAATAAAATTTTCCTAATACAGTGACCAATAAAATAAACATCATAACACTTTAAGATGCTACAAAAATAACTTATAAATTAAAAATTCAATTTCAATACCTCACCTTTCGATAGTGGCAGATTTTTATCACACACAACACAATAATATTTACACGTAATACTTTTTATACACATTACCACTTATTATTATTTAACACATATTTACACTTATTATTAATTATTATTTAAGTACCTGGGTGAACGAGCCTAGCTCGGTATTTTCATTTTATTTTTTCTTTTTCTTTTTTTTTCTCGGTATTTTTATATTTTAATTTTATTTAAATAATAAATCACGAGTGAAATAAAAAAAAAATAAAAAAATTAATCTGGAGACTGAGATTCGAACTCGGGTCAAAACGATTTGACACTCCCCGATTTCCTAATTACGCTGTTACAGATATGTTGGCAGTAGTGAAATTAAGCTTCGTATTCTAATGATATTTTTTCATTGCCTAAAAACAGGGATAAAACGACATTTTTTTTAAATGAATCCTAGCTAGATCAATTTTTTGCCCCCGAAATCCCCTGTATATTGAATTTCACGAAAATCGTTGGAGCCGATTCCGAGATTCAAATTCTATATATACCTATATATATATATATATATACAAGAATTGCTCGTTTAATAGTATAAGATCACTGTCGCTGAGGGGGGAAATCCCAAAATCAAATCACACTTAATACTAACACTAAATAAAACAAAATTAATACTAACACTAGATAAAACAATTAAAACTAAATAAAACAAACTGAATACTATAACACTAATAAACTAATTACTAATACTAATAATAAAAATTAACAACAATAAAAACGAAAACTTTTGTAGCCAATAGAGCTCAAGACAGAGATAGTGGCACGAATACTAACGTGTGACTGAGACAGATTACCGTATATCGAGTATCGAGCAGCGCGGCCAAGTTTTGTAACAATGTGCTAAAATTATAGCATATAAAATAGCATGCTAAAAAAATTTAGCATTTAGTCTATAGCATGTTTATAGTTTATAGCAGATTTGAACATCATAGGATGTAACTTACTTTTCTACTGAAATCTACTAACGTTTTGGAAAAAACTACTGAAATTCTACTGACGTAGTTTGTGATTTAAATTCACTTAAATTGATAATTTTTGATGAGACATTAATGATACACAAGTTAATATAATCAGGTTTAATTAATAAATTATTAGATACACACGTTATAATATGACAATGATGACTAATTAATTTAGTACAAATCAATTAGTCATCATTGTCATGTTTCGGTTTTGCTCAAGAGTTTTAAATTTAATTTTATACAAACCAAAATTTTTACTCCATATGTATCTATAAACAAAAGGTAAAGGTGACCGTCAGCAAGTGTCGAGAGCGAGACCGTTAGTGGAAAAATTTCTTATCTTTTGTTTAGATCCACACAGATGTGTCGATGAAGAAATGTTTGTAAAAGCAAGAAATCTTTGTTTCTTCAGCGGTCAAATTATAGCTACATACTAATTGATATCCAAAATACTATTCTTATTTGCTAATTGAAAATCAAAATCACGTTTCCTTAGTTATAATTATTATTCTATTCGCAAAACAGTCGGTTCGGGTCGCATACTTGGCGATGAGTGACTTCGTTCTCCACCTCGCCCCTCGCCATAGTAATGCGCACTCGATTAATAAAATCGTCGTAACTATTTAAATATTAATTATAGTCTAAATGATATAGTGTAAAAGACGAAGTTTAATAATTATATTCATTTTGATATAAAAATCAATTTGTTACTACCAAATGTGCATTAGAAAAATGAATTATCAATTTTTATTGTATTTACGATTCACTGTTTTGGCGATAATGGCTTACTCATAAAAGATAGATAATTATATGCTGTCGCGGAATTTTTGTAGGATTAATTAAGATAAACATTTCTCTCATACATTATATACATGTAAATTCCACAGTTTTTGCAGAGTACGCCAGAATAGCTAGTAGTTTTTGCGTGAAAGAGGAACAAATATCTATGCATACAAACTTTCGCGTTTATAATATTAGTAGGATACACGTACCTTCGATCAGCTACTGTAATGCTTCATTTTGTTTTCATGTTTAGTACTTGCACTATGCTCTTTAATTGACACCAATCTGCTTAAAATTTTAATACCGCTTTGCAATAAGCATGATTGTTACTGTTTTTATCTTTACACAACCACAACGAAAAAAACGGATTCTGTTCCCACTCAGCCCGATAATTTTGCTCAAATTTACGATTCATGCTGGCAATAACATTCAAGGGAAGTATTACTATACTCTGTGCTTTCAAGAGAATGAAAGAATAATAAGATGGGGTAAATTCCCTGTTCGAGTTCGACGTGATTCGCAGTGGTGCCAACCGAGTTAAACGAATCAGTCGAATCGCTGACAGTTGTCAGAGGTAATTTGTTTACATTTTCGATGTTGCCGTGTTATGAGAAAAATATTTGCTAAAGTTTAAAATATATCCAGGATATTCTACTGAAATCCGCTACTTTTTCAAAAAATACTGAAAATCTACTGCACTACCAATTTTACAACGAAAATCTACTGTTTCAGTAGTCAATCTACTGCAAACGGTCACACTGGTAATGTCAAATCAAATCAAATGTGCTGTCAAAACCACAGATTAAGTATTAGTTATGGTCAAAACTTCCCAAGGCTACCAGATGAAAAATGCATCCAAAAAAACTTTTTTTAAAGTATGCAATATTGAGAATTTCTTTATGAAAATCCTGTACTACGGTTGTACGTACAACCATATACATAATAAATAATAATTCCATGGTTTTCACTTCCTGTAAGTATTACTATGCTCTGTGGTTTTCACTTTAAATTTGACATTGACATCTGACAGTGGCAACTTGTCAAGGCTGTTTTCTGATGGTTCATTTATCATTACTTCGTTCAGTGAAATTTCTAAAAAAGAATACTAACTAAATATTATCGAAAGAAAAAAAATCCTGATGAAGCTTTAAATATAACAAAGTTTTCACTAAACCAGAAAATAAACAGCAGCTGGTGGTAGTGACAAATTAATGCAACAAATATATTGTGATATTACATACATAAATGAATAATGGAAACCATTGTATCTATGAATAATATACATTAAACAGTCGTTAACTTATTATAAATGGACAAAAATAGACCCTAAATCTGAATTTATTCAATACGAATAATTGTTGATTTAGTCTTCATGTTGACTTTATGCCATAATTATTTTGGAGTGACATCAAACAATAAAAATAACAAAGATGATGATCAAACATTTAGTAAACGAAGATTTGCGTTTGGACTATTTATTCTATTTCTTGTTAGCGTTTTGTGGGTTGTTTCGTCCGAGCTGACGAAGGTATTATATTTTCCTAGTTATTTATTTAATATTATTTTTGAATACATATTTAAACCATTTCGTTTTTACAGTATATATACATAGAAAAAAAACTTGAGAGACCATTTTTAGTGACATATGTAAGGAGTTCGTTATTGTTTGTGTATCTTGTAGTACTATGTTTTACTCCACCAACAAGAGATCCTTGTCGCCCATCAGACTACACTGTAAGTTAAAATCGTAAAATTATTAAATAGGTCACTTGCGACTTAGAGCCTATACTTATAATACAATGCAAATTGTCTAGAAGTAGTGACTTATAGTTATTTTGCCATTCTTCTAGCTCATTATCTTTAAACTTTGTTAGTAATTTATTTGTACAATAGATTATGATTACGCTTTAATCAATATTATAAAAAAAAAGACCATCATCGAGCATATTAAAAATAAAAGATATATTAAGCAATAACTATACAACTTTAACAACAAACAACTTTCTTTTTTAAACCTTTATAAATGTATTTATTTTAATAAATCTTTTATTTTAATGACGTTCAATTAATATAATACAAGGATAGATTACTCTTCATATTGAAATAAACTTAATATGTATCAATAGTAATGTATTATAATCTTTTTAGCAATTACTAGAGCCCACGGCAGAGACAGATGATGAAACCTTCTACACTGAATCTAACAACAGCTTGGTATGTTATATGTTGAATATATGTTAACAAATCAATATTATTGACTAGCCTGTTGGCACTTTTTGCTATAACCCTGTTTTCTGCTCCTGAGGTTGTGGTCTCTATTCTCGGCTCGAGTCAGAATAATATGTTATTATATTTAAAAAAATATATGTATTGTGTATTGATATCAGCCAGCTGTTACCTAAAATACAGGCATTGTGTTAACTGCAACTTGAAACAGATTATATAATAAAGAAATATCAGATTGATGGGGTGTTGATGCATGGTAACAGCAACTTTTTTTATATATATACATCTAGCTCGACTAACAAGCGTACGGCTCACCTGATGGTAATCGATTACCATAGCTTATAGACGCCTGCAATACCAGAAGCATTGCAAGCTCCTTGCCGATCCTACCTGCAATTCCTCCCAGGAGCTCTGGCCGCCTTACTCACCAACAGGAACACAACACAGCTTGAACAGTATTATTTAGCTGTGATCTTCTGTAAGGTCCAAGGTACTACCCCAGACGGGCTGCTCCATATTTTGAGCAGGAAATTTACTGCTGTGCCCTACCTCAGTTACAACTGGCCGATGTGCTCACAGTGGTTAGGTTGATTCCTTACATGACAAATATTTGAATAGGTCATACAGATATTTGTTGTGTTTAGGGTGTTTGTGGTTGTGTGTTGCATGTGTTTCTTGATTCCTGGCTCAGGGTTCACGTACACTACAGGCCAATGTGAGAAGCATTTATTGTTTAATTATTTTTATCTCTATACAGATATGTATGCGTGTTGTTTACATAATTGACTTGACTAGCCCGTTGGCGCAGTTTGTAGTGATGCTGCTTTCTGCTCCATTGGCTATGGGTTCGATTCCCACCCCGAGTCTGGGTGTAATATATATTATTATTTATATATGTATTATTTATAAGTATGTATATCGAAAAAATTAGTTAGCTATACCAGTTGGCTGTTACCTATAACACAAGAATTAAGTTGCTTACTTTAGGAACAGACAACCGTGTGTGTGTGTGTGTGTGTGTTAAAGATATTTATTTATTAAGCCTTCTTTATTCTCTTATTTAATAATAATTATAATTATCTATTTTAATAGTTATGTTATTTTTTTAAGGGTGATTCAACATTTGTCCCAGTAAGAGCAGGAGAGGCCACCGACAGTGATGATGCCGCCCCAAGAGCAGTGCGTTTCAATAAAGTGGCAGAGGTAAGTGTAATATATTGAAATGAGCCTATATTTTAATAATTATTGTAATACTCTATATTGCACAGCACTCAAATAGAACTATATTTGTAAAAATTAAAAAAAAAGAGTTATAAAAGCTGTCTTATCACTACAAGAGTTTACACAATATATTTTGTTTTAATATCCACTATAAATTAAATATATATACTTACACCAATACTGTACTAATCTTTTAAGTAAGATAACTGCAGTAGTATATTTATTTTGTTCTTATCTTATATTTTTATACGGACTTTGGACAAATAATAATAAATCTATACTAATATTATAAAGCTGAAGAGTTTGTTTGTTTGAAAGCGCTAATCTCAGAAACCACTGGTCCAATTTGAAAAATTCTTTCAGTGTTAGATAGCCTATTTATCGAGGAAGGCTATTTTTTTTAAATTAACGCGTGTGAAACCGCGGGGCAGAGCTAGTAAATAATAAGTACCTACGTCACAAGTCACAACATAGGTAGTTGAAACAATAATTATTGTATACTAGCTGCTGCCCGCGACGTCGTCTGCGTGCGTTCACTGCTCCTTCCCCGTAGGTGATAGCGTGATAATATGTAGCCTATGTTCTGACCCGACTTCTTAATAATATTCGTGCCAAATTTGAAGTAAATCCATGCAGTACTTTTTGAGTTTATCCCGGACATACATTTGAAGAAACAAAGGTTCACTGCTCGTTCCCCGTAGGTGATAGCGTGATGATATATAGCCTATGTTCTGACCCGACTTCTTAACAATATTCGTGCCAAATTTGAAGTAAATCCATGCAGTACTTTTTGAGTTTATCCCGGACATACATACAGACAAACAGACAAACAGACAAAAATTCTAAAAACTATATTTTTGGCTTCGGTATCGATTGTAGATCACACCCCAAGTATTCTTTTAAAAAAATATTCAATGTACAGTTTTGACTTTTCTACCATTTTATTATATGTATAGATAATTCATTGATTAATTATAATCAACGAAATACTCATAATTAGGGAACTGGAAAAGAACTCGTTAGATCTAATTCACATTTAAATTGGACCACAGTATAATAGTCACCTTTCGATTTAAAAAAAGTCATCAAAATCGGTATTCCCATAAAAATTATTCATTAAAAAGGTAGGTATGAGGTAACACAAAAAAATACAATCGAATTGAAAAACTCGTACTTTTTATGAAGTCGCTTAAAATTTACTAATAAACTCTTATAAATATAAATTGTATAGAGAAATATAAAAAAATAAAAAAATATATATCCAATTTCAAATCGAGGAATGTTCGATCGAAGTTATATTCGCACATCCTAGATTTCGTATAATTTCGTATTCGTTTGTTAAAGGTGCGTGTTATGTCAGCGGCGATGGCGGGCGAGGCGTTGTTGGCGCGCTTGTCGTGGTCCGCGTCCATTCGCGCGACCGAGTACGCACAGCGCCGCGCCGCGGCCGCCGCTACGAGGAGACATCTTAAACTAGCTCTCGTTTTTTGTGTGCCGGTAAGTATTATTAACACCCGCTCTTGTGTAGTGGTGCGAGTAGTCGCCAAAAACACAGACGGTTTGCGGATTCGATTCCCGCTCGGGATGGATATTTGTATTTGTACAAATATTTCATTCCGGTTTGTATGTCTGTCCCTGTGGGTCTCCCCACCATGCCTCGGAAAGCACGTTAAGCCTTCGGTCCCAATTGTTATCATAAATACCTGATAGCGATTGTTACTCATGGTAGGAAACATATCCGCCAACCCGCAATGGACCAGCGTGGCGGATTAAGCTCCAATCCTTCTCCTCCGTGGAGAAAGAGGCCTATTCCCAGCAGTGGGGTGTTACAGGCTGACTGCAAGTATTATGACCACTCGAGTTTGTTTACTGAAATATAAATTATTTATCTTATTCAGACAACTCATTAGCACAGCGGTCATAGCACTGGCTGTTGCGCTTGCTAAACTAATAGATTGTTATTGTTTGATGGTTGGCAATGTAATTGTAGAATTGTTTGTCGTGGTCTAGGTGTTTGTGTTTGTATATTGTTTTTTCTGGACCCCCGACGAAATAGAAAATCTTACTGGGGGCCGTTGAGTATGAGGTGTTTAATTATTTATTTTGATTAAATATTTATCATATTATATTATTCTTAAAGTTTATATCTGACCATATGGTCAGATATAAACTTACGTATTAATAGATAACCTACGTTTTATAATTAAATACAGTAAGATGCCAGCAGTTAAAGATAGCTCGTTAACCATTTTGTATAATACAATTTAATTATATTATTTAGATATTTTATTTAAATAAGAAAACATTTCCTATTAAATGAGGAAAAGCTAAAAATCAATTGTCAACTCACATACACCTTCTGTAAAATATCTTGCTAAATTTATTTTCAATACAGTGGTATGTAACTTATTTATCTCTTTGTAGTGGTTCATCGCAAACTACTTGTACCGCCTTAGTTTACTCCACTCATCGTCATGTTCATCGACGCTATATACGTCGACGACTGCAGCATTCGCATTATCATTTGGAGCTATATTCGCTCAAGTACCAACCGATCGTTTCTCTCTTTCTAAATGTATTGCTGTATTGCTCACTACATCTGGTCTTGTAAGTATGAAAATAAATTAAGATACTAATTGATATTTTAACAGTTTGCTATATATAATTCTTTTTTTTTAGGTTATATTAGGAGTATCCGAGAGCCATCAAAGTAATTGGATTGGTGTTCTAGCTGCTATAGGTTCTGCTTTTTGTTACTCTCTACATCTTATGCTATTTAGACAAGAATTGAGAAAAGGAGATGGAATTAATTCGTTTTTATTAGTTGGTAAGCTAATATAATTCCTTAGTCTAGTCCAGTGTTCCGCAAACTTTTTGTGTTCAAGGTACACCTAGGAAGAGAAAAATATTTTGGAGGTGCACCACAAATGAAAAATCATTTTTTAAGAAACATTAACCAACATTTATTTATTAATCATTGAAACAATATTTATTATTAAACAATAAGAATAAGAATAAGAAAAAATTTATTCAGAAAAATGTTTACATAAAATGAAACCGTTGTTGGGACATCCTTTTAAGTAAGTGTTTTACCTGTGTCAGGATGTCCCACAATAAACGTAAAGTTTATTTTTCCGAGGCACACCAATAAACGACCACGGCACACCAGTGTGCCGCGGTACACCCTTTGCGGAACACTGGTCTAGTCTATTAGTCCTTATATACTAATATGTGTATAAAAAAGAAAACAAATGCTTTAAAATTGACCAGTGTAGTACGTCATTCAGCCATGCATTCTAATTTACTACGATTTAATTGATAAATCCACAGATAAGCTAAGCGATAGCATTGACTCACTATTTACTTAACGCGAATAAACTAATTGTCTATGCAGCATTGAGGCAAAAAAAATTGAGCCTATGTTTTATTACTTGTCTTATAATCCAAGATACCAGGCCCCCTAGAGCTTTCTTATTTTCTAATGGACAAAATGTGTATAATAATGAAGTATTAGGGGAAAATATGTAGGATTTTAAAATATAATCAAATTAATGTCTGGTAATAATAACTGCCGACAGAAGGTGTTTGGTAGTATGAATTTAATAGCGTTTAGAGTATTCCCTACGACATACGTAAGAATCCACCATCTGAAAATAACTAAAGTTACTATTTTTACGTACTTTTAACAGTTAATTCTGGAAATTGGCGGTCGGTGGGTATGTATACCTCCACTGTACTCACTAATACTATTCAGAAAATAAGGACAGTCTGGGGGCCAGGGATCTTACTCTATTACTTGATCACACACTACACACACACACACTACAGCCTATCACAGTCCACTGTTGGACATAGGCCTCCACAAGTTCGCGCCCGACATTATGACGCGAACTCATGTGTTTTGCCCATAGTCACCACGCTGGGCAGGCGGGTTGGTGACCGCAGGGCTGGCGCCGTCGCACCGAAGACGCTGCTGCCCGTCTTTGGCCTGTGTATTTCAAAGCCAGCATGGATGGTTATCCCGCCATCCGTCGGCTTTTTAAGTTCCAAGGTGGTAGTGGAACTGTGTTATCCCTTAGTCGCCTCTTACGACACCCACAGGAAGAGAGGGGGTGGCTACATTCTTTAGTGCCGTAACCACACAGCATTACTTGATCGATTTATAAAATACAACAGAACCAATAATTCCAGGTATCTCTGGTTTCCCTTCAAAACGCATAAATCTTTCGCCTTTATAATTCCAGGTGTAGTGGGCTGTGCCTGCGGATGCTTGGCGTGGTCGATAGGCGGTGTCCTGGCCGTCAGTGGAGTGGAGCGAGCAGAACTGCCTCCTCCGAGGCTGTGGAGCTGGCTACTCTTAGATGCTGCCCTGGGGCCACTCCTGTTGGAGTCTTTGTGGCTTTGGTGAGCTCATTGTTGATATTTCATATTATTTATTCGATCTTGGACCACAACATAGCTGATAGGTATCATAAGATTTGTTATGACTCCATAGAAATCCAGTAAAACGTGATTTTCTGTTTACTATTTGTATTTATAAATTTTTATTTCTTCCTCTTTTAGAATTTGAAAGGAATTGAATAAAATCTTATATATACAAAAATCTTGTGTCACGATGTATGTTGCCAATAAACTCCAAAACTACTGAACCGATTTCAATCAAATTTCACATGTACCCCTATTTTGGTCTAACTTACTATGTATGGTACAGTTATGGTTGAGTGAGAGATGACGTATGGGAGGGAAGGTTATGAGAGAAACCAAACCCAATAAAAGTCGATTCAACACTGAGTTTATTAAGATAAATTTACAGTATATGTATATAGGCAGAAGTACGTCATAGGTTTCATACAAATAACAATTTCATTAGAAATCTGCATCAGGCAAATAATAATGTTGTGAGAAATAAGCTAAATTAAGTAGGTGATTACTTTGCATTTGTATCAGTCAATAACAATTTCGTAATAAATAAGCTTAATTAAGGAGGTTGCACGTCAATCATATTGCTCAATCTGCGTTGACCCATACATCCTGCCGACTCAAAGAAATGTGCGTATATCGTAATATCCTATCCTACTGACTACTACTGGATAGGATAATTATCATCTCAATTATTCGCTTATGTCGTGAATGTAAACGAATAAAATGTATCAATTAATTGTTTCTTAAGCAAGTGTTTATTTACTGTTTAGTTTTATGAAGTTCTCATAGATGGCGGTGTACGTTGATTCATCGATAAAAATTTTCAATATTGTTTGACACCTAGGTTGCAAATACACCCAATAGATGGCGCTGTGTTCTGTTTCTTAGAATATAAATTCTATTACTTTCACGTAATATTTATTTATGTTCACGATATAACCGCACTTAACCGCGTTCGGGCGCTTAGTTGTCCTGTATTTTTGTGGTGAGTAAGATAGTCGCAGTTCCCGGGAAGGGTCAGGGGTAGGGTTCGACAACGACTTAGCGATGTTTCTGGTGTTGCATCTATATCTAAAGGCTACAGAAACCGCTTACCATCAGGTGGGCCGTTCACTTCTTTGCCAATTAAAAAAACTGTGACAACCTATTATTACAAGAACAATTAGATAGTTTACATAGCCAAATTTGTACTTTAGATAATTTAAGTGCTGATGGATTACCATAATACATTATGGTAACCTAATATGTAAATGAAAAAGAAAAAAAAGAAGTTCTTTGTGTCAGCTCCGACGCACGACTGGAGTTTACTTCTTCAGATCGACTGTCTAAATAGGCACAAAAAACGCTTACTAGTCTAAGAAAAATATTAATACCATATCAAATGGTAAATAAACTAATCAAATAACGCCATCTATCGATCGAGCGATGACGTTAGTAGAAAACGTCGTCGTCTATCGACGTTTTCTTAGTTTCATATAGAGGGCGTTGGAAAAAATTAACATGAATCACGCCTTAAAAGTGAAAGGCAAAAAAACGTAACGAGATCATTCGTTCAATAGATTTTACACCTCGAATTTTTTTCATACCGGGGGCCTTTTAGACTGAGATCCCATAGTAAATTGTTGTAGGTATCGTTTTAACCCTGGGAACCAGCTTCTTATCTTTATTTATGATTAGGAGAATATATATCGACCAGGGTGCCTATCAACATGTAGCCACTAGTATTTTTAATTAAATTTTTGTTAATTGATTTTTGTTAAAAGAATACGTACATAACAAACATTTATGATTTATATATCAAATTAAAGCTAATTTTTTTCTATTTATTATTATATATGGCTGCCTAGTTAAATCTGTCCACAAATAAGCGTTTCTGGCTGTTGAAAATGGATTTACCATTTAAACACCTATTAATTTGCGTACGTTACTTCGCCGTAAGCAGAGATGGCGTTGTTTTTGTTTCGAACCGTCCTATATTGTAAACATTGTGAGCTACATACATTATCCGCTAGATGGCATTGTTTAGAAATAATTTCGATGATGTTTTAATCGAAAGCTCATGCAATTTTGATGATGTTTTAATCGAAAGCTGATGTTTGTCTTGTGGTCTAATTTAAATTTGATTGAGATCTGATAATTACTTTTGTAACTGAAGACGGTTTTTTTCGTTTGCGACCAAACACAATTATTGTAAGCCGTTGCGTATGTGTCGAATGCTAGTGTTCTCAACTAAATAGTTGCGACACAGCGTTTTATGTTTAAATTGATGTTTATTTGTGCATCTAAAAAATATTTAATTAATTAACGTAAATTTAAATTGATAAAGATGAAGTCGTGTTTTCTGTGCAACGAAAAAAGCAATGTACTCGACTTTTATAATGAATCATTCAAAAAGTGCTCGCTAATGTTATTGTTTCGTCGTAAGAACAAATATAAATATCATGACACTATATTAAAAAAAGAATCTACTAATGTTTTTGGATATCATAAAAACTGTCTAAAAAAAATTACAATACTAAAGCAAAAAGATAAAGGAGATTTCGAAGAATTTTGCAAGACACAAACCGTAAGTAAAATTTAAATTGAATTTATAATAGGTTATAGTTACAATATAAACGATACAGTGCTAACATTGAGGTTTTTTTGTTAAAAATTATGTTTTTTTTTTATTTTATTTTTTTATTTTTTATTAGTTTGATAATTTTTAGATGGACAAATAAAATAACAATATAAATTTAAAACGCTGTATATTATGAACTCCAAAACAGCGTAGTTTTTATGTTAGAATAAAAATGCTCGCCAATAAAAAAAAACCTTCTTCAGTTACAATAATTTTATCAGATCTCGATCAAATATAAATGAGACCACAAGACAACATCAGCTTTCTATTAAAACATCATCGAAATTATTTCTAAACAATGCCATCTAGCGGATAATGTATGTAGCTCACAATGTTTACAATATAGGACGGTTCGAAACAAAAACAACGCCATCTCTGCTTACGGCGAAGTAACGTACGCAAATTAATAGGTGTTTAAATGGTAAATCCATTTTCAACAGCCAGAAACGCTTATTTGTGGACAGATTTTACTAGGCAGCCATATATAATAATAAATAGAAAAAAATTAGCTTTAATTTGATATATAAATCATAAATGTTTGTTATGTACGTATTCTTTTAACAAAAATCAATTAACAAAAATTTAATTAAAAATACTAGTGGCTACATTTTGATAGGCACCCTGGTCGATATATATTCTCCTAATCATAAATAAACATAAGAAGCTGGATCCCAGGGTTAAAACGATACCTACAACAATTTACCATGGGATCTTAGTCTATTTTATGAATATCGATTCTTAAGGAGTAAACTCCAAAAAATTGGAGCGCTTTAATATCCATTGTAATCACGTGTATCTTACATTGGTAATCCAGTGAATACAGAAAGGGATATATACAAATATAAAGACATTTTAACATCGACTGTAGTCACATTTTAATCGAAAATGTTTTGTAAAAATCCAGGGGTCGCTGCCTGACGTCGTCGTCGACGGCGAGCGCGGCGCTGGCGCTGACGCTGCCGCTGTGCGCGTGCGCGGAGGCGTGGCGCGGCGCGGGCAGCGCGTGGCGCGCGTGCGCCGCGCTGCTGGCCGCCGCCGGCTGGCTGTTCGCCGCGCTGCCCGCGCCGCCGCCCGCCCTCGCCGCGCTCGCCGCCCGGCTGCGCGCCGCAGACGGGTTCGCGTGAGTATATATATATACATATACAGGCTGTCCCGCGATAAAGTGCAACCCCGAAAGAGGGTGAAACTAGACCATAAATTATCGACAAAAAACAGAAAAAAATTTAAAAAATTTAAAAAAAAATTATTTTTTTTATTGACGAATTAAGATTTTTATATAGCTTACGTAGCCTCTTTGTACAAAAACTGATGATTTTTGTATGTGTTTTTTGGGATACAGGCGTAAATTTTTATTTGAATGGCAATATGGTAAGAAATAATAATAAATCATAAAATTTCCTGGTATTGGGGGCATAATTCTGAGAAAATTAGAGATCATTGAAAAAAACAGTCATAAAAAATGGATTTTTTTTCACAAGAAGCATAAATAAAGTCAAAATGCCACTTTTTTGCTAGCTGATTGTTATTTTATCCTTACCGCCAAGTACGTGGCGTAATATTTTATTTTATTTTAAAGTAATCGACCCACTACTTTGGAAGAAATCATCATTTTTTGTACACAGAGTCTACGTAAGATATAAAAATCTTAATTGGTCAATAAGAAATAAAACATTTTTTTAAAAAGTTTTTTCTATGTTTTTTGTCGATAATTTATGGTCTAGTTTCACCCCCATTCGGGGTTGCACTTTATCGCGGGACACCTTGTATATTATATCTAACTAAGTAAAAAAAACCTGTGGTTTTATGTAACCACCGTAAAAGTGAAACTTTTTTTCACATTATAGACATTTAACTAAAAAATTTTGGAATAATATTCCATTAAGGGTACAAAAATCGCTCGCTCGCGCGAGACGATGTAATAAAAGTTTCACTTTAAAAATTATAGCTGCCCGCGCTGCCTTTTCGTGCCACTTTCGTGAGTAGCCTAACGTGATTTTTTTTTTTTTTTTATTTGATATTTAATAAAAAATGGTAGATATTCTTCTCACGCAACGCCTGCTTCGCCACACTCGCCGCGCGCTTACGCTCTACCGATGGGTTCGTTTGACTTTTCAGTACACGATTATGAAATATTTTGAATATTACAGGGCAATACGAAATATATCAGAATTAGACGAGCAATCAGAGGCTTTGATGTCTGAAGAACCCACGTAGCGCCTATCGAGTTCGTTTCAGAGCTGCTTCGAGTGACCAGCACAGTTTGTTGTGTGAACACCTTTTGTTATTCCTAGTCTTATAAGTGTATAGCATTTATATAAGATATCCGTAAATTTTCTCAATACCTTGACACAAGTACTTTCTTAAACTGTAACTCGAGTCAGTGGTTAACTATTTTGATACTGAAAATCATTCCACTATTTGCGTAGTTCATCTCGTTGCATAAATGGTAATATTTCTGTTATAGATTTTTATTTATTTATTTTGTTTTTAGGAATTAACATTTAGGTCAATTAAAAAAATAAACATTTTGGAATTATCTGTATTTTATAAATTATTAAAAAAGTCATCTTTCGCCTATACAAAAGACAATATTTAATTTCTGTGTCACTTCCGTGCCTTTTATCTTTAACATAACCTTAAAAGATCACTTTAGTTTTTTATTGAGTAACAGCTGACATTTAAGTAATTATTACGATACGTATATTTTCATTTCATTTTGAAGATCATGTATTGTGTCGACTACGTGAAGTATTTTTCAACTTCAAAATTTGTATTTATAAGAAAAAAATATTTTTAGTAATAATATCTACCTGTAATGTGTAATTTGTTAATGTACTAAAAAAATTCTGTGATCAGAAATGGACTTTATTTTCTTTTAATATAAAATAAAACGTGTGATTCTGAAAATTAAGATCTAAAACTGTGTTATATACTAAGTAACGAAGTTATGTTAATAATAAGATAGTAAGTTTTATTGGTCTCAAATTATTATTTCTTTACATTTTTTGTATTAATAATTCTGTTTTTTTTTTTAATTGCACAACCTTTTAATAGTTTTCTTCTTTTCTCTTCTCTTACTTTATTCTTTACGAAATGTCTCAATCAAAAATCAGTTACAAATCAATTTACACATTAAAAGTATATAATATATTTGTAACAATCTTACTTGTGTATCAAGCTAGCCATATAGGTGCTGGAACGCCTATTCCTTAATATATTAGATTATTAGACCACTTAATCAAAAAAAATCCTATATCAATAGAACTTCATAAAAATACATACATAATTAGAAATACTTTTATAAAGTTAAAAATATAGTGTATAATATTTTTGTGAGCCTAAACAAGAAGTTTTATGACATTTCAATGTATAATCAATAATGAATAAATATGTTTGTACTTTATGTGTGATTGTTATCTACCCTTAAAACTACTTTATAATCAGTAGTGTAGTAAAACATTGTTTTTATAATTATATGACACAGTATTTGCGTTGGAATATGTTTTAGTTTTTATTACGACACAATTATAGCAATAGATTTCTATATTTTAGTGGTAATGTAAGATATGATTGTATTAAATCCAAATATCAACTACAATATTTGTTTTATTTTCCGCACTCATTTCAGCAACAATAACGTGCTTTTCTCTCTTCAACTGCCTACTCGTTTTTTCGTTTTCAATATAGCTAGACATTAATGCGCCATCTTGAAAAAATTGTAGCGAAAAAGCTAAACATAGTTTAGCTTTTTTAACGGGTGCTTTTAGCGTCAGCGTAACTCGAACAGTTATATCGATAATCAATAGTAATCGATTCTTATAAAACAACAATCAGCTGTTACTTTGTGATTTTATTAATAAAAATAGTGAGTGTAGAAATAAATAAAAACAAATACTTAAAAATACCACATACAATTTTATGATTAATATTACGAGATGAAATATAGGCGCATAGATCTGTAAAGTTAGAAACAAAATTATTCATTTAATTTTTTTTTCAACAAAGCACAATCCCGTATCTCAGTTCAAAAAAAATTGTCAAGCGCAACCTCGTATCTTAAAATACAAGATGGCGCATATAAATAAACAAGTTCCCTCTCAGCAGTGTAGTTTTATTTACTATTTAGTTCAATACTATTAATATAAAAATTATCTGTCAGTAAATTTAATTGCCATTCAAAGTGAATAAACAATAGTTAATAAACACATTTTTTATTGTACTGAAAAAAATACACAAGTAATAAAAATTAAAATATTACGTATCAAACTAAAAAAACGTTAGTATCGATTATCGAATGTCGCTTCGATAATATCGATATTAACGTTCTTTATTTTACGCTTGAATTTGACGCTAAACGCTGAAATTTAACGCTACAATTTTTTTCAAGATGGCGAATGATTGATTTGGATTACCAGACGATTAGTGAGTTTGTTAATTTTTTTCGTCTACGTAGGTACATTGTATTACTTGTCGATGTGATCTAAGTCGGTTTTTTTCGTTTGCTAACAAATATAATTATCATTACACCACTCCATGTCCGATTTATCTCATTTTGTAAATAAAATAAATAAGTACAATCAAAACATAACCTAGAAACTGGCTTGACGCATCAAAAATTGTCGCACGGAAATCACGGAATCCATCGTGATCGGATACAAGCTGCGACACTCTGCCACATGACGCAAGGTGTTGCCGTGCCGCAAGGTTCTTGCCACAACGTGCGACATTTTTCATGCGTCAATGCCGCATGCCACAATGACGCACAATGACTCACTGTTGCCTTGGTGTAAATCAGGCAGGGCTTGTTACCGGTACCAATTACCTTTATAAAATACCGGTAAATAGCGTTAATTTTATCCGATACCTGTTTTACCGGTAAAAGTTTTAAAGGTAATTCGGTACCGGAAACGATTTTTAACGGTAATTTTTAACGGTAAATAGAATTTTAACGATACTGGTACCGGTACCTCTGACTAGGGCTTGGAATACCGGTAAAAATTCGGTACCGGTACTTTGTCTCGGCAGACGTATCGTTATTTATGGAGTACCGGTACTTTAAATACCGGTACTTTGGAGCCATTTTACCGTTAAATTTTTTACCGGTAAAAACTCGTTTAACGTTATTTTTACCGGTACCTATCCATACCGGTACCGTTAATTTCTACTGTTACCTTTATAGGTACCGGTAATTATTACGCTAATAGAATACTACCTATGTACTTTTTTTTATTTTTGATCTCACAGCGTTATAATCTAATGTCACGCGCTGTTATCAGCCCCCCTCCCCCGCGCAGCTTCGAGTTGAACATTTTTTCTTTGCATGGAGCGGCAACGTCGTAGAGGTACCGATAAAAATATCGTTAATCGTGACGTCAGAGGTACCGGTACCAGTATCGTTAAAATTCTATTTACCGTTAAAAATTACCGTTAAAAATCGTTTCCGGTACCGAATTACCTTTAAAACTTTTACCGGTAAAACAGGTATCGGATAAAATTAACGCTATTTACCGGTATTTTATAAAGGTAATTGGTACCGGTAACAAGCCCTGCCTCTGACGTCACGATTAACGATATTTTTATCGGTACCTCTACGACGTTGCCGCTCCGTGCAAAGAAAAAATGTTCAACTCGAAGCTGCGCGGGGGGGCTGATAAGAGCGGCAACAGCACGTGACATTAGATTATAACGCTGTGAGATCAAAAATAAAGAAAAGTAGGTAGTATTCTATTAGCGTAATAATTACCGGTACCTATAAAGGTAACAGTAGCAATTAACGGTACCGGTATAGATAGGTACCGGTAAAAATAACGTTAAACGAGTTTTTACCGGTAAAAAATTTAACGGTAAAATGGCTCCAAAGTACCGGTATTTAAAGTACCGGTACTCCATAAATAACGATACGTCTGCCGAGACAAAGTACCGGTACCGAATTTTTACCGGTATTCCAAGCCCTAAAATCAGGCTTTAGTTATTGAGTTATTGACTTATTGTCACAGAGTATAGTATTATAGTAGGTTATTGTACTCTGTGGCTCCTATGTTAGGTTATGTTAGCAGGAGCTCTAAAAAATATTTTAATTTTATCAATATTCTACTTTTAACAGAACAAAATGCTCTTTTAAAAATTTTTTATATTGCAATAAAATGTCGTATGCAATAAAATTCACTTTAAAACAGGCATTGCCTGTAGTGAGTCGTACAAGTTCTATTTTGCAAAATGTTTATAATTATAGCTCGAAAGCAACATCACAAGAAAATGTCTATAATACTTTTACGGATTGGGAAAGTTTGAACAAGAAGAAAAAGATAAGTAAAGCTATGAAAGCCTACTTAGAAAGAGCTAAAGAACACGACGAATTCATGAAGAAACAACAATTTGAATATAACATTGGCAAAAGGCATCTCGCTAATATGATGGGCGAAGATCCTGAAACTTTCACTCAAAAAGATGTTGACCGTGCCATTGAATACTTGTTTCCCAGCGGTATTTACGACCCTGCTGCCCGACCTTTAATGAAACCGCCCGAAGAAGTCTTTCCAGCGCGAAAAGCGGCCGAATTTGACGAAGCTGGACGGCCACATCACTTTTTGTTTTATACCGGCAAGCCTAACTTTTTCAAATTATTGTATGATGCCTCAGAACACATTCAAGACTTGTATAAGTTTGAGGATAAAGTTAGTAGAAAGAAAGAGGTAGCTGATGCAAATTCAAAGTTAGATCTATCATCTAGTGTTTGGGTAACTAAAGATGAACTGGAACAAATCTTAGTTGAAACTGTAACTGACCTAGAATATGATAATTTTAAATTGGTCATGGAGAGGCTTGTTTCTTTGCCATATTCTTACAGAGTTAAAGAGTTTGTTGAAAAGTTTAGAAAACCGTTAGCAACCCAAAGATTTGCTTTAGAAATCCCTAAACCAAGTTATGATGAAAATGGAGTTGCTTTTGTAACTACATATGAATGTTTGCGCAAGAAGGCTAGAGGAGATGTCACTATTAAGTCACCGGGTACTGGAAAAATTACAATTAATGGTCAAGACTTGACTTACTTTGAGGATGTACAGCCAAGAGAGCAAGTAATATTCCCATTAATTTTCACTGAAATGCAAAACAAAGTAGACGTGGTATGTAACATAGAAGGGGGTGGTCCATCAGGACAAGCAGGAGCCATACGGTGGGGAATAGCTTGGGGATTACGTAGTTTTGTTGATAAGAATATGTTAGAAGCCATGCAAGTAGCTGGCTTACTAACAAGAGATCACCGACGTCGTGAACGTAAGAAGCCAGGTCAACCAGGTGCAAGAAAGAAACCTACTTGGAAGAGAAGATAATTGATGGATTTATTTTCATAATAGTTTTTAAAATAAAATATTAGATGTGCTTTGTATATATTTATTTATAGAATATCAACCTTTCCTAAACTTCTTTTTCATAGTCTTCTTTTTACCACCAATTTTTTTCCGGAACATTGTATTTTTCCTTTCTTTATTATACATCCTCTTTTTCATAACTGATTTTAATTCTCTTCTTTCCTTCTGCCTGTCATTTTCATTATTCTTACTAAAGAATAATAATCCTTCTAAAATAAGAAAAGAAAATTTCTGTACAGTTGTTTTAAACAAGAAATACTTTTTAAAAAAAATTATACAATCTTTTGTCACCTTTCAGCCTGTTGTCAGCGGGTGAAAAAAATAGCTTTTCCCTCCAGACAATCTTGGGTTCAACTTTTTCCTCAACAACTCTTTGAGAATTGTTTTTTCTTGTATTTTCTTCCTCATTTTCTGACTCTGAAGAGTCATATACAAAAGGATTCCTTTCACCAGGTTCCAGTGGATTTTTAACTTTTGAAACCTTTGTACTTTCTAAAGGAATATAATTTGAGTCTTCTTCTTGAGCTTCTGGATAGATAAATTAAAAAACATGTTAAAAAATTATTTACTATAAACTAGATTAGTCCAAATATTCATTCACAGTAAATTTTAAAATTATGTGGCATTTATTACCTATTTACTAGTGACCTCTGTCTGTCCATATTTTTTTACACAATAAGTACCGACATATCATATACTAAAACCTTCTATGAAACATGCCGCATCTATTAGTATAAGTATTATTCCGATCCGTTCAGTAGTTAACACAGTATAGCCGAACAAACAAAACGGTTCCCCATTTATTAGTATAGAATAGACTGATAAAAAATGTGTTTTGTTTGAATTAATTATCATTAAAATATATCCACCATATTTATAAAATAAAAGAAACTATAAAATGTATAAACCTTCTTTTGTGTTGTCCTCTTTTGTAAACAAACTTCTCAAACTAAAGGAATTTGGCTGTGTAATAGCTTCTTTTAGAGTATCGCTTATTTTGTAAAATTGTTCCTTTGATACCTCAACCTTTTCTACCAGTGGGTCAGGCTGGCGGTCTGGCTCTAATTCTTCTTTATTTTCAAGATCTTTAGATTTCTTCTTTTTCGATTTTTTTAGTGACTCATGTTTTGTTTCTACAGGTGCTAAGTATTTTGCATGCTCTGGTTGCAATGGGTCATATCTCAACATTCCCAGTTTAGCTCTGAAATAAAACTTAATTATTTACATTCTTTCTTTGACATTTGTTTACCTAATTATAGTTGTCACAAAATAAGAGGCTCGTTTTGACGTTTAACAAATACCCTAGAACGTAACTTGGTACGAAACAGTAAGAAACATTAAAAGAATTATTAATAACATAGTGTTTTTAAAACATACGTAAATTTTTTGGCGCGTTAAATAATATGTTAGAATATATTGGGAGTGTTTTTTTCGCGCTTACTTTATAGTAGCATGCAATTTCTAATTATTACGAAACCTCTCAAAAACAGTTATGTACGTTCTAAGTCTTTTTGTTTTTAAATACTAGTGTTGTAACTAGTTAATTACTGAATTTACAATAATAGAATAGAATAAATTTTTAGAATAAATTTCACCAGCATCATTCGATTTTAATAGTAAATCGATATTGTGTAGTGATCTCTACTGAATATTATTTTATTGTATTTGCTCGCAAACGAAAAAATACGACTACAATTACATCGACAAGTAACACAACGTAGGTAGACGAAAAAATAATCAACTAAATACGCGTTATCAAAGATTACAGTCTTTACAGCTACCATGGTCACGGGAGAACAATGTCCTCATGTAGAGAACCTAATAAAACGCGATAAAACCTAAAAAAGTTGTTTCATTATAATGAGAGAAATTGGCGTAAACATTAGAAAACAATAAAAAAAAATTAGATTAAAGACAAATTGATCTTTTGTACCATTGTAGCATTTCAATTTACCTACAATAAAAAAGTTTAAGATAAATTTTCTGGTCAGAAATTTAATTCAAATTTCTTTACACTATTTGCATATCAAATCGATCAAGTAATCATACAAACTTGAATCGATTTATCGTGAGTATCGAATACCGAGTCGTATGGTTACTTCCCTATTTACGTCTCGATGACATATGTCAAAACGGGCCTATTATTTTGCGATGACTATAGTATAACAATTTATTTTTAAATAAAAATCATCAATGGCAAAACTTTTTGAACAACAAAGACTTTTTTTTTAAATGAAGCAAGCTACCAATTGTTATTGGTCGTTGATAAATAACAACTAACAAATATAACAAAAACTACTGCTACAAATCAAAAACGTATAAGTGAAATAACACTGCCATTTTTCTTTATATTTAGAATGACTACAGTCAAAATAAATATTGCAGTGTTACAAATTCATAATTATTTGCCACATTTTGCCCAAGTTTAACAAACTCTAGTTTTTCACTCAAATCGACTATATTATAACTTTAGATAGTTATCATATTTAAATTATTCATTTATGCGACGACCAAGGCCTTAAACTGTGGTACAACTTACTTTACTTTATTTGTTGTATCATATTGCTTAGTTTTAATAGTAACACCAAGTACACCCTGGAGTATGTCAAGCTGTTTTGATTTCTCGTCAACTTGCCCTACTTGGATTTCCTCTGATATCTCCAAGTTATCTTCCTTTTCACTTGCTGAATCTTCTTCAATAAACCTCTCATCTAGCACAAAACGCTTATCCGATTTGTACCTGGACTGTAAATCTAAAACCTATAACAAAAATTAACACAATATTTTAATATGGTACTGCCTTAATTCGTTTTATTTTTATTTTTGTGTTACCACACATGAGGAAATTATAAACATTTTAAATCATATCAAAAATTTTCGATCCAGAGGTAAACCCGCGCCTTCTGACGTACCGTGTCAGCGCTCTGCCAACTGAGCTATGGATCCACATCTAGCTGGGTCGAAATTCTTGATATGATGATTTTGGTTTTTAAGCAAACCTTGGCGCCGTCTGCAGCGAGTTCTTTACAGACCCCGACTACTAATTCTTTGACAAGAGACGTTACCATGCTATTTTTAATTCGTTTTATTTTTATTTTTGTGTTACCCACACATGAGGAAATTATAAACATTTTACATCATATCAAAATTTTTCGATCCAGCGGGATCTGAACCAGCGCCTTCTTCAATCCTGCTGGATCGATTTTATATGATTTAAAATGTTTATGGTACTGCCTTTTTTATCTATTACTAATATTAAAATGAGATAAAATTAGTTTTTTAATATACTTCTTGGGTTTGTAAAGAGCTAATCTCAGAACTACTGGGATAGTAACATCCCGACTGGGATAGTAGCTCAACCTTACAGAAGATCACAGCTAAATAATACTTCTCTCAAGCAGTGTTGTGTTCCTGTTGGTGAGTAAGGTGACCAGAGCTTCTGGAGGGAATTGGGGATAAGGTCTGCAACGCGTTTGCGATGCTTCTGGTGTTGCAGACGTCTACAGGCTACTGTAATTGCTTACCATCAAGTGATCTATACGCTTGTTTGCCGACCTAGTTATATTAAAAAAAAAAATTCTTTCAGTAGTAGCAAGCTACATTTTATCTGTGAGCAGCATAGGCTATATTTTATTTCCACAATAACAAGTTTATAGTTTACATTAATAAAACAAAACCAAAAAAAGCACTGCTAAATAATTTTATATTTTTACGTTGGCAGTTGGCTCACCAATAGGTATGTGATATGAACGTACATGTACAATATACTACAAAAATTTTAGTAATTACTTAATGTAATAATAATTGTGTCTTACTTTTTGTCCTTTTTTGCCCTCAAATTGCTTTTTTATTTCAAAATTGATCTCCTCATCGCTATCGTCATCTTCAAATAAATTTTTATTTTTAATTTCTATCACACTGTCACCATTAGTCGTAAAATTATTTTGTATTGAACTGTCTTCATCTGTATCTGAAAAAATTACCTTCTTGTTTGGTTTTTTATCCTGAAAAATGTAATTACGATTTTAATATGTTTTATTATTTATATAGTCAACTTTATTGTAACCAACTTTTGTTTGTCACTTACAATACTTATAAGGCCAGATTTAATAATGTTCTTCTTTTCATTAAACTCTTGCCTCTTTTTCTTCATTGATTCTAATCGCTTTTTGTCAGAATTTTGTTTTTTAGAATAATTTTCAAAAGTATCTTTTCCTTTGTCAGTGTTATTACTGTAATTAACATGTGTTGAGAAGCTGTTTCTTTTATTATTGTCATCACTATAGAATGATTTAGTTGTATTATTAGTTTTCTCAGAAGACTTCACTTTGGTTTTTTTAACAAAATCTTCATCATCCAGCTCATTGGCAATAAATTTTCTCTTGTTAACATTTGGTTTTTGAATGATAGAACAATTATTGATTATTGAATTGGTTTGTGTTTGTTCAACCTGTAAGAATTTGCAAATTTATTACTTTAAACATCAAGAAAAACAAATTTTAAATTTTTTAATGTATTAGGCATATCTCGCCTCTTTATTGTCACTTTTTTGTGATTGTTCTCTCTCTCGTTGTAACCTTTCCAAAAAACTCTCACGAGCTCTTGTTACATACAGTCTATGTCCTTGAAAGTCTTCATTGGAAAAATGTTTTATACCTTAAACAAGTAAAATAAATATATTTATAATGTCAATATGATCCACTACATAAATAAACCACACCACACAAACAAGTGCAGGACAATACACAAATAAGTATGGTACTCCTAGAGTCAAATTTTTGAATTCTTATCGTAAAGGTTAACATATTCTAAAAAACTGTCGTATCTAATCAACTGTGAATGAAAGAGTGTGTTTAATATTTCAATCATTTTCTTAAATATAAGCTTTTTTCCATAACTCAATATTGACACATACAAAATACACTGATAACACATGTTATTTAATTTTGTCATATTACTACATTTTCATAAAACATAACCCACATGATTCCACGCTAAAATTAGATGCAGATATAGTCACGAAGGCAAAAGTCTTTTTGTCACTTTCAACGCCAGGTTTAGTTTTTAAATCAAAATTGATTACATTTCCATACAAAGAAAACGCATCACGTAGAGCTTTCTCGTCGAAATTATCTGGTAAATTACCAACGAATAAACGGGTGCTGAAAGCCATTTTTAGGTTCTTTTTTTAATTTCTGTTATACAACTGTTAATTGTGCCATTTATACAAGTTATTTCGCCTGTGTCACATCATATTCACACATGGGAATGGGAATTATTAAAATTTAAATTTTTAAGAATAAAATTTTTTAATTAGACAAAGTCATCTGACGTTTACTGTGTTGTCAGTTTTGATGAAATAAAAATAGTGTTGTAACAAAGTGAATGATTGAAAGGACTTTTCGATGACTATGTTCCTGTAGTATCTATTTCAGTTATATTACTATTCTCTATGAGTATCTACCTATACTGAATACCGAGTGTTTTTACGGAAGCCCGGTCGTGACATGTGTACTGCAGACATACATAGTATGTCGACTATCGACTATCTTTTTGTTTTTAAAGTTAAAATCATAAATAATTAAATTATATATTATTATCAACAGAGCGATAACTTTTCATTAAGAATTAAAAACTTAATTAGTATTTGTTGATATGGTGACTCAAAAATCAAATATCTTGGTAGCAAAAAATGAATTTCAAGTAACTGTTGTATTAAAAAAATAAAACTATTCTTAGGTACTTATATATTGTATTAAAACAATGAGAAATAAATATTTTATTTTGATTATCCATTTATATACTAAATATTTTGGCTATTGCCAGTTGTCCACTAAACGAATGAATAAAATAAATTAGTTGTCCGATTATCGGATGAATAAATTAATTTAATCGTCTGATTACTCTGATTACCAGATAACCTTTTAAGATTAATAAAATAAGGCTAAAATGTACTTTATGTACCGTCGATTTAGATGTTCATATTTTTTCAGTATATAGTACCTACTCATAATTACCTATATAGAAAGCTTTTTGTGAATTTCGCAGGTTTTAGATTTTTTTTTTTACTTAAATATATTTTTATTCTTACTTATTAAACTTAACTTACTTATTTACTGTCACATTATATAAATTTTGAAGTTAGATAGGTTAGGGTTATTTTTTTAAGAAACAGATTTTTTAATTATTTAGAATAACATAATATAAATATATGTTATCAGACGATTAAATCATTTCTCATTCTCATCATTCTCTACTGATAATAATTATAATTTAATTATTTATGATTTAAACTTTAAAAACAAAAAGATAGTCGACATACTATGTATGTCTGCAGTACACATGTTACGACCGGGCTTCCGTATGTTTTTATCATTAAGGAAAACATTGCAAAGAAACTTGTAAGACTGTCCTATTTTCAATACATCATGTAGTTGAAACTATAGATGTATAAAATACAACAATTATAGGTAGGTAATGAAAATAAAAAACATCGCATTATTACATAATTTGTTTTTATTCGTCATCAGATAAAAAATCATCACTATTGCTTTCGGTGACATTAATTATTTATAAATCTGTCTGAAATATTGTCGATCATGTGGTCGAGATCATAAATTTTGTCTTCTTCTTTAATTATATGAGACACCCAGCTACTCCATTTTCAAGAGTGATATGTTGAAGTCCTTGTTCAAAAAGTTTTTTTACTTCTGTCATTTTGAAGGTTTTGTTATTTCTTGCAACATATCCTTTAGCCTGCGCCCATACCAACTCAATGGGATTGAGTTCACAGTAGTACCTATGGGGACAGACGTATAGCAATTATCCCATGCTGCGCTGCCATCTCGTCAACAACACACTTCTCGCAACGTTCTTTTTTGTACTGCCGTGTAATGTCTATAAGAGTAACTTTAAGCATTATTGCTTCGAATGAAATATTTTTGCTCGTTAGCCACTCTTGTATTCTAGGTTTAGTCCAAGACATTTTAGGCAGCGATTCTAGTTTCCTGGAGTGGTAGGGGGCATTATCCATCACTACTACGGAATTTGGTTTTCGTTTTGGCAAGACCCCCCTGAACCACTTCTCAAAGGAATCGGCATTCATCTCTTGATGATAATCTTCTTTATTTTTATTTTTTGGCTTCAAATATTAATAAGATGTCTTGTACGAATCCTTCTTCCCCGCCTATATGGCCGATAAATAATCGTTTGCTCTTTCCTGAAGGCTGTTTTAAGCCAGTGGTCAAGCCATCTAGGAAGGCCTGGCGGGACGATGACACTGTCTGGTCAGTTCATGCCTTCCTCGGTGCATGACCTTAAAGATAGTTAAAAAATATCAATTAATTATTAAAATTACAATTTAATGTAAAGAAAACAGAAAATTGTAATTACCTTCGTTGATCCAGGTTTCATCTTGATAATAAATAGGGTAGGGTCACCTAAGATTGCGCACTTAACATTTGACTTCCTGTAAGTCAAAAATAAAATGAGTTAGCATAATCATCTTTATTTATTTTCAAACATACATTAATATACTTTGTTAACAAACAACTTAATCAAATATTTGGTAAAATTTTTTGGAATAATTGAGCAATATATGAAAAATGGTAAATGCGCAGTCTTAGGACTCTGGGTGGGTAAGACTGCGCAATAGGATCGCTAAGACTGCGCATGGAGAACAGAAGCTTTTAAGGTAATACTAAATTAACTTAAGCCCTATTAATACTAAATTAACCATTTTAGGTACAAAAGTCAAACTTGAAGTGTCCAATACCAATGTACGCTGTGAATTTTTCATGCTACTGATGCCACCATTCAGAACATACAGAACAACCAATCCAATCTTCTGTAATCGATATACCTATTTTTTTGATTAGGCATCCTGTAATTAAATAAATTTCATTGTGATAATCAATAAAAACAAAGAAAAACAAATAAATAAACAAATAAATATCTTATAATATACACACACGGTCGTCTGTTCCTAACGGTAATTATTGAGGTATTATTGAGGGTAGAAATAAATATTGTTTTTAATAAAATAACTTCTGGTGTTATTTCCAACAATATATGTACTAGAAGGCAGGGCTACTACAAAGTGCGTCAAAAAGCTAGTCATCAAAAATGAAGTTTAAATTAGGGGGAGGTAAGTCTGCGCGCGCAGTTTTAAGGACCCTGGCTCTGCGCAGTCTTAGGGAATCGTTTAATATGCAAATACATTACTATCCATGCCATCTCTTGAGTAGATGCGTAAAATATGCAACCGGGCAGCGTTGTAGGTGGAATTCGTTTTTAAAAACGATAACTAGATTTATTGGAATATAGCTTAATCAGACATGACCACAGTTTCAAAATGACTAAAATTAACATCAGTTACAAGAATTATCTTCAAACTTACCTAGCAGATCCGATATCCCACTGTTTTCAATTTTTTTGTCGCAGCAAAACCACTCATATGTACGCATCAAAATACGACTGAAGTTAGGCACAGATGTCGTTTATGTTTTGAAATATTAGCATTGCGCAGTCTTACCTCCCGCGCAATCTTAGGTGACCCTACCCTATATTCATTTATAGTTTGAAGTGATTAACTATTCACACTCATTGTTCATTCATCTGATTGAACGAGAACTGAACGCATCACTATTACTTTAAATATGGTATCATTATTTTACAAAGTGACATTAGCATTTTTTTTTTTTAGCGCGCGCTACATAAATATAGGATACTATAGATCTGCTACGCAATTATTATTACCGTGTGTGAACGAAACCACAACATACGAAAACTGTAAGGTGTGAAAAGGACACAAACAACATTTTTTGTCTTTGTCAGAGTTTCTGTTGGTCACAACTGAACTTGCGACCAACAAATCAGTTGAGACCGATATTTACTTCGTGAATTTATGTGATTTAAGTGATTTACAGTAATTTAAGTTGTGAAACTAAGACGTAGTTGAGTGTTGTATAAGAGTTATCATGGTTATATGTTATATAATCGGCTGTAAAAGCCGTACGGAGACGAAATCACAAGACATAACCTTTCATACGTAAGTACATTTTTTTTGATAAAAATATGACTTGTTAGGCAAAAATATTAACAGAATGAGAGTTCTAGTATATTAACAAGTTATTATAAACAGAAATAATTTATGAAAACGGTATTTATCATCATAATAATAAATATATATTAACCGACAAAATTAAGTGGTAAGGTTAATTTGTCATCCTCGAAACAAACGTTAGGCTGGTCCGCCATTTTTAAGTACTTTATAATTTGCTCAGGTTATAGATTTTTTAGGGATACCAGCCGAGGTAACTGATAAATTACCCTAAAAGTGCGGTATTTTTTATTCAATCTTAAATTTCATATTACTTAATGAAACTGATGTTACAGATTTCCAAAGGACTCTGCAATTCGCCAATTATGGATTCGTGCCACTGGGCGACCAAACTGGCAACCAACCAAATATACTCGGATATGCTCTAGACATTTTGAACAAAGTTGTTTTAGAAAAACTGCTCGAAATGTGACATATTTAAAACCATTCTCGATCCCTACACTTCATATCGTCGAACAGGTTAGTTACTTTTATTAGGCTAAAATTTACATCCTGGACCGTCGATATAGATGTTCATATTTTTTCTGTATATAGTAATAGTACTCATATATAGAAAGCTTTTTGTGAATTCTCAGGCTTAGGAAAATTATAATAATAATAATTATTTTTTTTTTACTTAAATATATTTTTATTTTTACTTATTTACTGTCACATTATAATTTTTGAAGTTAGATAGGTTAGAGTAATTTTTTTTAACGAAATTATGCCGATAACCTGTCTAATTTTGAAAAAAAAAATACCCTAACCTATCTAAGGTTAGGGTATTTTATTTTGTAACGAAATTATGCCGATAAACAGTCTAATTATGAAGTTAGATAGGTTATTTATTTATTTTTTTGTAAAGAAATTATGCCGATAAACGGTCGACGGTCCAGGATCTAAATTTTAACCATGTCTACTGAAATGTGTTAATATTACTTTATCTTTTATAGAAAATTGTACTGATTAAATAAATACATATATACAAAATTAATTGTATGTTGTCCATCTACTGTTTACTTCATCCTGGTTCATTAATAATATAAATTTTTTAAATTTAATATACAGGTACCGATGGAAATCTTGTCCACATCTATCGAACTGCCGGTAGACATCCCATCTACATCTCACCACATACCAATGCAAATTGATTCCATACCTACACAGGTAATCTCTATATATATAAAAATGAATCGCTGAATTTGTTGCTAAGCGCAAATCTCGAGATCAGCTGAACCGATTTCACTAATTCTTTTTTATAATATTCCTTGAAGTGCAAGGATGGATCTTACGGAGAGAAAAATTTAAAAAAATGCCTGAAAAGTCTTAAAACAACACTTTTCTATATTCCCATACAAAAGATTCGTAAAAATATCTAAAAGTCAATTTGAACTTTAATACCATACAATAAAGCTTAAGAGTTAGTGGAGGGGTTTCGGGAAGGCAATTGAGTGACGTTAGTATCGTATAAATATTAATGTCAATATTTGTTAATATTTTTAATATGTATTTTTAATTTTTATAGCTAACCAGTAACCCGGTGTCACGAATAGCAGAAATAAGTATTAAAAAAATTAAAAATTAAATAATCCACTGTTAGGCGGTACGAAGTTCGCAGGGTCAGCTAGTGAATTATAAAACTTATTCTGATTCAAATAAAATTTATGTTTTCCTTTCAGCTTCATTTTCTCTATTTATTATCTAATTGTCTATAACTTCAATGAGTCAAGTAAACGTATTTAATATAATATATCAGAAGCAATTTTGAATTTTTGAATCCTATTTTTATAAATTTCAGGTTGAAAACTCCGAGTCCATGGAGATTGAGATGACACCACGAAAACAGAAACTTTTGAAACATTTAAATCGGAAAACACTTTTAGCCGAGAAACATGAAATACCTTAGGGAACAATTAGTAGAAATAAATTTGTTTTAAAAAAAATAACTTCTGTTCTTATTTGTAAGAATATATAAAGTATATTAATAAAAACTTAAATTTGGAGTAACTTGTTTCATTTTTTTTTTCATGAAATCATGCTAAATATGTTCCGTTCAACTCCCAGGTTCGATTAAGAGTTAAAAAACAGAACATTTTTTCAGACCACATCTTACAAGATATTACTGTCGTATTTCATGCAACTATCAAAACTCAAAAGCAGAATAAAATAAATTCATTAAAAAATCGAAAAAACAAAATACAACATAGACTGAAAAACACATTACCCTCCTTTGCATTGCGCAGTCGGGTAAAAATCAGTGCCCGGTGAAATTTAAAATAAAATAAAATACGGGGAAATTTTGGTAGGGCTGGCAACCCTGACATCTTATATACTTTTATGTTTGTCCCTTTCGGGTGTGGCACGCTTGTCACATCTATAGTATCCTATATCTATGCGCGCGCTACGAAACGTGTTACCCGCGTCTAGTGGATTTCTGTGCAACAAAGCGTTCAACATCAAGATGGCGGACGAAGAAAAAAATATTACTTTGAGATTTATAGAGGATTACAGAAGCTTTCCACAACTTTAATTATTATAATAGCTTCGTATCCAAAACTTTCGCTTTGTTCTTTTTTTTCTGGATTTTATTATGACTAAGTAAGCCGCACATATTCCACCAAGCAAAATGTTCTCGTCGCTCATGTTTTGAACACTGACAGAATCGAAATGACTACTAGTTATGTGCGCTATATAGCACAGATAGTTGTAAAACTATCTATTCGCTGCGACAACGATAGCTAGTTATGTAGCGAAGCAAAACTATCTATTTTCCACAACGTGAACAACGACCGCTGTCTCCGTTTTGTCGCTACCAGTCGCTGCGACAACGAAGCAAAACTATCTATTTTTCACAACGTGAACAACGACCGCTGTCTCCGTTTTGTCGCTACCAGTCGCTGCGACAACGAAGCAAAACTATCTATTTTTCACAACGTGAACAACGACCGCTGTCTCCGTTTTGTTCTGAACACTGTATTCGTTGCGACAACGATAGTTAATTATTTAGTGCTATTTAGAAATATCAATATTTACTATTTATTATTTATTACTAACAACAACAAATCTTGGTAACGTCTAAGTTTTATTTTTTGTTTTATATTGTTTCGTAATATTTCTTCGTTTGCTTGTAATTGTAGCTAGAATTTTTCTTTTTAATTGTTAATGTTTAATTTTTTAAACAAATGTATTTTTCCTTTAGTTTTAGCGAAATCTGATTGTGTTAAATTTATTTGTGAGCACAGTTTTGGTTTTATTTTATGTTTGTAAATTTAATTTTATTTTGTTAATTTTAACTGTTTGTGTTCCTTAACAATAAAATAAATAAATACTTTTTGGAAGATAATAATATATCGATAGTTCGATATTGAAATGTAGATATCGACAATTCGACACTCGATATTTTGAAGTAAAACTTCTTTACGTATGCTTGACTTGGGAAGTAAGCTGGTGAGTGCATAACGAGAGCGTTACGAAAAGTGTGATCGGGCGAGGCAAAAGGAAGTTTCGTAACACTTCAGTCGTGTGGTCTAAAGTCTTAGAGTATACATTACAGTACTACTGTAATTTATACTGTAGTCTAAAGCACAATCGGTTTTTATTTTTGAAGTGAAACTTCTTTAGGCGCATGAGGAGCAAATTTTAAGTACGCCTGTATAAAAATTTAAATATTTTTATAAATATAATTTAATCATTATCACAAGACTAAAAGTACGAAGGGAAGTTCTTTGTAAACGTTTTGTAACGTCAAATGATATCAACCAATTATAGTCTTTATGCAAATACAAATAAGAGCCATATTTGATTGACGGTATGGAAATAGATAGTTTTAAAAATAGATAGTTTTTACAACGTTGTTCGCGGGCTCATAGCGGTTACGTTTCGTTATTTGAAAAGGCATAACGACACATCACTAATGACTACGTTAGCGTCGCGTTCGTTGACGCATTCAATATTGAATGTGTCAATGAAAGTTGAATAGAAAGGTGACGACGAAAGTTGAAGATGAAAAGGCACAGTGTGGACATAGCTACTGTCAGTTGGCTTCGTCTATAAATAATTAAATATGACTATACTTCAGCTCTCTTAAGTTGGCGGGGAGAAATCAATTTTTTTAACTTTTTTATTGCCAAATCGTTTGTTCGTCGTTTGTTCGTGATTGTTCGATTAAATTTATTGTTTGTTCGTTGTTCATTTTTTTATAAATAATGTTCAAAATTTTGAGCTCTCTTAAGTTGGCGGGGAGAAATCAATTTTTTCAACTTTTTTATTGCCAAATCGTTTGTTCGTGATTGTTCGATTAAATTTATTGTTTGTTCGTTGTTCATTTTTTTATAAATAATGTTCAAAATTTTACCTTAAGTTGGCGGGAAGAAATCAATTTTTTTAACTTTTTTATTGCCAAATCGATTGTTCGTCGTTTGTTCGTGATTGTTCGATTAAATTTATTGTTTGTTCGTTGTTCATTTTTTTATAAATAATGTTCAAAATTTTGAGCTCTCTTAAGTTGGCGGGGAGAAATCAATTTTTTTAACTTTTTTATTGCCAAATCGTTTGTTCGTCGTTTGTTCGATTAAATTTATTGTTTGTTCGTTGTTCGTTTTTTTATAAATAATGTTTAAAATTTTGACCTTAGGTTGGCGGGGAGAAATCAATTTTTTTAACTTTTTTATTGCCAAATCGTTTGTTCGTCGTTTGTTCGTGATTGTTCGATTAAATTTATTGTTTGTTCGTTGTTCATTTATGAATAGGTATTTTTAGGGTTCCGTACCCAAAGGGTAAAAACGGGACCCTATTACTAAGACTTCGCTGTCCGTCCATCCGTCCGTCCGTCTGTCACCAGGCTGTATCTCAAGAACGGCGATAGCTAGACAGTTGAAATTTTTACAAATTATGTATTTCTGTTGCCGCTATAACAACAAATGCTAAAAACAAAATAAAATAAATATTTAAGGGGGGCTCCCATACAACAAACGCGATTTTCTTGCCTTTATTTGCTCGATTTTAATAATGGCAACTGGTAGACACTTGAAATATTCACAAAATACTCAGTTCTATTTTTACTTTAATAATAAATAATGAAATTAAAATAAAATTAATATTTAAGGGGGGCTCCCATACAAAAAACGTCATTTTTGCCTATTTTTGCTCTCATACAACAAAAGTGATTTTGTTTGCCGCTTTTTGCCATGAAATCAATGTACCTAGTCAATGGTACGGAACCCTTCGTGCGCGAGTCCGACTCGCACTTGGCCGATTTTTTTGAAGTAAAACTTCTTTACGCACGCTTGACTTAGGGAGTAAGCTGGTGAATGTGTGACGAGAGCGTTACGAAAAGTGTGATTGGGCGAGGCGAACGGGAGTTGAGAGTGAGATATAAGTTAGTGAAGATAGAAAGAGTTGGGTTTCGTATATTACTGTAGAAGGTAAATAAGTTTTACTTCAGTCGTGTGGTCTAAAGAACACTCGTTTTTTTTAAATATAATCTAGAAACATATCATTTTCTTTTAAGCATAAACTAATTTAAACCATTTCATGCTTATGATTAAAGTTTTCTTTTCACTAACTAATAAATGTACGTGAGTAGATAGGCAAAATAACTGTCTCAATGTTATAATCAATATCAACTTTAGTTAATTACTAATCATGAAGTAAATTATCATAATACGCTAGTAAGGACTTGAAGTAAGGTAATTTTTAAATAATGAAGGTCATCGAATTTTCTTTTAGTTATTTTTCTCCTAGTAAACGCTTGTTTCGAAGAGCATCAAAAGGAAAAGCATTAACAGACGATGATTTTGGTTGCGGTAGTACGCTCCATTCTTCTGGGAATCTTAATTTACAGAATACATACATCACCATTTAGAGCAGCGTGGTTGACTAAGCTCTGATCCTTTTCCTATATGGGGAAACAGGTCTATGCCCAGCAGTGGGATATTACAGACTGAAGCGCGTGAATCATCGGAGTGTACCGAAGAGGTTTAAAGTCAGCAACTTTAGGATCCTTTAGCCCATACAGGAAGAATGCTTCAGAAATAGCCCACGTCATCATCAGTTTTTGAAGAAAAAAACATGGTTTAAGTAATTTAGGTACGTCGTAAAGTCTGGGGTGTTTTCATGCAGATCTGCAAATGGAGATGTACTCCGCAGGCACATTGATATTCTTGTTTTTAAGGAGCCCTTTCAACAGAAGAATGGATACTGTCGGTTTCCATCTGTGTATGTTCAACATCTAAAAATTGTTATTCTACTATCATGTTGTATTTCATAGCAGTTCATAACAATTAACAATGCATTAGACATTGCAGTTTCTATTATAATAGATACAACCATCGCTTTAATAAATAACTTTATTTGGTTTTTCTGATTCATTTTGTAGTTATTTTTTTCAATTAAGCTTACCCAAATACTTACAAACTCTTCAGAATTCAAGCTTCTTTCGGTTTTGTTCCATAAATAACAATAGCCATCTTTGTTGTTTAAGTTAAAAAAGGCAAGATTATGTATTTGGAGCTTTATTCTATAGTACAAACTACTAATATTTGATTTAAGTGCCATCAGAACTGCCTGCAAATTAATCAACAGTAAAAACAAAGTTTTCTTCACGTATGTCTTTGCTATAAAATGAAAGAATGTCCTATTCTCAATTTTTCATTAGTGTTTCTTCCCTTGGTCTCTTAACAGGCAAAGATATCACAAGATAATCAATGAACATTTTTTTATATAACAAAATAAACACATAATAATTATTATTTTTTAACTCTGGGCCTATAATTACACTTTTACTATAGAAAACATTCATTATTTATACGAGCATATGAGTCGGTATCGAAATCTCGGTACAAAATAGCGGTTTAGGTGGAGTTAGCAGCGAACTTTTGTAGTTTTGGATTGGGCAGTTTTTTTCATCACACGTTTTTGTCAGTTTTAGAAGAAAACTGACTGAGGTTGTTTTTCTAGATTGTGTATTTCTATTCACCCTGTCGAATGGTATCAAAAACGTCATCATTCCAAAATGTGGATTTAGCAGGTTTACACTCTAAGCCGACGAAATGTATTTGTTACGGTTATTTTCTAAATGTATACGGAAACAAGCTAACTCGCGAATTTTTGAGTAGTTAACCCTTTAACCAGCAACACCGTAATATTATGAGTACGTTCAGCTAATTGCAAATAATTTTATGGTATTTACCAAAACAGAAAAAATCGAAGTCGATTTTCAAGGGTGAAATATCGATTCACTGAATCGATTCAGTACAACATATCGATTTAAAAAAATCGATTTATTTGGTCCAAAAAATCGATTCATCGATTTCAGATCGCCATCCCTAGTATATGATAGCTGTGCCTGTTTTGTCTATAGATAGACTTGTAGACTTGTTTTAAAAATGTCCGTTAAATCTGTAATTTAAACAAAATCGACGCTCGCTGTCGCTTTGATTTAGCGTCTAGCGATATACTGTGAAAGTTAATAACAAACTTGTGTTAATTTGTATTTGAACATTAAATAAGCTATTGTTAACTTAATTACAAAAACATGTCTGATAGTGACGAGGACTTAATGCCAAATAGTGTTCATAGATATCAACATGAAACAGCCGTAAGTTACATATTATTTTTAGGATACTTATAATTGGCAATTATAAGTATTATTAATTGCACATCGAAAAACTTATCATTCAGCAATATATGGCCATCGAATTAATTATTTTTGCAGTAAATATAAAATTTTATAGCAGACTAGCTTCTGCCCGCGACTTCGTCCGCGTGGAATAGAGTTACTTTGGGCTAATCCCAACTTTTTACGGACTACTAATATTAAAGCTGAAGAGTTTGTTTGTTTGTTTGTTTGTTTGTTTGAACGCGCAAATCTCAGGATCCGATTTGAAGAATTCTTTCAGTGTTTTAAAGCCCATTTATCGAGGAAGGCTATAGGCTATATATCATTACTCTAAGATCAATAGGAGCGTAGCACCGATGAAGAATGTTTCAAAATCGGGGTTATTTTCCTTTTGAGAGCTTCCGCGGCGTAAACGGTTAAAGTTTCGCTCAAATCACGTATGACAGAATTGGCCCTATTCCACGGGGACGAAGTCGCGCGCAGAAGCTAGTCATTGATATAGCCTCATGAATTTTGTACTAAAGTATGCTCTAAATTCAAGGGACTTAGATAAGTTTTTGCAGCGTACGCCAGAATATCTCGCAGATGGCAGATTTTTTATAACTCAAGCGCGTCTTTTGTTTCTTTAAACTACACGTGTTCCTTAACCGAGGCGCAAGCAAAACAGATAATTATGTCGCTGTATCTTGCTGTATCTTGTTTTAATCCTAAAATTATAATAATTATAAAAGTATAAATATATTTGTTTAGAACACATAATATCTCTTTCTCTATATATATAAAAATGAATCGCTAAATGTGTTGCTAAGCGCAAATCTCGAGAGTGGCTGAACCGATTTTGCTAATTCTTTTTTTATAATATTTCTTGAAGTACGAGGATTGTTCTTACGGAGAAAAAAATGTATAAAATTGCCTGAAAAAGTCTAAAAACAACACTTTTTTTTTATGTAACTAGGTTGGCAAACAAGCATACGGCTCACCTGATGGTAAGAGCGTAGCCTATAGACGCCTGCAACACCAGAAGCATCGCAAGCGCGTTGCCGACCCTATCCCCAATCCCCCCCAGGAGCTCTGGTCACCTTACTCACCAACAGGAACACAATACTGCTTGAAAACAGTATTATTTAGCTGTGGTCTTCTGTAAGGTCGAGGTACTACCCCAGTCGGGCTGCTCCATATTTTGAGAATAGAGAAACTTTTCTATATTCCCATACAAAACATTCGTAATAATACTTAAAAGTCAATTTGAACTTTAATACCATACCATAAAGAGGAGTTTCGGGAAGGACAAGTATTAAAATAAAAATAAAAATTAAAGAATCGACTGTTAGGCGGTACGAAGTACGCAGTGTCAGCTAGTAATTATTTAAATTTTAAAAACTTAAAATACGAAGTTAATGTATAAAAAATAAAAGTTTAAAAATATATTTGACTCAACCGGCATACTTCGGTCAAAATTTTTTATTGATTTTTGTACACTGCTTTGCTGCTTTTTTAAACTATGCGCATAAGGTTGAATTTCCAAAAAAGTGTGTCTATATCATGAACATAAGTCCTTATGTTTGTTTGAAGCATATTCATCAATGTAAAGTATGCTTTAAATTCAATAGACTTAGATCAGTTTTTGCAGCCCACGCCAGACTATTCTGATGATGGATATGACTCGCAGAGGCAGATTTTTTTCCGACTAACTTGACAATTATTGTTATATTTTCGACAATTCAAACACTATCTTTAAAAATTGTAGACTATGTGTTATTGTAATGTATAACCTATATTATTGTAAACTTTCATTAAAATCCATTCGGTAGTTTTTGCGTGAAAGAGTAACGTAACTTAACTAACAAACATCCATCCATCCATCCATCCATTCAAACAAACTTTCGCGTTTATAGTATTAGTAGGATAAACCGAAAGAAAGATAGTTGCTTGTATTTTTTTCTCAGATGCTAGACAAAAAAAAACGTTTTGAATGTGACAAAAAGTTGAAAGTGACAAACATACAAATCTTTATCCTTTATAATTTTAGTAAAGAAGTATAGATGTTTAAATGTAGTTTATGATTTTAAAATTTTCTTATTTACTGTGTTATTGTTACGAATATCAGATTTGATATGTATTTATTACTATAAAAAAGAGGCACAAAAATATTATATATAGCGTTCCTCGATAAATGGTTTATTTAACATTGAAAGAGTTTTTCAAATCGGACCAGTAGTTCTTGGGATTAGCGCGTTCAAGTAAACAAAGAAATGCTTCAGCTTTATAATATTAGTATACTATAGATAACTTACGTTTCCAACTCTTAATGTAGAAATGTGATGCTTTTCATTTGGTTTTACATTAACAAATTCTTTTTAGGGTTTCAACAGAACGAATTTTAACAACACAAATATAACAAGTTATAGTTTTAGAAACAATATGATGACTTCTACTTTAAACATGCCACATATGCATCGACAAGGGTACGACATGCAAGGCTTTGATCAAAGAAGCGTTTATTACAGAAGAGGAACATCTCCTATGTCACTAAGAAGTTTCCGTGATTCTGGTGCACAAAACTTTCAGAATTCAATATACAATCGTGGTATGAGCTCTCAAAGGTCTGTTTTTAATGGAAGAAGTGGCTCGCCCATGTCTATGAGAAGTATTGGTATGATAAATTTATTGTATTTTATATAATTATAGTTTCTGTTTAATTGCATAATTTTTGTACTTATAGGAAAACAATTTTTATTGGATAATCTAATCTAAATCTAGATCTATACATATAATAAAATGGTAGAAAAGTCAAAACTGTACATTGAATATTTTTTTAAAAGAATACTTGGGGTGTGATCTACAATCGATACCGAAGCCAATAATATAGTTTTTAGAATTTTTGTCTGTTTGTATGTCCGGGATAAACTCAAAAAGTACTGCATGGATTTACTTCAAATTTGGCACGAATATTGTTAAGAAGTCGGGTCAGAACATAGGCTATATATTATCACGCTATCACCTACGGGGAACGAGCAGTGAACCTTTATTTCTTCAAATGTATGTCCGGGATAAACTCAAAAAGTACTGCATGGATTTACTTCAAATTTGGCACGAATATTATTAAGAAGTCGGGTCAGAACATAGGCTACATATTATCACGCTATCACCTACGGGGAACGAGCAGTGAACGCACGCAGACGACGTCGCGGGCAGCAGCTAGTATATATATAAAATGCTTTGTTGGACATACACAGTTTTCTCTGTCACCACAAAACCCAATCGACTTCCCGTTGGTGTGGTAAATACAAGGGGTATTTATAGTCTAGGGGTAGTCTCCAAGTGGTAGTAAGAGAGTTTGGTCGCGGTTGGTGAAATTGGGTGGTGGTGGATGGTGAAAATGTTAAAAGATATATTTCTGTCTTTTTCTAACGCAATAGGACATCTGAAAAGATCTTAAAATTTCTGTAATGGTCTAGAAAGTTTCTGCGATGTATTTTAACCCTAGCAACGCTGGGTTTCGCTGCTAGTTAGACATCTTGGAGTTACCCTTTGAAGAGTTTAAGAATCATATAAAAATTGCCTCCTCAAGAAGGGCTACTATACTGTCAGTGATTATTTAAATGACAAAGCTACTTGGTCATAAGCTGACGGGGATTTTTACTTGTAGTTATAATTGAGTCATGTTTTACAAAATAAATCATGTACTACATTTTACTTACATTGGTTTTGGCGTTTTGAGATAGGTAGTCTGAGTATGTCATGCTCTCTGTAAACATTTCTGCGGTGGTGTCGTGTGAGGCGGGTCGTTGCGTTCCCTAAAATATGGTTGAGCGAAGCAATGGCTGGCTCATGCGTCATGCTCGTGAACGGGTGCCACCAGTGGGATGGGTCTGCTACTGGCTTCTTGTCTTAAAATATGCTGATTTTTCATGTTTATTGTTATTTTATTTTGTCGTGGCTTGTGGCACTGCTTATTATTTATTGACTATGTTCTTAAACTATTCAAAGTTTTGTTACTTTTGTTAGGCATTTATTTTAGTATTTTATTCGCCACGTCAAAACTGTTACTTATCTAGTTGTTTGGAGCGCATTTTAAAGAAACTACCTTTTAGTAGGTGTCTAGTTCTTAAGTAATTGAAAATTATTTACTGCTATGATTACCGGGTATTTTATTTTGTTTATAAATTTAAGATACAATTTGTGATAGAAAGTGACCTTACATATATTAAGTTAAAGTCACATTCAATTTGACGACTCTGTATGAAATATGACAGGGAGAAAAAAAATAGCCCTTGGCGAGTTTCTTGCTGGTTCTTCTCGTTACAAGGTCTCCCGCCGTAGCCGATGGCGTAGCTTCATTAACGTTCACAAGTGCTGTATCAGCCTAAAATGAATAAATGATTTGAATTTTGAATTTAGTTTAAGTATAAAATTAATATTTTATATAAATATATTTCATTTTTCAGATTCTAATGCAAGTATTAGTGCTGCTGATATAGCTTTAGCATTCAAAAATGTGAAATTCAATAAAAATGATTTAAGACTTATAAAAGAAGCATATAATAAATTTATGAAAAATCGTGTTAGAAAAAGAATTGAAAAACGAAGAAATCTGAAACTATTTTCAAAAGGCTATAGACAGAGATTGGGTGAGGACTCAGGAGAGCAAGGCAGTGATTCATCAATCAGCAGTGATGATTGTAGATCATCTAGAACAATCTTACATAAAGATAATATACCAAAATCAATAAATAGACCATTGACAACATACGATTTATCACAGTTCAGGACATCAATGAAAGAGAATGATTTGTATAAAGATTGTACAGAAAACTTAAAACAGAATTATCTTAGAAATATGTTTACTGTTAATTCACTAAAACATACTACTAATTACACACCACAAGAAAAAGACGAAAATACCTCTGTAGTTACTCTAAAAAAAAGATTTGCTAAAGAAGCTTCATTTCAATGGCCATCTCAAAGGTTCAATAAGTCAAAAGTAATAAGTAATGAGACATCAGCTACAAACGTGCTTACAGAAATCCCTAGAAACAAAAATAATCTCCATACACAAACAGAAAGTACTAAGGCTTTTGATACTGATAGTGAGAAGGAGGAAATATTTTCACAGAGCACAGTTAAAGCAAATAGTACTCATCAACGTACAATGCAACAAAAAAGAGTTCTTGAAGATGAAGAATCGAATTCATCTAATAGAAAGAGAAGTAAGACTGCTATATCACCAATAAAAGAAAACGATAGTTTATCTAATAATATAAATATTCAAAATAATGATTTCAACTTCAGAAAACCAAAAATTCCTGTACGAAAAATATCGAATGTAAAGAAGGATTCTGTTCCTGAAATATTGATAGCTAAATCTCGTCTACCTCTTACTGGAAATTTGGAATTAGATTTACCTAATAATAATAATAAATCAGAGCAAAATAATAATTTCAATGAACAGAACTCAGTTGGACAAAATAAAGAGTTGTTACAGAAAACTGCTGAACTCAAAGAACCCGATTGCTCTAATCACACAGAAGTTACTCAGAACACTACTGATGTTTCAATGAGAACTAGTTTTTTAAAACGAAAACTTTTCACTCAAAAATTAGATATTTCTGAAAGTAAGAATATTAGTAGTGATAACTTAGCTACCAACAGCCCCCAAACTGAAATATATAACACTTGCAGAGAAAAAAATAAAGTGCGAAAGATAGTGTCGTCGCAATCATGTCTAAGTCGTGATGTTCTTGGTGATGATAATGTTTTAGATTTAATACACAAGATTGTGCCTCCTGATCAGATGAACATGACTAATGCTGCCAACAAGAAAGAATTGAGTAAAAACAATATAGATAAAAATGATAAATGGGATGTAGCCTCTGTTATATCTATGTGCAACAGTGATGAGGGTAGTAATACTTACACAGATGAAGAAATATTTAAAGTACCTCAAATTTCTAACAAAAACAACACTAAACAAGTTAATAAAAAATTAGATAAACCAACTGCTGTAAAAAATAAAATGACTGAAATTAAAAAACCGCAACCTACAGTAAATAATACTATAAAGCTAAATTATGATTATAAAGTAGTAGTAAAAAAAATGGAGACTAATGCTTGCAGTTCGAAAAATGATGCAGCTAAATCAGAATGTAAGTATAATAAATACCTTTATGGAAAAGATGAAATACAATTTTGATAAATACTATTCTTAATTGTAATTGTTATATTTTATCTTTAGGTCCAAATAAGAGAACTGTTTCAGATTGTGTAAAGTCTTTCTGGGATACCGATTATGAAAGTGATATGGAGGAACGGACTGTAACACCATGGACATCAAAATACCAAGTAAAGCAAGGTAGTTTTTTTTTTACAGATTGCTTTTTTATTTACATTTAGTGCAGGCGCGCACTACGATTTTCAGTTTTGCGACACGATTTTAAAATCGCGCTATAAAAAATCGCAGAACGTACTGTGCGCGCACTGCGATTAAAAAATCGCGATCTTTGCTCAGTTGCACCGTGGACTTCGTAGTTCGTACAAGTCGCTTGTCTTTATTTACTAATTCCGAGGATCAGAAGAAAAAAGAATAAAATTCGCCAACACTGGATTCATCTTTTAACAGCGGATAGAATTATCTAAGGTTTCTTTTATCAGAAACACCATGAACTTCGAATGTATCCCAAAAAATTCTTTGGCTATTATAGAATGAAAATTCAAACATTCGACAGATTACTGAGATACAAACACACAATATTTACAATAGCACGACGAATGTACGAAACATGAGAATTATTATATTTACAACTAGCGACCCACCCCGGATTCGCACGAGTGAAATGCTGATTTTTGTTCAATAAAATATAGCCTATGTCACTCCTGAATAGTGTAGCTTTCTGTTAGTGACAGAATTGTCATGATCGGTTCAGCATTTGCGAAGATTACCCCCTACAAACAAAGTTATAAACTTTACCTTTTTATAATATTAGTATAGATTATTACAGTAGATATACTGTAGTACAACTCTCACAGCAACCAAATTATTATTTAAATAAATTAAAAGTAAAGAACCCTCTTTAAAAAACAAGCTTTTATTTGAATGTGCTAAAACGATAAGAAAAAATTTACTTTAAAACTTTTACTATCTACTTATAAAGTCATTACATAATATATATGATTTAAAAGCTTGTCGTGAGATATGAGTACCTACTGGTATTTCCTTATTTTGAAAATTGTAATAGTTAAAATCAATCACATCAATTTTTTTAATTTACTTGTTTACAAGCAAATCTCCCGACAAGCTTTCATATGCAGGTGCTGACTGCTGACATGCTTACTCTTGGAAAGATGGAACACGAATGAGGCCCGAATGCGCGATTTTAAAATCGCAGTGCGCGCGGGATCATACAATTTCATACGTTGTATTTTATTTTCGCGATAATCGCGTCGCGAGGAATCGCGAGAAAATGTGACAAATCACGATTTCAAAATCGCCGCGATTTTTCAGTCGCTGTGCGCGCACTGTCCTACTAACTCATACGTTGCATTTCTGCGATTAAATAATAGCGCAATTAAAAATCGTGGTACGCGCCAGCTCTTAGAGGAATGTATTAAAAATAAATTTATTTTTCAGATAATGGTGTCCACAAAGATGATTCAAAAAGCATTTCTAATACAAATCTTAGCAAAAGAAACTTTGTAAAAGGCACTATACTTACTGTAAGGAGTTTTCAAAGGAATGGTTTGAATAGCAGTACGAGATCTGATATTAGTAGAGTTTCAAAACAAACTGATTATGATAAAATAAGACAGCAAAAAAATAATAAAACTCCTAACAAGAATACTAAATCATCGCAAAATGATGAAAAAAAAGCACAAGAGCAAGTTGTTCAATCTTCAAAACCCCAAAAAAACTCCAGGTCAAAAAGAAATTTAAGTAAAGTCACTAATGAAAAACCCAAATCAAAGCCAGTACCAACCAAAGAGACCGAAAATAACAAGCAAAAGTCTAAGAACAGTGAATGCAATACTTCAAGAGAAAGTCTACGGCTAAAGCAGAAAAAAGAACAGACGAAAATGAAATCAACTACACAGATTAATAAAAGAGGAAGGCCGGCAAAAGGTTCATTAGAAAAAAACAACGATTCTATTGACAAAAACAGTCAAACAGGGAATAAAAAAAGTAAAGAAACTTCTAATAAAGATGTAAAATCTCTTAAAAACCCTACAGTCAAGATTGGTAATTTGAACAAGACTCGTCAAACGCCAAGGAAATGTAATAAAAAGATGCAATTATCTTCATCAGTTGATAGCTCAAGTTTGAATACTAGTAATATATTATCCACAAGCTTACGTATAAGAAGAAAAAATGTAAAATACCTAGTTTGACATAAATCATATAGACATTTGTGTGTAAAACAATGCATTCTTAACCGACTTCCAAAAAAGGAGGAGGTTCTCAATTTGACTGTATTTTTTTATGTATGTTAGATCAGAACTTTTTACTGGGTAGACCAATTTCGAGCAATTTTGTTTTAATTGAAAGGTGTTGCATGTCATGTGGTCCCATTTAAATTTAATTGTGATCTGACAAGTATTTTTTTATTCATAAAATAATTTGTGTATAAAATTAAGTCTGAACTGCCTCTATTTTTTGCCGTAACGGCGGGGCCGCTTAAACATTTACATATTACTATATTGAACTTTCATTATGTTTTATTTCCAGAGATTTATATTACACTTATTTTCTTGCATTGTGTTTTATAGTTTCTAAAAATAAAATCACGTTTATTATTTTTAACGTACAACTTGATGTAATAACATGCATTTAGAGTAATATGTAGGTATATTTTAGTACATAGTACAACTTACAAGTTTGTTAATGTTTGTAAATAGGAGTTTGTATTTTAATTTCTAAGCATGATATTTAAAGATGAATAACTTTTCTAGGTATTAAAATAAACGTGTAAAAACAATTATTATAAAATAAATATAATAACACTTAATTTCTTGTTTTTGCCCTAAAAATTCAGCTTGTTGCATTGATAAAGTTTGTTGAGTTAATAGGAGTTTGTAATTTAATTTCTAAGCATGATATATAAAGATGACTAACTTTTCTAGGTAATATTTAAATAAACGTGCAGTGGCGTAGCGTATGGGGGGCGGTGGGGGCGGCCCGCCCCGGGCGGCACTTTTTAGGGGGCGGCAAAATTTAACGATACTTAAATAATAAAAATATTTTGTAAATATTTGAACCATTATAAATTATTTTTATCGCAACTACAAATTCAAACCGATTGAAAGGAGCATGGTAATTACTTATTTTGTTTCAAAGTCTGGGAATCCCTTTTCTTTGAATGATATTTTGTAGCGACTGGCAATGTCTATATTTGTGGGAATTCCCGTTTTATGACTAATAATGTCATCAATAGACGTGGGTCGTTACGTCATTTTCAAGAAACGTAACGAAACCAGTGACTTGGTCGGCGTCACCTGTTTCAAAACTAGTGATTTTTGTAACTAGCTATTTTCATGCAACGACTATGTTTGTTTGCATAAATAGCTTCACCCGAAATACGTTACACTCGAAACGAATCACTATTTAAGTGTTTGTAGCTATACAGTTACACTCGAAACGAAAATAAATCAGTTACTCTTAGGTGTTTGTAGCTATACAATTCAGGCTTTAAAAATATTAAAATTTAAATGTATTTATGAGTGATTAATGTTTACTAGGAAACTATAAAAATAATAAAATTATTAATGCAGGCGTATTTAAAGTTAATTTGATTGTACATAATATATACAATTATAATTGATATGTACAGTTCATTTACACTTTTTAACCGACTTTAAAAAAGGAGGAGGTTACTACCATTTCTAATTTATTATCCAGAGTTGGAGACCATTACCTTTTGTTAATACCTATATAATATATATCAGGAACTAGGAAGTAGGAACGGGACGCGTGTAAGTTGCGGAGTTAAATTTATGGTTCAGTTACAAAGTGATAATAATACACATTTTTTTATTACAAGCTTTTATTTAACTTGAAATGTATGTATGTTTGTTTGGATGAAATCTGGCAACTCAATTTTGAAGCAGATATCTTTTTGTCAAGTTCTTATATCATATAAATTATGTAATGACTTTATAAGTAGATAGTAAAAGTTTTAAAGTAAAATTTTATTATTTTCGTTCTAGCCAATGATGTTCTAGGTTCTAGCGCATTCACTTAAAAGCTTGTTTTTTTAAAAGGTTTTTTTTACTTTTTAACCGACTTCCAAAAAAGGAGGAGGTTCTCAATTCGACTGTATTTTTTTTATGTATGTTTTGTGTTAGCTCAGAACTTTTGACTGGGTGGACCGATTTCAATCAATTTTGTTTTAATTGAAAGGTGTTGCGTGTCATATGTGGTCCCATTTTAATTTAATTGAGATCTGACAAGCACTTTTAGAGTTACATCTAATAATGCGTATTTACGTGACTACTTTTTCGTCGACCTACGTTGTATTATACCACATAACTTTTTACTCGGTGTACCAATTTTGATGATTCTTACTTTAATCGAAAGCTAATACTTGTCATGTAGTCTTGTTAAAATTATATCGAGATCTGATTACAACTTTTTGAGTAATCTTTAATAGCGCGTGTTTACTTGACTATTTTTTCGTCTTATTACGTTGTATTACTTGTCGATGTAATTGAAGTCTTTTTTTTTTCGTTTGCAAGCAAACACAATTATAATTTACTAAATGTACCAGTGAATAACTACGTGTTCAAATATTTTCAATAATAAACGAATATAAAGTATAAACTATACATGTGTACGTGTCTGTAACTCTGTATCTCTTTTTTTTTACTTAAAATTTGAAGTGAGAGCCGTTGATATTGTTTCCAAACAGAGATCACGCTATTTTATTATCTATGTCTATAGTTTTACGTATGAATACTATAAAACTGTTTTGTTTTTTGTCGTATACCAATTACCAAGGCATGTGCGCATTCGGATTTATTCGTGTCACTCGCTCTCGATCTCGATAGATCTACCATCTCGCTTGCTCGGTCGGCCGGTAGGCGCGATGCGAAAAAATTAAGAATAAAAAAAGAAACCGTAACTCTCGACGCGCTCGACTCATAGCCAAATAACGCATTTACAAAAATCACTACTTTTAATTTGACACAAAACCGGTGATTCGTTTCGTGCCGCGTAGCTAGTTAAAATAACGCACACGTCTAGTCATCAATACCAGACTGCAAGCTTTTATGAATTCCGAAATAGCTATCGAGCAAGCGGGATTTGTCAAGGGTCGAGGAACAAGAGAGCAGATACTAATTCTTATCATAGGGGAGCCCAAGCGGGGATTTCTGATGTGATTCCAGCGCATCAGTTTAATATGAGAGGAGAATCCTTGTACCCTGTTAGATACTTTTACCCAGTCTTGATCCCTCAAAAAAGTGGTGTGCGTTCAGAGCAGTCGGTCAGATTAGTAGCAAAAAAAACTCGATCTACAAATCAAGTGGGGCGCGTCAGATTTGAACAAAATAAGTTAATTACATGCAGAAAACAAAATTACTTTAATAATCTGACGATTTGAACGTGACGTAAAAAATTAAGCGAGTCACAAAGTTGCAAAAATAATGTTTCCCTCGAAAAATTCGAGCGCAGTTAATTTTTTTTTTTATTTTAAGGAAAATTACTTAAAAATTATAGAATTAATATATTCTACCGATTTCTCTATTTAAAATTATCAATAGAGTGTAATACGTACAACTACCGAATATTATGAATTTCCCGCTCCACGTCTCTCTTTAAATATGTATATATTTTTTCTGATGAGTTTTTTTTAATTTTACATGAAAAAATTAACAATAAAAATAAAAAAAATTGAAAAAAAATTGCATGCGGACAAAGTAAACTTGTCAGAAGTGAAACTTCTTTGTCAAACTAATTAAAAAAAAAAAACTAATTAAAGAAAAACAAATTTAAAATACAAAAAAAAAAAACTAATTGAAAAAAAAGAAAAAGCCAACGTCACGCGGTGTTCCCGGGCGGTTACCCACCCAAGTACTAACTGTCCCTGACGCTGCCGCATTACCAGTCGCTCAAATTTTACGCGTCATTCGCCTAAAGAAGTTTCACATAAAAATTGTCTAATTAAGGGTTGGGTACCACTAGTATATCGAGTTGAAACGTCTGTATAAAAATCTGATGCGCTTGAGTATTTTGTTGCAACGATTTTTTTTTGCATTTTCAAAAATCAACTGGGTATTTTTGGTCACGTCCAAATCGTCAGTTTTTATAATAGGATACTTTTTAGGACTCAATTAACACTTCTCTTCAATTACTGCCATGCCAGTTTTTTTTTTTAATGTCTATCTCTTTATACAGCTTTCCACACCGTTTGTAAGTCTACAATAAGGTCTATATTTTGTATAGTCATATGCGCTATCAAAATCTGACGCGCTCGAGAATTTTTTTTAGCTCTTTTTTTACATTTTTGAAAATCCGTACACGCTCCCCCCACCACTAAAAGAGTAAACATCATAATTATGAAGTTATTTTCTTTTTAGGATTTAATATTCACGATCCAATAGGTCTTCAAAAGGTGAGAGTGACTACACATTTAGCATTCTGGGCTCCCCTGAGACAAATAATCGAAATGTCTAGAGTTTAACATCCCACTCTATATCGGTTTTGTCGACTTTCGTAAGGCCTTCGACATCGTGAAATGGCATATATTATGGGACGTACTCATTCAAATGGGAGTACCTATCCACATGGTTCGTCTCATACGCCGACTTTACGAGAATTGAACTGCGACTGTTAGAATAGACGACGTTGACTCGGAAAGTTTTCATACACCAGCTGACGTTCGTCAGGGGTGCATTCTCTCTCCACTCCTGTTCAACATCTATACGGAGTGTGTTATGAGAATCGTTCTGGAACAAGGGGACAAGGGAATTTCAGTGGGAGGTAGAAAGATATCTAACTTAAGGTATGCCGATGATACTATACTCTTTTCTTACTCAAACAAAAGAGGACATGGAATACCTGCTGACACTTCTCGAGACAACAAGCCTCTTCTTCGGACTTACGCCGGTCAACAGAGACAAGACCAAGATGATGATAGTGGATCGAGCTGAACTAAGCCATCCTGACATCTCTATGATTGGCAACTGTGAGGTTGTTCAATCTTATGTGTACCTACCTTGGTTCCACTATTACAAGCACCGGAGGACGCGAAGACGAGATTCGAAGGAGATGTGCTATTACACGATCTGCCGTTGACAAGTTGAAAAGATTCTGGTGCAACGATAATATCGCCAAAGCCACGAAAGTCCGCCTGATGAGAAGCTTAGTCTTCCCGATATTTTGTTTTATTTTTATTTTGTTAGACTCAAAGACCGACGTAAAATCGATGCACTCGAGATGTGGTGCTGGCGGCGGCTGCTGCGGATACCTTGGGCAGCGTTTAGGACCAACATTTCGATCCTGAAGGAATTAAATATCAAGCAGAGATTATCGTCGACAAATGTTTCGGACACTTTGTTCGAAACGAACAATCCATGGCGCGACTCGTTGTCCAGGGGCAGGAAGAGGACAAGCGGTCACGCGGTCGATCACCTACGCGTTGGACAAACAGACCTCATCAAAGCTGCAACACAGATCTCCATAGTCCAGAGTTCTCGAGACGCTGAAAACCACATCACGTGGAGGCGTATTGCGGGGGCTGCTTTAGCCTTTAATCGTCATCAACCACGACCACTCTGTCAAGAGTGAACGAATAAGGAGATAAACTAATAATAATCAGCGAGAATGACTTCTATTACATACAGGATGCAAGGGACAGCTTTATCAGCTTTTTTGTTTAAAATATAACCTGTACAATGTAAAATAATGATGACTGTTCTTGCCGAAAAGTTATCTTTAATAATGTATTTAATGTATAGTATACATTAAATTGAAATACCTAAATAAGGGCGGCAAAATTTTCTTCCGCCCCGGGCGGCCGACAACCACGCTACGCCACTGTAAACGTGTAAAAATAATTATCTTCTCTGTATACATACAGGGTGTCCCGCGATGAAGTGCAACCCCGAAAGAGGGTGAAACTAGACCATAAATTATCGAGAAAAAACAGAAAAAATTAAAAAAAAAATTATTTTTTTTATTGACGAATTAAGATTTTTATATAGCTTACGTAGCCTCTGTACAAAAAATGATGATTTTTGTACGTGTTTTTTGGGATACAGACGTAAATTTTTCTCTGAGAGAGTCTAAAAACAACAATTTTCTATATTCCCATACAAAAGACTTAAAAGTCAATTTGAACTTTAATACCATACCATAAAGTTTAAAGTGTTAGTGGAGGGGTTACGGTAAGGATAAGTAATAAAAAAAAAAATATTAAGGAATGGACTGTTAGGCGGTACGAAGTTCGCCGGGTCAGCTAGTTATAAAATAAATATAATAACACTTAATTTCTTGTTTTTGCCTTAATTAGGGGCTTGTTACATTGATAAAGTTTGTTGAGTACGATTGTCTAGACGTACGTACTGTTGATAATCAAAGACGACGTCAACATATTTAGGCCAGTCAAATTGTACATTAAAATCGCAAATAGTCTGCTAGTTCTGCTTTTTTCATATGTTGTTAGGATCAGTACCAGTAGTGTAAATCCAGTTTTGCAACTTCGAAAGACCTGTGCTAACTTTGGGGCGCTCGAAAAACCACGAAATTTTGGCACTCGTTTCGGTTTTTTCACTATATCTTCCAAAGTATGCATTTTTAGAGAATACATGTAGGATACATTTTTAAAATAGTTTAAATTAGCTACAATTTGAGCCCAAAACCAGCTCTGTAGGTCAAATAGAAGCCGAGATACAGCTCTTCAAAAGTTGATCGTTTTTTCTAAAAAAGTGAAGTTTACAGTTTTGACCAACTTTGGACCCAAATTTCGCTGGGAAATATAGGGCCTGTAGACGCCGTTTTGTGCTTAAATTAAAGGTAATGAAATTTACTACAACCTCTTTTGATTCGACGTTCGTCTTAGAAGATATAGTGAAAAAACCGAAACAAGTGCGAAAATTTCGTGGTTTTTCGAGCGCCCCAAAGTTAGCACAGGTCTTTCAAAGTTGCAAAACTGGATTTACACTACTGGTACTGATCCTAACAATATATCAAAAAAGCAGAACTAGCAGACCATTTGCGATTTTAGCCCTTTTTTGTGTACGATTTGACTGCATGGCCTAATTAGGTTGGGATCCCTAGAACATTTTTTTCACCTGATTAGTATCAAGCTAATTTTTCGGGAGTAGCTTCATTTTGATGAGACGAACAAAAATTTCCTCTTCGAAAAGTCGATTGTGGTAGCTAACGGAGATAGCAGGAGATAGAGCAGCAGTGAGCGTAGGACCGGGATAACGTACCACGCAATTTGTAGGACAATATTACTATTAAATTATATAACTAACGCGAAGGTTCCGTAGCAGCAAGAAACATAATATAAAAGTTCTTGTAGTTCGTTGTAACTTTGATCGATGTTTTAATAATAGTGTCATACCATAAGTATGGGGAAAAGTGCGAGTCGAAAAGGTTTACTTGCTTATATATTACGAGTTATGACGTATTAAAAAAAACTACTTACTTGATCTCGTTTAAACCAATTTTCGGTGGAAGTTTGCATGGTAATGTACAATTTTTTTTTATAGTTTTATCATTCTCTTATTTTAGAAGTTACGGGGGGGGGGGGGGGGGGGGCACACATTTTACCACTTTGGAAGTGTCTCTCGCACAAACTATTCAGTTTAGAAAAAAATGATAATAGAAACCTCAATATCATTTTTAAGGACCTGTCCATAGATACCCCACAAGTAAGGGTTTGATGAAAAAAACCTTTTTGAGTTTCAGTTCTAAGTATGGGGAACTCTCAAAATTTATGTTTTTTTTTCTATTTTTGTGTGAAAATCCTAATGCGGTACACAGAATACATCTACTTACCAAGTTCCAACAGTATAGTACTTATAGTTTCGGAAAAAAATGGCTGTGACATACGGTCGGATAGACAGACAGACATGACGAATCTAGAAGGGATCCGTTTTTTGCCATTTGGCTACGGAATCCTAAAAATGTGTAAAGATGAAATACAAACACTCCAATATGTTCAACTCTTTTCTAAAGAAGTAATTTGTACTTGATCGAATCAAATCTGAAATTAAAAGAGGTTTGATTATGCTACCATGGTGAATTTAAATTTTTACATTTCTTGATGGTACCATGGACATAGTAACTAAGGACAGAGCACTCGTAGCTGAAAAACGAGCCGACAGAGATAGTTAGTACGGAGGCCTTGTGTCCCTTTCTAATAGGGTGACATTAAGATTTGGAAACTTGAAAAATCTGACACCAGTATTGACGACTATTATTATATTATTAGATTTATTTATAATGAATAAATAATAAATATTATATTATTATATTTATTATTTGTTTTCATGTGTGTCAATATACAGACATTTGCACAAGGGATGGATTACAAAATCAATACATATAATAAAAATGTAACAGATCGCTTTCTGTATGAATGGAAATGGAAGATATATAGAAAAAATATTATTGGGACCGTTATCAACGCAAATAGCACTCAAAACAATGACTGTTAGAATTTTTGTGTTTCAGAAATGTGTTTGTCTGTCATCTCAGAAACGGCTTATCCAATTTAGGTGTAGTTTTCACTAATATATTGTGCTAGGCTGCACTTAACATTTAGTGTTTGTTTTATGTCAATCGGTTCATAAATAAAAAGTTATGCCAATTTAAAGAATCACGTTGAACATGTAAATAACCAAACGACGGTGCTTATAATCCAAAATAAACCAAAACATGTATTGAAAAAATGCTGTCCAAAGTCACTATTCCACGCGGACGCAGTCGCGGGCACAGCTAGTAAACAATACAAATAGTACGAGTTATTTATTTATTAATCTTAGACCTTAATACTATATTTGTTACAGTTGGCAAGTAAATACAGTCCAAATAATGTCATTACAATTATTTTAAATTTAATATTTTATTTTTATTTGAACAACAAATAGTATTTATAACACAAACATTTCTTTAATATCAATAAAAGTGAATAAAGTGACGCATGGTCACCATAGTTGTAGATGGAAATTTGTTTATACGAAAATGAACACTAACACAAGGTGTTAAGCATTATATTCAGTTTTATTACAGTCTTAAACAATGTCCACTGTGATGTTTACGAGAGTTACCGTAAGAAAAAAAAAGAAATAGGCAAAATAATAATTTATGTTTTCTTTTTATTTAAGAATAAATTTAAAGAAATTAATTTTAATTATGATTTGCTGACTTACAATTGGTAAAATAACATTAAAATACAATTGTTTCAATGGAGTTTTAGGTCAGCCATAATTTTTGATCAGAAACATTTTTATGCTGGCAATATGAAAGAACGAGACACAAGGCCTCCGTTGTGACTATCTCTCTCGGCTCGTTTTTGCATTTGTATAATGCGCAACCGAATATAATACATAAGTCGTTGGACTAGTGTTCATTTTCGTAAATACATATTTTCAGAGTACTCTGTCCTGTTAGGTAGGTATTACGTCCATGGATGGTACAGTCCGCCCCATAGATTATACACTTGAAGCTTATATCACACTTATATACGGGTAGTCCGGCCGCTCAGAGCATAGATTATACACTTTTAACTAGGCTCAGAGAATGCGTTTCTGACACCTGTCAATTCGTCATGACTAGTGATCACAGAGTACAGTAAGTTTAAGCTTAACTATTTTAAAGATGTCAGAGCTAAAAAAAACAAAGAAACTATCTTAAAAAGACATTGATATCAAGTGATAAGATTGATTTTAAGTGATTTGATACTATAACTTTAATGTAACTGATGTTGATGAATATTGGGCTTAAGAAGTTGGTGAATATTAGATTTTGACTAAAATAAATGCACATAACTGAATATAAATAATAATTTTAATAGAATATTATATTACCGAGCCACTGTGTACTGTTAGAGTCACTGTGTACTATAGGGCCGAGTCACAGTAGACCAGTACCGGTACAGAGTGGCTCATTTGCCATTTTGTGAAAAACATAAGCTGACCACTTTAATATTGTCTTTATTGGAAAAACGATATTGCAAGGAGAAAGATGAGTAACTAAAGTATGTTGTGTGTCAATTTTAGCTCGTTAAGTTTTTATTCGTCATTTCAACACCCGAAAAAACCCGAGTCACTGTTACCGACCTGACCCTACTCTACTTGGCAGCACTATTTTTTTCGTAGGTATTTTTGTTTATTTTATGCCTTGGCGTACAGGGCACGGGATCGGGAATGGGTTTGAGGCGTGGCGCTCAAAAGGTTAAGGGCAAAAAAGTGGGATTTGTAAGATTTTCCCTTCCCTAAAAAAAATAGCCAATGCCAAATTAGAGCTAATGGGTACGATAGTCGGCGATATTTAAGTATAACCATAAATATAGGATACTATAGATCTGCTACGCAATTATTATTACCGTGTGTGAACGAAACCACAACATACGAAAACTGTAAGGGGTGAAAAGGACACAAACAACATTTTTTGTCTTTGTCAGAGTTTCTGTTGGTCACAACTGAACTTGCGACCAACAAATCAGTTGAGACCGATATTTACTTCGTGAATTTATGTGATTTAAGTGATTTACAGTAATTTAAGTTGTGAAACTAAGACGTAGTTGAGTGTTGTATAAGAGTTATCATGGTTATATGTTATATAATCGGCTGTAAAAGCCGTACGGAGACGAAATCACAAGACATAACCTTTCATACGTAAGTACAATTTTTTTGATAAAAATATGACTTGTTAGGCAAAAATATTAACAGAATGAGAGTCCTAGTATATTAACAAGTTATTATAAACAGAAATAATTTATGAAAACGGTATTTATCATCATAATAATAAATATATATTAACCGACAAAATTAAGTGGTAAGGTTAATTTGTCATCCTCGAAACAAACGTTAGGCTGGTCCGCCATTTTTAAGTACTTTATAATTTGCTCAGGTTATAGATTTTTTAGGGATACCAGCCGAGGTAACTGATAAATTACCCTAAAAGTGCGGTATTTTTTATTCAATCTTAAATTTCATATTACTTAATGAAACTGATGTTACAGATTTCCAAAGGACTCTGCAATTCGCCAATTATGGATTCGTGCCACTGGGCGACCAAACTGGCAACCAACCAAATATACTCGGATATGCTCTAGACATTTTGAACAAAGTTGTTTTAGAAAAACTGCTCGAAATGTGACATATTTAAAACCATTCTCGATCCCTACACTTCATATCGTCGAACAGGTTAGTTACTTTTATTAGGCTAAAATTTACATCCTGGACCGTCGATATAGATGTTCATATTTTTTCTGTATATAGTAATAGTACTCATATATAGAAAGCTTTTTGTGAATTCTCAGGCTTAGGAAAATTATAATAATAATAATAATTTTTTTTTTTACTTAAATATATTTTTATTTTTACTTATTTACTGTCACATTATAATTTTTGAAGTTAGATAGGTTAGAGTAATTTTTTTTTAACGAAATTATGCCGATAACCTGTCTAATTTTGAAAAAAAAAATACCCTAACCTATCTTAGGTTAGGGTATTTTATTTTGTAACGAAATTATGCCGATAAACAGTCTAATTATGAAGTTAGATAGGTTATTTATTTATTTTTTTGTAAAGAAATTATGCCGATAAACGGTCGACGGTCCAGGATCTAAATTTTAACCATGTCTACTGAAATGTGTTAATATTACTTTAATTTTATAGAAAATTGTACTGATTAAATAAATACATATATACAAAATTAATTGTATGTTGTCCATCTACTGTTTACTTCATCCTGGTTCATTAATAATATAAATTTTTTAAATTTAATATACAGGTACCGATGGAAATCTTGTCCACATCTATCGAACTGCCGGTAGACATACCATCTACATCTCACCACATACCAATGCAAATTGATTCCATACCTACACAGGTAATCTCTATATATATAAAAATGAATCGCTGAATTTGTTGCTAAGCGCAAATCTCGAGATCAGCTGAACCGATTTCACTAATTCTTTTTTATAATATTCCTTGAAGTGCAAGGATGGATCTTACGGAGAGAAAAATTTAAAAAAATGCCTGAAAAGTCTTAAAACAACACTTTTCTATATTCCCATACAAAAGATTCGTAAAAATATCTAAAAGTCAATTTGAACTTTAATACCATACAATAAAGCTTAAGAGTTAGTGGAGGGGTTTCGGGAAGGCAATTGAGTGACGTTAGTATCGTATAAATATTAATGTCAATATTTGTTAATATTTTTAATATGTATTTTTAATTTTTATAGCTAACCAGTAACCCGGTGTCACGAATAGCAGAAATAAGTATTAAAAAAATTAAAAATTAAATAATCCACTGTTAGGCGGTACGAAGTTCGCAGGGTCAGCTAGTGAATTATAAAACTTATTCTGATTCAAATAAAATTTATGTTTTCCTTTCAGCTTCATTTTCTCTATTTATTATCTAATTGTCTATAACTTCAATGAGTCAAGTAAATGTATTTAATATATATCAGAAGCAATTTTGAATTTTTGAATCCTATTTTTATAAATTTCAGGTTGAAAACTCCGAGTCCATGGAGATTGAGATGACACCACGAAAACAGAAACTTTTGAAACATTTAAATCGGAAAACACTTTTAGCCGAGAAACATGAAATACCTTAGGGAACAATTAGTAGAAATAAATTTGTTTTACAAAAAATAACTTCTGTTCTTATTTGTAAGAATATATAAAGTATATTAATAAAAACTTAAATTTGGAGTAACTTGTTTCATTTTTTTTTTTCATGAAATCATGCTAAATATGTTCCGTTCAACTCCCAGACTGAAAAACACATTACCCTCCTTTGCATTGCGCAGTCGGGTAAAAATCAGTGCCCGGTGAAATTTAAAATAAAATAAAATACGGGGAAATTTTGGTAGGGCTGGCAACCCTGACATCTTATATACTTTTATGTTTGTCCCTTTCGGGTGTGGCACGCTTGTCACATCTACAGTAATCCTATATCTATGAGTATAACACTCGTACGTACAACTTGTTAAAATGAAGAAACTATGTAAGGTATCCGAAATACGAGTAGGTATAGGCTTATTTAAATTAAGGTTTTTATTTTTTCTAGTCGGGAGGAACAAGCGCCCCACCTTGCCCCACTATGGGTACCGCATACGTATGCGGGCCCTTGACGTACCTTAAGCTAGCATGCTGATAAATCAGCTCGCTAGTACGTAATAAGCTTCATATTAAGTTAATTTAATTTTGTAGAAGAACTGACTCTTTATCAAGGAAATTCGAAACTGTAGTTATGAAATTAAAATACAACTATATTAATGTAGTTATTTATTGATAAGACTTCCACAATCTGAAATCCAGAGGCTATTTTATAATTATTATTTAATATTTGCAGTTAAGGCATTTTATGTATGCTTCTGAAGTAAATAAATTAATTATCTATAAGTTTAACCAGCGATAACATCTTTCCCGCAAACAAGTTGTCTGTACTCAGTATCGCAACGTATTGCAATAACACTTCCTAACCTATTAACCCTTAATTGGACTAAAGGAGAATGCTTCCCACATCATTTTAAGAGTCTGTAAGCAGTCAAAAGTTACATGAATCCCACAATATGTCAATTATTATACGAACAAACAATGTGTCTTTGCCCTAATGTCAAACTTGAAACGGAACGTAACAGAATTTTTTATCTGTGGGCAGTGAAAAAACCGGCTGTTTGTTTTCGTTGAGTTGTGAGCCAAAAATTACAGTGCAAATACAAAATAACATTATAATGTCGCGGAAAAATGTGGTAAGTTTATTTGACTTAGTATTATTTGTAGGTTTTGAGTTGTTTTATGGATATCAATGTTTTTTTTTGTGATTGTTTCAATATCAGTGTAATTATTGAGCTTCAAAACATGTGGGAACTATAATACTTTAGACCACAACAGACTCTAATTTTAGCTAATACGAAAATATACAACTAACATAATTATGTGTTTCAGAGAAAAATACTAGATCTCTCAAAGGGAGACAATGTGCAAAGGGCGCTGTCAATATTGATGTCTTCAGAAGACGACGAATCTGACTACCTTAGTGAAGATGAACATCCATTAGTAGATGATGTATCACATACGAATACAATGTTAGACCAAATTCAAAAATCATTTTCTCAAGAAGATTTGATTGCTATTTTGAGTGGTAAGTAGATATTATGCATTGAACAATTAGGTAAGAATAGATGTTTTCAGTACTTAGTTTTATAGTACCTGTATTTTTCCAGGTGAAATAAATACAGACGCAGCTGAAACTGTGCAATATGCAGATGAACAAGTACTTGTCAACAGGCCTGAATGTACCCCACATGCTTACATTCCTGATGGAGTGCCTGTTGCCAGTGCAAGCACTCAAATAGTTATTCAACCTCTTGATGAACAATTTTCTACCAGGAGCTTAGATGTAGGTACTGTATTTCAACAAATTCAAATGAACAATGAAGCAATGGACATAATAGATACACAGCCCAATCTGCAGGAGCCTGTATTGAATATGTCTCCTGAAAGAAGAAACTTTCCCTCAAATACTCCGAGACCAAGTTATTCTGAGATGCAGAATAGAGAGCGATTATGGACCACATTTGTCGGAGACTTGAATATCCCTTCATTTGACAAGCCATTGCAAGTAAGAAAAATATATACTAATAGGAGTACCCCAAAAGATTACTTTTTGGACATGTTTCCGGAATCTATGATAAACTTAATTGTAGAAAATACAAACATATATGCAAATGAAAAAAGATCACATGGATGGCAGGATGTCACAAAGGAAGAGATCTCTGCATATTTAGGTATGATGATACTGATGTCAATCAATCCAATTTCTGATAGCCAGCTATATTGGTCCACAGATGTGTTTTATAAAAACCCAATTATTTCTGGTGTCATGACCCTAAGACGGTTCAAGAAAATCACTGAAAATTTTCATATTTCTGACATAAGAACAGAACTACCAAAAACATCCCCCAACTATGACAAACTATGTAAAATACAACCACTCATTCAAAAACTAAATCAGACCTTTGCTGAAGCTTGCACATCATCTCAAACACAGTCCATAGATGAATCTATGATTAAGTTCAAAGGTAAGAGTACCATGAAGCAATATATGCCCAAAAAACCCATAAAAAGGGGGTTCAAGTGTTGGGCCAGGTGCGACTCCAAAAGCGGCTATCTGTTCCAGTTCCAATTTTACACAGGTAAAGTTGGTAATACATCCGAAGAAAACTTAGGTTACCGGGTGGTATTAGATCTTGCAGATGATGTGCCAGAAAATACTCTCTTGGTATTTGACAATTTTTTTACGAGTTTGGGGCTAATGACAGCTTTGTTTGAAAAAAAAATATTTTCAATTGGCACTGTTCGTATAAACAGAAAAGGCCTACCAGAATTGATTACCAAGAAATCTAGAGAGACAACACTAAAACCTGGTGAATTTATTTACCAATATTCGGCGCCGCTTTCAGTTTTCAAATGGAGAGACACCAAAGATGTATTTGTGTGTACTACTGCTTTCAATCCCAAAGATATTATTGAAATAAAGAGGACTCAAAAAGATGGTTCAAAGAAAAATATGTTTTGTCCATTGGCCATAAAAAAATATACAGAGTTCATGGGTGGAGTTGACCTTTTTGACCATTACAGGTCTTCCTATCCTGTAGGTCGAAAATCCAGAAAAAATTGGCACCGAATATTCTGGTTTTTACTGGAAGCTGCCATTATAAATTCATATATAGTATATATGACTACTCATTCAATACGAAGAAACACCCATAAAGAATTCCGTTTACGTCTTGCACGTGCACTTATTGATAATTTTAGTAGCAGAAAGAAGCAGGCTGCAGTATTCAAAACGAAAAAAGGGGGCTGTTATGGTGTGCCAGATGAGACCCGTTTATCAAATGTTGGACTACATATGCCACGCATTAGTAAATATAGAAGGTGTCGATTCTGTAGCACCCGGGCAAAAGAGCAGAGGACAAAATATTCTTGTTCCATATGTTTGGTATCCTTATGTGCTGCTCCATGCTTTGAGAATTATCATTCTACACCAGCACTCTCCAACATGTAGATTATTTCCCACAAAGAGCTCATTTAATTTAGCCCTACACTTGCAGTAGGAGTATATTTCCCACATTGTTTTTTTATTTAAATAATAAAAAAATATAAAAACAAAAAAAAGAATTTTAACCTCATACCTAAATAAAAAAAATCCACTAGGTTTATAAAACCGAGTAGAACCCACACACGCCATGCCCAATTAAGGGTTAACAAGTCATTCTGATCATTGACATTTTTTCTATTATTAGTTACTATTAGTGCACTATATGTGGTAGTCCCTTATTCGATTAAACTAAAACGTAGTCATGTAGGTATGGCGTTAGCTATAATTTACGTAGGTACTAATTTCGGAACAATTCAACTATTAATTTTAGTGAATACTAAAATCAATAAAGGTAATTCAAATGTTTTCAGATCTAATTCGCCTTTCCTCTACGAGTTGTATAATATACGAGTAATTTTACGATCAAATTTAATTACAGTAAATTTCGTTATAACACAATTAAACAGGTAACAGTAAATCTCTTCCATTTATAACAACCTATTAAATGCACGTTAAATCAGGCATCAGTGGGCCAAAATAAATGATCAGTTTCAAGAGAATACATATAAGCACACTTTCTGCACCACATTGCACGTTAAAAACCTATCCTTCATACAAATACAAATAACTCTTTGTTTCAAATTATTGATTCTACCGTAACAAAATAAGATAAAATAGATATGTTCAGTCAAGAAAATATGCTCCTAATAAATAAAAGAATGCACTTGTGTATGACACAGCCACGTGTACATTACTGCATTGAAGTCCACATACATATATACACTGGGATAAAAATATTCAAATCTATGTGCAAAATTGAATCACTGGTAGTCATTCGATAAATTCCAAACATACATGTAAAGTTAGGAACTTCATGAGGCAACAAGACCGCAGTCCTATGGTAATTTATAAACTATAACACTGTTACGACTCATTGGCTGTGAAATACAAAGCGCTCTGCTGTCGAAGATTGTAAGCGATATAATTTCGAGTTTATAATATACAAAGAGCACTATTATACGCATAGATATTATACATTTAATATTCGTCTTCTTCAGGAGGATGGGGGTTGTCTCCATCCATTTCCTCTGGGGGCGCAAAACCATCCTAAAATCAGAAAAATATAAAAATTATTAAGTATATTAGTCGTCCTATTTTCTGTTTCCGTTAATTGCTTTATTCTTGTAACATTTTAAAACAACTTAGGACTTTTCGTCATTACATCTTATAGAAACATCATATTAGATAGTCGGACTTTTAATTCGATTCCAGATTTGACAATTTCAGTGTTGCAGCGTTATGACAAGTAATAAATAGTGACGTTGCGAAATTATTCGATACGGAAATCGAATATTTCCGGATCGATTCTTCTCGTTTATAATTTTTTTTTTTTTTTTTTTTATGTTACTAGGTTGGCAAACAAGCGTACGGCTCACCTGATGGTAAGACCGTAGCCTATAGACGCCTGCAACACCAGAAGCATCGCAAGCGCATTGCCGACCCTATCCCCAATCCCCCCAGGAGCACTGGTCACCTTACTCACCAACAGGAACACAATACTGCTTGAAAACAGTATTATTTAGCTGTGGTCTTCTGTAAGGTCGAGGTACTACCCCAGTCGGGCTGCTCCATATTTTGAGCAGGAAATTTCCTACTGTGCCCTACCTCAGTTTATTCTCGTAAACTAAGTATATCAGGAAATTAAATATTTCTAAACGGATAATTTAGTTATGACGATTAATTTTATTAAGGATCTGAGAGTTTTCTTTAATAATTGTGTGTGAAATAAATAAATAAATGTGATCATGAAGGAACATGACAAATAAAACAAATAGGTATAGTCGTATTTTTAATTAGACGAAGCCAACTGACAGTAGCTAATGTCACTTTGTAAAATAATGATACCATATTTAAAGTAATAGTGATGCGTTCAGTTCTCGTTCAATCAGATGAATGAGCAATGAGTGTGAATAGTCAATCACTTCAAACTATAAATGAATATATTGTTACGTGTTAGGGTTCGAACGATTTGGAGAGAAAGACCTGCTGACTCTTTTAGAGACTTTATTCACTAGCACTAGGTCCGACACAAAGCACTAAGTACAAACACTGGGTACAAACACTAAGTACAAGGTACAAACACTAAGCACTAGGTACACTCACTAAGCACTAACGATGTCCGAGGTCGTAGCCAATGTCGTAGGTTTCCGCTGGTATCACTCTTGATCACTAGTCTTCACTTCGAAGTCGCTTCGTCAATCACTCAATTTGAACTGCCTCCGCTCGGCCACCCGCCTCTTTGGTCATACATTCATTTTCATCCACAACTTCAAAGGCCTCCAATTGCGCAGAAGTTTCATTTTTCACGTACTTGTAGGCGTTGCGGCTTTTTCAGTAACAGTGAAAGCTTTTCGTGGACGCTTTTTTCTTGGGGACAAGAAAACATCCACGTCTTTTTGTGATGTACTTGGCTGAGGATCCATTTTGATGGAAAACCAAAACAAATAGATTCACTCAAAGTTCACAAAAAACTATAAACGTAACAACAAACATAACGTAACAAAACTTTAACAAAACCCAACAAAATAACAAAATATCGATTCGCAATGAAACAAGATATTCGTGCAGTCAGACTGGGAGAATGAAGCCGAATGACAAGATAAATAAAATGGCGATAGAATACTAAGAGAAAATAGAAAACTATCTAGGCTCTTTTATTATAAGTTTTGTTTTTAATATAAAAAACAAAAATATTAACTTTTTATAAAATAAAGCTAATACTAATTAATAAATAATTATTATGAATAATTATGTATTTATTTAAATAAAAATCAATAATTTAGTATTTAATTGGCACACCAATATTATGATTACATAAACATAAATCGCGATTGTTTATCGATTTTTGTGTTCATCACTACACTATTAAATCTGCCGGGATAGCATGCGTACAACGAGATAATCTCTTGACGAGAGAGATAGATAATGTCTACATCGAGTATTTTCTCGATTACCCTAGCATGCGCAATACGAGAGACATAATTCTCTTCCGAAGATAAAACGGAACGGAAACGCCATGGTATACAAAAGATATTATAATAATATTTATAATTTTAATATATTTCGTTTATCGTAGTCTTTCTAATATTGACAACGAGTAGTTTATCTTCTTAAAACGTCAAAATCACGTCAAAATTCGACAAAACTACGATAACTAAAATTTCTTGTTATCTCTTCAATTGTCGTGACGAGAAGAGTTTCACGTGCACGCATGCTAGCTACTGTAGACATAAAGAGATAATACGAGAAAAGGGGTAGACAAACTTTTGTCGTGGCGCGCATGCCAGCCCGGCTGGTATCATTATTTTACAAAATGACAGTAGCTAATGTCAAATCTGGAATCGAATTAAAAGTCCGACTATAGTAATAAATTTGATTGTTACAATAACAAGGAAATGATTATGTTATTGTTTAATATTATTACAAATATTGCCTAATTAATTTAAATATTAAGTGCAACAAATATACACATGCTTACGCCTGATTATTTTTAAATGACCAAAAATGGAGAGGTTCTTTTTACTGGGTAGACCAATTTTATTTATTTATTTAGTCAAAAGCTGGTGCTTGTTATATGGTCCAATTTAAATTTCATGGAGATCTGATGAATACTTTTCGTTTTTTTTTTTTTTATGTTACTAAGTCGACAAACAAGCGTACGGCTCACCTGATGGTAAGTGACTACCGTAGCCTATAGACGCCTGCAACACCAGAAGTGTCGCAAGCGCGTTGCCGACCCTATCCCCAGGATTATCCCAAATAATGCGTATTTTATTGACTGTTTTACCAACTACCTACATTGTATTACTTTTCGATGTAATTGAAGTCGGTTCTTTTTCGTTTGCTAACAAACACAATTTAATTACTAGTGAGTACCTACACTACCAACATAATTAATTTTCAAGTCTGTTTATGGCTTACCTCAGTTGCATATAAAATGTCCAAAATCTTCTGAACTATAGGAGCATTTTGTTGTTCATCCATCTCCTGACAGATCACCTCTATATCTCGAAGTTTGCCGAAATAGAAGTCCCTTTCTTTTTCAAGACCGTCAACTGTAGCTTTTAATTCATTAATCTAAAATAAAAATAAATAAATTTCAATTTCTTAGACTTAAGGCCTGTTTCACCGTTTGTGGGTAAAGTTAATCCTACACATAAGTTACGAAAAGTGTTTAACAGCAGGAGGTAGAGATAGGCCATTAAGACATGTTTAGCCTCAATTAAGTAATGAGGATCCGTAACGTTTTTAGTTGAGAATGCAGATTTATAGAACTAAGAAATCCTTAACATACAGTGCAAAAATTTTTGTTCTACGACAAAAATTGACGAAGTTATGATCAAATTACTAGCGGAGTTTACTAACCGGCCGGCGCGGAAGGCTGTGACGTCACTCGGACGTTCCATGCCAGTTAGCCCATAGTAGCGACAAGCTGCGATGGTGTTTTCATTTAAACTATCTGTCCTACAAAAAATTTGTAAGGACATAATTTGTAGCAAATTGCTTTGCCTACCTAACTTGCCTTGCCTTTATGTTCATATAACTTTTTGCCGAAATTTAAAAATTAAAGAAGTCTTAAGCAAAAAAGTGAAAAAATTTCTATAAAGATTTTCTTTTTTGCTCTTTAACTTTTTTTTATACATTTCACAAAAAATACCTCTGACCAGTCTTGTAGATGGTTTTTTGAGGAAAATTTTTCTCTACAATTTTTTGAATTTCATTCATTTAAAACGCTGTTACAGCGCTCCAAAGTTGACCGGGTTCGTCAATGCTCATGAGAATCCGGTCAAAACGAAATGTTTAACTTAGTTTTATGATCCGGAGTGAGTTTTATGAGTAGGAGTGATGCCACACGCATCCCGCATACACTGATCCCGCTTACATGACGATGCGTTGGCGCAGCGGTCACAGCACTAGCTGTTGCGCTAGCAGTCGCGGGTTCGATCCGCGCACATGACAAAAATTTGTATTGGCCATACAGATGTTTGTCATGGTTTGGGCGTTTGTGGTTGTGTATTGTGTGTGTTTCCGGACCCCCGACACAGGAGAAAATCCTACTGGGGGCCGTTGAGTGCGAAACGTTTATTATTTATTATTATTATTATTACTGACGTAGCGGCAGGAACGGCATAATGTTTATAGCTTAATATCTTCGTAAGTAATGGTCCGATTTGGATAATTCAAAAAGAAATATCATTCTTATGTCATAGAGAATAACGTGGATACTAGTTCTATTGAATTTGCTAGAACTTTACTGATCCTCATTACAACTTTTTGATTCACATTGCTAATAGAACTATGCCGTAAATACATTCGAAATCGAGAGTGAAAAATTATAATATATCGAATACATTTTTATCTATTGGATACCATCATCTGTCAAATAGCGTTAACGGCAACCGGTGAAACAGGCCCTATACACTTGAAGAGGTTAAGAATATATTAAGTTAAAACTTAATAAAATCTGGTGCCCTACAAAGGCATAATCTTATGCATAAAGTTGTCAGCCTTGACCCAGAAAACAGTCATATAAGTCGCACCATATGTTGCATATTAAGTTTACTTAGTGAAATGTATACGTATGTATAACCACACATACATTTTACTAAGTAAACTTGTATTTTCTCGTCGAGTATTAACCCATTATTTAATTAGTTTCATTTCTACCTCCTATAAGTCTTAGCGTAATAATTTATATCGTCACAAAATATTCTTAATTGGGCCCAAAAAATATTCAGAGCATGCTCAAACACTTTCACTTTAATATAAAAATAGATACAAAAATTGCAATATAACGAAAGAAATACTACTTTTAGTTAGTTAGTTAGTTAGTGGGTTCGATTTTCCGCATTTAGACACAATATTGGTCTATTATGCGTGAGAAAAAAAAGGACTGACTAGTTCAGCCAGCCCAGCTCCTTCCAGAAGCTCAGAAGCCTCCTGGGGTGTTCACAGGCTTCTCGGAGAAATATTACTTTACTTTTTCTTTAATTTTTATTTCTGAGGTTTAACTTTACACTTTCTACTGTTTTTCTTTATTTTTTTTTTAAGGACTTGATACCTTTAATTATAAATTTTAAGATGAATTAAATAAGAACAAGACAATCAAATGTATGTGCAGATTAATAAATAATATACATGCAACCAAGGTCTCTAATGTAATAAATAAAATTCTTAAAGATATAAAGAATTATCATGTTTCAGCTTGTGATTCTTAAGTATATCAATTCTTTCTTCATTAATGTATCAACTTTAACGAAAAAGGCATTGATATACTCTAAGCGTCTAAGCTAATTGGAGTAAAATAAGGTCATAAATTTTAATAAAAAATTATTGTTAATTTATAATATTTATAAAGTGCTTGTATATAAATTTTATACAGTTTTTGTTTGTTTCTATTAATCTCTGGCTAAGTTGAATAATTTTGATATTGTAAGGAGTAAGCAATTATATACAAGACTATGAAAAAAAAATTGTTTTCTAACAATCTTACCTGGTGGTTCAGTTCATCGATTACTTTGGAGTCACCTTTACCAGTTTGATTTATTCTAGCTAAATTGACTGGCGGTGATCTCACTGTGCTATTAGCCTTAACAACTGTAAAAAAAAATAATGTTATTTATAGGTTATAAATTTAAATTCCACCCAGCTTAGTGCAAATTAAATTAGTGTTCATCTAACTTCAAAAACAAGAAAATTTTTAATTAATTAATTATTTGTCATGAAATTATCAATTAATTTGTTTCATAATAAAAAAGCATTTTACGGATAGCTGGTTAAAAAATAAAACAAGAAAATATAAATCAAATCAAAAAAAAATATTATAATAATAATAATTGTATAATTACATTTAAAAGTAAAAAGTACAAATAGAATATTGAAATGAAATACAAATATAAATAGTAAGTATGAAAGAAAGATTATTGTAAGATTCAAAGACAACTAGAATAGCACAAATGATAATGATGCATGTTAAAGGGTCGGTAATTTAAATATACATAATACTTTACGTAAATAAATTGTAAAATATAATATATTAAAAAAATATAAATCGCAATGGTTCCTGCTATTCATATTATAAAAAAAATATACATACTTATAAATCATTAAAAATAGGCTTGGGCAACTTGGAGCTTGTTGATGTTGTAAAATGTATACAAAATATGTATATATAAAAATTTTTAGTAATACATTAATTACATTATACATCGTAATAAAATTCAACCCAAAATTAAAACAATAAGATAACAAATAGTACTGGTTTGGGGTCTAGCGGCGACTTTAGCGACGGGCGCCATCGGTTTCTTAACGGAAGGGGGCACAGCCCGGGGGACCGCGCCGGCGGCCCCGTGACCCATGGGGAGGCCCTCGCGCTGCGCCATAGCATCGTACTCCGTGCCGCCGTAGTTAGCATCGAAAAACTTCTTGAACCATTGCAAGAACTCAAAGTTATCTTGGAACCGACCCTTCACCAGTCTGTCAATGGGTACTATCTACGAAAGAAAAAGGAAAGTAAAATAAAAGAAAGAAATGTTCTATGGGTGTCGACTACGTGGGGGGACGAGACGTGAGACACCTAGACCATCAGCATGAACCTATGACACTTATAGAGTATGATTTGTTGAACGTCCCCGACTTGATCAATTGCTATTCACTATAAATTACGATTTATAATTATAATATACGCGTATTTATTATACGATTATTGAACAACTGAAAAAAAAAAAACGATTGTGCTTTAGACCACACGACCGAAGTGTCTTAGCTATACGAAACGTTACTGGCTATGAGAAAAAGAGAGAAAGAAAATGTGTGCTCGCACCTCACTCTCTTGCTCCGTCCGCCTTGCCCGATTTCACACTTTTCATAGCGCTCTCGTCACGTATTCACCAGCTTACTCCCCAAGTCAAGCGTGCGTAAAGTTTTACTTAAAAAATGACGTACAATACAGTCGGGGGATTCCCCGTAAAACATAAACGAAAATGGTTGCCAACTTGACAGATTTTAATTCCCTAGTTTTATATTTAAATATTGGGTAAATGTTGGGTATTGTTCAAACCCCCTGTAACGCATCATACATGTTAAATATCTTTAATATATTTTACAAGACCCCCAAATTGCCTTACGTAATACTTGTATGTTATTACGTACATTCCAAAGTAACAATGTTTTACAATGCTGTCACCACTGACCATGGCACCTGCACGACGGAACGAAATATTAGGTGTTCCTAAATAATAATCACTGTAAGTCCCATAGAATCAAAAACGTTAACAATAATTTTGATAATTGCAATTGATCATTTCGGGGATATTTTTAAATGAGTCGGTCATGCGTGATGTGTCTAAGTTTGTGTGTAGCGAGGTGATGCGTACTGCCCGATTGATGTAGCGGAGCAGCTCGGCGAGGTCGAGGGGGAGCGGGAGCACACAGTGGTACCCCACTGTCACACGTGCCCGACCCGATCATAAAGCCACCACGGGCCTCAAACGCGTCATACTCCCTCCCATCATAATTTGCATCGAAAAATTTTTTAAACCACTGCAAAAACTCAAAATTATCTTGAAACCTCCCTTTGATCAGCTTGTCCACGGGTATTACCTAAAAAATTTACACTGTAAAACATATAGTAGAACAACTAAACAAATATAACAATTTCTAATGTGGTATTTAGTGTATTATTTTTCATATTATTTATTATTAAATTTAATAATACAAACAAAACCATTTATTAAGCATTAAATATTGAAGACATTTAATCCCTGATTAAAAAAAGTAAAAAAAATTAAAAAAAAAAATTACCAATACAGATTCAATTCTAAAATAAGCAAAACCTTTGAAACTGTTATGAAAAATTTAAATTACTGTTGCAATTTTTTTACATCATAATATCAAATTACAATGAAACAACTTATTCAGATTTTATCGCAGTTTATTAAGTTTTAAGATACCCCACGTCCCATCGATCGATCTTGTGATCATGGTTGCTGTAAAGTATCCGAAACATCGGGCATTTAAAAAACTTAATAAACCTCTATAAAATCCGAAAAAGTTGTTTCATTGTAATGAGTGAAAATCGCGTAAACATTAAAAAACAATATCATATCACATTATTGTTTCTTATTTAACTATTATTACATTACTATGATCTGTGTATTGGGGTTGTACTTTACATTTACAGGTTAAGATAAAATTTGTATGTGTTGATAATACTCAATATCACTACTATCACATACAGTCATGACAATAAAATGTCTCACAAATGTGAGTCATAACAGTAATCTAATATCCCTAATTCCTAATAAGTACACATTGAAATTGGCAAAATAATATATTCCCCTGCTTTAAATTATTTAGTATAATTGATTTTTATTTCTGTTCAATTTTATTTCTGTTTAATTTTTTAAATTTTTTTTTAACTGTTGTCGTGTTAGTAACACATCTTAGACTTTCACATTCCATTATAAATTCAAGTATTTGTTGACTAATTATTTTAAAATCTTTTTGAAATAGTAATTACCTTATCGACAGACATTTTTTTGAAAGCAGCCTGTAGTATTTTGAAATTTTGTATATACTCATGTTCTAGGTTCGTTTTGAACTTGATACGCTTCATAGGAACACTACCGGGAAACAACATGTCCATGAACTGACAATACGCGGCACCGGTGCATAATTCTTCGATTTTAGCAAAGTTCGATTGGAGGCAGTCGTTCACCCACGCCAACATGTCATGTCTTGATAGATTTTCAGATGTCACATTTGTTGAGTACACATTCACTGCCATCTTGAACTATAATTTTGTCAACACCTTAAACAAGTAACAAATCATAAAGAGCGCACGTGTTAATAGGAATATGTGCTTAAACCGGCTAAACCAAAGCAGGCACTGCTATGAATAAAAAAGAAAGCCGATCTAAAAATAGGTCGGTACATGTTGAACGACATTTGTTGATGTATCACGTCCATATCAATTCGATTATACTCTTTGATAATAAACAACGAGATAACTATAACTTAAATTACTTATACCGTATTTAAATTTTTTTTAAGAAGCGAAACTAACGGCGGATGCAAGTATGACAGACGACGACTCATCAAAATCTTTTACCACTTAATTGTGTACGTTTTATGCAAAAACTTGAGACTATTAACTCACTTACCTTTTAAAACTAAATGCTTGTAAGTTTCTTATTTTTTAGCTTTTAAATATTGAGCAAAGTATAATAAACGTTGAACTGTTATCCGAAAAGTTCGCCTTCGCCTTCGTAAGATTTGTCATAGACAAGGCATAATTTTTTTAAATTTATGTAGCGTATCTTCTAGAAAGTATTTTGCGAATTAAAAACCGATAATTTGTAATATCCGGTTTCATTATTCTAATTTAATGAGGAGAAATATTAAAAACTTTTATTAATTTTCAAAAGGATCATGCTTAGTATAATAAATGTAACAAGCTATAGTCTGTCTATAAAGTCGTGAAATTTAATGAGGGCGCTGTTAATAACACGTAGCAAACACATAGCAACACTGTATAGTATGACATAAATGACTTTGATACTTGCAATATTTTATTTACCTACTATTAAAAACATGAGTCTGAGTGTGAGTAGATACGAAAATGTCAGTTCGTTTAAGTAAAATGAGTAAATAAATAAGACACATATCATATTTTGTTTGTTTTATTTATAAAGAAATATCAATGAAATATATCTGCTTTGAATGAAAAAGTACACATTACAGCAAAAAGAGAGGATTATCTAAATATTATCGTATAAAACAGAAATTTAAAAGAAGAATTGCAAAAAAATATTAGTTATATTGATGAGAGTTATATTCACGACTCATACTGTACATGCTGGAAGTGAAAAAGGCTTTGTACCAAACTGTCTACTCTTATTTAGTGGAAGAAATAAAATAGAAGATTATCACTCTGAAATGAATGCGAATAAATTCACTAAAAGGATTACGGAAAAACTTATTCCAAACCTACACGAGCCATCTATTTTATTGTTTTTGGCAATGCTCCTTACCATTCAGTAATTACAAACAAAACACCAAACACCAGTACTCGTGTCGATGATATAAAATTATGGTTATTAGAAAATAATACTCCATTTAATTCATCGCTAAGGAATGTATTAACTATTAACTTGAGTAAAATATAAAAAACCAAATCCTATATATGAAATAAATACTATTTTGGGAGAACATGGGCATACAGTAGTTCGGCTTCCACCATACCACTGTGATCTTAACCCAATAGAGCTAATTTGGACACAAAAAAAGGTAGCTGCAAGTACTATTGGATCTCGTGACGTGAAACAATTGACAGAAGAAGCATTTAATAACATCACAGTTGAAAACTGGAAAAATTGTTGCGAACTTGTAAAAAAAATAGAAAAGGATTATTATGAAGGAGACAGAACATTATACAAAAATATAGAGACGAATTAATATTTCAAGTAAGAAGCGACAACAGCAGCACTTCTTTCACTTATCATCGGATTCTAAAATCTAAAATTATACATTTCTTTCTTTGGCCGGCCTTTCCTATGTTTCCCTGGAGTTTCAAACTTTCCATCATTTTTAAAGCCTTCGTTGACTATCCGTCTAACTGTACTCTTTGATTTTCCTGAAAAAGATAAGTTTAAAAATGTTAATGAATGGAAATATAAGTTACTGACATGAAGCAATTGATTCAAATTTAAAATTGGAAAACTTGAGACTAAGTTATATTATATCCTTAAGTATCAAAAAATTCGTCGTACTATAATGTGACCTCTATACTCTGTCTCATCTAACCTAAAAATTTGCAATGTAAACAATGCCTTTTTTGGTCTCCAAAACGTAAATTATGTAAATTTTTAAATTCAGGCAGGTTAAACACAAACAATAACACGATTACATACCGTCATAGATGCTGTTCGCCCATAAACATCGTCCAAATCACACAAAATTCGTCCAGCTTCGAACTCCGCCAAACATCGCTGGAAAACTTTAAAAATCACTTCCCGCGTGCCACTCCGATTTACTTTACTCATTTTTGAAACTCTTCTGCGAAGATTGGTCTTAATTTTTTGCAGTTTAATCAAATGAATAAAGAATAATAAAGGAAAACTGTTAACTCGATGATAGTATTGACAGCGAAAGTACTTATGTTTGGTGTTGCCAGACACATGATTAATGTTAGTTCCTCAAACATTAATGTCACGACTTTATAGACAAACTATACTTTACATTTTATAATTACGTATGAGAGAATAACAAGAGTTGACTGTCTTAAAAAAAAAAAATTACGTGCGTACAAAGTATACATGTCAGAAGTGAAACTTCTTTGCCAAACTAATAAAAAAAAAACTTGTTAAAAAAAAACTAGTTAAAAAAAAGCCAACGTCACGTGGTGTTCCCACTTCCCAGGCGGTCACCCATTCAAGTACTGACCGCGCCCGACGTTGCCGTGTCACACGTTCTTTCAAATTTTACCCTAATGCGCCTAAAGAAGTTTCACTTCAAAAATAAAAAGCCAACGTCATGCGGTGTTCCCAGGCGGTCACACATCCAAGTATTGAGCGCGCCCGACGTTGCCACGTCACACTTTAAAAGTATTATAATAGCATTTGCTTATGCTTAATTTTTATTTTTATATTTAAGTACCTACTTGTTTTCAGACGTTTACTAAAACATTACTGGAGTAAGACTTCTTTACGCACGCTTGACTTGGGGAGTAAGCTGGTGAATGCGTGACGAGAGCTCTAAGAAAGTGTAATTGGGTGAGGCAAACAGATTTTGAGAGGGAGATATAGTGAAGTTAGGAAGAGAATCAAAATCAAAAATCACTTTATTCAAATTGGCTCCATGAGCACTTTCGATTCGTCATTTTAGACATTTAGGCTAGGCGCGCACTAGTGACTTTTTGTCACCGTGACTTTTTGTCACTGTCACCGCGTCCATCATCCCTAATGAAGGTGCGCGCATTTGGATGCGTCATGCGTGACAATTCGGTGACTTTTGTCCGCGGAGGACGCCAACATGCCCGTGACGCAACAAAATGTCACGTGTCATATGTACGTAGGTTGGTAAACATAGTGTAGAACTTTCCTCTTATCAGCCTATCACTCCAAAGCGGGTGAACCCAATTCTTTTTATTATTGTATTTTTTTCTATTTCTAAAAACGAGTTCACAGACAACCGTCTCTTCGAGATCCATCTTATCGAATGCAAGAAAATTTCACTGCAAGTGCGCGCAGTCACGAAAGTGACGGTGACGTGACAGTGACAAAGAATTTTTTGTCACGGTGACAAATGTCACTAGTGCGCGCAGGGCCTTAGAGAGAGTTACGTTTCGTATATAGTTGTGCGGTCTAATGCACACGTGTTTTTATATAAACTTTTTAGTCTCAAAATATATATTATTATATATTTACCAGCGAGTGAGTAGTGTAAAAGTTACTGTGTTTCATATTTAGCAAAACTAAATGCTAATCTAAAAATTTTATTTAAAACTAAAGGGTTTCAAATTAATGATCTTAAAACACTCAAGAAATTAAAAAAAAGATTAGTACCATATCAAATGGTAAATAAACGAATCAAATAACACCATCTATCGAACGATTGATGGCGTTATTAGAAAGGAGGAGGAGGAGTTTATATGTATCTTAGGAGTTTATATGTATCTTTTCGATAGATTGCGTTACGAGAAACGTAACGAGGTCATTCGTTTAGTAGATTTTCCTCCTCATTCCCGAATTTCATTATTATACTTTTTGCTCATTATATTTTTTTCATACCGGGAGCCTTATATGAAAATGCCTTAAGGAGTAAACTCCAATAATATAAGTATTAATTTACAATAGAAACAAATAAATGAGGCTTATAGAATAAAATGGAGATTACGTGGAAGCAAATAATATTAACCAAGATATTTTGTCAGTTATTCTATAATATGAATTTATTTATACATTGCGTTGAAATATTGAAACTATAAATTTACGGTTATACTGTATACTTATTACTGTATTATAAACATAAAATCATATTAAGTTTTAGATACATGTGCAGCGATTCTTAAACGAAATTGTAATTGTCATTAGTTTAGACTGCATTAAGTGACAACTGACAAATGTCAATAGCTATAAACAAAACAAATAATATACGAATTAAAAAGCAAGAACCAAGAAATACGGCTCAGCGTCTCAGCGTCATGAATATAAAATTAAACCGTCCTTGGTTTTCGCCGGGAAAACAGTGTTGCAGAGAATGGACTAAAAACGAGACGCATCTTACTCGTTCGCAAAAACAAGTCTTTTTTTTTGCTTTACATTTTTATACACAGTAAATTAATTACTACATAGATAATTTTTTTTAAATGGCTCAAGAAAATGAAAATGTTGACGAAAACAACCCGACTGTTAATACAGAAACTGAAACACCCTCTCAGCCCTACAATACCTCTCGGCCTTACAGGATTACCATGGAATTTCCATTGTTCTTCACTATGTTATCAGTATCGTTGAGTGGTAAGTACATCATTCATTTTTAGTTTTTTGAAGTTTAAAGTAATATCCTGAAAACATTTTAAATAATAGCATTATTTAACGTTTTGCTAATATGTATAAAATATTATACTCAACATCACCTAACAAAAACAAAATATACACAAAAAAAATTTATACTTTTTTTTTTTAATTTATTTATTGATCTAGTTTTTACAATATTAAATTTTTTTAGGTGCTGCTATAAGTAATCTAGTTCTGTACAGAACATGTATTCATTCTTTAAATTATACTAAAGATGAGTGTCAGTTCTTTATGTCATCATCAAGGAACAATGGCAGCAGAGAGATAGAAGAAGCAGTCCAGAAATATGCAACATTTGTCACTATGTTGAGAACTATCGTAGAATCAGTTGCACCGGCTGTTCTCTCACTTTTCCTCGGAGTCTGGTCCGATACACATGGAAGAAAACCATTAGTTGTATGGCCATTACTTGGTAAGTAGAATTTTATTCCCAAAAAATCTTTATTCTCGTAAAATATACTAATTGCTATTTGGAAATTTACAAATAAAAAGTTATGCATATTGCGGGCTTCAAGCCAGAGGGGCGTATAAGCAATAACGCGGTACGACTTTCTGGCATGAAAATAATATCTGACTTCAGTTATACGCCTGAAAGTATTTTATTAATATTTTCTAAAATAATTTACCTACAGTTAAGAAAAAAACGCAGGTGATGTATCGATAAACTTAGAAATGATTGACGTAATAAAAAAAATGCATTTTGTTTATACGCCCCTCTGGCTTGAAGCCCGCGATATTATGATTAAAGATCACTTATTGTCATTATTTATTTCTAACAGATTAAAGATTAAGAAATAATAGAAAGATTTAAACATTAATAAAAAAGATTGTTAATTCAGAAATTTGTTGTTACAATAATATGACATTGTACATTACATTTTATAACGCCTTTAAAAGTTATTTACTTTTGTTATCTTATAATCCACACTAATAATATAAATGGAAAGAGTTAGCTTGCCTAAACATGCTATGGAATAGCTTTTGTATAGATATTTCTTGGTTTCTAAACTTACTGTCCGTTTCATATGACTCAACCATTTTAGATGAAATAATAAAATGAGTCAGCCAAAGGCGTGGATTTTAAATTATAAAATATTTCATATGCACATTGAATAGCATTATAAAATCTAGCCTATAAATTACGTATCTTATTTATAATATTTACATTAATATTTATAATTAATTTATTAAACATAAAAAGTATAATGTATTTTGTATCAATTAATGTTGTTTGTTCATGTACTTTCTCTATTCAATCTTTTTTTCTTCATTACTTCTGGGATTTATCTGAGATAATCTGGGTTTTGTTTTGCTTAAAAGTACTGAGGTAGGTAGGGCACAGTAACTGAGGTAGGGCACAGCAGGAAATTTCCTGCTCAAAATATGGAGCAGCCCGACTGGGGAAGTACCTCGACCTTACAGAAGACCACAGCTAAATAATACTGTTTTCAAGCAGTATTGTGTTCCTGTTGGTGAGTAAGGTGACCAGAGCTCCTGGGGGGGATTGGGGATAGGGTCGGCAATGCGCTTGCGATGCTTTTGGTGTTGCAGGAGTCTATAGGCTACGGTCTTACCATCAGGTGAGCCATACGCTTGTTTGCCAACCTAGTTACATAAAAAAAAAAAGTGAAACATCCATCCTTCCTCACAAACTTATGCATTTATAATATTAGTACAGTAGAACATCTTGCTACGATTCTTTGAAACTATATCAACGCAAGTGGAACTGTGTGGAACTGTGTGTAGTCTCGTAAGAGATAGTACCTGGGTGACCGAGCCTAGCTCGGTATTTTTATTTTTATTTTATTAATTTTTTTCTCGGTATTTTTATATTTTATTTTTATTAAAAAAAAAACGAGTGAAATTTAAAAAAAAATAAAAAAGAATTAATCTGGAGACTGAGATTTGAACCATGGTTTTCTCGGTCAATCTCGACCATCCGATTTCCCACCTGAGCCATTGCAATTTTAATGACAATTGCGAAATTAACCTTCCTATTCAAACGATATTTTAGCCATTTTTTTCATTGCATAAAAACAGGAATAAAACGACATTTTCTAAAAATGAATCCTAGCTAGATCAATTTTTCGCAACCGAAATCTCCTATTATACTAAATTTCACGAAAATCGTTGGAGCCGATTCCGAGTATCAGATTCTATATATATCTATACTAATATTATAAAGAGGTAAAGTTTATAACTTTGTTTGTATATACGGGGTAATCTTCGCAAATACTGATCCGATCATGAAAATTCTTTCGCTAACAGAAAGCTACACTATTCAGGAGTGACAAGATAAAAGGAAAAAGATAAAAATATATAAAGATTTTAAATCAGCAGGATTTGAACCTGCGCCCTCTGACGTGCCGTGTCAACAATTCAATCTAATCAAGCATTATTATTTGCCTTAGAAATTAATTGGTGATTTTAAAACATTTATATTTATCTGATTTGCTGAAAATAGTGAGAGTGTATTGGAACATATCTTTCCGCGTGCGTTGCGCGCGCGCGTCGGCAGCACTTTTTTTGAATGCAAGATAGATAATAATTCATTAGAATTGAAGAATGGTCAGTTTAGTATGTAAAATGTTTGGTGATTTTGGAATTATGTTGTAAGTACAGTGCTATAGGTACATAAGAGAAATCGTAATGTAACTGAACTGCTGGACAATTTTTTGTATTATTACCCACATTTGTTTATCATTTCTCATGTAAGTGACTTGTGTTTTCAATGAGAAATAAATATTCTTTAAACCTATTTCACCGTACCCTTCTTATGTGAAATGGATTATAACGCCCAACGAAGTGGGCACGGGTCGGCTAGTATATATATATATATATATATATATATATATATATATACTAGCTGTGCCCCGCGGTTACCCCCGCGTTAATTTGAGGAAAATCATAGCTATAGCCTTTCCTAATGAGGATCAGTAAAGTTCTAGCAAATTCAATAGAACTAGTATCCACGTTATTCTCTATGACATAAGAATGATATTTCTTTTTGAATTATCCAAATCGGACCATTACTTACGAAGATATTAAGTTATAAACATTATGCCTTTCCTGCCGCTACGTCAGTGTACGCCGAATGCGTGTGACGTCACTCGGACGTTCCATGCCAGTTAGCCCATAGTAGCAGCCCCCCTACCCCAGCCTATAAAAGTATATTTTTTGTAATAATAAAAATACTGACCGATGTATTTTAATTAGCTCTATCCAAAAACATCGCCAGCTTAAACTGCTCCACCTTATATTTCTAATGAAAAATCAATAAAGATAAAAATTTATCTTAATTTTGATACAGCCATATCTTTTTAAATAAACAATATTTCAAACTGCTCCAAACTGCTCCAAACTGCTCTACATCCATATAATACTGCTCCATAGTAATTTTTATCGGCTCCGCTATAGTTAACTGTAAAATAAGTAAAATTCATTTTGTCATAAATGAGCTGACTGAAGCGGGTAGCGCGCAGGCGCGGATCTCATTAATTGCCGTATTGCCGGGATAAAGTTTAAATTAAGGTCAAGAATTCATGCGTTCGTGTCATCATAGTTTTGTTTTAAAAACATGATGTGTGGTTTCAAAAAATTTTATTTTATTAATAATTTGCTAATAAAGTATTTGCTCGGTCCTTATCTATACATTGACACTAGGGAATGCAATCCCGCGGATCCGCAATCCCGCAAATGCGGGATCCTGCATAAAATTAGCGGGATTACAAATGCGGGATTACACCTGCGGGATCCGCAAGATTTGCAAGATTTTATTTTTTCCAGCCTGAATTCGCATAACAATGTGTACGGCACAAACAGTGTTGGATTTCGTAGTATAATTATGCTATTTGTACCATTATTTCATAACTTGTAGTATGTAGTTTCGTAAAGCAAGGATACTACGCGCGAAAATACCATAATTATACCTTCAGGTCGATTGACTTCATTTATTGGTCGAATCATTTTGTTTTTATTGTTTACCCTTCAATATAAAGAAATTATTTATCAGGCAAAAACCAAACAGTCGTCAAGAAGCTTCGGTGAATCTCTATGTAATGAATTTTACCAAGTAATTTGTATACTGGTGTACGTAGTATACAAATTCCTTGGTTTTTTACTATCTATCGGTCGTTTGACAAAGTAGGATGGATGTATTTTATGTATGAGTGTGAGTGAAACAATGATATGATAGGGCACAGCAGGAAATTGACTGCTCAAATATGGAGCAGCCCGACTGGTACCTCGACCTTACAGAAGATCACAGCTAAATAATACTGCTTTCAAACAGTGTTGTGTTCGTGTTGGTGAGTAAGGCGACCAGAGCTCCTGGAGGGAATTGGGTATAAGGTCGACGACGCGCTTGTGATGCTTCTGTTGTTGCAGACGTCTATAAGCTACGGTAATTGCTTACCATCAGGAGAGCAGTACGCTTGTTTGTCTACCTAGTTATATATTTAAAAAAAAGTACCTACAAATCAATCAATTTTAGATCGCAAGTCGGCAGTCGGTACTCGAAAGGACAGTTTTCGATTTTTTTTATAAAAAAAATCGACGAAAAACTAAACGTAGTATAATTTTTTTTTCAGACTTTAATTCACATAAAATAATTTAGTTTTTGTCATTATTTCTGATCAAAATATAATTATACTATTTGTTTCTTCTAAGTAAATTATATTGATTCATTTAATGACTTCGAAAATAATTTTGTGGACTAATAATTCTAAAATATTGTACAATCCTGCAAATCTTGCGGATCCGCGGGATTAATAGTCTCAATCTTGCGGATTTGCGGATTGTCTTTTGGGTGCTGGACTGGATTGCATTTCCTAATTGACACTGATGATGTGCGTTTTCCAATATCAGCACTAAAGCGCATTAAGCGGTATAATGCTCAATGCTCAACGTTCAAAGTTCCAAAGCTACAGCAACGCTTCACACAACGAGCACTCTCAAAAGTAGGGCTTCCGTGTGCGTGCTTGCAATGGATACCAACTCAGTGGTGGCTCAGTGGTTTAGTATTGTGCGCCACTGAGTCGTATTATGCTCTGTAATTGGAAAACGCACGATGCGTATGCCAGCTCAGGTTATGCTAAAGATCTGAAAATAGATATACAGAATTTAACAACAAATTTAAACAACATACCAACAAAAATCACAATTCAACAACAAATTTATATCCTTGGAGGTGTAATACGATACATACCACCCATGGGTGATAGTCAAATAGGCCCTACTATTACAATGTACTCTGTGAATAGGCCACTACGTTGTTTACTGCTATACTGCTCAAAAGCGATGGATTGAAAAAAATGATCTCTTGAAAAATAGTGTTGTTCTATCCGACAAGCAGTTGCCATCATTCAAAGTTTCTGCAATTTTGTATGTTAAACAATAATAAAAAAACAATAATAAAAAAACTATTATTAATTCTAACTTGAAATTTCAATAGTTGAAAATTGTGTTTTAGTATTAACATTAAGACTGAATTTAAGTGAAATAAGCGTTTTTTAAAAGTAGAACAGTAAAATATTGTAATATTGTTGATACCTTTATTTATATTATGTGACTAGCTGCTGCCCGCGACGTCGTCTGCGTGCGTCCACTGCTCGTTCCCCGTAGGTGATAGCGTGATAATATGTAGCCTATGTTCTGACCCGACTTCTTAATAATATTCGTGCCAAATTTGAAGTAAATCCATGCAGTACTTTTTGAGTTTATCCCGGACATACATTTGAAGAAATAAAGGTTCACTGCTCGTTCCCCGTAGGTGATAGCGTAATAATATATAGCCTATGTTCTGACCCGACTTCTTAACAATATTCGTGCCAAATTTGAAGTAAATCCATCCAGTACTTTTTGAGTTTATCCCGGACATACATACAGACAAACAGACAAACAGACAAAAATTCTAAAAACTATATTTTTGGCTTCGGTATCGATTGTAGATCACACCCCAAGTATTCTTTTAAAAAAATATTCAATGTACAGTTTTGACTTTTCTACCATTTTATTATATGTATAGATTAATAAACAAATAAGTATACTATAGCGGAGCCGATAAAAATTACTATGGAGCAGTATTATATGGATGTAGAGCAGTTTGGAGCAGTTTGGAGCAGTTTGAAATATTGTTTATTTAAAAAGATATGGCTGTATCAAAATTAAGATAAATTTTTATCTTTATTGATTTTTCATTAGAAATATAAGGTGGAGCAGTTTAAGCTGGCGATGTTTTTGGATAGAGCTAATTAAAATACATCGGTCAGTATTTTTATTATTACAAAAAATATACTTTTATAGGCTGGGGTAGGGGCGGTCATAGTAGCGACAAGCTGCGATGGTGTTTTCATTTAAACTATCTGTCCTACAAAAAATATGTAAGGACATAATTTGTAGCAAATTGCTTTGCCTACAAATATGTTCGTATAACTTTTTGCCGAAATTTAAAAATTAAAGAAGTTATAAGCAAAAAAAGTGAGAAAATTTCTATAAAGATTTTCATATTTGCTCTATAACTGTTTTTTTTTTATACATTTCACAAAAAATACCTCTGACCAGTCTTGTAGATGGTTTTTCGAGGAAAATTTTTCTCTACAATTTTTTGAATTTCATTCATTTAAAACGCTGTTACAGCGCTCCAAAGTTGACCGGGTTCGTCAATGCTCATGAGAATCCGGTCAAAACGAAATGCTTAACTTAGTTTTATGATCCTTTTTTATTGTAAACTAGCTGACCCGGCGAACTTTGTACCGCCTAACAGTCGATTCTTTAATTAATACTTATCCTTGCCGTAACCCCTCCACACGACAACACTACAACACTTTATGGTATGGTATTAAAGTTCAAATTACCACGTTAAAAAAATATGATTTATGAGATACTTGATTACCTGAGTAGATACCTACATTCGAAGAAGATTAAGAGAAGTCAACGCATTTTTGGAAAACATTAGTATTTCCGAAACTGGTTGAGACTCAAAAGTACTCTTCTACACATATGTATAATGAGGATTAATAAAGTTATAGCAAATTCAATAAAACTAGTATCCACGTTATTCTCTATGATATAAAAAAGATATTTCTTTTTGAATTATCCAAATCGGACCATTACTTACGAAGATATCTATACTAATATATAAAGCTGAAGAGTTTGTTTGGTTGTTTGTTTGTTTGTTTGAACGCGGTAATCTCTGAAACTACTGGGCCGATTTGAAAAATTCTTTCAGTGTTAGATAGCCTATTTATCGAGGAAGGCTATAGGCTATGTATCATCACGCTAAGACCAATAGGAGCGGAGTCCACGCCGACGAAGTCGCGCGCAGAAGCTAGTTAAGTTATAAACATTATGCCGTTCCTGCCGCTACGTCAGTAATAATAATAATAAATAATAAACTTTTCACACTCAACGGCCCCCAGTAGGATTTTCTCCTGTATCGGGGGTCCGGAAACACACACAATACACAACCACAAACGCCCAGACCATGACAAACATCTGTATGGCCAATACAAATTTTTGTCATGTGCGCGGATCGAACCCGCGACTGCTAGCGCAACAGCTAGTGCTGTGACCGCTGCGCCAACGCGTCGTCATGTAAGCGGGATCAGTGTATGCGGGATGCGTGTGGCATCACTCCGACTCATAAAACTCACTCCGGATCATAAAACTAAGTTAAACATTTCGTTTTGACCGGATTCTCATGAGCATTGACGAACCCGGTCAACTTTGGAGCGCTGTAACAGCGTTTTAAATTAAGTACCTGGGTGACCGAGCCTAGCTCGGTATTTTCATTTTATTTTTTGTTTTTTGTTTTTTCTCGTTATTTTTATATTTTAATTTTATTTAAATAATAAATCACGAGTGAAATTAAAAAAAAAAGAAAAAAAATTAATCTGGAGACTGAGATTCGAACCCGGGTCAAGACGATTTGAGACCCGCCGATTTCCTAATTACGCTGTTACAGCTATGTTAACAGTAGTGAAATTAAGCTTCGTATTCTAATGATATTTTTTCATTGCCTAAAAACAGGGATAAAACGACATTTTTTTTAAATGAATCCTAGCTAGATCAATTTTTCGCCCCCGAAATCCCCTGTATACTGAATTTCACGAAAATCGTTGGAGCCGATTCCGAGATTCAGAAAATATATATATATACAAGAATTGCTCGTTTAATAGTATAAGATGAAATTCAAAAAATTGTAGAGAAAAATTTTCCTCAAAAACCCATCTACAAGACTGGTCAGAGGTATTTTTTTGTGAAATGTATAAAAAAAAGTAATAGAGCAAAAAAGAAAATCTTTATAGAAATTTTCTCACTTTTTTGCTTATAACTTCTTTAATTTTTAAATTTCGGCAAAAAGTTATATGAACATATTTGTAGGCAAAGCAATTTGCTACAAATTATGTCCTTACAAATTTTTTGTAGGACAGATAGTTTAAATGAAAACACCATTTCAGCTTGTCGCTACTATGGGCTAACTGGCATGGAACGTCCGAGTGACGTCACAGCCTTCCGCGCCGGCCGGTTAGTAAACTCCGCTAGTAATTTGATCATAACTTCGTCAATTTTTGTCGTAGAACAAAAATTTTTGCACTGTATGTTAAGGATTTCTTAGTTCTATAAATCTGCATTCTCAACTAAAAACGTTACGGATCCTCATTTCAAGTTTGTAGGTGTATTTTTCATTGGACTTTCATACAAACAATCATCCCCTGTTTTAACCACAAAAGGGGGTTGATTTCTCAAAATACATTATTAGTACACCTCAACACCGTCTATAGACCATACATTTTGAATTTCTAGTCTCTTACTTCAAAAACATAGGTTTTTCATATAAACTTCCAACCCCCGTTTAACCCCCTTAGGGGTGGAATTTCGTAAAATCCGTTCTTAGCTGACCTCTACTCAGCAAAAGGAATATTCCTACCAAAATTCAAGTCTCTACGCCTTATGGTTCCAGAGATATCGTGATGAGTCAATGGGTGGGTAACTCTTTTATATATATACTATAAGGAACCTACCTGCCTAATTTCAAGTTTGTAGGTGTATTTTTCATTGGACTCTCATACAAACTACCATCCCCTGTTTTAACCCCAAAAGGGGGTTGATTTCTCAAAATACATTATTAGTACACCTCAACACCATCTATAGAACATACATTTTGAATTTCAAGTCTCTTACTTCAAAAACATAGGACTTTCATACAAACTTCCAACCCCCGTTTAACCCCCGTAGGGGTGGAATATCGTAAAACCCGTTCTTAGCTGACCTCTACTCGGCGAAAGGAATATTCCTACCAAAATTCAAGTCTCTACGCCTTATGGTTCCAGAGATATCGTGATGAGTCAATGGGTGGGTAACTCTTTTATATATATAGACTAGCCGACCCGTGCCCACTTCGTTGGGCGTTATTTATTTTTGTGATGCAAATAATATACCTATATGTACTTAAGTTTTCATCTCGCTCACATATAACTACCACCCCCTATTTTAACCCCAAAAGGGGGTTGATCTCTCAAAATACATTATTAGTACATCTCAACACCATCTATAGAGCATACATTTTGAATTTAAAGTCTCTTACTTCAAAAACATGGGACTTTCATACAAACTTCCAACCCCCGTTTAACCCCCTTAGGGGTGGAATATCGTAAAACCCGTTCTTAGCTGACCTCTACTCGGCGAAAGGAATATTCCTACCGAAATTCAAGTATCTACGCCTTATGGTTTCAGAGATATCGTGATGAGTCAATGGGTGGGTAACTCTTTTATATATACAGGATGTGTCGTAAATCGTGGATAATCCGTTAACTGGGGGTAGCCCTGATGTCGACCTCCAAGAAAATGTACTTTTTATTCCAGGGTTGCCAACACTGTGAAAATTGTGAATATTTTTGTGTTTTTTCAAAAAATTCCTACCGCGACTAGTAATTTGGTCATAATTTTTACAAATTAAAGTATTTTAATGTAATTTTTATTTTATTTTACTCGGGAATACTTGTACTATCTAACGAAATTACTATTTCAGGCATAATTTATTCTAAACTTATGAAAATTAGCGTTAGAAGTTTTTTTTATTTTTATTCGTAACTTTTTGTTAATATTTAACCATTGATTGTGAAAAAAAATATATGTCACTAGAATTGCCCAGTATTTAAAAAGAATGCTTAGTTTGTGTAGTTTCTAAAAAGGTATAACAATTAGTGCTTGACAAGCAAAATTATTTTGTAGGAGCGAAAGAACTTATCACGGTCGGTAAGTTCGTTTTGTATCATTAGCATTTGTGTCACTTAAATGTTAGGATAAAGAAAAAAAACAAAGATTTTTTTAGTAGAAATGCATTTATTACATCAAACTAAATGTTCGAAATGTCCTCCATTGGCAGCAATGCAGGTTCGGCATCGCCTTATAAAAGATCTTTTGATACGGCGTGCATAGCCTGATACTTCAATTTCACGAGTGGCTAATTGCACACATGTGCGCAATTCTTCAATTGTCGACACTCGACGCAGCTCGAAAGTTATGGTTAAGAAAAATTAGAAAATTGGTCAAAATATAACCATTTTTCGGTTATTGTGGTTAATTTTTATTATTTTTGTTCATTTAAACTTTGGAACCGTAACCCTAAATAACATTTCTAGAACCACAGTCAAAAATAATGACACAATTGCCCCAAGTTTTCTCGAATTAAGACTATTTGTTAAAAAATGAATTTAAAATTTTCAAAATATGTCGACTTTGAAAGGCCCTCCTTTAAAAACAATGTACTTAAGTGCCTTGGCAAGTGCTATTAAAAGTTTGCGCATTTATTTAATTATTAAGGCCACGGATGACGAGGAAAATTAAGCGAGAACGAAGTATAAAAGACTGAAATCAGCAGCGAAAAAAGTTGTGTCTAGAAAGAAAGAAGAACGAAAGGATGATTTTGATAGGAGGCTTTTTTTTATGTAACTAGGTTGGCAAACAAGCGTACGGCTCACCTGATGGTAAGACCGTAGCCTATAGACGCCTGCAACACCAGAAGCATCGCAAGCGCGTTGCCGACCCTATCCCCAATCCCCCCAGGAGCTCTGGTCACCTTACTCACCAACAGGAACACAACACTGCTTAAAAACAGTATTATTTAGCTGTGGTCTTCTGTAAGGTCGAGGTACTACCCCAGTCGGGCTGCTCCATATTTTGAGGAGGCTCACTGAAGATTTCCAGTCAAACATCAAGTTTTTCTGGAAATCCATCAAAACAGCCAGAGGAAAAACTTCTACCTCGGAGCTGAGTACAATCAGGAGTCAGGAGGATTATAAAAGAAGAAGAATGTGTGTTAAAGAGATGGAAAGAGTATTTTAAAAGTTTGTTTAAAAAAGAGGAAGTGCAGGTACAACATCCGGCACCTTCCATGGAAACTAGTGTAAATGCTGATGAAAGTGAGATAAGCATGGCTGAAATAGTGAAAGCGTTGAATAGTATGAGATTAGGTAAGGCTGCAGGGTATGACAGGACTACCGTCGTGATGCTGAGGGCCGGACAGGGCATAGTGGCTAGCCAGTTGTACCGCCTCATCAATCTGTGCTAGCGAAATGGGCAAGTACCGGGAGACTGGTGCAAAGCCGTAATCATGCCATTATATAAGGGAAAAGGGTCACGGCAGGACTGCATAAATTACCGCGGTATAAGCCTTCTCAGCGTCGTCGGTAAATTGTATGCGAAAGTGTTGATTGAAAGGGTTGTGAATGAAACAGACAAAAAAGTATGACATGCGCAAGCAGGATTTAGGAAGGGAATGGGATGTACGGATCAGGTATTTTCTTTGCGGTGCATAGCCGAAAAGTTCTTGGCTAAAAACAAGAAGGTCTATTGCACATTCGTAGATCTAGAAAAGGCCTATGATAGAGTGTTGTGGAATGAATTGTGGTCAGCATCGTCCTGGTACCGTGTGAGCAGTATCCTCATACGAGCATTGCAATCTCTTTATAGGATTCTTGTGCTTGTGTAAGGATAAACGGGGCGTACACTGAATGGTTTAATATCGAAAAAGGTGTTAGACAGGGATGTGTAGCGTCACCGTGGCTGTTTAATCTGTTCATGGACACTTGCTTGGCAGAGATAAAAGAGAGTGAAAGTGGGTTGAGAATGAATGAGTTACTCGTCAAATGTCTTCACTATGCTGATGACCAAGTATTACTTGCGTCCTCGGCCGAGGAGTTACAGGAGATGGTAACTGCTATGAATGGAGCTTTTGTTAGAAAGGGAATGAAGATGAATGTAAAGAAGACGAAATTGATGATGTTTGAAAGAGATGAGGCAGTGACAGATTGCAATATCGTGATTGGGGATAAACAAATAGAACAGGTGAATGAGTTTGTATATCTGGGTTTAAAGTTTACAAGAGATGGAAAATGTGAGAGTGATATTGAAAGAAGAGTTAATGCAGGAAACATGGTGAACGGGGCTTTGCACTCCTTTATGAGCAGTCGGAAGGTGTCTAACAAGGCTCTTTTGGCTGTGCATAGGGGGGTGTTGGTTCCGACACTCATGTATGGAAGTGAAAGTTGGGTATGGCAGAAGAAACATGAAAGCAGAATAAATGCAGTTGAGATGAGAGCGTTAAGAAGTATGATAGGAGTTAAACTGAGTGACAGGATAAGAAATAGTGAGATAACGAAACGTTGTGGTCTGAAAAAAGATGTAGTGACAAAAATTGAGAAAGGTATGCTGAGATGGTTCGGCCATGTCGAGAGAATGAGTGAAGAACGATTGACGAAAAAAGTGTATGAGGCGAGTGTGAATGGAAGTGTTGTAAGGGGTAGACCTAGGCGGACGTTACAAGATCAAATTAGGGACATCCTGAAAAAAGGCCAGGTCAAGAGTACCCTAAACCGAAGAGCTTGTATGAAAGTAATAATGAAAGTGGACGAAGCAAAACAAGTATGTAAGGATCGTAGCAAGTGGAAAGAAGTGGTCTCTGCCTACCCCTACGGGAAAGAGGCGTGATTTATATGTATGTATGTAAGTAACCCGATTTTTGCTAACCCATTTTACTCAGTTCATATGTTTTTTATTCGCACAAGCTCTTGGTAGGTTCTTAATTTTACGGCAAAATAATGAAAGAGGTGGATAGTGGACATGTTTACCATGAGCGAGCGAATTATTTATTATTAATAATATTTTAAGGAATTAGTAACTATATACAAGGTATTATTCACCGAGATTCACGGTTGACCTTGTATAACAGTATATTATGCCTGAGCGCTGGGTGCTCTCCGCTCTCCATCTCGAAAAGGGTTGAGCGTACAAAAAAAAAGTTGGAACAAAAGTTGTGCCAAATTTTATTATCTTCAATTTTCATAATAGGTCTTGAAGTGATTGGAGCCGTAGAAACGGAGATAATGGCAAAAAACCGATTTTCGTGACCTTTGACCTCCAATAACTTATGACGCAGACACGAGATTATATGAGACTTTTGAGACAACTTTTAGAACGCCAAAATGAAGCTGTATACGAGTTTCCAGCTTATTATCTCCGATTCCGAGGTGAAACCCTAAAGTGACTGGACTATAAACCAAAATACAAATAAAAATATGCCGCTTGCATGTCGCGAGAGCGAACTCCGCCCCCTCACCTCTGTCACCCCCACGGGCCCCACGTCTCCTCTGGGACGATGTCGTTTTTTGTGACGCAATTAAATCACACATTAGAATTGATAAAAACTTTTATTATATACAGAAGCAACAATATCGGCGTGTTATACGTAAACAAAATATCGAATATACGCCACTGATATACGGCGCACAGGAGCGACCTCCAAAATTCGCGCGCCAAACAGCGGAACTAAGAAATACACCGAAAAACACTCCGGTGACAAAACAACGTCCATGCCAATATTTCACCCAGCCATTGTACTAACCTTAACACTACTTCTGGCTGAATTTGAGAGATGGTCAATCTTGCGTCCGTATACAGGATGCAATAAGTCAGTCGGACGCAACATCATCGGTAAAAAACGCCATGTAGGACGTAATATCAACTCCGGGATGTATATATATATATATATATATATATATATATATATATATATATATATATATATATATAATACATATGTATATATTTAATAGTAGGTATGTTAAGATTAACCAATGAGATATTTTCATATATATACCACACTTCAAAAATTTAGCAACATCCCAAATTTTGATATTTGGCCCAAGCATACTAATTTGCGAGCAAAGAATAAAATCCCAATTTCGTAGTTTAAAAGTTGTGACCAAATGTTGTAGTAACGTAAAAAATTTTTTTTTTAGGTATGTCATTAGGAAGTGCTCTTGTTGTTGCCTACAGTATGATAGACAGCTTAGGTCCATGGTGGTTTATCCTGACTGCAATACCGGTTTCTTTGTCTGGCGGTTTTACGTCTTTGTTTACTGGCTCCTTTTGTTACGTCAGCGATATCTCGACTAAAGAGAAGAGATCTCTTAGGTAATGTAACATTGTGTTATATACTTGATTTTAAATTTATATTAAAACATCTCTGACTCATGACCAATTATTTTTTTCATACTTATTTAGGTAATAAGGAAATCATAGTAGGTACCTATTTGAATGGTATATTTAGTTTATTATTTTTTTTATAGGATGACAATAATCGAAGCCGCAGTATCAGCAGGCAGTGTTATAGGTGGCGTAGCAAGCTCGTATGTGTTGCGAGCTGTTGGAAATGTATATTTGCTGCTAATATCGACTCTGTTGTTTGTGATAGCATATATTTTTACTAATTTCTGTTTAAAGGAATCTTTGACCAATGCCGTCCCGGTAAGTTATATTTTTTAATGTTGTAGGGAGAAAAATATAAAAATAAATAAATAAAAGTATTACTTCTATATAAAACAGTAATTTTGTCAGTAAAAGTTTAAAATGATAGTTAATAATAGTAGTTTATGCAACTGTCATATAATGAAGGGTATTAAAACACGAGTGTGAGTTTATGAAACGAGCGCAGCGAGTTTCATAATAGTAACGAGTGTTTTAATACCCGTGTTATATGCAGTTGCATACACTACTTTATCTTCACTAATGCAATTTAATTTATTAAATTAAATTGACGCGTACGTGTATTGTCACAGTGATTTTGCCGCCATTAAAATGTAACCAATGAACCGCGCCGTGCGCTCGCTGGAGGCGGCGCTGGCGGGCGCGCGGCGCGCGTGCACGTGCAGGCGCTGGCCGCGGCGCGCGCCCGCCGCCTTGGACGCGGTGTTATAATGAGATTTTACGATATCGATGTGGATATTATACCATCATGTGAAATTGCTTAAATTGAGTGTTTTGTTGTCTGTGCTATAACAGTAGTAATTATAAGTCAAGTATTGGAAACATAAGTAGAATGTTACAACATTAGTGTAGATAAAAGAATATTATGGTATTCAACAAAAATAGTAAAAGTATATAATATTTCAATGTTTTATTCTAAAATTATTGTTTCAGGGGAGCATAAAATCTGTTCTAGATTTCAAACTTATAAAAGAGATGATAGTCGAATGTTTCAAAAAGCGTCCAAATCACGGACGTGCCCAAATTCTTCTTTTAACAGTAGCAAATAGTTTGTCAATATTCATATTGTACGGTCTCATGAGCTTAGAATACTTGTATACGAGACATAAACTCAACTGGGCTATAAAACAGTATACAATATATTCTGCTGTGAATACGACGATTTCCTTCTTCGGTTCCTTCTTTGGTGTGGTAATAGTGCAGAAGATATTCAAAGTGACAGATTTGGCATTTTCAACAATTGCATTCTTGTCGACCACTGCCGATTATTTAGTTAAAGCGTTCGCGACTGTTTCTTGGCAAATGTATATGGGTAAGTTATTATACTACATTTATTTCATTTAAAGTAATAGATATTCGGTATATTTTTAGGCAAGCGCAATCCCGCTATGACTTCATATTTGATTCTCTACATGAAAAGTTGCAGTTAGGCCGAGGCCTATTTTTAACCAATTTCTTACGAAGGAGGATGTTCTAAATTCGATTGTTATATTTTTTTATGTATGACACCTCAGAACTTTTGACTGGGTGGACCGATTTCGATGATTTCTTTTTAATCGAAAGTTGTTGCGTGTCGTGTGCACCCATTTAAATTTAATAGATATCTGACAAGAAGGTGCTTTTCCAATTATAACTAATAAGCTTATTTACTTGAATATTTTTTCGTCTAACTACGTTGTACTACATTATCGATGTAATTGAAGTCGGTTTTTTTCGTTTACTAGGTATTATAAAAACATTTGTACTAATTAATTTCAATTATTATTTGCATATGAATCGTTATTAATGCAGGAAACATCAAAGTACAAAAAATGTCGTGCTCTAATAATAACATTATTTTATCAGACTTTACATTTATACACATTTTTATCAACTTTTCTTTTATCAATCGGTACAAAAATAATCCAGAGTCAATCGACTGGAGAAGTACCTCAATCTTAGAGAAGATCACGGCTAAATAATACTGATCGCAATTTGTTTTTAACCGACTTCAAAAAAGGAGGAGGTTACTCAATTCGACCGTATATAAGTTTTTTTTATGTATGTTCGCGGATAACTTCGTCGTTTATGAACCGATGTTGATAATTCTTTTTTTGTTGGAAAAGAGATATCCCAACTTAGGTACCATGATAAGGAAACCAGGATCTGATGATGGAATCCCAGAGAAATCGAGGGGAACCCTCAGAAATCGTAGTGACAACTAGTGCGTTTGTTAATTTTTTTCGTCGGCTTACGTATTACTTGTCTATGTAATTGAAGTCGTTTTTTTTTCGTTTTTGTGGTTACGTTAGCAAGTTCATCAGAACTGGGGATGCGCTTTGTTAACAGCGGGGTTAAGGTCGGTAATGTGATAATTGTTCACCAGTGGACTGTGCGCTTGTTTGTCATTTTATTGGTATAAAAATATTATAGTGGTATTAATAGGTATCTATAACTATGTAATGTGTACTTGTTCTGAATTGGTTTATGGTTTATTATTGGGTCTCAATCTCGTTCTTGTCTTCTTTATCCTATGAGACATTAGCGTCATCATCCATGCTATTTCGGCACTTTTGAGGAACACCAATTCAAACAAATAGATTTATAAAATAAATCTGAGTCATCATTATAGACTGCTTTATTAAATTTTATTTGGCTACAACGAGTCATTCATTTTAAGCAGTAAAATAAACATATAAAATCTAAGAATGACTAAAAATAACTCATTTGCATATTAACGAGTTCTGTAACGTGCACATTTCTTTTAAAAATAAATCAAAATGGCGACAATGGTCGTTAGCATATTTTATTTTCGTTGCGATGTTTGTCGCTTTGTTCCTTAATTAGAATTATACTTTAAAAAGTAGGTAAAATGTAGACGTTTTAAAATTTTAAGAACACTACGTCCTTGTGGCATAACTGATAAATGTAATATATTGTAATGGTTTATATAATATATTTAATGATTGCGTTTGTAACTTCACTTTATGGTATTGAGGTCAATACTAACTGCAGTGTAGCATAATGCCGTTTGTACCGTACCAAATTGAAAATAGTGTACTAGGTTTTAGTTTAGTAAAGTTTATTCCAAAATAAATATATTGAACGGAAAAAAAACATTAAATATTAATTGGTTTTGATGGCTTACTCATATAAATTAAGCACTTAGATTTGAAAATCTCTCACGATATGTAGTACTATTTTAATTATTTCTTTTTATCGATTATAATTTTACATATTATCTACTTATTTAATACAAAGTATCTTAAGGATTATAAAATAAAAGACAATAGGTTGGCGCAGTGCACACAGTAAGTTGGACTAGCAGTCATAGGTCTAACAAGTAACAACTAACAACCCTTGGTTATAAATATTTGTATAAATCGTTTCTGTTATGTTGTCTGTTTTACTACCGTGTGTTACGTTATGTTATATTAATTTTCGTGATTTTTAATTATATGATTGCTTTCAGGTTCTGGTATATCTTTGTTTAAGGGGTTATCAGCTCCGTTAATAAGATCGTTACTATCAAAGACACTACCACCGCAAGATATAGCGAAGGTGTTTGCGCTTATGTGTGCCATAGAGGGCGTCAGTCCCCTTATATCACCAGCAATGTACAATTCACTATATGCGTATACCATATCATCATTCCCAGGATCTATTTATGTTCTGAGTGCAAGCATTACAAGTACATGTGCCGTATTTCTAGGGTAAGTGAAAATATAATGTCAAATAGGACATTATATTTTGTTTAGTAGGTATTTATTTTATTTATTTAACAATTTATTATACGTACAAAACTTAAATAATAAATTTGTCATGGAGACTCACGTATAATGGGTACTATATTATTTTATTATAGGTATTTTGATAGTAGGTTTTTGTTTTCATTTTATATCATCTAGCTCGACACTCTTCATTGTATATATGCATATTGTTGTGTTATAAAATAAGCAGCAAAAATAATTTTTAAATTGAAATTATTTTTCATGAAGTCTTGTCTCATAAAATTGTCTATAAACTAAAATTTAAAGTACTATATCGTCTGTTTATTATTTTTAGGAAGGTAGGGCTAAAAACAGAAACAGATATCTCTAAAGCAAATAAGAATAATTTTCATTGATATTTACAACTCAGTGAGTCCTACAGACTACTGCGCCCATGATGTTAACCTAAATCCATTTTCAACCAAATTAAAATTAATTATCTCTTCTAATAAAATTGCATTGCATTCATTAACGAATGCACGAAGCAGAGAAATATGTTAATAAGCTTAGGACCTGTTTCACCAATTCTGGATAATGCTCTTTGACAAAAGATAAAAGATTCTTATGTATTATTTATTTTCACCATCGAATTCCACTGTATTATTCCACTTATATATGAATCTATACTAATATTATAAAGAGGAAAAGTTTATAACTTTGTTTGTATATACGGGGTAATCTTCGCAAATACTGATCCGATCATAAAAATTCTTTCACTAACAGAAAGCTACACTATTCAGGAGTGACATAGGCTATATTTTATTGTAATTGAACAAAAAATTCAGTAAATAAGAAAAAGATAAAAATATAACTCCAAAATTGTAAATATAATAACGCCATCTCTCGCCGTCATCTATCGCTATAAGAAGACTATTTATTAGCCTATCGACGTCGTTTTCGGGATTTTTGATAGATGGCGTTGGAGTAACATTATTGATTTAAGTGCTATAAAATCTAGTATGTTATTTGGTTCTGTAATTTAAAATAATAAATACACGATATTATTACGATTTTATACGTCCAATACTAGCTATAAATAAGAAATAAAACTCTAAATAAAATTCTAAACAATGAACCTAATAAAAATTAGTACCTACTAAGAACTACACAACATAGGTAATTGCATCACAAAGAAAAAGATAATTAACGCCCAACGAAGTGGGCTCGGGTCTGCTAGTCTATAGATATAAAAGAAAAAGGTCACTGACTCATCACGAAATCTCAGAAACTATAACACCTACAAACTTGAAATATGGCAGGTAGGTTCCTTATAGGAAATAGACATCCGCTAAGAACGGGTTTTACGAAACTCCACCCCTAAGGGAGTAAAACGGGGGTTGGAAGTTTTTATGAAATTCCTATGTTTTTAAATTAAGAGACTTGAAATTCAAAATGTATGGCTCTATAGATGGTGTTGAGGTGTAGTAATAATGTATGTTTAGAAATCAACCCCCTTTTGGGGTTAAAACAGGGGATGGTAGTTTGTATGAAAATCCAATGAAAAATAATATCCATCGATTTCATTGATTCTAAAAATTCGCCTAGATATTAATTGTTTTTATCTTTCTTTTCTTTATTCATTAGGTATTTAGATTTTTCGAATATAATTAAAAATTATTTAGAAATAACTAACTCCACGCGTACGAAGTCGCGGGCAGCCGCTAGAAGAAATATATTCACAATAAGAAAAAAATCGGCCAAGTGCGAGTTGGACTCGCGCACTAAGGGTTCCGTACCATTGACTAAACTAAAGGCTATATTTTATTGTTATTAAACAAAATACCTAGTAAATAAGAAAAAGATTATACCATAATATAAAAATAGAAAATAAACTAGTCAAATACGCTATCTTCTATCTATCGATCCATGCCGCTATTGGAAAGCTATTATATTAGTCTATCGACGACGTTTTCTTGGTTTCTGGATAGATGGCGTTGGAATTAAATCGCCTCGCGTTAAATATTTATTTTACTTTGTTTTTAGTATTTGTTGTTATAGCGGCAACAGAAATACATAATTTGTGTAAATTTCAACTGTCTCGCTATCGCCGTTATTGAGTGAGATACAGCCTGGTGACAGACGGACGGACGGACGGACGGACGAACGGACAGCGAAGTCTTAGTAATAGGGTCCCGTTTTTACCCTTTGGGTACGGAACCCTAAAATGAATCTAAAAGCAAAATCTAATAAATAAAAGTTTATTAATTCAGGTGAAACAGGTCCTAACTCCTAATGATCTATTGTACCTTCTATTGTTAAAGTCTAATCGTAAATTATTATTTGCAGGGTAAACTTTATTCGCACCTGGTGAAGGGCCTACTCTTAGCTATATTTATAGATTTATTTATAAAATATTCGTTTTTAATTTATGTACTTATATAAAAGCTTACTTTTAAATTTTTAGTAAATAAAGAAAAAGAAACGTTTTAACACCTTTAATTTTATTTAGGTATGCTTGAATAAGGCTGTTGACCTTAAAACGGTGTACGATTTCGAAGACTCGATTGTCGAGTCCTTTTTCTCGGCCCTCGCTTGCACATTAATTTTCGCATTAAATATCATTGTGTGATGTTGTGCCTAGTTAATTGTGTATGATTATGAAACTGTTATACAAATTCCATTAAACAAATGTTACAAAGAAGACAAAATATGTTCGTTTGTTTTCTAAATTCTGAACCTATTAAAAACGCACAAGTATAAAAATATTAAAAAGCTATTTTATCTGAAGTTAACAAAAAACGCTTCGTTCCGATTGTCTTTGACAGTTTTGGTATTCTACTAAATAAATTGTTTATGAAGGCATAACTTTCGTTAAAAATTTCAGGTCAGTATTTGACCTAACTATTCCACTGATAGTCAATTCAATTATTTCAGTAACACAACACAATCTAAAACCACTATGATGTCAAAGTAAACACATATATATTATAGTTAGAAGACTGACTGAGTCAGAAATTAACAAAGATGATTTACACAAGTGTAGATTTATTACAATAAAATCAAACAAGACCTCTTTATAGCTACAATATAAACTAAGTTTTCTTGTGTTTAATACGGTAGTGATATTCTTGAAAACAAAAATTATTTATAGGGTTGTAATTTTTTTTATTCCTTTCCATTTTTGTTACGTGCTTAATTGCTTTTACTTTGCATGCTATGCTCACCTTATATGTATTTGTACAAAAAGGTAATATCAATGATCTTTCCATTTAAAAACCAGTTTATATAAACATTGCGTGACCTTGCACAATACAATTTCAATCTCCGCTTTGTCTCTGTATTATGTATAGTTAGTGCATAACTGCATAGAGATATGAAATTATGTCAATTCGGACTAGATATAATACTGTTTATACACGATAAACGTGTTCTTAAGTGCTTGATATGAAGTGTTGTAAGGGGGCGTTCAAGTATTACGTAACGCAAATTTTGAAGATTTTTAACCTCCCCTCTCCCCCATGTAACGCGCCGTAACGTTTTCATGTACCCCCCCCCCCCCACGCCATAAACGTTACGTAACACCCAACTGACCATTTTTACCCAAATGTCAGAACTATCGCTCTAAGTCGCTAAATTACTTTTGTTATTGTTTTAATCGCGTTTGCGGTAGTCATAAATAAATAAAACAAAAGATTTTATTACCCTAGTTTTTTTAATGAAAAAATAAAACAATGTGACGTAACGCGTTGTTCGAACCCCCCTCCCGCCCATGTAACGCATCGTAACGTTTTACAAGACCCCCCCTCCCCCCAAATTAGCGTTACGTAATACTTCGTATAAGTATTCGTTTTACGTAATAGCTTCAGTATTGGTTAGGTTCAATAGGTTTATAAAAAGTCGGGGAGTCTATTCATAAAGAAAAATAATCTGAAAGTGGGTAATAACTTTGCGTAGCGAAACATTCTCTAACTATGGTAATAACAGAAAAGCTTTTGTATACGTTGGTTATATGTTTTAAATAAATTATCTCTGAGACATAATCACAATTATCGCTTTTTAAAATAAGTAAGGTATGTACTTCTATGTTGGTTAAGTGTAAAATTAATTTGATAGTTATTTTTTAATGATAATAATAATAATAATATAGTAGTGAAACAAATAATTTTTTAAACGTTAATTTATATGTAAGCTTAAATAAGGTTAACTGCCTTAAAAGGAAATAGGTACAATTTTATAAACTCCTTCGATTCTCGAGTCGTCTTTTGATATTTATTGGTTTCGCAAAAAGGCGTGCGTAGTAAAAAATAAAAATAAAAAGAAACTGTCAATGCTTGCGTGTAAAAAAGCTTGTTATTTTATGTGATGCGGTATTGGAAATGACATTGAATAAAAATATACCTATAGATCTTTAGAAAATTGATCTAATCGGAAAATAATCTATACAACAAAAACCTTTTATCTAATCTCGGCTCGGATGAAAACAAATAGAGATTTCCTTAGATATATTGTAGCTAAATAGATTTTTCGCGATTCCCCTCAAAACACAAATGCAAATTTTATTAAAAACTTAACAGAACACATTTACAAAAGTATATAGAGTAAGACCCAAACCCCCCAGGATCTCATCAGGTCTGGGATCTTGGAACAATATAAATAATTACCTATCTACCGGAGACTCGATGATAGGTGCTAATGTGCCTATAAATTTCATAAGCCTTACTTTTCATAACCTCCTAAGTAGGTACCTATTTAATATTTTTTTTTGATTCTGCTACATTTTAACACGTTCACTGCGGGAATCAGTTTCACAAACTTTCCCACAGTGCTATAGGAGGTCCATATGCCTTAAATGTATCATTTTACTAGTGCGATTAAGGCCTATTGACCTCTTACCGACTTACATACTTGAAATGCAATATTTATATTGAAAATCAAATAATAAGAAAATAAAAATTAGATCGTCATGGAGCTGAAGAATCATGCTGTCTTATTCTGCGTTCGCCCGAAGATCTGACGTCGGTAAAGCCTTAAAATAAAGAAAATGTTTAGGAGGCACATCGACCTTCTATCGCACTGAATTAGATGTTAAAATTGTGTTAAGCTAGTGATGTGACACAGGAAAAAAAACTATTAATATTTTTAAACACTTTTAATAAACAAATTAAACATGTCTGTTATAAAAACACTTCAAACAGATTGGTTGTTTGCAGTCAACACAAAAAGATTTAATTTTTTTAACTTTTTTATTCGCTTCCCGGCTATTCATAGTGGTACGCAGAATTTCGTAACAACCCACACATTTTCTCCTTTTGTTACCACTTTTCTGATATGTGTGGTACCATTTTAATCCTCTTTTAAGGGACGTATAATAAGAAGCCATTTGATCACTATAGTCTATTCCCTTTTTGTTTTCATTATATGTAACAATACATTTTGGTTTTTTTATTACTTCTTCCGTAACTTCTTCTTCCGTAAATTGAGCATTTTCCGACATCTTTTATTTCCGCGAGACATTTTTCCTGCAATCGTTATTATCACACTCCACTTATTCGTAAGTATCATACTGCAACGTTTATTCATACGCAACGCACGTGCAACACTAGATCATAGGTAAAAAATCATAGATAGGAACAGGTGCGGTAGGGGATCGAAAAGCCTATCACAGCATAAGAGGTCTATAGGCCCCTTACCCGCACTGAATGATGATTTTTCTATTGTAGTGCGGTAAGGGGCTTATGGTACAAAATCACCAAGGTGGAAAATTGTGTTTGGAAATGAATAAAAAATACAATCGTAACGAAATTAATCTAATTTACATTTGACACCATTCAAATCTATTTGATTTATTAGTACACCAAATTACCTGCTTAGAAAATAAATAAATTTCATTATTATAATAAAATAATTGTGTAAAAAATCATTTCGAGAACGCGTCCCCAAGTGCTGTGTCGTACAATCAAATTGCTGTAGCTCTGAGAAAAATTAAATTTCAACTCTTTTTCATGTCTAACAAGAATATTAATCTCCTCAAAAACATTTTTTTAAACCCATTACTTACATAATAAAATTATTTAAAACACGAAATTTGCCTCAAAGTTTGTCCGAGACAATGTACGTCATATTAGTGAACGAAATCATATCCAAGCAAAACTTTTTTTTACTGATCCTGATCTTTGGCGGTATTGTGCTGTTGTAGAGAGCGAATGTGTGTTTGGTGGGCGCTGTTTGTTTTTTCGTCAACTTATTTATAATTTAAGTGGTAAGGACGTTTCTATTTACAATCTACGTACCGTACATCAATTGTACATCATTACGGGAACACGTACAATTGCTTGTAATATTCAAAACGCAGTTTTTGTAAGAATAATTAATTAAAGCTACCACTATTTACTTGTCATTTACTTTGGAGTAATTTGTTCAAGATGTCTGATGCTGGCATAAAACGCGCGAATATTTAAAAACGTCATTCCGTGAACGGTCATTTTGGAAACGTTCCCGGATATGATGACGTGTTCCCTAAATGATGATAGTGTTAAGATGACTATTTAAACACTCAAGCCATATTTAACGATGCTATAATATAAATGATAGCTACAAAACATATTTGCAGCAAGCATAGAAACAAAAAAAAGAGGAAAAGAAGTAGAAGAGACCTAAAAACAACTAAAAAAGATAGTAGGTACTGCATATTTTCGCCAAAGAAGAAAAAGCCAATGCAAGAATAAGAACGTTTCTGGATAATAATACTGATGAACAAAGAGAAATTAAACGCAATAAAGACAGGGTCTAATACCGGAAAAAAGCTGAAAAGTAAGGAAAAAAACTAGGGGAAAGATGTAAAAAAGCGTCAAAAAAGTACAGAGAAAAGAAATAATATTGTTAAAGCTGGCACATCTCACGAAAGTCTCAAGAAAACCTGCCTGCTAACTTAATTTCTCCTGGGACATACATCTTAATTGAAGTACCAACCAAAAAACAAGTGTCTTTTGTAGATATGTTGGCGTAAGTCTTTCCTCCATACACATATGCCACATATGTTTTTCCAAAAATACATATTTGCGTAACAGAACAAAAGTAACTATTTAAATTAGACCCAACAGATGTATCGTATGTTACTTATGAACAAATAATCATGATAGTTCCTAAACCTTTACTTTGATAGCAAAAAGTCGAGATTATTATTATTAAATATTAATGTTGAAATATTTGAAAAGGTCTGATTGTAATGATAGCTTGTTTATTTAATTTTGTTGCTTGCATTCATGCAAAATTTTGTTCTTTGAGTTCATTTAAATTTCTTAATAATATTTTTTGTTACCTTTTATTTAAGTTTTCTTGTTTTAGTTACTTTTTTTACTTCTGAAAAGTTTAATTCGCAACTGTGAAAACGTCATTTAAAGACTGCAGTTAAAAACTTATTTATGTGGGTTATAAATATTATTCTTATTGTTTACATAAAAAACTTTGATCGCAATTTAATAAAAAGTTAAAAAAGAACTAATTTTTTGCATTTATTAATGAAAATATCGTCCTCGACTGTCGATGAATCGTTACTGTATCATTCAGTGAACATCTAAATCGGTCCGGGAACACTGAATCATTTTCGGGAACACCTCTTGAAATCGACATTTACCACAAATTTAAAATATTCTTATATAAATCATTACGGAAATACCTTGGAGACATCAATCTTGTTATAATCGCATGTAATTTGAATTGAAATGTTATTCATAATCTAGTATATGTGAAACTTTATACTTGAAAATCGTAACTTTACTCTGAAGTAGCATTATAATCAACTAAACTAGTAATTATGCGTAATTTTCTACAAATTTTTTATTTATTTTCAATTAATATTGATGAATTCTGTCATTTAACAATTGGAAGAAGTCATATTTTAAAACTGTTATTTTTAAATATAATATTAAAAATTGTTCCCGAAATGACGAAATTCGTTGATATGCCTTCTTAAATTCACTGTAATCGACACAAATATTACTTTTATGCTTGCTCATCTTAAACATCTTAAGAATAGTATTGTAGCAATTATTTAATCCAATTTTCAAGTTAGTATCTATTAAGTATTTTTATCAAAAACACTAACTCGGAATTCGCCACCTTGGTGATTTTGTGCCTTATAGACCTCTCTCGTGTTTTTTGGTGATTTCGAGTTCCAGATCAAAATAAAAACACAATCATATATTTATCTCTGTCACACATTAAGGAATCTACAAGCTGTGGCCTTCGCACTAGAGGGAAATCACAGTATTTTACCCCGCACCGTACGAACGTACACATAGGAGGTTTTTAGGCCTCCTATCGCAGTAAGCGTGTAACTGTGATTTTTTTTTTGCAGGTTCGTGCAATATTACAGATGGCGCGGATCGACAGTTTCATATGACAGTCTGTCAAACGAATCTTCTTCTTCTTAACAAACGAATCTTAATTTTTTATTTGAATAAGAACATAATCGAGCTACCCACTTAATATGACGTCACAAATTTTTAGAATATATCTAACATATTTCTCTTATGTTTTTAATAATGCCAATTAATGGAAAATATTTTTTTCATTTAAGTAATAATATTTTGTTTATTAAGTTTACATTAGTATTATCAATTTATTATAATTCCATAAACATAATGGACATAAATAAAAGGTGTTTGTGCAGTCCTTGTGGGTCTCCCCACCGTGCCTCGGAGAGCACGTTAAGCCGCCGGTCCCGGTTGTTATCATGTACACCTGATAGCGATCGTTACTCATAGTAGGGAATATTATATTTGGGTTGTCTGGAAGAAATGGCTAAATAGCCATAAGTCCGCCCATTGTACTTCACAGTCTGTAAATGATATTTGTAGTTGTGTTGTACAATAAAGTATAAATAAATAAATGTTAACCTTTTATTTTGTTACCAGTACAGGCTGGTCTTTTATGCGTTAGTCATATTGCGAACCTAACAACTTAGAGTATACATTACTACTGTAATTTTTACTTACGTAATTTATACTCTAAGCCTAACAATTTTGAAAGTTTCACCTGTCACTGTTTTAGTGTTTGTGCGCTTTTATACGTTTTTTAATGTTCTCAAAATGTAACCACTTATGTCTATGAAATACGAATATTGTAGCCATGCCAATGGTATTTTTTTTTGCGAATAATTTGTTGCTTGTGTTCAAAACTGACTGGCTTATAATTTGTCGAAGTGATTACCAAAACATTTGCTCAAATTATGTTTTTTTTTTGTTTATTAACATTTTATTGTAATAATCTACTCTTAATTCTTCATGGGGCGCTTTAATTAATAAGCGAATATTATGTCTAAATAGATTTTATTTTAATAACTTTCTAATGTAGTGATGTTATAAGATTCTTCGGATATTGTATTTTTACAAAGATTTACTTTTAATCTACGTTATTGTGAGCTATCACTAATATGGAGATGATCTCATGTTCCCCGATGATGATAAAACCGCCTATCAAGACATATCACAAAACCCCTAATAAAGTAATAACAATTATTGCTGTTGCTAGCAGTGGCGTAGCTAGGCAACCGAAGGCCCTGGGGCAAAATATAAACGAGGGCCCCAACTAAACTATTTAAAATCGTTTGTTCTGTAGTCGTCCTGTTCCGAATTCGACATACTCCAAATTTTTCGTAATACAGTCGACTTTGTAAAATACAAATTTAACTTATTTTAATAAACAAAATAAAACTATTGAAACTATTGAACTATGAAAATAAAAGAAAATATCGACCTGTTACCGTTCCAAACAGTACAGTACAGTCCTGTAACAGTATGCAGACAGCGGAGGTACGTTAATATGATCCCGTTGAGCACCCTTTGGGTCAGTCAGTTAGTCAGTCTTATTGTAGTCCACTGCTGGACATAGGCCTTCCCAAGACCCCAGACATCCCGATTTTCCGCAATCCTCATCCAGCCTACCCCGGTAATTACAAATTCTGTAGATCGTCGATCCAACGGGCTGGAGGAAGTTCCACACTGCGCTTGCCAAGACGTGGTCTGCACTCCAGGATACGTCTGCTCCAACGGCCGTCGGTCCTGCGACACAGGTGACCAGCCCACTGCCACTTTAACTTGCTAAATCCGTGGGCTATGTAAATCTACAACAACTCGATTTTTACGCCATTTTCTGCCGCGCACGACCACTATATGGAACCAGCTGCCACCTACGGTATTTCCGATCCGATACGACTTGGGGACCTTCAAAAAAAGAGCATACTCCCACTTGAAAGGCCGGCAACGCGCCCGCTAATCCTCTGATGTAGCGGGTGTCTATGGATGTCGGTTTCACTTACCATCAGGTGAGCCGACTGTCCGTTTGCCCCCTATCGCATAAAAAAAAATGTCGCTTACTTTCGTTCTCTTGCGGATAGTCTCGACATTTATCCTATCCTTGAGAGAAACCCTAAGCATTAGCCTGTTCCATTACACGTTGAGCGACTTGTGGACCAGTCTCTTTGTCAGTGTCCACGACTCGGCTCCGTATATTAAAACAGGCAGGACGCATTGCTCGGAGACTTTTGTCTTCAAGTAATGCGGAATCTTCGAAGTGAAGACTCGACGAAGCCTGCCAAACGTCACCCAGCCTAACCGAATCCTCCTATCGGCCTCCTTCTCGAAGTTGTTGCGGCCTAGTGCGGCGAGAAGGGTACCATCGACCGATATGACTTGGTTATTAAGCATAACTTTCGTTTTCTCCAAGTTCATACCGAGACCGACTCGTCGGAAGGACTCGTTTAGGCCGGCCAGCATAGCTCATCCAAGGTATCCGAAAGATAACGATATCGTTGGCGAAACGAAGGTGACAGATGGATTCGACGTTGACGTTGACGCCTCGTTTCCCCCAATCGAAGGTCTTAAAGACATCCTCCAGCGCAGTGGTAAACAGTTTAGGGGATATTACATCTCCCTGTCTTACCCCACGCCGCACAGTGGGAGGAAACGATCAAAACTACGTGCGAGGCAGTAAATCTAATGCAAATGAAATCATTTATGTTTTAAAATACTCGTAATTGTATCTGCTTTTTTGTACCACTGCGGAAATTCACTTTTTAGGGGAAGAAACCACCCCTATCAACCCCTAAATTTTACCAATTTTCTTACAGAAAAGAGGTGATTAAACTCGCTCTATCCAGAGCTAGGTGTGTTAGCCTGCTTTGGGGGTTGTTAGGGGTGGTTTATGAGGTTGTAAGGGTATGTGGAAACGACGTATGTGAGGGTTAAGGTGGGTTAACCTATCTGTAGTTGAAATCTCAATTTATTTACAGAAAAGTAGTTGATTAAATTCGCGAGCTAGGTGTTTTAGCCTGCTTGGGGGTTGCTAGTGGTAGTTTATGAGGTTGTAAGGGTATGTGGGAATAAGGTGTATTAACGTTGAGGTTATAAATATGTAGTTGATCGAACTCGTTTTACTCAGAATCCGGTGGTTTAGCCTGATTAGGGGTTGATAGGAGTGGTTTCTACCCCTAAAAAGTTAATTTCCGCAGTGGTACAAGAAAGCAGACATAGTTACGAGTATTTTAAAATAAAAATGATTTCATTTGGATAAGATTTACTGCCTCGCACGTAGTTTTGATCGATTCCTCCCACTGTGCGCCGGAGGAAAATGGAGTCTTTTTCTCTGGTCTTGGATATGAACGGTCATCGTTGCCGCATCGTACATACATCTCAGTACCTCGATGTATCGCCAGTCGATGTGAAATATCTGCAGTGAGTCCAGGATAGCCCAGGTTCCATACATAGCGGTTGATTATATTCTTGTCTTTTGTATAATCTGCCGAACAGTATGGATGTGGTTTACGGTGCTGTAGCCATTTCGAAACCCAGCCTTCTCCGGTGGTTGGAATTCGTCAAGTCTTCTTGTGAGACGATTTGACCCTCGAAAACAGCTTATAGACGCAGCTCAGAAGTGAGATCGGTCTGTAATTCTTTAACAGAGACTTATCGTCTCTCTTAAAAAACAGTACCACCACACTGCTGGACCTCGCCTCCGGTGTGGTACCTATCGGTAGATAACGGTGTTAAAGACCCTGTGGCTTCAAGGAGCTCAGTCCTAACTCCGTCATCCCCCGGAGCCCTTCCGTTTTTAAGCTGCCCGAGCGCCGCACTAATCTCATCTGCTTCAATGTTCGGGATGTTTTCCGAATAATAGCTCAAAAATTGTGCACACGGATCTTCAGTGTCCCAAGTCTCAGGCTTGCGTGCGCTCGACGAGTACAGATGTCCATAAAATTTCTCGACCTCTTCTCGGATCTGAGGGCGAGAGCAAACGGTCCTGCCATCCGCTGTTTTGAGCTTCGCAAAAAGGCTTCACAAGTTACCGTATCCTCTTGGAGAGCCTTCTGTTCTGCTGAAGCTGCTTGAGCAGCGGGCAACTCGCACCTCTACCGCATCAGATCCAAGGCCTCGGGAAAAAGTTTGTACTGCTTCGTTGACTTCGTCGTCAGAAAATATCTGCGATCCAGTATACACACCGTCTTACACCACGTTGTCGGTCATCTCGTCCACGTCACCAGTAGTTTCCAGCGAATCGAATCGGAGTTTTAGAATTTGGAGTTCCAGTTGGAACAACTCGGAGCCACATAGTATTTGGGGCAGCGTAGCTCGGGGAGTAAATTTCATCAAGCGGGTCCGCTCTATTCGGGGACATATATTCAGAGTGCCAAGCAATAGTCGGTGGTCGCTGCCGGCGTTAAACCTATTAACTACTGAGACATCTCTGAAAATAAGCCTTTTATCTGCTATGATGAAATCGATCTCGTTCCTGGTCACAGTATCGAGGCTTTGCCATATTCACTGCTTTGGGGCTTCTTCTCGAAAATGAATTAATCAAGAAGAGCGCCCCCCCTTCCCCGCTTCGAGAATGTTAACGATTATCTACCCCCTGCGATTCCTGTGCCTCAATCCGTGTGGTCCAATTCTCGATTCGTCGCGGTCTTTTACTCCTACTTTAGCGTTGAAGTCTCCCATAATAACGTTGTAGAAAACCGAAGTAGTGCCATGTATGGCTTTTGAAATATCTTCATACAAGGCTTATACTTCATCGTCAAAAGCCAGCTGTACATGCCATGATGGCTATCCCGACATCGGTCAGCTTCAATAGTTCCAAGGTGGTAGTGGAACTTTGTTATCCCTTAGTTGCCTCTTACGACACCCACGGGTAGAGTAGGTGGCTAAATTCTAGACTGCCGTAGCCACACAGCAAACCCCTTCAATGACATCGACAGGTAATACAACGTAAGTAGACGAAAAAAATTGTCAAGTTAATGCGCGTTATCAAAGATTGCTCAAAAAGTAGTGATCAAATTTCAATAGAATTTAAATTGATACAAGACAAGTATCACTTTTCGAATAAAACAAGAATAATTAAAAATGCGGTATAATATAACCTAGGTCGAGGAAAAAATAGTCAAGTAAATATGCATTATTAGTTATTACATATACCTATAACGAAAAATTGTTGTTAGATCGCAATTAAATTTAAATGGGACCACATGACAAGCACCACCTTTCCATTAAAACAAAAATCATCGTCGAAGTCGCTTAAGTTGGTGTTGTAAAATTGATTATTTAACTGACTGCAGAACGTGCATTTAACTGAGTTATTGTTGTGTCTAGTACATTATTGTAAAAGTAATTTATTTGTTTTGCAATCGATAATCTGAAGATAATTCTTCAAAATGTTTTTTTTTCCGTCGAGTGTTTCTCATAGGTCCCGCCTTGCATCAAGCGCATGCTTTTGAAACACGCTGGATCAAGGGAAGTTACCTCCAAGTTTCAAACAAAGATGTTCGAGACTTGTTGTGTAATTTTTCATGTACGTTACCATTATTAATTTCGCGTTCATGGAATCTGGTTAATTTTTATTCCGAATGTATGAGAAATTTTCATTAGTTGAATTTATAGTTTGAAAGTCAGAGTCCGAGGGGCCCCCTGAGCTTGAGGGCCCCGGGGCACCGCCCCGCCTTGCCCCTTAGTAGCTACGCCACTGGTTGCTAGGAAACATCCGCCATGCTGCTCCACTGCAAGTTTGCATTAATATCTCTTCTTCGTATCTATATCTCCTCGCTCCAACTCTTTTCCTATATATTCTTAGGAGAGAAAACTCCTCTCCTATATAGGAGAAGAGTTTGAGAGCTTAATCATTTAGGTTTTACATGTTTTTATTTTCAATTGAATCCAGTTAAGTTCAAGGTTATCTGAATGTTATAAATTAAGCTGTGATACAGTCAGATTTTATATTTTGTGAATAAATATTGTCTTTTTTTTACTCAAAAGCCATTTAAGCCTAAATTGGTAGTTTTTATTTTTTATGTTTTCAAGTATCGTATGTAAAACAACAATCAACATAGGGGAAAGTGGTTACCCTTCGTACACTTTTTAGATTTTATTTTTTTATTTTATGAGTAATTGTCGAAATTATTTAGTTTATGTACCTAAATGTGGCAAATATATTGTAGTTTGTTACAAAAAAGTCCGAAACTATTATGTCGAAAACGTTAAAGGGTTATAGCCATTTTTCTGCGATAAGATATTTGTACGAACGTACCCCACGTATGGGGTACGTTCGTACAGTAGGTGGGGTACTTTCGTACGACATGGGGTAGATTCATACAGGTTAATTAAAAAGCCTATTGAAATCGTTAAATATTTATTAATTATTATAAAAAAATATTTATTTATTAAAGAACTAACTTAATAATATTTAACTTGACTAATAGTCTATAAAGCTTTATTTAGAAAAATAACAAAAAATAAAATAGTTCATCTTTCATCTTTGCCTTGAATGGCCGAACACTCCAACGTCTAAAGGTTGCAATCGATGACTTGTGTGCGGAGGAAAAGACACAAAAATGATGCCATTATCTCGAGCATATGCTATAGCCTGTAAGCTGATGTGGCTTTAGTGATTATCACATAACAGTAAAATCGGATGGTCTTTAGAGCTCAGTGCGTGTTTCTGAATATGCTTTAAAACTGCAACTAATATGTCAGCATTTATCCACCCACTTCTATAAACAGCTCCGAGACTTCCTTCAGGCGCACCTTCAAGAAGATGGTGTTGTAGTGCACACGTGGAAATACAAATAGAGGATTCATAGTATTTCCGGTTGCAAAAATAATAGCACCAAATGTTATCAATTCGCCTCATTCCGCTGACACGATTTGTCCCACTTGTTTCTGTGATTTAGGAGCCAAAATTTTAGGAGTTTCTAAAACAGGAGACACAGTAAGAGACACACTGTAACACATCAGCCCAATTATTATTATAGAACTCTTGGACTGCAGTTGTATTAAACGCAAACGATCGAGCAGCGCTAGTGTTTTCTGGCTTTCGCAGACTGATGTTGGCGTTACATTCGGCGTATTTACGCATTCACTGCTTTCTTTTTTTTTTTTTGATGTTGTATTTTAACGCGGCTTTTCTATACGACAACTGTCCTTGTATTACCTCATCCATGAAATTAGCAATTGCTAATTTCATGGATTCTTCAACCACTTCTTGAGTACTCGTACCTTTTTTTATGTTTTCGCACGATGATTCTGCAATAAAATATTAATTATAAGATTTACTTAATAAAAATATTTCATTTTGTTAGAAGTAGAATAATTCATTAGGTTAGGCTTATGGTGGCAGAGGTTGTTTTTATAAATTCACAATATTGAAATCAGCCTATAAAAAATTGTTTCATCTAATTAACAGATGAGGGAAGATTTTGTTATATTCCGGATCTTAGACCATCATAAAAGGAAAAATATGTTATTGTACTATATTTTATTTCATAAAAATCAAATTTTGATGTACTTATGGTTAATGAAACCCAAAGGGGAGCATTCGTACGCGTACGAATGTGCCCCCTGTTTAGCTGTCCGAATGCACCCCATGCCTTAAACAAAATGAAAAATACAACTTTATTCAAATTCCAATTTAGTTTGAGAAATATAACAATTAAAGCTCAAAATAAACAATGTTAACATTAATCAATCATCACTATTTTGTCAAAAACATAACAATTCTACTTATAATTACGAAACTAAATTTGGGTAAAAAATTTACTTACCGCGCGCGAAAACACGTTAAGTCTTGTCAGCTGATACACCGTAGTGCAACTGGCGTGACACTCCGCTAGCAACATAGTGGCCGATATGTCTATGCACACAAGGAAAGACGTGTTTGTGTGTATTTTAGTTTTTCTGTTATACTAACTGTACGAATGTGCCCCGCGTACGAATGGTGACCACTTTCCCCTATACAAAATATCAGTGTGTAGTATCAAAATCGTGACCTTTGAATACACAAAGAAATATATTTACACATATTTTATTAAGATCTATGTGAGCTTTTTTTTAAAATGTTTATTTAGTTAAGTATTTAGTTTTAAGATAGTGTTATTGTACTCTTATTGATATGATATTGTAACGATTGAAGATTTTTTATCTTACCTTTTTAGTCAATTAATTTAATCATATTATTCTTAAATAATTTTAAATAAAATTAAACTACATTCAGAAATAAGTACCTAATTTTACAAAATAGTTTTAGTGTTCTACAAAGTATGCGTACTTATAATACTTATATATCACAAAGTGATGAAAAAATAAACTATTACTGTGAGTGCTTTTATAAAGTTTCATTAAAGGAATAATAATATAATGTAATATTATAACTAAAATCCTTAATATACTTATATACTTACTTTTTTTAAATACTTTAAGTACTATAGTGTTTTTATAATCTTATATTTTTAGATTTTTTTTTTATTTTTAACTTTACACTTTGCTATAACTGACAATAAGGGACCATCCATAAATTACGTCACACTAATTTCTCGATTTTTCGACCCCTTCCGCGTCCTTGTCACAGATGGTCACATTTATGAGACCCCCCCTACCTAGTGTGACGTCACATAATTTGAAATTTCGCGTGAGCAAACTGATGACAGTTTCGACATTATTTTTATTTTCATTTTAATAAAAGTCAGTTCGCCAATAAAAAAAAAACAAAACTTTAATTTTTTAAGTTAGTTATTGATAGGTAGTTGATATATCATGTTTTTGTACGTACGTTTTGATATTATCATATTTAAAAATGTGACGTCACAAGACTTTGGACCCCTCCCACCCCCTTGTCACACAATGTCACACTTTGTCGACTTCCTACCCCCCTCTTAACGTGTGACGTAATTTATGGATGGCCCCTAAGTCTTTTACAATAGTTATATTAAAGAAATAAATTCTCAACGTTGTTTCATTGTAAATGACAACTTATAGTCATAATTAATATTATAATCCTCCATACATATAATCTACTAGCCGACCCGCGCCCACTTCGTTGGGCGTTAATTATCTTTGTGATGCAATTATGTTGTGTAGCTCTTAGTACTGTTTTATTAGGTTCATTGTTTAGAATTTGACGTATAAAATCGTAATAATATCTTACGTAGACTCTATGTACAAAAAATGATGATTTCTTCCAAAGTAGTGGGTCGATTACTTTAAAATAAAATAAAATATTACGCCACGTACTTGGCGGTAAGGATAAAATAAAAATTAGCTCACAAAAAAGTGGCATTATGTCTTTAACTATGCTTCTTGTGAAAAAAAAATCCATTTTTTATGACTGTTTTTTTCAATGATCTCTAATTTTCTCAGAATTATGCCCCCAATACCAAGAAATTTTATGATTTATTATTATTTCTTACCATATTGCCATTCACATAAAAAAATTTACGCCTGTATCCCAAAAAACACGTACAAAAATGATCATTTTTTGTACAAAGAGGCTACGTAAGCTATATAAAAATCTTAATTCGTCAATAAAAAAAATTAAATTTTTTTTTAATTTTTTTTTTCTGTTTTTTGTCGATAATTTATGGTCTAGTTTCACCCTCTTTCGGGGTTGCACTTTATCGCGGGACATCCTGTATATATATGCATGTACAGGTTGTCCCGCAAGTCGACGCCAAGCCGGAACCGGGTGATGATAGGTCTAGTCATAGTAGTTAACAGAAAAATATAAAAAAAAAATCTTTGTTATGTATTTTAGAAATTACAGGCATTTATAAAAAATCCAGTAAAACTTACACCCTGTGACGGTCTTTTAACTCCTGTTGCTACAAATTTTAACTTATTTTAATTTTCTTTTTATTATGTAATCCTGAATAATGCTTCTGAAAAAGGATAAAGGATCGAGATATCAGACATATCATTACAGATTCGCTCGTCTCATTCAAATAATCAATGTTTAATTTATTAACTTAATTTTTTTCTATAAAGGAACGATAATCTTAATTTTAAAGCAAATACACTGAGTCAAGATTACTATGACTCATGGTGATTTTGGACTACCTGAAAAGAGGATATCTGTCTCACTCACACTTCGTCAAATGGTTTTCTTCGTTTCACTCAAACTAGAATCTCAAGTAACAGGCTTGAGGAAAGCCTGGGTTACACAAAAATAATTTTAGACAGGTAATAGACCGGGAGATAGTGACACAAAATATTAGGTCATTTGTACCAGTATGGCGGTTCGACAGGGGTCTAATTACGTAAAGGCAAAAAGGAAAATGATGGTCATAGCGCTCGCACCGGCGGCCCAATCGCGTGGGCGTTAATCGAACGCGTCGGATAAATAACGAGTGTCGAACGATTTGTTCCACAAAAATGCTTGTATTTTCAGATAGTCGAAAAAAAAAGTAGGCGGCAGCGGAATGCCATACTTCTCGGGTGTGACTTACAGCCCGCCATACCGACGCGAATACATTAATTTAAATAAAACAATTCAACCATTTGTACCAGGCTAATTTTTGCATAGCTAATCATCGTTGAGTAGCCATTCACGAAAATCACCTTGCCATACTTTTCCGACAGTTCCCAATGGCCGCCATACCACTGCAAAGGAGTAATTTTTTTCTTTTTCGCCAAACGATTTGTACCAGTATTGCATTTGAATTTTTGGAAAGTATTTGACAAAATGTGACCGTTATTATTTATCCCATACTTCTAGTAGGGGGAAAAAGTGCTGAAATACTTATTTATTTAACACGTTTTTAAAATACGACTGTAACATACGTAAAATAATTTTTTACATCATGGCATCATTGTATTCTCGTCATTTGGATGCAATTGTACCTAAAAAAATTATTACAGATTGTAACCATCGGGCGGATGACTTGAGCTAAAAGGTGAAAAAAAAAATTTTTTTTGACGATTTGTACCAGTATGGCATTTCGATTTTTGGAAATTATACGATACAATGTGACCATTATTATATTTGCCATACTTGTAGTAGAGGGAAAAAGTGGCGCCATACTTGAAAAAAAAATCGGATTACGAATAAAATCTTAGGATTTTGAAAAAATATTGTTCACATTCGCCACCTCCCACAGGTATGGCATTATCAGACTTCTATTTATGATCATACAGGGAACTGTTAAAAAAAGTTTCAGGGTGGTACAAATCGTTTGGCGAAAAAGAAAAAAATTACTCCTTTGCAGTGGTATGGCGGCCATTGGGAACTGTCGGAAAAGTATGGCAAGGTGATTTTCGTGAATGGCTACTCAACGATGATTAGCTATGCAAAAATTAGCCTGGTACAAATGGTTGAATTGTTTTATTTAAATTAATGTATTCGCGTCGGTATGGCGGGCTGTAAGTCACACCCGAGAAGTATGGCATTCCGCTGCCGCCTACTTTTTTTTTTCGACTATCTGAAAATACAAGCATTTTTGTGGAACAAATCGTTCGACACTCGTTATTTATCCGACGCGTTCGATTAACGCCCACGCGATTGGGCCGCCGGTGCGAGCGCTATGACCATCATTTTCCTTTTTGCCTTTACGTAATTAGACCCCTGTCGAACCGCCATACTGGTACAAATGACCTAATATTTTGTGTCACTATCTCCCGGTCTATAAGGAAAATTAATTTACAACTGGGTTTCTTTTAAAAAAAATTTTTTCCATAATTTAACAAATAATCTTGCTAAGTGTTATATCATTTTCGAATCTTTATTAAATGCGCCAACTTTTAAAGTTACTTGCCAAGCTCATGTAGTACATTTTTTTTTCCAGTACAGTCATTTAAATCTCGGCAAAGTTTTAATTTTGAATACTTGGTTGGGAAAAAAATTACATTTCCTACTGAACTGGAGCAGTTGGTTTTAAATTTTATGCAACAGTTTTTAGAAGCATTATTCAGGATTACTTACATAATAAAAAGAAAATTAAAAAAAAGTAAGTTTAAGTTTTTCTCGATTTTTTATAAGTGCCTGTAATTTTTAAAATACATAGCAGATTTTTTTAAATATTTTTCTGTTAACTACTATGACTAGACCTATCACCCAGTTCCGGCTTGGCGTCGACTTCGGGACATCCTGTATATCCTGTATATATATATATTCAAGATGAAAGTTTATCAAGTTCTGATGACATTTACAAATTGACATTTTGGTTACTTATTAACCATAGAAAAATATTTCCCTAATATCTAGCGATTGCGTGTTCGGAACTGCCGAGACCAAGTGTCAAACGGGTATTTTTGACAAGTCATGTTTTATGCGTCGCGGTCCGATATACGCACGGTGTTTTCGTGCGTGATCGGACACGCCACACCACCCCCCTACGGAGAGAATAAGGTGTCAAACGGGGATTTTTGACAAGTCATGTTTTATGCGTCGCGGTCCGATATACGCACGGTGTTTTCGTGCGTGATCGGACACGCCACACCATTGACAGTTGTTTTTGTTAAATTCCCGCCACGTTTTGATGAAAGCCAACTCTGACCCACGTCCCACACTCCCGCCTATAATTTGTGGCCGAAGTGGGCGCGATTAGGTCGCGAACAGTGACGTCATCTTTGACATCTAGCGATCGCTCGCGACGACCCCGGGCCTTAGGACTTAGGTGGACCGTGGAACGATAGATTGACTGAATGGCTGATAGAGCGTGCGCTGAGCGCTCGTTGCGGTCGTTCAGTGGAACGCACCCTTAGGCCCTGCGCGCACTAGTGACATTTGTCACCGTGACAAAAAATTCTTTGTCACTGTCACGTCACCGTCACTTTCGTGACTGCGCGCACTTGCAGTGACAGTTTCTTGCATTCGATAAGATGGATCTCGAAGAGACGGTTGTCTGTGAACTCGTTTTTAGAAATAGAAAAAAATACAATAATAAAAAGTATTGGGTTCACCCGCTTTGGAGTGATAGGCTGATAAGAGGAAAGTTCTACACCATGTTTGCCAACCTACGTACATATGACAGGTGACATTTTGTTGCGTCACAGGCATGTTGGCGTCCTCCGCGGACAAAAAGTCACCGAATTGTCACGTATCCAAATGCGCGCACCTTCATTAGGGATGATGGACGCGGTTACAGTGACGAAAAGTTACGGTGACAAAAAGTCACTAGTGCGCGCTTAACCTAAGGCTAGGCGCGCACTAGTGACTTTTTGTCACCGTGACGTTTTGTCACTGTCACCGCATGGTGTAGAACTTTCCACTTATCAGCCTATCACTCCAAGCGGGTGAACCCGATACTTTTTATTATTGTATTTTTTTCTAGTTCGAAAAACGAGTACACAGACAACCGTCTCTTCGAGATCCATCTTATCGAATGCAAGAAACCGTCACTGCAAGTGCGCGCAGTCACCATAGATACACGAAAGTTTGGTGACGTGACAGTGACAAAGAATTTTTTGTCACGGTGACAAATGTCACTAGTGCGCGCATAGCCTTAGTTTAGTATCTATCTGCGATAGGTATTGCTCTTTGTCTGCGATCTGAGGGGCTATTGCGTATCTTTATGACAGTTCATAGTGTCGAACACTAGGCATAATTAGGGACACGGTATCGAATACAAAGTATCGATACTGTACTCATGAGTAGTATCGAAAAAAAAGTATCGTACTCATAAAAGTATCGAAACAAAAGTATCGATACTTCTAGGTATCGAGTACAAAAGTACTCAATAGTTGGAATTGATACTTCAACTTCCAAAAAAAGAAGGTCGCTTCAAATTTCGTACAAATACTGAACGACTGTTCCTAAATATGTCAGTCGACCAAAAAAAAATTGTGTTTGCTCGCAAACGAAAAAAAACCGACTTCAATTACATTGACAAGTAATACAACGTATTAAGACGAAAAAATAATCAAGTAACTACGCGCTATTAAAGATTACTCAAAATTTTTCATTATTTAACGTTGTGTCCTTGTGTCCATTTTTAATAAGTATTTTTAAAGTGGACATAAGGTGCCAATCAAACCACCAAGTGTAAATTATTCATGCAACGTTTCAATCCTATAATGGACCATCATCAGGCATCTAAATTTTAGATGCCTGATGATGGTCCATTATAGGATTACCACATTGGCACCTTATGTCCACTTTCCTGTGAACCGTTAAAAAATTACTCAAAAAGTTGTAATCAGATCTCGATCTAATTTAAACAAGACTACATGACAAGTATTAGCTTTCGATTAAATTAAAAAACATCAAAATCGGTACACCGAGTAAAAAGTTATGCGGTATAATACAACGTTGGTCAACGAAGAAGTAGTCGAGTAAATACTATAGACTATTAGATATAACTCTAAAAGTTTTTGTCAGATCTCATTTAAATTTAAATGGGACCACATGACACGCAACACCTTTCAAATAAAACAAAATTCATCGAAATCGGTCCACCCAGTCAGGAAAAAGTGTAATAGTACTCATGTAAATCTTTCGATACGATACCTGCCAAAAAGTACTCATTGAGTAAAAGTATCGAATGCAAAGTATCGAGTACTAAAGTATCGGTATCGAAAGGAAATGTACTCGATACCACAAAGTATCGATACTTTTTTCGTGTCCCTAGGCATAATGATCAACGTATGCTAAAACATTGAACTATCATTATGCGGCTAAGTCAAATAGGACCTTAAAAGCATGGAATATGGCTTATTTTTCTATTTTTTGCGACTTATACACTATTTATACCTATTTTATGCGACTTGTTGCGATTGTTTAAGCGTATTCGACACCATTTGGTAGCAACGACCTATTATACTAATAGACGCGGCATACGCCAACATCATTGCATTAAAAATTACCTAATAATATTTTAAAAGGACAGAGAATACTTTTTACTTCGTAAGCGGAGAATGAAAAAGAACATAGGTGTCAACATACGCCTTATCTGTTATTAGAAAGAGATGAATATAGGATCTTAGTTACACCGGTCGAGTATCATCAGCAGCCAATCACGTAACGAGAGGAGGTTGGGCAAAAGTGAACAATCGAGTTTAACTCAAAATAGACTAATAAATTTATTAATTTATTTATAGATTAGGTAAAAAAAAAAACAATTTTTTTCTTTTTCAAATTTATTAGTGTTATAGTACGCGCGACGAATCTTGGCGAGACTGAACATAGGCTCTGCGAACTTTTGCGCATGTACACTCACGAAAAAAAAGTGCCATTACCAATTTTTATTTGTCTTTTTCTTATTTATTGAATTTTTTGTTCAATTACAATAAAATATAGCATAGTCACTCTTGAATAGTGTAGCTTTCTATTAGTGAAAGAATTTTCATAATCGGATCAGTATTTGCGAAGATTACCCCCTACATAGAAACAAAGTTATAAACTTTACCTCTTTATAATATTAGTATAGATGGATATTACGAAATTAACACACACTTAACTACTCAGGGTCTTATTGACTTACATGAGTTAAAATAGTAAATAACACAGCTTTCCACATCACCACGGAGGTACTGTGTCGTACGATGCGTCTTTAGGTAATCTTAATTGAAACATGTTTTTAAATTAATGAACATTTTAAATGATAAGTAATTAAAATTCAAGCATTTTTATTAAAATAAACTATTACAAGTACTTTTGAATCATCGAATTTATGAATATTTAGTAACATGATTTTAAAACAAACAATTTCAGGTTTTTATATAATTTTGTGAAGGTGAATGAAGACTAGTTCCATTTCACCCAACTTCCCCTAGCAGTGACAATTAGCTGTTCTCTCTTTCACTCTGACGCACGAGTCCACTACATGTCTCACTCATGTACTTCGTAATAACAACTGCCGATTAAAATATAAAAAGTTACATTTTCGGTTAGAATAAATAAATTTACAGTATTTACTTATGAAATGAAATGTTTTTATTTCCCCTAACAGTTCCAGTATAATTCCTGCAACGTCTAAAAACACACGAAGGCATTTTGTGAACACTTTTTATGATAATATGCGTTAAAAAAAAGGACGTCTAGCTACGACACTGAATGGTGCGTAACTAAGTGAAACTCAGGCAATTACCTTAGTTTTTTCTTGCCAAAATAGACAGCGGGTAACGTATCTATTGTTTTAATATATCATAGTTTGGTAGTGACTATGTATATATTAATTATATTATACTGTACTCTTTGCGCACATATTTGCTATTACGGGAAAGTAGGTACTCTGTGATAGATTTGCACTGCGTTGAACTGTGGCGTTGAATTGCTTTTGAGATTTATACTTTTCTTTATTAAATTATTAGTTTAGAATAATTAGTTTATTCTTTGTTATTAGTTTCTTTGTCTTAAATCTTTAAATTCTTCTTTATTATTACTTCTTTAGTATTAGTTTAGTATTATTAAATTACGCTTTGATAATAGTTTCTTCGTGTTAAATCTATTTATTATAATTATGGCGCACAATTTCCTATTGGCATATTATGCAGAAGAAGAACGTAGACGTAATATTCTACGTATAGAAAGACGCCGCCGTCTGCGCGACGCCAATAATCCGTTGCAGCTGCCAGAGAAAGAGTTCATTGGACATTTTCGTTTAACAAAACTTGGATTCCAACAGGTTTTGGTGGAACTTAGTCCTTATCTACCAATACTTAAACGAAATACAGGTGTTCGCAATGAACTCAAAGTAAGTAACACTGTTCCTTTACTTTGACCTGTCTTTTGCTTTTCATTATGTATTTGCAATTTACTTGTAAATTTATATTTTAATTTAAACTGTTACTATAAAACTGACTGATGATCACTTTGTCTGTCTCTCTATTGCAGATTTTGGCAGCATTAAATTTTTATGCGAATGGATCCTATCAACGGAATGTGGGTGCATCGTTTCTACGCAACCAACATTCAGTTAATGTTTGAAGGAGGTCACCGGTGCACTCAATACCCGCGAAATCCTTAGGAAGTACATAAAGTTTCCTATGACACAGCACGAAAGGGAAATAATTATGAAAGAGTAAGTTTAAATTTAAATAGATTGTTACGGTAGGTACATCAACCTACCCAATTAATCGAAAACTTTTGAATTGCTTCTTTCAGTTTTATGGAGACATTTGGATTTCCGGGTGTTATAGGTTGCATTGATGGTACACACGTGGCCTTAATCCGCCCTAAGGAGCATGAGGAGATTTATTTTAACAGAAAGAATTACCATTCCTTGAATGTTTTACTAGTAAGTGTATTATAATTAATTAATTATGATGGTAATGTATTGAGCAATACATAGCATTAAAATAAAATGTTGTTCCAGTAGTGAGTTTCTACCTGCACAATTTGATAGATCAAACTTTGTTTTGATTTCAGATTTGTGATTCTAAACTGACCATCCTCCATTCCGATGCATCATTTGGTGGTTCATCTCACGATTCCTTTGTTTGGAAGGTGTGTGCAGTTAAACCATTCCTAGAAGGACTGCAAAGAAATGGAGAGCACTGTTGGCTGTTAGGTATGCGCATTGCATATGCTACTTGTATAATAGGATACTAATTAAATACAGACAACCATTTTTATAGAAAAAAATATATTATGCACAGACAGTAATTTATCTGACAGTATGTACTATTTTAAAATTAATTTCTATTTCTAGGTGATTCTGGATATGCTCAACGTCCCTGGATGATGACACCAATCATAGGTGCAGCTCCGGGATCACCAGAAGAGTATTATACAGAACTTCATTGTCGGGCCAGAAATACTGTAGAGCGGTGTATTGGAGTACTTAAGTCACGTTGGCGGTGTTTGCTAGCACACAGGGTACTTCATTACGACCGGGATTCATTACCTCCGGGATCACCAGAAGAGTATTATATAGAGTGCCATTTGGGAGTTGCACAAGATTATTCGATTAACTTTATCACGCATCGATAATTGAAAGCAAGTGTTAGTTAGCAATTCACTAACAATAACTCGCGTCATCTAAAAATAACGCTGAAAGAAACTGGAGGGAGTAAGTTTGCGCATCGCGCACGAAAGTACTAGGCCTATTGTTTTATTTTTGAATTAGCCTTTCGCTTACGGCTTCGTATAATGGTTATTGGTAGGTAAAATAAAAAATATAGATAGAATATCATTAAATAGAATTATAAACAACACATGTTTGATTCAATGTAGAATGTTTAATCTAATGACAAAAAATTCAAGTAATGTTATGAAACTCCTTCCATTAAGTCATCTTGGGTGTCGTTCATACATTATTTTAAATTCTTAACTGCATTATTATCAGCCTCTCTCTTCATAAAACACTATACGTTATACATAATTTTTCTCACTTCCCTATGTAACACTATTTCGTAATTTAAGACTTTTGTGCGCGAGCGATTTTGAGTCGACGTCGAACTGTCCAACCAATAGCACATCGTCGGCAAGCATGCGGCGAGTGATACACATGCCTCCCCTACCTCATATCATCGGTTAGACCGATAAATCGTTTCTGCGCAACTTGAAGGCCAGCGTTCTTTTTACATGACGCGAACTATACTTGATTTATGTTAACTCATTACTAAATGAGGACTTATAGTTCTACCCAAATCGAGATGATGGTGACGTTCATAGAGCAGTAAGTGGAATAAAGTTATATTATGGTGTTTGTGAATTGAAGTTCCCGTGAACTTGTAAGTATGTACTAAGTTTATTGTTTTTACTTTTCAGACATGGAGATCTAAGCAAACCATGCTACAATGCAAGGGGCCGAATAAATCCGTACCCGGCGTGAAGAACTTGATAAGTCCAAAATGGCAATTTTACAGGGGAGCAATTTTAAAGTTTGACATTTTCTCCAAACTCTATTTTCATCTTGAACTCATCTTTATAGCTTGATTTATGGATAATTTTATGAGATCTATCGAATTATTTTACGTATTCTTGTAAAATCTGCTTAGTTTGTAAGGTATTAGACTTATCAACATACGTTTCGGGGACTTATCAAACGTTCCGGAGACTTGTCAACTTATTCCCCATACATTAGTGGTCAAAGCTGTGAAAACACTCTTTAATTTAATTCCTAAAAATCAGTTTTTTAGTGTATTTGAAATGTCTAAATTGATTTAAGAGTAATTTTAGATGGTTTTTCAAATATGGATATGCATTTATTTCTAATTATCTTATTATTCATTATAATTGACTTATCAACATGTTCACCGATGACATATCAACTTATTCACTATAGAATTGGGTATCAATAATACACATTTACTATATCAACTAACTGCATCAAATCCATTAAATCTTTTTTTCTTTTCTGCACTGATTGACAATGGCTGAGTAGATATCTGAGTCAATTTAAAAGAATGTACAGTAATCTTTCTTCTTTTCTTAATACTGACAGATTAAAAAGGAGTTTCACGATTAAGGTTGTGTTTGAATAGTATTTTTTCGATTCTGTACTTATTATATTACGTTTCAGCCTGTAATATCCCACTGCTGGGCAATGGCCTCATTCCCCATTTAGGAGAAGGATCAGAGCTTAATCCACCACGCTGCTCCAATGCGGGTTGGTGGATATATTCCCTACTATGAGTAACCATCGCTATCAGGTTTCCATGATAACAACCGAGACCGACGGCTTAACGTGCTCTCCGAGGTACAGTGGGGAGACTCACATGGACTGCACAACACTGAGACCACGGCAAATATCTGTATGGCCAATACATATGTTTGTCATGTGCGGAAATCGAACCCACAATCGCTAACGCAACAGCCACAAACCAGTGTTGTGACCGTTGAGCAAACGCATTCCTTATTATATTGTAACAATTTAATAGGTTGCCAGAGGAAAGCAAGAGAAAAAGGCCCTTTTTTAGTTCTTAACTCAGCGTCATAGCCACAACCTTAAATGGTTTCTGAAATTTACATGTACCAACTGAATCCAAACGTTTAAATGGTTTATTTTCATCTAGGTCTCTCCGGAAGTCGAAATTCATGTTTAAAGAAATTTGAATTTGGGACATAAGCCTTGTGGTTTAATTTTCTTCAGACTTTACTGACGACTTATAAAATTATTCACGCTGTGCACGAATAGGTATCCGTATGATTTACTGTATTTACCAAGCTAAAAAAGTATAAATTGACATATCAAGGTACGTTCGTTTTAGCGGTAGTTGAATATAAGTAGATAAAACGATATATTCATTTGTTTACGTAGTAGTGTGTTAGTAGTCGCTTTGATATCTTGTTTTGTCAATTTAGGTACGCTAGGTCGGTTTTTAGTATAAGTTGATATAAGGATATATTACGATATTATATTTTTTTTGTGACTCATCGGGTAGATATCTCGTTTTGTAAAATAAAACAGTAAAATATGGACAATTTCATAAACTTTCACAGACAATATCTTTAAAAATAACGTAGATATCGATGTGTAAAATTTTTTCCTACAAAACCAATGCCGTAGGAACCCATTGCGCCGATAAAAAAAAAAATCACGTAAGTGGAGTTATCAAGTTCTTCACGCCGGGTACGGAAATAATTTAACCCTTTCCTATTGTCCTATTAAAAATAGGAAATTCTATGATTACTGCATAAAATCTTTGCTTTGCATGATTTAACCGATTCAGTGCGGTGGTAGATTTATCAAACTTTAGTGCCTGGCGGCGATCAAATTTTTCGTGTCTCCTCTGAGGCTTCTAGTGCCAGGGACTTTGATGGATCCTCTCGTGCGTCATCCGCCATGAAGTGTAACTTTACGCTTTTTCATCGGTTTCCCCTTGTTTTTCCCATAGTCGCAACCCAACACCGAACGGGAGCGGTTTAATAGTTCGTTTCAAGTGTTTAGGGGAAAGTGGGGGAATTGGGAACACTTAACTTCAAACACTCAAAAATAATGAAAAAAGTCACAGATATAATCAACTTTTATTACAACATAAACTATGCTCAATCATTCTACTTATTAGTGACAAAATATTCTGAAAAATCAACATTTTATAAAAGATATGAATAAAAACAAAAAATATTGTCATTCCTTTTTACCCAATACCCTATGGGGTAATTGAGATCAGCCCGCGGGGGAAATGGGAGCGGTATGGGGTAATTAGGAACGACATAACTAAATCTCTATAATTAACTAAAAATTTTTTGGTTGGCACAAATCACACACATAACCTCTACTAGTCTGGCCGGCAGTACATTTTTCGTGTGCCCAGAGTTTACAGATGGCGCACATGATCCAATCCTCTGTCGGTGGGGATTCATATTTTTCATTGCATATTATACAATAAAACTCCTCTTCGTTTTCATTTCCTTGTAAATCCTTTTCTAAGTTTCTAACAACTTTACCCTTGACTCGTGACTTCGTTTGTATGGTTTTAATGTTCCTTTTCGGTTCTTTTTTTGAAACGTATTCTTTTTTAGCTTTTCTTTCAATTTGTCTTTTCTGTTTTTCTTCGAGTTGAATTTTTATTTGTGTGCTGGATAAAATCTGAGAATGCCTCTTATTCTGTCGCACAGAACTGGTTCTCTTTTTAGGAATGATAGGCACATTGATTATGTCGGAAAGAGGGACAGATGTGTGTGGAGAAGGAGTATTAATGGTTATGCTCATATCGTTGGCATTGTCAGGAATAGAAGTGGCGTCCTGTGCTGATGTTTCACTCTGGCTAGCAGTGTTAACGGACTCATTCAAACTTTGTTCAACTGCGGTTTCATGAACATTGCATTCTTGAGTCAGACTAGTATGGGATTGATCGAATGCCATATTTTCAAAGATGTTTTTAAATTTGTCAGGATCAATAGGATGAATCCCAGCAGATCTAAATCCACTGACAGCCTTGTTAATGTTAGCCGTTTTGTTGTACGCCTTTGTAAAAAGTTCTCCAACCTCGTATTGGGTTATTCGTTTACCAGGATTGTTAACCATGTAGAGCTCACATTCCTTATTATATGCCATCTTCAGTGAGCTGAAGATTGTAAGGTCCAGTGGCTGCATTTTGTGAGATACATGGGGAGGCAAGGAAAGAACTTGTAAGTTATATTCTTGAAAAAGCTCATATGCTCCCAGGCTGATATGACTTTCGTGATTATCTAGTATTAATAATACTGGTTCTTCTTTGGTAGGTTTTACAAAAGAAATGAAATGTCGTAAGTAGTCAAGAAATATGGACTCGTTTATCCAACCGGAATCAGAAACCGTGGCAACCATGTCACTATTACAGCCTTTAAGTAACACTCCGTTCATTCTTTTTCTTTTAAAGATAAACATGGGAGGTACATATAAGCCACAAGCGCTTACAGCACAGACTACTGTTGTTGTGACACCGCGTTCGCCGCTTGTTGCTTTTGATACCTGTTTTAAACCTTTTGGAGCCAAAATCTTGTAATTTTTTTGAACTGTGCTAATGCCAGTTTCATCAATATTAAAAATGCGATGACCAGGTATATTGTGTTTTGTTTGGATCGTTTTTAGTTGCTCAAAAAACAGATTCACTTCGGTGGCGTTAAAAGCGGTTATTCTATTAATTGAAGTAGCTTCTGGAATCCGTAAACTGATGGAAGGATGTCGAGACATAAAGCCATAGTACCAGTCTTTGCCTGCCAGCTGGGTTTCTTTGTTAAAATTGTGTTTCAGTTTATTAGCTTCAGCAAATCGATATGCAATCCTACGTAGTGAACTTGGTGTTATACCATAAAAAGTCTTGCAGCAATCAAGTATGTATTTTTCTAGCTGGTCTTCTTGTTCTTTGTTAAATACAGCAGACCGACCTTTTTTTGGTATTTTGAATTCGTTTTGTTTCAATTGTTTGAACAATGTTGTTTTTGGTATTGAGTATGTAGTAGCGGCTTTGCCTAATGTGAGCTTTTTACTTTTTATATCTTCGATTGCACGGCGAAGATCTTCAATTTTATATTTTGGTTGAGTCTTTCGTATGTAATTTCGAGGCATCTAAAACAATTTATAATATTAAAACATTTTTAAACAATCAAACTAAATTAGGAAAAAACGCACGGGGTAATTGGGAACGTTCCCAATTACCCGCCTGACGCCGTTCCCAATTGCCCCAAGTAGTTAATAAATAAATAAAATGGCCACCATCTTTGATAGTATTTTTTTTAACTTCAAATAACGTAAGGTTTGAAAACAGATAGTACATGCATGATAGTAGCAAAATATGGTGCATTTGAAGTTAAAAATATGATAGTTACATCTATTATAATACACGACAAAAATTATAACAGAAATGCAAAAAAAAATGTTCGACTCACCGTGACAACATGCATGCGGCGTTTCACTCTCACTGTTGTACACGTACTGAGGGGCGCTGAACGCGTCCGTTGAACAAGCGTGGAACAGTGTGGGGCGGGGGGAAGTATTACTTACCTGGCAGTTCCCAATTACCCGCCGTTCTTAATTACCCCACTCTCCCCTATAAGTGACTATATACTTGAATAAACCGAGATAGAAAGTAAGAGACTTATTTTATCAGTTTGGCTCGATTGACTTATGATTGAATTAATGTTCTTTTATTAACCGACTTCCAAAAAAGGAAGAGGTTCTCAATTCGACTGTATTTTTTTTTTTTTAATGTATGTTAGCTCAGAACTTTTGACTGGGTGGAGCGATTTCGATGAGTTTTGTTTTAACTGAAAGGTTTTGCGTGTCATGTGCTCCCATTCAAATTTAATTGAGATCTGACAAGTACTTTTAGAGATATATCTAATAATGCATATTTAATTGACAACTTTCTCGTCGACCTACGTTGTATTAAACCGCATAACTTTTTACTGGGTTTATCGATTTTGATAATTCTTACTTTATTCGAAACCTTATGCTTGTAATGTAATCTTATTTAAATTTGATCGAGATCTAATGTCTTCTTTTATAAGTAATCTTTGATAACGCGTATTTACTTGACTGTTTTTTGTATTATATCTCATAACTTTTTACTGAGTGCACCGAGTTTGATTATTCTTTTATAAATCAAAAGCTAATACTTATCATGTGGTCTTATTTAAATGTGATCGAGATATAATTAGTACTTTTTGAGTAATTGAGTAGTCATTGATGACGCCTATTTATGAGACGGTCCCCCGCCTCACTACGCCAACGCCATCTATGGGGCTATGCTAAAACTACTTCAGTGTAGAATCAATACAAGGATGCAACGTAGTGCGCTGTATTATCCGCTAGGCGCTAGGGTAGCTTTCTTTATAAATAATTTTGATGATTCTTGTTTTAATCACTGATCACTACTTTTTGAATAATAGTGCGTATTTACTTGACTATTTTTTCGTCTACTTACGTTGTATTACTTGTCGATGTAATTGAAGTTGGTTTCTTTTCGTTTGCGAGCAAACACAATTATTGAAGAATGGGATATTACCGTTTGTAGGTCCTAAAATGCTCATACACCTCTTTTATAGTAGTACTAGCTGACCTGGCGAACTTCGTACCGCCTTTTTTTCTTAAATATAATAATTACATATACCAAAATAAAATATAGCCTATCTTTCAAGTTGGATCAAACTGCACACGGTGTGCAAATTTGATTAAAATCGGTTAAGTGGTTTAAGAGTCAATTGAGGTCAAACATTGTGACACGAGATTTATATATATTAAGATTTCATATAAAAAAATTGTATAAGTTATAGCTTTTGAATAGAATATCTATTTCTAAGAAATCAATTCAATCGAAAAGAAAACTACAGGTATATAATTGAATACGAAATTATTCATTTGAATAAAAACATTCACTTGGTATATTTATTCTATTTACCTACATTTATTATGAACTAGTTGCCCGGACAGACTTCGTTCTGTCTGTTATGTTTTTTTTTTGTATAAAAACAAAAAAATTAGCCGAATTGGTCGAGCCATTCTCCAGTTATGCGCTTAGCAACATTCATTTTTATTATATACTAGCTGACCCGGCGAACTTCGTACCGCCTAACAGTCGATTCTTTAATTTTTTTTAATACTTATCCTTCCCGGAACCCCTCTACTAACATTTAAACCTTGTGGTGTGGTATTAAAGTTCAAATTGACTTTTAGGTATTATTACGAATCTTTTGTATGGGAATATAGAAAAGTTTTGTTTTTAGACTTTTCCAATCAATTTTTTAAATTTTTCTCTCCGTAAGAACCATCCTCTTACTTCAAGGAATATTATAAAAAAAGAATTAGTGAAATCGGTTTAGCTGATCTCGAGATTTGCGCTTAGCAACATATTCAGCTATTCATTTTTAAATATAGAGAGATATATAATGCCACCTAAGGGGCTGTCTCCACGAGCGAGCGTATCGCCGGCGATAGTATCGTCGTGCCACCTATTTCTATACACTCTCTATGGAGCCGTCTCCACGAGCGAGGGTACCGCCGGCGATACGCTCGCTCGTGGAGACAGCCCCTATGGCGTTACGACAAGACGCGTACGCACCGAAAATTGAAAGGTGCGCAGAATAGGTTGTACGTCCTTCGTTCAATACATTTACACCTTAAGGAGTAAACTCCAATAAAAGATTATTTCATACATTCAATGATTCACTACACTTGTACATTAAATTCTTAGTAAAATAATATTTCATAATGGAATAAATAAAAATATCCAATGTAGTTTCACTCGTAATCTGAATCAAATTCATCACTCACTATGGCAGTCACAGAAACATTTCATAGCTGTAAATATTTTTTTACATCATTTTTCGTTTGTAAAGGTTTACAACTTTTGATGTATGCGTTTTCATGCAATATCCCGATGCTAGCAGTGTATTCGTAATCTGCGTGACAAATAAAGACACTTTCGTTTACGGATGACCACTGAAAAATGATGTTTTATCAGAGTCTTACAGGTAATGGCTCCTCTCGGGCGTCACCCGCCATACACAAAAAATACCCATGTCGCCCCTACGACTCCATCCGCACTGAAATAAAGTTTTTTTTACATAATTTTTCTTTCGAAAAGGTTTACCATTCCTGATGTATCTTTTTTCATGGAACATCCTGATGCTAACTGTGTATTCGTAATCTGCGTGACAAATAAAGACACTTTTGTTTACGGATGACCACTGAAAAATGATGTTTTATCAGAGTTTTTCACGAAAACATTTTGGATCCTCTCGGGCGTCACCCGCCATACACAAAAAATTCCCATGTCGCCCCTACGGCTTCATCTGCACTAGAATGAGCATTTTCAAAAAAATATCCCACCCTTGGTTTTTGGCTGTCCCTTGACTTGTTTCTAGGCTAACTTAAAATTAGGCTTCAATGTAATTATATTAATGTATAGATATGCTGAAACATATATTTTATTTTACTTTAAGCCTTACTAAACATCTTATTCTGATTCATACAATGAAATAAAGGCATTTTAAACTTAAAATGTATAAGTTTTTAACGTGTCCGACCCTTATGTTTGTACAAGTAAGTTGATTTTCTGAAATATATTCATATGGTTAGCTACTAATTTTTTTACGATAACATTGGGCTTGACTATTTTTCTTTCATATTATTAAAAAAAAAATACACCGATATTAATATTTTATCTATTTAAATATAATTTAAATAAAACATAAAAATTTGAAGTCTGCTGATGTCAGCAGACTTCAAATTTTTATTAAATTTTCAAAATTGTCAACATATTGTGTCAATTTTGTGTCGGCCAAAACCCTATTTCATAACACCTTAAATATTATTTTGCAACCGCAAGATTGTTAAAAAAGAAACCAGCAGCCTTAGTAACTAGAAAGTTTACTGCAGTGTAACGCGTCGGGCTTGTCGATTCATGTTTTGTGTTTTCATCGACGACGGTTAGATTTTTTCAGTCAGGTAAGTGACATGATATTTCTTGCACTAGTGATACTTCTAAATATATATTATTAGAAAATGATGGACAATATTAAGGTGACCAATCGGTAGTTAAAATATTTGATTCGATTGTTTTATTTCTAATCAAAATTATTGTTTTACTGGATTAACGATGAAAATGTGACGTCAGCTTGTGACGAACAAGTCTCGTCACATATACTTTGACTACCAATAGTCACAAAATTGACTCCAAAAGCTGAGGCTACATATTGTTTTCTAATGTTTAAACGCGAATTTTACTTATTGAAATTAAACAACTTTTTCGGATTTTATCGCGGTTTATTAAGTTTTTTTAATTCCCGACGTTTTTTGAATATTTTGTCTGTCAGCTGTGTGACTGTCCCACTTAAAGTGCATTAAAAATGCGTGTTTTTTATTGTAAATGTTAGAAAAAAGTCAATTATTTGCATTTTAATCTCATAGAAACAAATTTCTGCACCGCGTGACAAATAATAGGAACGGGAATATTTGCCACTTTACGAAATATCTGAAAAGATAGGGTTGCGAATGCATCAAACGTCACAAAATTGCTCAGCAGAGACATTTTTTGTAAAATATTGCCTCAATGTTCAGTGTGCAAATTGTATTTTATGTAAGATTTCAAATTATCTTCAATTTAAATGAAAAATAATACTACGTAGTTGAACAATTATTTCAGAAAAATAGATTTTAAAGTAGTCACACAGTGGACAATATTTTGTCATAAGTCACCACCTTTGTTTGTAATTTATTCAATAGTATTTAATTATTTTCGTGAAACAAATTAAAATTTAGGTAGTATTTTCATTCAATTACACAATGAAACAATAATTTGGCTAATAAACTATGTTTTTCCAAAAACCATGTTTTTTCACAAGGAGGGACTTTTTTTTGAAAATGCTCGAATAAAGTTACACTAGTAAGATACAATATTCTATTACCGTGTGTGAAGTGGCCGACACACTATTGTTAAAAAAATTTGTAAACATTACATTCAGACAGACAGACAGAAAGGCCCGGGGACTTCTTTTAATAATAAGTATAGATATTTTAAATTATGATTTTATCTTAAAATCTTAGCATTCTAGATCCTATTACTTGAAGATTAACATGTTGGGAGTTTTTTAAATTCTTAATTTACACTAATTATTATTACTATTAAGACTGATTGTTTGTATATTCAATAAAAGAAGGTTTTAAACTGTTTCAAATTGTTTTATTTATGGATCTATATTGATATTTATAAATTCAAAGTTATTTATTTAATGTAGGCCAAATTGTAGCTCTTATGACAAGTTGAGAGTCTACCACTGGTTCGAAAAGTTGATTCTGCTGAGAAGAGCCGGCAAGCAACTCGGCAGTTGCTCTTTTCAAAACAAAATTTTGTCCAACATGTAGCTTATCTATATAATTATTATTTTTTATTGCACACCATTAAAAGATACAAACAAAAGTAGTAAAATTAGACGAAGATGTACAAAGGCTGTCTTATCGCTAAAAGAGACTCCAGACAACCTTTGGGTATAGGATAGGGCATAAAAACATCTGTCACCGCAGTGTCAACCTGTTATTTAAAGTATGACACAAAAAAGTTATATAAACGTAAACAAACAGTAAACCTCTAATCTATCTTAACCCTATTTACATTTAAATAAAATTTAAAAGAAAAAAGAAATAAAGTGAAATGATATAATGAAGCTACATAATTAACTATTAATTCTCCTAATTAATTGGTCCCTCAATATTCTACCTCTATTTAAATCGAAGGAAGCTTCTCTCTCTGTATAGCTGCTGTTACCACGAGTTGTCCTTTCAAATTCATTACCTAGAAATAATTAAAAACAAATTTAAGTGCTCTATAATGGAAAACTCTATCTTTGCGAAGACAACGGCACCGATTTTTCAGCCCCGACAATGTGTTTTCTATGACTACCCTGACTCTCATATGCTTATCATGATAATTTGCTTCTGGTGTTCCAAGAGTTGCATCTAAAATTGGTGTCATTATCCATGGGCGTTGTCGATATCCAGAGTCCCCTAGAGAGGATAAAAATATGTATTAAGTATATGTACTAAATAATATATCTGCACATTTTTAGAAAGATAGGTTGAGCAGTTGAGACATAAAAAGATATTTAAAAAACAGTCCTTAAGATGTTTTCCTTCACTAATTAATAATTAATATTAAACCCACCAATTTACTTGTGGATACTTTACCTAAAAGCCAGAGCACTTCTCCATTTTGATTACTGTTTTTCCAAATGAAGGAATCATGGTTTGCACCTCCAAACTTGGGATTAACACTTAAAATTCTATAATCATCACATACCTGAAAAAAAAGACAATTAGTTTTATTGTCTATCTTTTGAAAAAAAAAAAAAAAAACGGGTTACGAACGACAATGATAAATCTCCACATAATTACGTACCATCTGTACATTAAGAGAGTAGTAGTGTTTCCTGCTTTAATAAATGTGTTTCTCTTCTTTAGGTGGAACAACTATTTTTAAATGGCTTCCATCTATGCACCCAACTACTCCAGGCATTCCAAATTTTATATGAAACCTACAACATCACAGTAACATTATTTATTGTATTAAATATTATAATATTAAATTACGGAGGAAGTAAAAAACTTGAACTCACAAATTTTGTTTCCCTTCATCGTCACTAGATGGCGCTGTTTCAATTCCATACAAATCGAAGTTAACGCTATCACGACCGACTAAGTAAAAAATCTCCCCCTAGGCACACAGATGTCGGGCCAGAAATACTGTAGCACCGCTCTACAGTATTGGTGGTATTGGTGGTATTACAGTATTGGAGTACTTAAATCACGTTGGCGGTGTTTGCTAGCACACAGGGTACTTCATTACGACCCAGTTACCACTGGCAAGATAGTGAATGCATGTGTCGTCCTGCACAATATAGCCAATGCACAAAATATTCCAATACTTGACCCACAGGAGGGTGATCTTGACAAATGACCAACAGCACCAAGTTTGCATACAGGCAACGCTGCACTGGGGCCGGCCGGTACAGTCGGCGAGGTAACTGCAGGCCGAGTCCCTTCTGCTGTAGGTATCTGTAAGATATTTTAAAATTTTATTTAATACATGCTTAATATTATAATTTAATATTAAAGCAATGCTTAGCACTTAATATTAGATTATTTATTTATTTATTTTATTTACACACTATTGCACACCAAAAAAATAAAAAAATAAACAAGCAACATTAACAATAATTAGTAGAAAAATGTACAAAAGGCGGCCTTATTGCTAAAAAGCAATCTCTTCCAGGCAACCTTAGGGCAAAAATAATTTTATAGATGACAGCAGGAGTTTTAAGGACTTTTTTGATGGAAGTACAAATTGCATTGAAAGCAAGGAGTAGCATTTTGCACTTCTTTTAAAAAATGATAGCGACAAAAATTGCTTCTCTAGAAGTAAAATTTTAATCTACTTGATTTTTTATTATTATTTTTCTTCTAATTTCGAGAAAGATCTGGGTACTAGCCCTCAGAAAAAATATTGATAGTAATATCTGTATATTATTTAACAGCTATTTTAAAAGTTGATAAAAATACTCACTCGGTTTAATAGATCCCAATAGATTTGTACAATAATTATTGTGTTCGCCTAAAATAGTTACAGCCAAGAGTACAGCTGATTGACTAGTAGTTTTAACTGAAAATTAAAATAATATAAAGTTAAAATTTCATTTCTAAATTATATCATTAGTAGCTCTTGTCCCCAAGTAAAAAATGAATTAAACTCTTATGATAATGTAACAATGGAGGTATTGAGGTATGTTACAATAAAAGAAATATCAATTCTGATTCAAATTATTATTATTTTTGTAACATATTTTATGATTTAAGTTAAATAAATACCTTTTTCTATCTGGCTTCTTGTTGTTTGAACCGTTAATTGAGATACCAATGAATTTTCATCAAATTCATTACACCACACTGCAAGTAAGAAAATCCATAAATTAATTAATTTATTGAGATTGCGTACTTTACGGAGTATACAACGTAAAGATTATAATGCTGGAAAATAAAGCACAATCTCATAGTTGTTTGACTGAAACTTTACTTACTACTACTAAACTGACATTACTGTGGTTAGCGGAGTTAATGTCAAATTTACAAAATATTGTTACAATTTTGAAGGCGAAAATATATAGAAAATTATTTAATGTCATAATTTTGACTGAACATTTACTTATGATGATAGCAAAGTTCACATTGTTTTCACTTAGATTAAAGTTAGTAACTGTTTTATCTTAAGTTTTAATTTCTGTACATTATACAAATCTATACTAATATATAAAGCTGAAGAGTTTGTTTGTTTGTTTGGTTGTTTGTTTGTTTGTTTGTTTGAACGCGGTAATCTCTGGAACTACTGGGCCGATTTGAAAAATTCTTTCACTGTTAGATAGCCCATTTATCGAGGAAGGCTATAGGCTATGTATCATCACGCTAAGACCAATAGGAGCGGAGTCCACGCCGACGAAGTCGCGCGCAGAAGCTAGTATTATTATATGATTAAACGTGAACAATTACATCATGATCTGATGAACTCTGCACTTCATAATGTCACATTGAAAACATTAATTCTATAATATATTAGGAACTTATTTTTCTATCTACACAATGTATTTATTTGAGTCTAAATCTTATTCTATGTTACATTAGGCCTGCACAGTACATATGACACTGTATATATGACAGTGTTATACCTATTTTATTTGTAAGTATCCTTTTATCTTTTCTTGTGTAGTATTACTATATTTAGGTTAAGACACTCTTAAGCCTGTTTACATTCCGACCTGTGTCCTTACAAGTACTTCTGTACAAAAAAAAAATACTCACTTGGTAGATGCAGCGAAGGCACGGCTACAGCTGATAAGCGATTGTTTGTTTCGGTCTTTGCTAGTAAAATGGATGTCGCATATTCTTTTGTTCTTGTACTATAAATGATCTTTCTTTCTAATTTCCCTCTCACAATAAACACCCAAGCTTTAAATTGCTCAGGAAGTTTTATAAAGTTAGGGAAACGGTGAAGTGAAGATCCTGCTGTAATACATACTGTCAGATAAATTACTGTCTGTGCATAATATATTTTTTTCTATAAAAATGGTTGTCTGTATTTAATTAGTATCCTATTATACAAGTAGCATATGCAATGCGCATACCTAACAGCCAACAGTGCTCTCCATTTCTTTGCAGTCCTTCTAAACAGAGGAATCGTTAGATGAACCACCAAATGGTGCATCGGAATGGAGGATGGTCAGTTTAGAATCACAAATCTGAAATCAAAACAAAGTTTGATCTATCAAATTGTGCAGGTACAAACTCACTACTGGAACAACATTTTATTTTAATGCTATGTATTGCTCAATACATTACCATCATAATTAATTAATTATAATACACTTACTAGTAAAACATTCAAGGAATGGTAATTCTTTCTGTTAAAATAAATCTCCTCATGCTCCTTAGGGCGGATTAAGGCCACGTGTGTACCATCAATGCAACCTATAACACCCGGAAATCCAAATGTCTCCATAAAACTGAAAGAAGCAATTCAAAAGTTTTCGATTAATTGGGTAGGTTGATGTACCTACCGTAACAATCTATTTAAATTTAAACTTACTCTTTCATAATTATTTCCCTTTCGTGCTGTGTCATAGGAAACTTTATGTACTTCCTAAGGATTTCGCGGGTATTGAGTGCACCGGTGACCTCCTTCAAACATTAACTGAATGTTGGTTGCGTAGAAACGATGCACCCACATTCCGTTGATAGGATCCATTCGCATAAAAATTTAATGCTGCCAAAATCTGCAATAGAGAGACAGACAAAGTGATCATCAGTCAGTTTTATAGTAACAGTTTAAATTAAAATATAAATTTACAAGTAAATTGCAAATACATAATGAAAAGCAAAAGACAGGTCAAAGTAAAGGAACAGTGTTACTTACTTTGGAGTTCATTGCGAACACCTGTATTTCGTTTAAGTATTGGTAGATAAGGACTAAGTTCCACCAAAACCTGTTGGAATCCAAGTTTTGTTAGACGAAAATGTCCAATGAACTCTCTCTCTGGCAGCTGCAACGGATTATTGGCGTCGCGCAGACGGCGTCTTTCTATTCGAAGAATATTACGTCTACGTTTTTCGTCCGCATATCCCAGTAGGAAAGTGTGCGCCATAATTATAACAATTAGATTTAACACGAAGAAAATAATAACAAAGAGTAAACTAATAATACTAAACTAATACTAAACTAATACTAAAGAACTAATAATAAAGACAAATTTAAAGATTTAACACGAAGAAACGAATAACAAAGAATAAACTAATAATACTAAACTAATAATAAAGAAAAATATAAAATCACAAAAACATTAAACAATTCAACGTAGTGCAAATCTATCACAGACACTGAGTATTTTCCCGTATTAAGTTAAGTGTATAATCTATGGAGTACTTTATTCTTTAAATATCTATTTGTCCACCCTAGTGTCTATCCTAAAACACTGCTATTGAGAAGTGTCTTTCAAAAAATTATAGTCACTACCAAATGGTCAGTGTGACCGTTTTCAAAAAGCGCTAAACTACTGATGTTGACTAGATGTAACTTACTTTTCTACTGAAATCTACTAACGTTTTGGAAAAAACTACTGAAATTCTACTGACGTAGCTTGTGATTTAAATTCACTTAAATTGATAATTTTTGATGAGACATAAATGATACACAAGTTAATATAATCAGGTTTAATTAATAAATTATTAGATACACACGTTATAACACATGACAATGACAATATGCACATGACAATATACATATATTATCGCTTTTGCTCAAGAGTTTTAAATTTAATTTTATACAAACCAAAATTTTTATACCATATGTATCTATAAACAAAAGGTAAAGGTGACCGTCAGCAAGTGTTGAGACCGTTAGTGGAAAATTTTCTTATCTTTTGTTTAGATCCACACAGAGGTGTCGATGAAGAAAATAATGTTTGTAAAAGAAAGAAATCTTTGTTTCTTCGGCGGTAAAATTATAGCTACATACTAATTAATATCCAAAATACTATTCTTATTTGCTAATTGAAAATCAAAATCACGCTTCCGTAGTTATAATTATTATTCTATTCGCAAAACGGGTCGCATACTTAGCGATGAGCGACTTCGTTCTCCACCTTGCCCTTCGCCACAGTAATGCGCACTCGATTAATAAAATCGTCGTAACTATTAAAATATTAATTATAGTCTAAATGATATAGTGTAAAAGACGAAGTTTAATAAAAGTATTTATTTTGATATAAAAATCAATTTGTCACTACCAAATGTGCATTAGAAAAATCAAAAATTTATCATCAATTTTTATTGTATTTAAGGTTCACTGTTTTGTCGATAATGGCTTACTCATAAAAGATAGATATATGCTGTCGCGGATTTTTTGTAGGATTAATTAAGATAAACATTTCGCTGATACATTATACACAACAAACTCCACAGTTTTTGCAGAGTACGCCAGAATAGCTAGTAGTTTTTGCGTGTAAGAGGAACAAACATCTATGCATACAAACTTTCGCGTTTATAATATTAGTAGGATATACATACCTTCGATCAGCCACTGTAATGCTTCATTTTGTTTTTATGTTTAGTACTTGCACTATGCTCTTTAATTGACGCCAATCTGCTTAAAATTTTAATACCGCAAGCTTTGCAATAAGCATGATTGTTGCTGTTTTTATCTTTACACAACCACGACGAAAATAACGGATTCTGTTCCCACTCAGCCCGATAATTTTGCTCAAATTTACGCTTCATGCTGGCAATAACTTTCAAGGTAAGTATTACTATACTCTGTGCTTTCAAGACAATGAAAGAATAGTAAGATGGGGTAAATTCCCTGTTCGACGTGATTCGCAGTGGTGCCAACCGAGTTAAACGAATCAGTCGAATCACTGACAGTTGTCAGAGGTAATTTGTTTACATTTTCGATGTTGCTTGAATATGCCTGGATATATTTTAAAGTTTAAGATATATCCAGGATATTCTACTGAAATCCGCTACTTTTTCAAAAAATACTGAAAATCTATTGCACTACCAATTTTACAACGAAAATCTACTGTTTCAGTAGTCAATCTACTGCAAACGGTCACACTGCAAATGGTGTCAAATACGCTTAAACAATCGCAACTTAAAACTTCATCGAGACAGATGGCAAGTGTAATAAGTCGCTTAAAATAAAATAGTGTATAAGTCGCAAAAAAATAGAATATCGTAAAATAAGCCATATTCCATGCGTATAAGGTCCTATTTGACTTAGCCGCATAATGATAGTTCAATGTTTTAGCATACGTTGATCATTACGTCTAGTGTACGACACAAGAGCTGTCAGCAGTGTTGCCAACCCTACTGTTTTAACAGTAGATTTGCTGTTTTTACATCGATGTCCCTGTTTTCTGTTTCATTTGTAATTTTTACTGTTTTTCAATTAGCGTTCAGCGTCACCTATTACACTATGTAATATGTTTTGATAACCACTATATAATAATATACAATGATACTAGATGGCAGTATGTAACTATGTACTCTTGTCGGGATTCGAATAAGGAATTCCCCGACCTGAGTCTTATGTGATTGACACTAATATTTTTATGCACTGGAAAATCATGTACAAAATTCTCCAAAACGTATTTTTCGGATATTTCAAAACATTTCAAACATTCACAAATATAACCATTGTGTGAATTTTGTGAATTGGTGAAGAAACTTTTGTGCTTACCACACAGCAGCGCCACCTCGGAAAGATTATTTTCAGCTATAAATATTTTGAAAACTAAATTACGCAACTAAATATCGACTAAAACTATTAAAGGAGCCTTACATACTTTACACACTAAATCCGAAATAACCGATTGCTATTCATTTGAAGTCAGAAAGGCACATAAAGAAAAACAATAATATGTATGATTTTAAAAAAGAAAATGAGTTTGAAAATACTGAAGATGAGGCAATTGATAATGAATGTGAAAAATAAATTTACTTTGATTTTATTTTTTTATTAAGTTGTGATAAATATTAAAATATAACTATGTATGTGCGTCCTGATAACTAATAAAAGTAGGTGATTGTTTTAATTATACGAGGAAAGTATGAAATCTGCCTTTTTTACTTTACCTACTGTTTTCTACTGTTTTTTTATTGGTTATCTGCTGTTTTTTAGTTTCTTGGGGTTGGCAACACTGGCTGTCAGTTGAGATACGCTTGAGATACGCAATAGCCCTGCTGCTCTTGCGTTGAATCATCGTCATGATAAAATGCGATAGTTTCCTTTGACGATATTAAAAAAAATATATTTAGTATATATTAGCTATTGTGTTGCTACAGAACGACGAATAACTATTATTCAACGGAAACATTTTATTAGAAGCATTGGCTGTGCTCATATTTTCATTAGAGAAGTAATTGAACTTGATTACTAGATTACAACTTTGTTGTTTATTATTTTCTTAATTTATATTCAGTGGATATAATAGCGTGTTGAGCTGCCCATTTATTCATGACGTTTTAAGAACTTTAAACTATTAGTGTATACTGAAATGTGGAACGATGATGAATCTAGATCCACGGATCCACTGCCCGTACCGAAAAGGTCCATCGCAACGACAATTGAGTTACCATTATTCCTGAATCTTGTAGCTCTAACTTTGACAGGTATTTTGTTTTAATAAGTAAATAAAACAAGTTAATGCCATTATGGTGTAGGTATATTAATGTAGGAACATATATTATTATTTTTATTTGTTTTCAGCACCAGCCGTCAGTAATTTAATTCTTTATAAAACATGTGTGCATTCCTTAAACAACTCTGTGCCTCAATGCAAGCCATTCCTTTCACCTATAAAAACCAATGAGACCTCAGACCTAGAAAAGGATGTCCAAAAATATGCTACATATGTGTCAACTGTAAAGATGGTACTGGAGTTTGTTTTTCCAGCTTTTCTTTCTTTGTTCTTGGGGGCCTGGTCTGATACCTATGGTAGAAAACCTTTAATAGTTTGGCCGCTGTTTGGTGAGTGTTAGTTAAAATGTTTGGGAAATCTTTGTTTTTCAATTTTAAAAGTTTATAGTAAATAGTTTTGGCTGTATCATCTTTTAGTAAGTACTGTTTGTATTACTTTGTATATACTTTATATTATTTGGGTTAAATTTTGAGCTAAATATTATGAAAATTATTATTTTAATTTTAATCTACCCTAAATTTTTGTAGGTGCGTCAATAACTGGGATGCTATTGGTGATCTTCAGCTTGATGGACAATTTGGGTCCTTGGTGGTTTATATTAACAGCAGTGCCATCTTCACTATCTGGTGGATATATTGCTATGTTTACAGGCATGTACTGCTATGTCAGTGATACAAGCACTCCTGAAAGAACATCATTAAGGTAAATAAATTGATTATATTTGTTACTAATTAATAATATACTACTATAATTAATGAATGATTATGCTAATTTAATAATTTAAGCATTATTTAGTTTATTTATTAAAAAAGTATATGAGCTGTAAGCACTGTTTTAAATATGGATTTTGCTAATTGGTGATCTGCAATTGGATTGTGTTTGTTAAAAAATGAAAAATAAATAGCATGGATAAGAATTTTATTGACTTTGTAAAACTATTTTTTACTGATTTAGGCTTAATTTCCCTAATTGTAAAAACATGTACAGACAGAGTACAAGTAAGTATATAGAACGCATATTAAAAATCTTCCAACAAAGAACTATGTTTGAAACTGACTTCAAAAACTAAAAAAAAAATAACCTATATAAAGATTTAATTTGAAACATGTCTTCTTATGCAAACCTACTTACTACCTTTAACCAAATAATTTATATCTGCTACGTACTGATAGGTTTCAAGTTGTTGCCAAGCCCTAAACAATAAAACAAAATTATAAACAGCTTAAATTAATACTATTAAACTACTGTAATGAAATTCCTACTACGCTTAGGTTGTTTTGTTTTCGACTATATCACGGCAAAGGTTACATTTGGCTTGGCACCGTCTTGGCACGCATTGAACAAAAAAAGAATCATGCAAATCGGATGAAAAATCTTTAAGTATTCGGTGTTCGTATACAGGGCTGGAACCATGTGGCTTTTTGGGCTTCAGCCCAGGGCCCCGTGGATTCAAGGGTCCCCCAGCGAAGTCAATTTAAAGTCAAAAATAGACGACAATGCGAAAGAATCAATAATTTTATTAAATTCTTTATTCTTATATTACTACAAACTGACAGTTCAAATATTCAGCTGCCATTACACATTCATCTCAATCATGGTCAAAGGTGGGCCCCTAATTAGAATTAGCCCAGGGCCCCTAATTAGTATTAGCCTAGGGCCCCCTGAGCTCACGGTCCGGCCCTGTACATATAAACAAAGTATTATGAATACACAATGACATCGTACAAGTTAACAAAAATTCTCATAAAATAAAAATTATTCAGTTAAACTAAATTATATTTTTATGGGATCAAACGGCAACTATTTCGCATCGAACAAAAAAGAATTACAGAACATTACAGAAACAATAACAGAAAAAAAAACATTAACAGAAATCTCGGCGTAATCGGTGTACATACATAAAAAAATATCAACTGAATTGATAACCTCCTCCTTTTTGTAGTCGGTTGATAAAAGATTCGATTTCACGTAAGACTGAGAAGATAAAAAATAAAACTATGTACATAATTATTATATTATAAAACCACGAATATTTTAATTTTTTTTTAATTTTTTTGTTTGCGTAGAGAGGACTAATTAAGTTATTGATGTATCATAGGGTAGTTTCGAATAACTTTGTAACGTTAGGACGTCTGACTTGACACCTCAGTCCTCTCGTGACCTTGGTTGCTGTACTGTAAAGTATTCGAAACGTCGGGCATGTATAAAACCTAATAAATCGCGATAAAATCCGAAAAAGTTGTTTTATTCATAAAAAAATAATTACATACAAAATTCATTTAATTATAGGGATAATATTTTTTAATAAAGTTAACATAAAATATACACTGGTCATCAAAAAAATCGGCCCATCTGCGTTTTTACCGATAATCACGTTTTTTTTTAAACAAAACACAACAAAATTGTTTAGTACTGAATATTTTTATTGAACTTGTTTATTTACAACAATTTAATCACAATTAAAACATCAAAATGTATTTTTTTTTTAAAGATTTTGATTAAAAAATCAGAATCTTTAATTTTACACGATTTTTTGATTAATTTTTAATACGCTCTAGTTTTTTAGTCTTAAATGGTATGCATACAATTGTTGCAATTTAATATTGCGTATTCCCTCCTCTTGCTCGAATGACGGCCTGCATCCGCCGTTTTAATGACCTTATCAAGATTTTAATGGTCTCTTGAGGGATTCGGTTCCATTCTTCCCTAATGGCGGTTTCCAGGTCTCCTAATGTTGTAGGGACTGGATTACGGGCTCTAACCTTTTGTTTTAGGGTGTTCCATATATGCTCTATAGGATTGAGATCGGGGCTTCTTGCTGGCCAGGACATTACCCGAATGCCAACCTCTTGAAGGTAATCGGTGGTGATGCGCGCTACGTGTGGTCGTGCATTATCATGCATTAATTCAAAGTTTTCTCCAATATAGCCGGCATAAGGCATCACATGGTCTTCTAAGATCTCTGTAATATAGCGTGCAGCAGTTAAAGCACCTCTTCGTATGAAAACCAGCTCCGTCCGTCCAGTCAAAGATATTCCACCCCAAAACATTACAGAGCCCCCACCATAACTGACAGTTTCCCTTATGCAACACTGGGTATAACGTTCACCTGGCCGTCGCATGACATTACGGCGTCCATCAGAACCGTTTAAAGTCATTCGACTCTCATCACTAAAAAGAACTGACTCCCATTGGCCTATGGTCCAGTTGATATGATTACGTGCGAATTGAAGTCTGGCTTGTCGATGAGCTGTGGTCAATTGTGGTCCTGTTGCTGGCTTATGTGGTCTTAAATTCTGCTTACGAAGTCTCCTTCTTACAGTACTGTCACTTATAGCCACCCCCCGATCTTCGCGTAAGCGTCGCTGGACATCAACACCAGATAGGTGTCGATTTCGTAGAGCTGATAACACTATAAAGCGGTCATCTCTTTGAGTTGTCACTCTATGTCTTCCAGATCCAGACCTTCTTCGATACTGCCCAGTCTCCAGAAACCTTTGGTAAACTCGCCGAACTGCAGAACGGCTCAGATTTAACCTCCTGGCCACGATACGTTGACTTATGCCTTGTTGCAGCAAAGCCACAACTTGGGCCGCCTCAGCTTCTGTAGTGTCCATTATTTTTAGTCAAAATTAATCAAAATACACCCACAGTAAATAAACTTAACGTTATTAACAAGTAATCCCTACAAAGGGCTCTTCCGGACTCAAAGAACGCTTCGAATTTGTTACGATGTAAAACCATCAAATCAGTACTCAACAGTGTTTCTGTATAAGAAATGGTTAAGTACCTTCAAGTGCAATAAGATTTACGACAAATAAGATGTCAAACATCGTAACCGACCCTCAAAATAAAAAACAAACGTGTGAGACAGCTTATCTGTGAAACAATCGATAAATATTAAGGACGTATTCACAAAATTAATAGGTATAGAATCGACCATTTACACGAGTCACACACACAAGCGACGCAGTACGCACGGTTAGGTGTAAGAATAGTAGTGGATTGAACTACTTTGATACTTTACAATTTTTTATTTATTTATATTTTTTATTTTATTACAATTTATATTTCTTTGTGATACGTAGGTACCTACGAAAATATATTTTATTGGTGTTTGTGTTTTTAGTAAATAATAACTATTTATAAATATACCAATACCCACTTCAGTCACTTTTTGATACTATTTGTTTCACTTTGTTAGTTTTTCCTTATGAGGTGTGAGTCATATACATATAATTGTGTGGTATGAGACGGTTGAGATTATGAAGTAGAGTGGAGAGGGTGAGGGCTGCGATTTGATACAAGTGACACTCTCTCCTCCTCCAAGAGGAGTGGGAGCCCGGCGGACAGCTTGTTTTTAAAGTATTTTTACTCATTTTACGATATTTTTGACGAATTCTAAACGTAAAAATTGTGTTTGGCTCGTAAACGAAAAAAAACCAACTTCAATTACATCGACAAGTAATACAACGTAATAAAACAAAAAAGGTGTGTGTGCGATTCACACACGATAGAAGTGAAACTTCCGCTACAAATAGCGTAATCCTACAATGAGCGTAACGCTACAATTAGCGTAACGCTACAAATAGCGTACCTCTACAAATAGCGTAACGCTACAATGAGTGTAACGCTAGAATGAGCATAACGCTACAATGAGTGTAACGCTACAATGAGCGTAACGCTACAATGAGCGTAACGCTACAATGAGCGTAACGCTACAATGCGCGTAACGCTACAATTAGCGTAACGCTATAATGCGCGTAACGCTACAATAAGCGTAACGCTACAATTAGCGTAACGCTACAAATAGCGTAACGCTACAAATAGCGTAATGCTACAATGAGCGTAACACTACAAATAGCGTAACACTACAAACAGCGTAACGCTACAAACTTCGTAACGCTACAATTAGCGTAACGCTACAATTAGCGTAACGCTACAATGAGCGTAACTCTACAAATAGCGTAACACTACAAACAGTGTAACGCTACAAATTTCGTAACGCTACAATTAGCGTAACGCTACAATGAGCGTAACGCTACAATGTGTCATCCTTTTTCGTGTTAGTAGCACGGCGCGCCCTTCCCTGGCGTTTTTCCGTTGCATCCGGTTTGAAATCACAATGATTCTAAAGAATTTTCACTTCAAAAATAGTCAAGCAAAAACGCGCTAAAGGCGTTAATAAAATAAATCCCATACAAAAAACGTCATTTTTGCCTATTTTTGCTCTCATACAACAAAAGTGATTTTTTTTAGCCGCTTTTTGCCCGATATTAAAATCAATGTACCTAGTCAATGGTACGGAACCCTTCGTGCGCGAGTCCGACTCGCACTTGGCCGATTTTTTAAAGTAGTGATAAATAATACTTTCGTAAATAAATGAAATAAGTAAAGGATTTCAGGGTTATTTATTAAAAAGACTGTTTGACATAAATATAATAAAGGCTATATAAAATAAAACAAATTAGGTATAGTAAGTTCAACTCATCTTTGCGCGCGGCGCTTTGTGTGGGTAAACCTTGTATATATACAGTGACTTTCTGTGCGTGACAAGAAGTACAGTGAAGTACAAAATATAAATACAGTTGTTTCAAAAAAATTAAAATATAAAAGTACACATAGTACATATTATGTCTTCTGACATGTGTAGGTACGTGGTAGGTACTGTTTGTAAAATACAAAAAAAACTAGTTGAAATTCAAATAATTCCTCAAATAATATAAATTCTTTTTTAAATGATGATGGTGATGATGATGATGTTTATTGCACATATTATTAATCTGTATCGCTACTAAATGAATAAAATGATGAATTTTCGGATTCGCTGCTCTCACCAAGGTTAATTATTAATTCAGACTCCATTTCAAAATGTCGATAGTATTCTTCTTCTTTTTTTTTTACGTGTTGACAAGTATTACGCCACATCTCTTCATCAATTTGACTGAAACGTTCATTTATTAATTTCATTCGGTACCAGACATTCTTTTAGCCACTTTTCATAGTTTTCTGAATTCATGTTAGAGTGGTAATCACCGGAAACACTACTATCTTTGTATGTTAATAGTGCGTTAGGTACGAAACCTTGTTCTGAACCAGCATGCACAATGATAATTCTTTCTCCTTTCGACAGGTTTTTCTTTAACGGTGGTCCATCTGAATTTCCCCATCCTTTGTTTTGCACATGATTGGTTAAGATGTAGCTCTCATCTGTATATACGATACACCGATTTTCTTGACGGTATTGGAGTAAATTTTTCAGGTAATAAAATCGTAGCTTTTGAATGTCATGCCTCTCTACAATTACTCGTCTGTTGTCCACCGTTTTTCGCCATTTATATCCCAATCTGAGCAAAACTGTACGCAGAGTCGAAATACTTCCACCATAGTTAAGTTTATCTTGAAATATTCTTTTTAACTTTAGTAAGGTAGGTAACTGGTGATGTTCCAAATGGTAATTTTGAATAGTTGAACGTATAACAATAAAAGTAAAAATTGTCTATTTCCAACTTTTTTGCACGTTTGTTGCGGCCTTTATACGGAGAACTAAATTTGGAGTCAGTTTTTTTTCCTTCAGCCAATATATTTGTTATTGTTCTCTCTGATACCCCTACTGCCATTGCTGTTCTCTTTCGCACACTTTTTTATGTTCATTTAATTTTGATATTAAAATTGGACTTGCATTGCAAACTGGATCACTTACTAGCTGCAATATAACTGTGTTTTCCTTTTTTAGATATTCGAACACTTTGGCAATCGTTTCCCGAGTCTAAAACAATAATAATACGTTAACGTTAAAAATAATATAATTTTAGAAGACCTAAGAAGAGTTTATTTTATTAAGTTTGTTTATTTATTTAAGAAGAGTTTATTTAATCATAATAAATATTTACTGTGGCGTCTCCATATATATAGACTTTATTAAGAAATAATAATGAAACCTCTTTTATGTTTTATATTTTGTATGAAAATATTTTTTGATAGACGTCAAAGAATTAGATTAGAAATTCTTCTTGATAATTTGTGTTTTACATTTTATGAATTCTATTTTATATTTTTCTATTATATAACGTTATATGTATTCTATTATATTAATATATCTATATTAGATAATATAATTATTTAATAATATTATAGTTCTATTATATCATTATCAATGTGGATATTGTTTTTTATATCCTTATTATTATTCAATAAAGAGTCAGCGAAGATAGCGAAGATCTGATTATTATTGATTGGCTCGTCTAATTACTAATACGTTCGCTAAAATATTAATAAAATCGAAATTAGCACAATGAAAATATTTACCTGACTCCATAAACACTTTTTCCGTGAAGAACTAGACATTTTCTTTAACGAATGTACCGGTGAAAAAATGACCAATAAGAAGACGTGTAGTTTGAAATTTCGAATGACGGCGGTTGCGTCACTGCTACACAAATTAAGGTTAAGCGCGCACTATTGACTTTTGTCATCGTGCCAATAAATTCTTTAAACAAAAGTCACTAGTGCGCGCAAAGTGTTATAATTACAAGCGCACGCACACATAGAGCCCCGCGCAAAGATGACTTGAACTAACTATACATATTAAATCTATACAAATAAATAAAATTGAAATGTCTGTTTGTAATATTAAAATAACCGCTTTTAACTAAATTCATATGTATGTATGTATACATGGTACATATACCAAAATAACATTTTTTTTTTATAATTTGTCTGTCTGTCTATCTGTCTGTTCCGGCTAATCTCTGAAAAGGCTGGATCGTTTTTGACGGGAATTTCACTGGCAGATAGCTGATGTAATAAGGAGTAACTTAGGCTACTTTTTGTTTTAGATTTTTTATTATTATTTTATAACTGCGAACTGAACAATAATTATTTTGTTAAATTCCACGCGGACGAAGTCGCGGGCACAGGTAGTTTAAAATAATTATTATTCAATAAAATGGATCTCAATAAAGTAGCTTCATATTTTATCAATAATCTAATTCTTATTTTAATTTTAATTAAATATAATATATAACAAAGAAAAAAAAACGCCAACGTCACGTGGTGTTCCCAAGTGGTCACCCATCCAAGTACTGACGCTGCCGCGTTACCGATCGATCAAATTTTAACTCAAAATCAAATCAAAAATCAACCAACTTATATCTCCCTCTCAACTTCCGTTCGCCTCGACCGATCACACTTTTCGTCACGCTCTCGTCACGCACCTGCTTACTCTCCAAGCTAAAGAAGTTCCACTTCAAAAATACTAGCTATGTACTTTTAGCGCAATAAAATAATGCAATAAAAATGTGTGATTATAAAATGATCTTACTTTGTCAAGTATCAAATTTGGTTTATCGAAAAATAATACGTAAATTTATAAAATAGTAATTGTTTTGCTACGTCACCGGTTGCTAACAAAGCGACATGGCGTCCACTCACCACAGCGCCAAGCGCCAAGCGCCAGCGCCACCTCAACAATAAAATAAACCTTACTGCAATGGAATAAGAATCATCTTTAATAGCAAAATGTGTATAAAAATTAGCTCCAGTTTTTATTTTTTTTAAGACTATTGGTGGCATTTTTGTATTATTTTCTTGCAGTCATTTAAAATTGAACATATCCTCCTGCTCATACTATTTTTAGAAAACTTAATATATGTGTATAATAGAACAAACATCACCCGAAAGTCTGCCCGTTTTGTTCATTTTCTTGAAAATGGTAATGGAAAAACGTTTAATACGATATATATATAAGAACTAGATTTAAAAAACGTAATGCTGTTTGAAGATGAAGACCCAATCTCTATGAAATAATTATTCGTTATATATGATTTTGTTTAGTTTTGTCATAAAATGACCTGAAAAAGAGCATGATTTTGTCCGATTCGTATAGGCCCCCTTAAACAAAAAGTGGGTGGGTCGATTTTTTTGATGACCTGTGTATTATTGAAAAATATAAGACACTAATATTAAGGCCAATGCATACGTAACGTGGAGGGGACGGGGACGTGAAGTTTTGGAATATCGTTTCATACAAAATGTATAGCAAAGAGCAAGAGATATATAGGACAACGCATACGCAACGGAATCACGTACGGGACGGGGCACGTGATTTTGTATGAAACGAACTTCACGTCCCGTCCCGTACGGGAAAAAACACGTTACGTATGCATTGGCCTTTATTTTGAGATATTTGGAAGAATTGGTGCCTAATTCGTATGACCTTATAGTTAAAAATAAGCTGAAATATCAAAGATATTTATGACAATTTAAGAAAATTACATGATTTTTCCTTTCTTTTCCTTCAGAAATTTAACGGATCATGGTCTTGTAGCGATTTTTCCTTATTCTTTAGGAACTAGATATTTTTTTGAAAACAAAGGGTAGCCTATGTCCTCAGAGGTACGTGGGTACGTGGATTTTTGATAGTAATGGCGATTGGTCAAACATCTGACAAAGAAATAGACTTTGAGATGAGAATATATTTAGATGTAGACGTAGTGTTTGTGACTTTGTGTAGACTCTATTAGAGGGTTCGTTCGGGTACATTACTCTTTCAAATATTTCCGTCGAATTACCAGTAGTTTTCAAGAAAAACGCCCTTAAAATTTTCCCTCATTCGATTCAGAACAGCCTTGTTAGTTGAAAAATAAAACAAACGGATAATCAAACACGCGTTTTCATTTACAATATCAGTAAGTATTTGCACACTGCACGTTATATGAGCAGATAACGTATATTATAAGCGTCATATGTGTTGTTATAGGTTTGGCTTAATTGTTAGCAGTGATAATTAAAATTATTTCTACGTAATAGGGATATGTTTTTTATAATTTACTAGCTGACCCGGCGAACTTCGTACCGTCTAACAGTCGATTTTTTTTCATACTTATCCTTCCCGGAACCCCCCACTAACACTTAAACTTTATGGTATGGTATTAAAGTTCAAATTGACTTAAGTGAGGAGTGACAAACTGAGGTAGGGCACAGCAGGAAATTTCCTGCTCAAAATATGGAGCAGCCCGACTGGGGTAGTACCTCGACCTTACAGAAGACCACAGCTAAATAAAACTGTTTTAAGCAGTGTTGTGTTCCTGTTGGTGAGTAAGGTGACCAGAGCTCCTTGGGGGGATTGGGGATAGGGTCGGCAACGCGCTTGCGATGCTTCTGATGTTGCAGGCGTCTATAGGCTGCGGTCTTACCATCAAGTGAGCCGTACGCTTGTTTGCCAACCTAGTTACAAAAAAAAAAAAAAAGTGTTATTAGTTATTACGAATCTTTTGTATGGGAATATAGAAAAGTGTTGTTTTTAGACTTTTTTAGGAAATTTTTTAAATTTTTCTCTCTGTAATAACCATCCTCGTACTTCAAGGAATATTATAAAAAAAGAATTAGCGAAATCGGTTCGGCTGCTCTCGAGATTTGCGCTTAGCAACACATTCAGCGATTCATTTTTATATAAGTATATAGAGATTATTATTTTACATCTTTACGCGTATATTTCTACACAAATGACAAAAAAAATTGAAAGTTAGATAATATAGAAATTCCGATTTTATTATATTTCAAATAAATGGTTTGGAATAAATGAGAATACGCAGAATTTACGAATACCCTTATCCGTAGTGTGCTGTGTGGTTACGGCACTAAAGAATGTAGCCACCCCCTCTCTTCCCGTGGGTGTCGTAAGAGGCGACTAAGGGATAACACAGTTGCACTACCACCTTGGAACTTAAAAAGCCGAGGGATGGCGGGATAACCATCCATGCTGGCTTTGAAATACACAGGCCGAAAACGGGCAGTAGTGCTATTCTGTAAGAACATTTTCGTGTCTCGACAGCGGAATCCGCGGTGAGAAATCAAATTCGTATTCTCTAAAACTCGACAGTCCCGGTAGCGCCACACTGGTGAGTGTAGCGACGAGTCGAACCCTGTTGCGTGAGAAAGTTGACATTAATAGTATGAGTAGGTTTGAGTATGAGTATCGGTATTCTGTGTTTACAGAATTCCAAATCAAGGTCAAGTGGGTTTTGCTTTCGAAGTGAGGTCTGTCACTCAGGTGAAGCTCGATATCGAAATGGTTTTTTACAGAATAGCACTACAGCAGCGTCTTCGGTGCGACAAAGCCAGCCCTGCGGTCACCAACACGACTGTCCAGCGTGGTGACTATGGGCAAAACACAGTCATGAGTTCGCGTCATAATGTCGGGCGCGAACTTGTGGAGGCCTATGTCCAACAGTGGACTGTGATAGGCTGTAGTGTGTGTGTGTGTTATCCGTAGCTTTATCTTATTTGTCTTTCCTGATCCCCGTAGGTTTTCCAGTAACAGTTATTACTTCATATTATTTTTAATTTTTGTGTTACCCACACGTGAAGAAATTATAAATATTTTTAAATCATATCAAAATTTTCGATCCAGCGGAGTTCGAACCCGCACCTCCGAAACGATGTACCAGCTAGATCGAAATTCTTGATATGATGATTTTTATTCGGTTTTAACGCAACCGCGGCGTCGTCTATAGCGAGTCCTTTATAGCACCCAACTATTCAGATTCATATTACAATGAATTCTTTGACAAGAGATGACACCATGCTATTCTTAATTCATATTATTTTTTTATTTCTGTGTTACCCACACATGAGGAAATTCTAAATATTTTTCCAGCGGGGTTAGACGGTCATACCAAAGTCTGTCTTTCTGTCTGTGACCTCGTAGCTCTCGAAGTGACCTTTTTGACCTAAACGCGAGTTTCCTTGCAGCAGTTTGAAGGGTATTAGCTAATTTCTAAAATGATGTTAGGAATTTTCAGCATTAAATGAAATTATTTGCATATGGGTTTTTTTAAAACTTCGTTTAATAGTTATTTTATTGTGCTACTATAATAAGACACTTCTAATCTCTATCTGAATGTTTATTAGTATAAATCATGGTACAAAACTATAATACAATAAGTTTTCTGTAGTAGGTATCTCAGAATTCTCAGAATATTGTACATTCGATCGTAATACTGTTTTAGCAATTTTCCTCCTATGATTGTTCAAATAGTGTAATTCTCGAAGATAATTATTACTATTATTTGTATATATTGTTTTGCTTACAGAATGACTATGATAGACGCCACTACATCTCTGGGCACTGTAGTTGGTTCCATGCTTTGCACTTCTCTTATTTTGACAATTGGAACTACAAATGTGCTCTTGTTAGCTGCTACAATTAGTGTGATATCGTATGCATTTAGCAACATATGGATTCAGGAATCTTTAAGGGGAGCGTTGGAGGTATATATATGTATAATAGAAACAATTAAAAATAATATAGGTACCTACTTTATCTCTAAAAATGATTTGTTTTTATCTTAAAAACTTTTTTGTATGATCACATTTAAGACATCACAAACCTTTTTAAATCTAAATTTCTTTCTCTACCAAATAAAACTAAACCATATTTGAAAATAAATGTTTACAGGGTGGAGGATCGAAACTTCTAGACCTTTTACTTATAAAGGAAATGTTTCGCGAATCTTTAAAGAGAAGACCAAATCGACAGAGAGCCCAAATATACCTTATATGTTTAACAAGCGTAAATTATATTCTCGGTACCTTAGGACCAGTCGGTGTGGAATATTTTTACACAAGACAGAGATTGCATTGGTCTTTACAAGAATATACTACCTATTCATCTGTTAGTACTGCAATGACGTTGGTTGGCGGTTTTTTCGGTGTGATGGTCGTCCAGAAAATATTACGTGCTGGAGATATAGTATTTGCCATAGCAGTTATATGCTCGGCTGCAGCGAGTTGTATCATTAAACTATTTGCATATGATACCTGGCATATGTACTACGGTGAGTTTTAGATGATTATATCTTGTTTGTTTCTTTGCTATACAATTTTAATTATTTAGATACAAGACACTTGCTTTAAGGCTTCTTTGTTTTTTTTTTTTTGTATTAATTGTACAACGAATTCTGTAAAAGATTAAACATTATAAAATTTGAATATTCTTTTCCCGTTAGCCATCGTTGAAAAACCAGCTTTAAAAACAGTTTATATGTACCTACATTACGTACCGTTATCACATATGCCGCACGACACGCTTTATAAAACTTTTGTTGCAATAAAGTATTTAAAATGTTATTGCGTGACTGTTTTGTTGTACTTAGTAATCAAGCTACGTAATATAAAGCTCAAAACATGTTAAACTAAACAGTTTAGCAGTCGTACAGAGACTTTATATATATATCTTATTAAACCTTTAGATTTTTTTAGAATGTCATAACAAGACAAGCATAAATAACTATTTGGGAATGGCATATAATTCGAACTTTTCATAATATGTACAAGAAAACACATACCTAATTGTGTTTGCTCGCAAACGAAAAAGAAACCGACTTCAATTACATCGACAAGTAACACAACGTAGGTAGACGAAAAAAATAGTCAAGTAAATACGCGTTATCACTACATATTATAAAACAAAGTCTCTTCCCGCTGTCTGTCTGTATATATGCTTAGACCTTAAAAACTGCGCAACGGATTTTGATGCGGTTTTCTTTAGTAAATACATAGAGTGATTCCAGAGGAAGGTTTATATGTATAATACATGCATAATATAGTAGAGGAACACTGATAGTTTTAAAGTTTTCTAATGTGATGTCGTAAATAAACACATTAGCTTAGATTGCAAATATTTATTTTATATTTTATATTTAGTATCAGCATTTCACCCGTGCGAAGCCGGAGCGGGTCGCTAGTTAGATATAACTCTAAAAGTACTTGTCAGATCTCAATGAAATTTAAATGGGACCACATGACACGCAACACCTTTCTCGGAAATCGGTCCACTCAGTCAAAAGCTCTAACATACATTTAAAAAAAATACAATCGAATTGAGAACCTCCTCCTTTTTTGGAAGTCGGTTAAAAAGTCAAGTTACAAACATTACAAAATACAAATGTTTCAATAGGGATGCTCTATATTAATAATAATGTATGACTGTCGCGATACAAGATAAAAAATAAATGAAAATCTGTTGGTAAAAAAACTACCCACGTTCAACTTTATATTATTAACCAAGAAAAATTACAATTAAATTAAATATTTTTATTATTACAGGTAGCGTCGTGTCTATTTTTAAAGGTCTACCGGGTCCTTTAATACGATCTCACCTGACAAAAATGCTTCCAGTTGAGGACGTCGGCAAGGTTTTCGTCCTCCTTTCAGCTGCTGAGAGCATTTGCCCTATTTTAGTTCCAATTATGTTTAACACACTATATTCTTCCACATTGACGATATTCCCTGGAGCAATATATGTTCTTAGCAGCGCCCTGATGGTGATCGCTATGGTTTTGTTAGCGTAAGTTGCACTTTTTTTGATTGTCTTAAATAATTGGTAGCTTTTTTTTCGTTATTTGTTGCTAGAATTTAATAAAAGTAGCCACATTATTACACCTACACAAAATGCAACGTGTAGTGTAAAAACTATACACTATCGCTAAACTTTTTATTAAAATTTAAAAGCTATTTCATGTTTTTTTTTTAACAACTAATAAAACAACCGAAATTGAATAAAAAAATAAAAATTGACGTTGCCCTTGGCGCAGTTTGTAGTGGCCCGTGCTTTCTGCTTCGGGGGTGGTGGGTTCGATTCCCGTGTGTGGGTGTAATTAGCCTACTTATTTATATAATTATGTATTCTCTGTATATTTATCAAAAAAAAATATTTAACAGTCGACTGTTATCTATTACACAAGCATTAATTTGCTTATCGTAGGAACAGACGACCGTGTGTGTAATGTTACATTTATTTATTATTTTATTTTATTATAATTCTACCAAATCGAAGCATTCTTATCGCTATTTCTGAAACGAATAAATTATTAATATATTTACTTAACCCAGAAGTTTGTCTGCCACGTTTATCTGAGAGAAATATTTAACCAATAAAAAATTAAAAGAGAAATCGAATATATTTCGAATCGAGGTTATTTGACATGTTTTGTTGTTGATTCGGATAATACAAGTAAATGTATATGGTGATGTGGTTACAAGGGTTCTGTACAAACACCGGGTAAACATTTTTCTGTCTCTTTGGAAATATCCAGATTAGGTTTTTGAAACCTGTTGAAAATCATATATTACTAAGTGTTACTATGGCGTACTTATTTAATTTGAGAGTTTCATAATTAAGGCGACGTTGGAGAAGCCATAGTAACGTAGTAACTCGTTAGAGACTACGATGCTGAAATATTGTGAACCTTGAAAACTATTAATAAGTAAAAAACTGAACGGTTTTAATTGAGCTTGAAATGTGGTGTTTAACATTATTGCAGGGTGTAGTATGTACAAATGCGTTCATAAACTTTATTCTTTCAGATTTGTACAATATTATTCTTGGATTGGATCATCAGCGAGTTACCGACCTCTCGATTCTTTTAGTGAGGAAAACTAATATAAGTACATTGTAAATAGTCATATAAATCGAATAAAAACTTAATTACACGTGTAAATCCAAATTAAAAGTTAATATGTGTATAAGTATGTTTATGTTTTCTGTGGACAATTTTATATTTTAAAAGATTTTAATTCCAAAATAAAAAATGACTGTGATATTAAACGTAACTCTGTCTGTTTTATATAATTATGAATTAAGAATAATATTATTTTATTGTTGGTGCTTTAATAGGATTGTAAACTAGGAGCACAAACGGGAAAAGTATTTTTATGACAATATAAATCAATTTATTGCAAGAATTATTTTATTATAAGTAGTATGAATTATACAAGAAATAAAATTATATGTATGAACAGTAAACATAATTATTTTTATCATAACCCAATTCCATTATTAGGAGGCGAAAATCAAAACTGGTTTTTGAATAAAAATTTACAACATTCACCGCTTACAAAATAAAAAAAAAAAATAACAAGGACCTTTTTAAAGCTTCGGAATTTATTGCTGTAAAGTGTAATTTATATACTCTTTTTGGTTTTTTACTTTTTTTTTGTTCTCAATATTAAGTCTACCCACATTGGCTAATGTTATGTGATAAACATTTAATGATAAATGCTAAGTAATAAAAACACTCATAACTTTGGGTAAGCTTAAAAATGGTCTTAAAACCTTTAGGAAGTGTCACTCGACCAAAATGCATTTTTGGTTTTAATTATTTAACATACAACATATGGACCCCCGACTGGGCTAGTACCTTGAGGGTCGAGGTACTACCCCAGTCGGGGCTCGACCTTACAGAAGATCACAATTCACAGCAAAATAATACTGGTTTCAAGCAGTGTTTGTGTTCCTGTGGCGAGTAAGGTGACCAGAGCTGAGCTCCTGGGGAGAATTGGGGATAGGGTCGGCAACGCGCTTGCGATGCCTCTGGTGTTGCAGACGTCTATAAGCAGGTGAGCCGTATTCTTGTTTCCCGACCTAGTTATCGCTTCAGCCTGTAATATACCACTGCTGGGCATAGGCTTCTTTCCCCGTGTAGGAGAAGTATTAGAGCTTAATCCACCACGCTGCTCCAATGCGGGTTGGTGGATATATTCCCAACTATGAGTAACAAATAACAATCTCTATCAGGTGAACATGATAACAACCGACACCGACGGCTTAACGTGCTCTCCGAGGCCTGGTGGGGAGGACTGCACAAACACCCAGACCACGCAAACATCTGTATGGCCGCAATACGAATGTTTTACATGTGCGGGGATCGAACCCGCAACCGCCAGCGGAACAACCACAAACTAATGCTATGACCGTGGCGCTGTAGGGATGCGAATTTAATACTCGCGCAGCGCCAACTGACCTGTTATATAAAAAAAATATCGTATGTAGTTAGGCAGATAATAATATTATATAACCAGGGCCGCGCCAAAAAGTTAATCTGGGTTAAGGGGTAATTCGAAGGTTTGTCAAGTGCATTTTTCGTGGTAATAATACTTGGAAAAGTAGGTCCACTAGTGATAAATTTGTATAACCTACTGAACTAAACGGAAGACTACCTACCTTTAAAGAGAACTCATTTCATTTAATCTAGTAAATAGTATAATAATGTCACCTCAGTAATAGTATTTAATGTAGTAATTTAAATTAGTAGTTCAATGGGCATGACGAAAGATTTTCAAAACCTATTCCGTAATGTGGCTACACATTTACTATTTACGAAAATACCTATATTTCGGTAATAAACTTAAGTTTAAGGAAGATTAAAACTATTTTTCTAATATGTTTTCAATGAGAGCGGCAAAACGGCTGCAGGTGTCATGGCGTCGGCTCTGACGTCACAAAATAATCTGGGCCTTACTTTTACCAACCCCACCCCAGCCTGCGAATTTGGGATATATATAAAAATAAAAATACGCATAGATGTATTTTAATAGCACTTCTCAGAAATGTTAATTATATAAATAACACCCCCGTAGTTTATGAATAAAAAATAGGTAAAGATCGCGCATCTTATACGGTCGATATCTCCTCGGATACCTAAAATTCGGTACTTCTTATAATCTATAAAAACTGCACCCTGCTTAAATCTAATTGCACCATCAATAAAAATACATGAAATGCAATATTAATTGCAAAAAGTTAATAAAACTCAATTTATCAATTGCCGACAATGTTGCCAACTTTATTTTTCAGAAGATCGTACCATATCCTAGAAAAGATCGTATTTTGCCTATATTTCAAGGAAAAAAATCGTACGTAATGAAATTTCAATAAAACAACGTAAATAATTTTAAAACGGAATGCTATTATAATTTTGATTCAATATTTATCATTTAGGGAACATGAATCAACATTTAATATTAAGAATTTTTATATTTTTAGATATGAGAAAAGTTACATAGGTATATTCTCAAACTCAGATGAAACCGTGATTAGGTGTCATTTACCTAGATATCTAGATTAGTCCAGTCAAATTACGGCTGAAAATGGGTTAAAAAAACATGAAATACCGCAGTTTGGCGATGGGTCGATAGGAGGGGTGTACTCTTAGCATAAATTCTAATGAGGGGTTCTCCGAAGGTCAGCTCAAGATAATTTAGATGAAAACGCGTTTAATTCGATATCTCGAGAATGGTTAGTGTTAGGCAAAAAATTATAGAGACCTTTTCTCTTCTAAATTAAATTTACTAACTTTTTTATCTGAAACTTTTTTTTATCATCAATACTTTTCAGCTTATTACTTCCGAAAGGCAGAAATTTTAATTTATTTCTCCCTATTTTTCATTTTTCGCCATTTTCTCCCCAACCGTTCAATTTTATGAAATTTAACCTATTATCAAAGTTGTAGATCCTTTAATTATGAACAACTTTTTCCTAAAACTTTTTTCCTAACACCAATATTTTTGGAGTGTGTGTGTGAAGTGAAATTTAATAAAGTAGAAACCCGCGCGAGCGAAATGCGCGCCATTGTCACGACGCGTATTCACAGACACACCGTCGCTTGCATTTGTGCGGTTAAGGAACATCTGTTCCTCGACTTTCGTACCTGGGGTAACCGTTGTCCTATGGAATCTATTTTCTACAAGATAAAGTTTCTACAAGATAAAGTATCAAAATAAATGATCATGGAATACTTTAATATTTCTTTCAAGTATACTTACTGATGTCGATGATATTGCATCATTGGCACGGATCTCACTCGGTAAAGCAAGACATAACTCCAAAAATATTAGTGTTAGAAAAAAAGTTTTAGGAAAAAGTTGTTCATAATTAAAGGATCTACAACTTTGATAATAGGTTAAATTTCATAAAATTGAACGGTTGGGGAGAAAATGGCGAAAAATGAAAAATAGGGAGAAATAAATTAAAATTTCTGCCTTTCGGAAGTAATAAGCTGAAAAGTATTGATGATAAAAAAAAGTTTCAGATAAAAAAGTTAGTAAATTTAATTTAGAAGAGAAAAGGTCTCTATAATTTTTTGCCTAACACTAACCATTCTCGAGATATCGAATTAAACGCGTTTTCATCTAAATTATCTTGAGCTGACCTTCGGAGAACCCCTCATTAGAATTTATGCTAAGAGTACACCCCTCCTATCGACCCATCGCCAAACTGCGGTATTTCATGTTTTTTTAACCCATTTTCAGCCGTAATTTGACTGGACTAATCTAGATATCTAGGTAAATGACACCTAATCACGGTTTCATCTGAGTTTGAGAATATACCTATGTAACTTTTCTCATATCTAAAAATATAAAAATTCTTAATATTAAATGTTGATTCATGTTCCCTAAATGATAAATATTGAATCAAAATTATAATAGCATTCCGTTTTAAAATTATTTACGTTGTTTTATTGAAATTTCATTACGTACGATTTTTTTCCTTGAAATATAGGCAAAATACGATCTTTTCTAGGATATGGTACGATCTTCTGAAAAATAAAGTTGGCAACATTGTCGGCAATTGATAAATTGAGTTTTATTAACTTTTTGCAATTAATATTGCATTTCATGTATTTTTATTGATGGTGCAATTAGATTTAAGCAGGGTGCAGTTTTTATAGATTATAAGAAGTACCGAATTTTAGGTATCCGAGGAGATATCGACCGTATAAGATGCGCGATCTTTACCTATTTTTTATTCATAAACTACGGGGGTGTTATTTATATAATTAACATTTCTGAGAAGTGCTATTAAAAATACATCTATGCGTATTTTTATTTTTATATATATCCCAAATTCGCAGGCTGGGGTGGGGTTGGTCTTACTTTTTACATTACTCTTTGGAGCGCGCCTGACGTATTATGTTATGTTGTGACGTCTGCGCTGTAATTTGTGTTTCATTCAAAATGGCCGATTGCAGTATTTTAATGTTTTATTTTATTGAAAATCACAATAATCTTATTATTTTACATAAAACTAAACCAGTATTTTGAATTTTTTTAATATGAGTGTTCCCCTGAAATCATTAAATTGACGATTTTTTGATACTGTCGTCATGCCCATTGCTCGGACTAAGAATCAAAGGTGGACTTGACAACCGCGTACTCGTACACCCGAAAGGGACAAAGATAGATGCAAACTGCAAAGATAGAGTCTCTACCTCTAGTATTAAACAGTAGTCTATGGATAGAGTACTTCAAAACGCAGGGCTACCAGCAGGGCTATTGCGTATCTCAACTGACAGCTCTTGTGTCGTACACTAGACGTAATGATCAACGTATGCTAAAACATTGAACTATCATTATGCGGCTAAGTCAAATAGGACCTTATACGCATGGAATATGGCTTATTTTACGATATTCTATTTTTTTGCGACTTATACACTATTTTATTTTATGCGACTTATTACACTTGGCATCTGTCTCGATGAAGTTTTAAGTTGCGATTGTTTAAGCGTATTTGACACCATTTGGTAGTGACTATAATTTTTTGAAAGACACTTCTCAATAGCAGTGTTTTAGGATAGACACTAGGGTGGACAAATAGATATTTAAAGAATAAAGTACTCCATAGATTATACACTTAATACGGGAAAGTACTCAGTGTCTGTGATAGATTTGCACTACGTTGAATTGTTTAATGTTTTTGTGATTTTATATTTTTCTTTATTATTAGTTTAGTATTATTAGTTTATTCTTTGTTATTCGTTTCTTCGTGTTAAATTTTTAAATTTGTCTTTATTATTAGTTCTTTAGTATTAGTTTAGTATTATTAGTTTACTCTTTGTTATTAGTTTCTTCGTGTTAAATCTAATTGTTATAATTATGGCGCACACTTTCCTACTGGGATATGCGGACGAAAAACGTAGACGTAATATTCTTCGAATAGAAAGACGCCGTCTGCGCGACGCCAATAATCCGTTGCAGCTGCCAGAGAAAGAGTTCATTGGACATTTTCGTCTAACAAAACTTGGATTCCAACAGGTTTTGGTGGAACTTAGTCCTTATCTACCAATACTTAAACAAAATACAGGTGTTCGCAATGAACTCAAAGTAAGTAACACTGTTCCTTTACTTTGACCTGTCTTTTGCTTTTTAACATTTTGTATTTGATATTTACTTGTAAATTTATATTTTAATTAAAACTGTTACTATAAAAACTGACTGATGATGACTTTGTTTGTCTCTCTATTGCAGATTTCGGCAGCATTAAATTTTTATGCAAATGGATCTTATCAATGGAATGTGGGTGCATCATTTCTACTGAATATGTCGCAACCGACATTCAGTAAATGTTTAAAGGAGGTCACCGGTGCACTCAATACCTGCGAAATCCTAAGGAAGTACATAAAGTTTCCTATGACACAGCACGAAAGGGAAATAATTATGAAAGAGTAGGTTTAAAGTTAAATAGATTGTTACAATTATTATGTACTTAGTAGGTACATCAACCTACCCAATTAATCTAAAACTTTTGAATTGCTTCTTTCAGTTTTATGGAGACATTTGGATTTCCGGGTATTATAGGTTACATTGATGGTACACATGTGGCTTAATCCGCCCTAAGGAGCATGAGGAGATTTATTTTAACAGAAAGAATTACCATTCTTTGAATGTTTTACTAGTAAGTGTATTATAATTAATTAATTATGATGGTAATGTATTGAGCAATACATAGCATTAAAATAAAATGTTGTTCCAGTAGTGAGTTTGTACCTGCACAATTTGATAGATCAAACTTTGTTTTGATTTCAGATTTGTGATTCTAAACTGACCATCCTCCATTCCGATGCATCATTTGGTGGTTCATCTAACGATTCCTTTGTTTGGAAGGCGTGTGCAGTTAAACCATTTCTAGAAGGACTGCAAAGAAATGGAGAGCACTGTTGGCTGTTAGGCTTGCGCATTGCATATGCTACTTGTATAATAGGATACTAATTAAATACAGACAACCATTTTTATAGAAAAAAATATATTATGCACAGACAGTAATTTATCTGACAGTATGTATTACAGCAGGATCTTCACTTCACCGTTTCCCTAACTTTATAAAACTTCCTGAGCAATTTAAAGCTTGGGTGTTTATTGTGAGAGGGAAATTAGAAAGAAAGATCATTTATAGTACAAGAACAAAAGAATATGCGACATCCATTTTACTAGCAAAGACCGAAACAGAAACAATCGCTTATCAGCTGTAGCCGTGCCTTCGCTGCATCTACCAAGTGAGTACTTTTTTTTTTGTACAGAAGTACTTGTAAGGACACAGGTCGGAATGTAAACAGGCTTAAGAGTGTCTTAACCTAAATATAGTAATACTACACAAGAAAAGATAAAAGGATACTTACAAATAAAATAGGTATAACACTGTCATATATACAGTGTCATATGTACTGTGCAGGCCTAATGTAACATAGAATAAGATTTAGACTCAAATAAATACATTGTGTAGATAGAAAAATAAGTTCCTAATATATTATAGAATTAATGTTTTCAATGTGACATTATGAAGTGCAGAGTTCATCAGATCATGATGTAATTGTTCACGTTTAATCATATAATAATACTAGCTTCTGCGCGCGACTTCGTCGGCGTGGAATCCGCTACTATTGGTCTTAGCGTGATGATACATAGCCTATAGCCTTCCTCGATAAATGGGCTATCTAACAGTGAAAGAATTTTTCAAATCGGCCCAGTAGTTCCAGAGATTACCGCGTTCAAACAAACAAACAAACAAACAAACTCTTCAGCTTTATATATTAGTATAGATTTGTATAATGTACAGAAATTAAAACTTAAGATAAAACAGTTACTAACTTTAATCTAAGTGAAAACAATGTGAACTTTGCTATCATCATAAGTAAATGTTCAGTCAAAATTATGACATTAAATAATTTTCTATATATTTTCGCCTTCAAAATTGTAACAATATTTTGTAAATTTGACATTAACTCCGCTAACCACAGTAATGTCAGTTTAGTAGTAGTAAGTAAAGTTTCAGTTACAGTCAAACAACTATGAGATTGTGCTTTATTTTCCAGCATTATAATCTTTACGTTGTATACTCCGTAAAGTACACAATCTCAATAAATTAATTAATTTATGGATTTTCTTACTTGCAGTGTGGTGTAATGAATTTGATGAAAATTCATTGGCATTTCAATTAACGGTTCAAACAACAAGAAGCCAGATAGAAAAAGGTATTTATTTAACTTAAATCATAAAATATGTTACAAAAATAATAATAATTTGAATCAAAATTGATATTTCTTTTATTGTAACATACCTCAATACCTCCATTGTTACATTATCATAAGAGTTTAATTCATTTTTTACTTGGGGACAAGAGCTACTAATGATATAATTTAGAAATGAAATTTTAACTTTATATTATTTTAATTTTCAGTTAAAACTACTAGTCAATCAGCTGTACTCTCGGCTGTAACTATTTTAGGGGAACACAATAATTATTGTACAAATCTATTGGGATCTATTAAACCGAGTGAGTATTTTTATCAACTTTTAAAATAGCTGTTAAATAATATACAGATATTACTATCAATATTTTTTCTGAGGGCTAGTACCCAGATCTTTCTCGAAATTAGAAGAAAAATAATAATAAAAAATCAAGTAGATTAAAATTTTACTTCTAGAGAAGCAATTTTTGTCGCTATCATTTTTTAAAAGAAGTGCAAAATGCTACTCCTTGCTTTCAATGCAATTTGTACTTCCATCAAAAAAGTCCTTAAAACTCCTGCTGTCATCTATAAAATTATTTTTGCCCTAAGGTTGCCTGGAAGAGATTGCTTGTTTATTTTATTTCGTTTTAATTTGAAGAAGATATATAGTTAAGAAATAAATGAATAATCTTATATTAAGTGCTAAGCATTGCTTTAATGTTAAATTATAATAATATTAGTACCTATGTATTAAATACCTGACGCCGCGTTGGCTTGGGTTGTTATCATGTACACGTGATAGCGATTGTTACTCATAGTAGGGAATATATCCGCCAACCCGCATTGGAGCAGCGTGGTGGATTAAGCTCCGATCCTTCTCCTACATGGATAAGAGGCCTATGCCCAACAGTGGGATATTACAGGCTGAATCGTGATGTATTAAATAAAATTTGAAATATCTTACAGGTGCCTACAGCAGAAGGGTATCAGCCTCCACTTAGCTCAGAGACTGTACCAGCCCGCCCCAGTGCAGCGTTACGTACGGTAGCGGTGGAGGATTTGCCTGGTGTGCGTCTGCCTCTTAATGTTAGTTATTAAAGTATTTTAATGAATATTAATAATTTAAGTATTAACTAATCTTTAGGTTTCCAGGCTTAATCTCCTTTTGTCACTATTAATCTTGTTTAAAAACTTATTTATCTAGTATGAACTTATGTATGTGTTTGTATATGTGTGTGTGTATTTATGTATATGTAAACAATCTATCTATATATGTATTTGTCTATTTGTTGAGTAGTTCCACATGATTTTCTATAACATGAAACTGTACACCTACACCTTCAATATAATTATCATCTCCTTTGCCCTAAGGTTGCCTGGAAGAGATTGCTTTTTAGCAATAAGGCCGCCTTTTGTACATTTTTCTACTAATTATTGTTAATGTTGCTTGTTTATTTTTTTATTTTTTTGGTGTGCAATAGTGTGTAAATAAAATAAATAAATAAATAATCTAATATTAAGTGCTAAGCATTGCTTTAATATTAAATTATAATATTAAGCATGTATTAAATAAAATTTTAAAATATCTTACAGATACCTACAGCAGAAGGGACTCGGCCTGCAGTTACCTCGCCGACTGTACCGGCCGGCCCCAGTGCAGCGTTGCCTGTATGCAAACTTGGTGCTGTTGGTCATTTGTCAAGATCACCCTCCTGTGGGTCAAGTATTGGAATATTTTGTGCATTGGCTATATTGTGCAGGACGACACATGCATTCACTATCTTGCCAGTGGTAACTGGGTCGTAATGAAGTACCCTGTGTGCTAGCAAACACCGCCAACGTGATTTAAGTACTCCAATACTGTAATACCACCAATACTGTAGAGCGGTGCTACAGTATTTCTGGCCCGACATCTGTGTGCCTAGGGGGAGATTTTTTACTTAGTCGGTCGTGATAGCGTTAACTTCGATTTGTATGGAATTGAAACAGCGCCATCTAGTGACGATGAAGGGAAACAAAATTTGTGAGTTCAAGTTTTTTACTTCCTCCGTAATTTAATATTATAATATTTTTAACAGATTTTATAATATTTAATACAATAAATAATGTTACTGTGATGTTGTAGGTTTCATATAAAATTTGGAATGCCTGGAGTAGTTGGGTGCATAGATGGAAGCCATTTAAAAATAGTTGTTCCACCTAAAGAAGAGAAACACATTTATTAAAGCAGGAAACACTACTACTCTCTTAATGTACAGATGGTACGTAATTATGTGGAGATTTATCATTGTCGTTCGTACGTAACCCGTTTTTTTTTTTTCAAAAGATAGACAATAAAACTAATTGTCTTTTTTTCAGGTATGTGATGATTATAGAATTTTAAGTGTTAATCCCAAGTTTGGAGGTGCAAACCATGATTCCTTCATTTGGAAAAACAGTAATCAAAATGGAGAAGTGCTCTGGCTTTTAGGTAAAGTATCCACAAGTAAATTGGTGGGTTTAATATTAATTATTAATTAGTGAAGGAAAACATCTTAAGGACTGTTTTTTTAATATCTTTTTATGTCTCAACTGCTCAACCTATCTTTCTAAAAATGTGCAGATATATTATTTAGTACATATACTTAATACATATTTTTATCCTCTCTAGGGGACTCTGGATATCGACAACGCCCATGGATAATGACACCAATTTTAGATGCAACTCTTGGAACACCAGAAGCAAATTATCATGATAAGCATATGAGAGCCAGGGTAGTCATAGAAAACACATTGTCGGGGCTGAAAAATCGGTGCCGTTGTCTTCGCAAAGATAGAGTTTTCCATTATAGAGCACTTAAATTTGTTTTTAATTATTTCTAGGTAATGAATTTGAAAGGACAACTCGTGGTAACAGCAGCTATACCGAGAGAGAAGCTTCCTTCGATTTAAATAGAGGTAGAATATTGAGGGACCAATTAATTAGGAGAATTAATAGTTAATTATGTAGCTTCATTATATCATTTCACTTTATTTCTTTTAAATTTTATTTAAATATAAATAGGGTTAAGATAGATTAGAGGTTTACTGTTTGTTTACGTTTATATAACTTTTTTGTGTCATACTTTAAATAACAGGTTGACACTGCGGTGACAGATGTTTTTATGCCCTATCCTATACCCAAAGGTTGTCTGGAGTCTCTTTTAGCGATAAGACAGCCTTTGTACATCTTCCTCTAATTTTACTACTTTTGTTTGTATCTTTTAATGGTGTGCAATAAAAAATAATAATTATATAGATAAGCTACATGTTGGACAAAATTTTGTTTTGAAAAGAGCAACTGCCGAGATGCTTGCCGGCTCTTCTCAGCAGAATCAACTTTTCGAACCAGTGGTAGACTCTCAACTTGTCATAAGAGCTACAATTTGGCCTACATTAAATAAATAACTGAATTTATAAATATCAATATAGATCCATAAATAAAACAATTTGAAACAGTTTAAAACCTTCTTTTATTGAATATACAAACAATCAGTCTTAATAGTAATAATAATTAGTGTAAATTAAGAATTTAAAAAACTACCAACATGTTAATCTTCAAGTAATAGGATCTAGAATGCTAAGATTTTAAGATAAAATCATAATTTAAAATATCTATACTTATTATTAAAAGAAGTCCCCGGGCCTTTCTGTCTGTCTGTCTGAATGTAATGTTTACAAATTTTTTAAACAATCGTGTGTCGGCCACTTCACACACGGTAATAGAATATTGTATCTTACTAGTGTAACTTTATTCGAGCATTTTCAAAAAAAAGTCCCTCCTTGTGAAAAAACATGGTTTTTGGAAAAACATAGTTTATTAGCCAAATTATTGTTTCATTGTGTAATTGAATGAAAATACTACCTAAATTTTAATTTGTTTCACGAAAATAATTAAATACTATTGAATAAATTACAAACAAAGGTGACTTATGACAAAATATTGTCCACTGTGTGACTACTTTAAAATCTATTTTTCTGAAATAATTGTTCAACTACGTAGTATTATTTTTCATTTAAATTAAAGATAATTTGAAATCTTACATAAAATACAATTTGCACACTGAACATTGAGGCAATATTTTACAAAAAATGTCTCTGCTGAGCAATTTTGTGACGTTTGATGCATTCGCAACCCTATCTTTTCAGATATTTCGTAAAGTGGCAAATATTCCCGTTCCTTTTATTTATCACGCAGTGCAGAAATTTGTTTCTATGAGATTAAAATGCAAATAATTGACTATTTTCTAACATTTACAATAAAAAACACGCATTTTTAATGCACTTTAAGTGGGACAGTCACACAGCTGACAGACAAAATATTCAAAAAACGTCGGGAATTAAAAAAACTTAATAAACCGCGATAAAATCCGAAAAAGTTGTTTCATTTCAATAAGTAAAATTCGCGTTTAAACATTAGAAAACAATATGTAGCCTCAGCTTTTGGAGTCAATTTTGTGACTATTGGTAGTCAAAGTATATGTGACGAGACTTGTTCGTCACAAGCTGACGTCACATTTTCATCGTTAATCCAGTAAAACAATAATTTTGATTAGAAATAAAACAATCGAATCAAATATTTTAACTACCGATTGGTCACCTTAATATTGTCTATTATTTTCTAATAATATATATTTAGAAGTATCACTAGTGCAAGAAATATCATGTCACTTACCTGACTGAAAAAATCTAACCGTCGTCGATGAAAACACAAAACATGAATCGACAAGCCCGACGCGTTACACTGCAGTAAACTTTCTAGTTACTAAGGCTGCTGGTTTCTTTTTTAACAATCTTGCGGTTGCAAAATAATATTTAAGGTGTTATGAAATAGGGTTTTGGCCGACACAAAATTGACATGTCAGCAGACTTCAAATTTTTATGTTTTATTTAAATTATATTTAAATAGATAAAATATTAATATCGGTGTATTTTTTTTTAATAATATGAAAGAAAAATAGTCAAGCCCAATGTTATCGTAAAAAAATTAGTAGCTAACCATATGAATATATTTCAGAAAATCAACTTACTTGTACAAACATAAGGGTCGGACACGTTAAAAACTTATACATTTTAAGTTTAAAATGCCTTTATTTCATTGTATGAATCAGAATAAGATGTTTAGTAAGGCTTAAAGTAAAATAAAATATATGTTTCAGCATATCTATACATTAATATAATTACATTGAAGCCTAATTTTAAGTTAGCCTAGAAACAAGTCAAGGGACAGCCAAAAACCAAGGGTGGGATATTTTTTTGAAAATGCTCATTCTAGTGCAGATGAAGCCGTAGGGGCGACATGGGAATTTTTTGTGTATGGCGGGTGACGCCCGAGAGGATCCAAAATGTTTTCGTGAAAAACTCTGATAAAACATCATTTTTCAGTGGTCATCCGTAAACAAAAGTGTCTTTATTTGTCACGCAGATTACGAATACACTGTTAGCATCAGGATGTTCCATGAAAAAAGATACATCAGGAGTGGTAAACCTTTTCGAAAGAAAAATTATGTAAAAAAAACTTTATTTCAGTGCGGATGGAGTCGTAGGGGCGACATGGGTATTTTTTGTGTATGGCGGGTGACGCCCGAGAGGAGCCATTACCTGTAAGACTCTGATAAAACATCATTTTTCAGTGGTCATCCGTAAACGAAAGTGTCTTTATTTGTCACGCAGATTACGAATACACTGCTAGCATCGGGATATTGCATGAAAACGCATACATCAAAAGTTGTAAACCTTTACAAACGAAAAATGATGTAAAAAAATATTTACAGCTATGAAATGTTTCTGTGACTGCCATAGTGAGTGATGAATTTGATTCAGATTACGAGTGAAACTACATTGGATATTTTTATTTATTCCATTATGAAATATTATTTTTCTAAGAATTTAATGTACAAGTGTAGTGAAGCATAGGCGGCGGAGGGCGTGGGCGGTGTGGGCGACCGCCCACGGCCTCGCGGTGCAAAGGGCCTCGCGCCCGACACCCGAAAATAAATTTTAAAAAGTATGGAAAATCCTAAAGTACACGGTAAGTGAGTAAAAGGCAACAAAAAACTTAACGAGGTCATTCGTTCAACTATTTTACACGGACCTCATATTTTTTCATACCGGGGGCCTTATATGAAAATCGATTCCTAAAGAGTAAACTCCAAAAAAAAGATCCTGAAATAGGACGAAATTTCCAATAAAAAAATCCAGACTCTCAGAACACTATCTCTATTATTTGTAATTTTATTTAACGCTGAAAATAGTGCTCTGCGAGGTCGTTACGACATAGGCCGCCCAAAACAACCTGTGCCAAGCAGGCTTATGGTGGCGGAGGTTGTTTTTATAAATTCACAATATTAAAATTAGCCGATAAAAAATTGTTTCATCTAATTAACAGATGAGGGAATATTTTGCTATATCCCAGATCTTAGACCAATAGGTCCATCTAATTAATTAGTCCTGGCGTGATAAAGATAATATTTGTAATATAAAATTTATTTACCTTTATTATTTTTTTTCTATTTTTTTATTTTATTTAACAATTTATCATACGTACAAAACTTACATAATAAATTTGTCATGAAGACTCACGTATAATGGGTGTGCTTATCCCTATAAGAGATTTCTTCCAGCACACCCAATTTTTATTTATTTAATGTCCCAAAGAAGTTAAGTAAATATTTAGGTTTTTTTCTTTATTAATAAAAAAACTGTTTAACTTTAAGTGATTTTTTATTTTACATTCCCTTCTTTTTGCACCATCAGAGGGCCTCGCAAATGTACCTTGCCCACATTAAATTTAAGACTTGCGCCGCCACTGAGTGAATGTATGAAATAATCTTTTATTGGAGTTTACTCCTTAAGGTGTAAATGTATTGAACGAAAGACGTACAACCTATTCTGCGCACCTTTCAATTTTCGGTGCGTACGCGTCTTGTCGTAACGCCATAGGGGCTGTCTCCACGAGCGAGCGTATCGCCGGCGGTACCCTCGCTCGTGGAGACGGCTCCATAGAGAGTGTATAGAAATAGGTGGCACGACGATACTATCGCCGGCGATACGCTCGCTCGTGGAGACAGCCCCTTAGGTGGCATTATATATCTCTCTATATTTAAAAATGAATAGCTGAATATGTTGCTAAGCGCAAATCTCGAGATCAGCTAAACCGATTTCACTAATTCTTTTTTTATAATATTCCTTGAAGTAAGAGGATGGTTCTTACGGAGAGAAAAATTTAAAAAATTGATTGGAAAAGTCTAAAAACAAAACTTTTCTATATTCCCATACAAAAGATTCGTAATAATACTTAAAAGTCAATTTGAACTTTAATACCACACCACAAGGTTTAAATGTTAGTAGAGGGGTTCCGGGAAGGATAAGTATTAAAAAAAATTAAAGAATCGACTGTTAGGCGGTACGAAGTTCGCCGGGTCAGCTAGTATATAATAAAAATGAATGTTGCTAAGCGCATAACTGGAGAATGGCTCGACCAATTCGGCTAATTTTTTTGTTTTTATACAAAAAAAAAACATAACAGACAGAACGAAGTCTGTCCGGGCAACTAGTTCATAATAAATGTAGGTAAATAGAATAAATATACCAAGTGAATGTTTTTATTCAAATAAATAATTTCGTATTCAATTATATACCTGTAGTTTTCTTTTCGATTGAATTGATTTCTTAGAAATAGATATTCTATTCAAAAGCTATAACTTATACAATTTTTTTATATGAAATCTTAATATATATAAATCTCGTGTCACAATGTTTGACCTCAATTGACTCTTAAACCACTTAACCGATTTTAATCAAATTTGCACACCGTGTGCAGTTTGATCCAACTTGAAAGATAGGCTATATTTTATTTTGGTATATGTAATTATTATATTTAAGAAAAAAAGGCGGTACGAAGTTCGCCAGGTCAGCTAGTACTACTATAAAAGAGGTGTATGAGCATTTTAGGACCTACAAACGGTAATATCCCATTCTTCAATAATTGTGTTTGCTCGCAAACGAAAAGAAACCAACTTCAATTACATCGACAAGTAATACAACGTAAGTAGACGAAAAAATAGTCAAGTAAATACGCGCTATTATTCAAAAAGTAGTGATCAGTGATTAAAACAAGAATCATCAAAATTATTTATAAAGAAAGCTACCCTAGCGCCTAGCGGATAATACAGCGCACTACGTTGCATCCTTGTATTGATTCTACACTGAAGTAGTTTTAGCATAGCCCCATAGATGGCGTTGGCGTAGTGAGGCGGGGGACCGTCTCATAAATAGGCGTCATCAATGACTACTCAATTACTCAAAAAGTACTAATTATATCTCGATCACATTTAAATAAGACCACATGATAAGTATTAGCTTTTGATTTATAAAAGAAAAATCAAACTCGGTGCACTCAGTAAAAAGTTATGAGATATAATACAAAAAACAGTCAAGTAAATACGCGTTATCAAAGATTACTTATAAAAGAAGACATTAGATCTCGATCAAATTTAAATAAGATTACATTACAAGCATAAGGTTTCGAATAAAGTAAGAATTATCAAAATCGATAAACCCAGTAAAAAGTTATGCGGTTTAATACAACGTAGGTCGACGAGAAAGTTGTCAATTAAATATGCATTATTAGATATATCTCTAAAAGTACTTGTCAGATCTCAATTAAATTTGAATGGGAGCACATGACACGCAAAACCTTTCAGTTAAAACAAAACTCATCGAAATCGGTCCACCCAGTCAAAAGTTCTGAGCTAACATACATTAAAAAAAAAAATACAGTCGAATTGAGAACCTCTTCCTTTTTTGGAAGTCGGTTAATAAAAGAACATTAATTCAATCATAAGTCAATCGAGCCAAACATGTAACAAAAGGTTTACGACACCTGATAAAATAAGTCTCTTACTTTCTATCTCGGTTTATTCAAGTATATAGTCACTTATAAACACTTGAAACGAACTATTAAACCGCTCCCGTTCGGTGTTGGGTTTCGACTATGGGAAAAACAAGGGGAAACCGATGAAAAAGCGTAAAGTTACACTTCATGGCGGATGACGCACGAGAGGATCCATCAAAGTCCCTGGCACTAGAAGCCTCAGAGGAGACACGAAAAATTTGATCGCCGCCAGGCACTAAAGTTTGATAAATCTACCACCGCACTGAATCGGTTAAATCATGCAAAGCAAAGATTTTATGCAGTAATCATAGAATTTCCTATTTTTAATAGGACAATAGGAAAGGGTTAAATTATTTATTCGGCCCCTTGCATTGGAGCATGGTTTGCTTAGATCTCCATGTCTGAAAAGTAAAAACAATAAACTTAGTACATACTTACAAGTTCACGGGAACTTCAATTCACAAACACCATATAACTTTATTCCACTTACTGCTCCATGAACGTCACCATCATCTCGATTTGGGTAGAACTATAAGTCCTCATTTAGTAATGAGTTAACATAAATCAAGTATAGTTCGCGTCATGTAAAAAGAACGCTGGCCTTCAAGTTGCGCAGAAACGATTTATCGGTCTAACCGATGATATGAGGTAGGGGAGGCATGTGTATCACTCGCCGCATGCTTGCCGACGATGTGCTATTGGTTGGACAGTTCGACGTCGACTCAAAATCGCTCGCGCACAAAAGTCTTAAATTACGAAATAGTGTTACATAGGGAAGTGAGAAAATTATGTATAACGTATAGTGTTTTATGAAGAGAGAGGCTGATAATAATGCAGTTAAGAATTTAAAATAATGTATGAACGACACCCAAGATGACTTAATGGAAGGAGTTTCATAACATTACTTGAATTTTTTGTCATTAGATTAAACATTCTACATTGAATCAAACATGTGTTGTTTATAATTCTATTTAATGATATTCTATCTATATTTTTTATTTTACCTACCAATAACCATTATACGAAGCCGTAAGCGAAAGGCTAATTCAAAAATAAAACAATAGGCCTAGTACTTTCGTGCGCGATGCGCAAACTTACTCCCTCCAGTTTCTTTCAGCGTTATTTTTAGATGACGCGAGTTATTGTTAGTGAATTGCTAACTAACACTTGCTTTCAATTATCGATGCGTGATAAAGTTAATCGAATAATCTTGTGCAACTCCCAAATGGCACTCTATATAATACTCTTCTGGTGATCCCGGAGGTAAAGAATCCCGGTCGTAATGAAGTACCCTGTGTGCTAGCAAACACCGCCAACGTGACTTAAGTACTCCAATACACCGCTCTACAGTATTTCTGGCCCGACAATGAAGTTCTGTATAATACTCTTCTGGTGATCCCGGAGCTGCACCTATGATTGGTGTCATCATCCAGGGACGTTGAGCATATCCAGAATCACCTAGAAATAGAAATTAATTTTAAAATAGTACATACTGTCAGATAAATTACTGTCTGTGCATAATATATTTTTTTCTATAAAAATGGTTGTCTGTATTTAATTAGTATCCTATTATACAAGTAGCATATATGCAATGCGCATACCTAACAGCCAACAGTGCTCTCCATTTCTTTGCAGGCCTTCTAGGAATGGTTTAACTGCACACACCTTCCAAACAAAGGAATCGTGAGATGAACCACCAAATGATGCATCGGAATGGAGGATGGTCAGTTTAGAATCACAAATCTGAAATCAAAACAAAGTTTGATCTATCAAATTGTGCAGGTAGAAACTCACTACTGGAACAACATTTTATTTTAATGCTATGTATTGCTCAATACATTACCATCATAATTAATTAATTATAATACACTTACTAGTAAAACATTCAAGGAATGGTAATTCTTTCTGTTAAAATAAATCTCCTCATGCTCCTTAGGGCGGATTAAGGCCACGTGTGTACCATCAATGCAACCTATAACACCCGGAAATCCAAATGTCTCCATAAAACTGAAAGAAGCAATTCAAAAGTTTTCGATTAATTGGGTAGGTTGATGTACCTACCGTAACAATCTATTTAAATTTAAACTTACTCTTTCATAATTATTTCCCTTTCGTGCTGTGTCATAGGAAACTTTATGTACTTCCTAAGGATTTCGCGGGTATTGAGTGCACCGGTGACCTCCTTCAAACATTTACTGAATGTTGGTTGCGTAGAAACGATGCACCCACATTCCGTTGATAGGATCCATTCGCATAAAAATTTAATGCTGCCAAAATCTGCAATAGAGAGACAGACAAAGTGATCATCAGTCAGTTTTATAGTAACAGTTTAAATTAAAATATAAATTTACAAGTAAATTGCAAATACATAATGAAAAGCAAAAGACAGGTCAAAGTAAAGGAACAGTGTTACTTACTTTGAGTTCATTGCGAACACCTGTATTTCGTTTAAGTATTGGTAGATAAGGACTAAGTTCCACCAAAACCTGTTGGAATCCAAGTTTTGTTAAACGAAAATGTCCAATGAACTCTTGTCTCTTTCTCTGGCAGCTGCAACGGATTATTGGCGTCGCGCAGACGGCGGCGTCTTTCTATACGTAGAATATTACGTCTACGTTCTTCTTCTGCATAATATGCCAATAGGAAATTGTGCGCCATAATTATAATAAATAGATTTAACACGAAGAAACTATTATCAAAGCGTAATTTAATAACACTAAACTAATACTAAAGAACTAATAATAAAGAATAATTTAAAGATTTAAGACAAAGAAACTAATAACAAAGAATAAACTAATTATTCTAAACTAATAATTTAATAAAGAAAAGTATAAATCTCAAAAGCAATTCAACGCCACAGTTCAACGCAGTGCAAATCTATCACAGAGTACTTTCCCGTAATATGTGCGCAAAGAGTACAGTATAATATAATTAATATATACATAGTCACTACCAAATGGTGTCGAATACGCTTAAACAATCGCAACAAGTCGCATAAAATAGGTATAAATAGTGTATAAGTCGCAAAAAATAGAAAAATAAGCCATATTCCATGCTTTTAAGGTCCTATTTGACTTAGCCGCATAATGATAGTTCAATGTTTTAGCATACGTTGATCATTATGCCTAGTGTTCGACACTATGAACTGTCATAAAGATACGCAATAGCCCCTCAGGTCATCAAAATGTTACCCCGTTTTTTTTGTTTTTTTTTAGACTGACGCATGACGGCTTCGTGGTGTATTATATCATTCTATCCTATTTAATTAATTGTGTTGTCACTCCCACCTTTTTAAGACCTATTGGATCTAGAAGATTAGATGCTAAAAGGAAAAAAACTTCATATGATGTTTACTTTTTTAGTGGCGGGGGTAGCGTATAAGGATTTTCAAAAATGTAAATAAAAAGCTAAAAAAGTTCTCGAGAGCGTCAGAATTTGATAGCGCAAATAGTCTACAAACTTCTGTTTACAGAGATATTAATCTGCCGGTTGCTCTTTGTGGAAAGCTGTATAAAGAGGTAGACATTTTGAAAAAAAAAATCTCGGGCGTGTCAGTAATTGAAGAGAATTGTTAATTGTGTTCGGATTATTAATAAAAAGACTTCACTTTTATATATTTTATTTAATTTGAACAGCACTAGGAACTCACAAAATTATAATGTTAATACTTCAAGACTAGTAGTTTTTCCTGGAGTCCAATTTCTTCGACCTGTTGATTTTATCCATGAATCACGCAGTACCGTGTCTTTTGGGAATCTGAAAACGAATATAATTTATCACACCATACACTAAATTTTATATAATCACCTTAATCTCATATTTATGTATTACGTAGTAAGAAAATACTGATTATAAACTAAAACTATAAACTTATGTAATGTAGGAAAAGAATGGAACCACTTGTTAAAAGTATTAATGAAACTAGGCTGGTTTACAACTTTTAACTGAATATCTTTGAACAATATTTATAAGAAAACCGAAATAAAGACTTAATTTTCTCTATAAAAAAAAATTCCCATAAAATTACCAAAATTATGGGTAATTTTTATTTGTAACTACTGGTATCCCTAAAATAAGAATAATCCGATAAAATAAAAGTCGCACAAAATGGCCGCAAGACATTAACATTTCACCGTATTTGACGATTACTTGTGTATTACTAAACTTATCCGGTTTATACTAAATACATCATTAACCCTAGATCACTAACCTTCGTCGAAACGACGACGCGAACTCGATAAAAGTGGTATAAATTTTGAGTGCGTCGTCGTACGAATTCCATATTCCTGCTAATCTCATTCGACCTGCAGCTCGCGCGGTGCTAGGGTTTATTTTTTATGTAGGGGCCCTGTGTGCGCCGTTCCAGCCACCATGAGTCGTCGAATCGACGAAGGTTAGTGTTAACGTTATTATTGCAGAGTTATTTTTCATTCTTTTTTGCTGTTATAATTATTTCAGTGTTTTATAAACTTTATATTTAATTTGCCTACATTGAAATAAGAATCCATATTATTTTTATTTGAATATATTTTTATTTTAGATACGATTCGTCAGCTGTTATAAGATGATTATAGTGACGAAGAAATCTGCTCTGAGACTGAGAAAGAAGACAACCTTGAGGCTGACCCGGCTTATGAAACAGATGATGAGAAAGAGTTTTTTTCTGTGACAGAACAACCACCTTCAACTGAAGTCATCATCATCAATTGAAGACCCTTGGACCAAATGTGTTTTCTCGCTTCTTGCAGCCGAAAAAATCCACGTTGACCTTTATGTAATTTTTACGGAATGCTAAACATTGTATGTATAAATAGTTAATGTTATATAGGTATGTAACAAACACTTTGAAGGCTAATAAAAAAACCTTTATCGGGGCGTGAGTACTTGAAAGCTCTGCAACAAAAATTAGTCGCGCCACACATGCAAAAAAGATTACAAATTCCGGAACTTCAAACCAGCAGTTCTACTACTACACATGAGACTAATCAAAGAGAAGATGCGGTTACTCTTCCTATCACTAAAAAAAAAGAAAAATTTGTGCAATTTGCCACTCCGCAAGGCGAAAAATGACAAAGAGTTGGTGCAACAAATGCAACAAATCCTTGTGTGACGAACACAAACTTGACATTTGTCACAAATGTATTAATTAATAGTTTTTTTCTAAAATGTTTCTTTCTTTTGTTGACTTTATTACTTAGTTTTAATATTTTAATATTTTTTTTAGTCTTTATTTTTTAGTTAATAAGATTTAAGTATTTAAAAAACTTAAATGTTAAATAACGAGTAAAATCTCTGGTCTCAATTAAAAGACTGTCAAAGTAATTAAATGTGATTTTAGTAAATAAAAAAACTTATAAACATGTTAACAAATGATTATTGTAATAAATAAGTAAAACACATATAAATATTTTATTCAATAAACCCTTAGAAGCCTCCCTTTTATACGGCGTAGTCGAAACGACGAAGGTTAGTAATAAGCGTTGTAAAATAAGGTTAGTGATCTAGGGTTAATTAAAAACGAGAATTTCAGACATTTCTTAGTGTAGGTAATCCTGCATATTAGATCTTGACATTGTATATTCTAAAGGAAACTATAATTGTCTTTACAAATGAAACGACTCAAAACAAAGAAAATCTTTACAACAAACAATAAATTTAATCGAACAATCACGAACAAACGACGAACAAACGATTTGGCAATAAAAAAGTTAAAAAAATTGATTTCTCCCCGCCAACTTAGGCCCTGCGCGCACTAGTGACATTTGTCACCGTGACAAAAAATTCATTGTCACTGTCACGTCACCGTCACCTTCGCGACTGCGCGCACTTGCAGTGACACATTATATACAGATATAGGTTGTCTGTGAACTCGTTTTTAGAAATAGAAAGAAATACAATAATAAAAAGTATTGGGTTCACCCGCTTTGGAGTGATAGGCTGATAAGTGGAAAGTTCTACACCATGTTTGCCAACCTACGTACATATGACACGTGACATTTTGTCGCGTCACGGGCATGTTGGCGTCCTCCGCGGACAAAAAGTCACCGAATTGTCACGCATCCAAGTGCGCGCACCTTCATTAGGGATGATGGACGCGGTGACAGTGACAAAAAGTCACGGTGACAAAAAGTCACTAGTGCGCGCAGGGCCTTAAGGTCAAAATTTTGAACATTATTTATAATAATTGTGTTTGCTCGCAAACGAAAAAAACCGACTTCAATTACTTTGACAAATAATAGGTAGGTAGGTACTTATCTACAACATAGGATTAAGACGGAGAAATTGTCAAGTAAATAGGTACGCCTTAATATAGATAACTTAAAAAGTACTTGTCAGATCTCGATTAAATTTAAATTGGACCACATAACAAGTACCGCTTTTCGATCAAAATGAATCATCGAAATCAGTCCACCCAGTTAAAAGTTATCGACAACGACAAACATAACGTAAGTAATAGATGAAAAAAAATTAACAAACGCACTTGTCGTCACTACGATTTTCGAGGGATCCCCTCGATTTCTCTGGGATTCCATCATCAGATCCTGGTTTCCTTATCATGGTACTACCCTTGGGATATCTCCTTTCCAGAATACTTTTCGAGTTATATCTATCATCCGTATTTACTTGACTATTTTTTCGTCGACTTACGTTGTATTACTTGTCGATGTAATTGAAGTCGATTGTTCGTTTTTTTTTCATTTGCGAGCAAACACAATTATTATTTCTTGTGCCGTGCATACTTTTGTATTTCCCGCTAGTCTTAGTTTCAAATCCTAATTCACACTCCGTACAGATTACTTTGTAAATTAGTTTATTGTGAATAAACCTGTCAAGCTTTAGTTGATTACATGTTAAAATTCTCCCATTCTCCCATTGTTAATTCTGCTAAATTACTCGTATATCATAAAATGAAATCTACTTTATCATGTATTCTTGCCGTCACAAACTATAGTAAACTTTTAATAAAAAGGTGATAATAATAATTATTATTGCAACCAGTGGCGTAGCGTGCCTTGGAGGGGCCCAGTATCAAAATTAGTTGGGGGGCCCAAATGAAGGGTAACGATTTCTCACAAAATAAACAAAAATGCTTGCATTTAATTAAAATAAATATTTATTTAATATAAGTTATCACTTCCTCCTAGAATAGACAATAGTGACAAGTCTGATAGCCGTTCCTGTCTCGTCGAAGTCCTTAGGTTTTTTTTTAATTTATTAGGTTTTTTAGGGTCAGGTTAGGTATTTAGGTTTTTACTTAATTTTTGTTCAGTTTAGTTTTGAAAAACTTCTTTCAGCTGTTGCGGTTATAACTGGAAGGGTCAAGAATAGAAAGCATGATGTAATTACCAAACGTATAATTGTGTTTGCTCGCAAACGAAAAAAAACCGACTTCAATTACATCGACAAGTAATACAACATAATAAGACGAAAAAATAGTCAAGTAAATACGCGCTATTAAAGATTACTCAAAAAGTTGTAATCAGTTTTCGATCTAATTTAAACAAGACTACAAGACAAGTATTAGCTTTCGATTAAAGTAAGAATCATCGAAATCGGTTCACCGAGTAAAAAGTTATGCGGTATAATATAAAGTAGGTCGACGAAAAAGTAGTCACTTAAATACGCATTATTAGATATAACTCTAAAAGTACTTGTCAGATCTCAATTAAATTAAAATGGGACCACATGACACGCAACACCTTTCAATTACATAAAATAAAATTGATCGAAATCGGTCAACCCAGTAAAAAGTTCTGAGCTAACATACATAAAAAAAAAACATACGTGTCGAATTGAGAACCTCCTCCTTTTTTGGAAGTCGGTTAAAAAAATGAACAACGAACAAACAATAAATTTAATCGAACAATCACGAACAAACGACGAACAAACGATTTGGCAATAAAAAAGTTTAAAAAATTGATTTCTCCCCGCCAACTTAAGATCAAAATTTTGAACATTATTTATAAAAAAATGAACAACGAACAAACAATAAATTTAATCGAACAATCACAAACAAACGACGAACAAACGATTTGGCAATAAAAAAGTTAAAAAAATTGATTTCTCCCCGCCAACTTAAGAGAGCTCAACATCCATATTTATCAACAACTAGCTTCTGCGCGCGACTTCGTCGGCGTGAACTCCGCTCCTATTGGTCTTAGTCTTAGCGTGACGATACATAGCCTATAGCCTTCCTCGATAAATGGGCTATCTAACAATGAAAGAATTTTTTAAATCGGCCCAGTAGTTCCAGATATTACCGCGTTCAAACAAACAAACAAACAATCAAACTCTTCAGCTTTATATATTAGTATAGATTTGATACAGGTAAAAGCGACATCTATAAAAACAATGTTTAATAAAATTACAGAACTGTTTTACCACAAATCTACACTCAACAAACACTAGATGCCGCTTTGATCAATTACATCGAGTGTACCCCCAGAAGGCTTAATAGTTTTGGGTTTGGCAACTAGATGGCAGCAGTTGCTTAAACTGTGAGAGGGCTATCCAGGGGGGGTACACTCACTATTCTCTATGGTACACTCTAAGTAATCGATCAATGCGGCATCTGGTGATTGTTTGGTGTCGATTTGTGGTAAAGCAGTTCTGTAATTAAGCATTATTTTTATAGATGTCGCTTCTACTCGTATCAAATTGTTGATAAATATGGATGTTGCCACTTGTTATAGTATATTGCGCTTAAGGGTGTTTATAAAACTACCTTTACTGGGCCTACAGATACAAATTAAAAATTTAATCACTTTTAAATACATTTGAAATGAATTGAAGTTCAAAAAATCAATTATATACCCTATATAAATGTAATTGGCGGTTCTTTCAACTAAATAAATACAAAATATGTGGGAAATGAAAATAATAATCTAGCAACATTATAAAACTAAAACGAACACGAAGTTTTTGAATTTTGACATTTAATATGTGAAAAAAGAATAAGATAGGTTATTTTTGTACCAAAACTATTTGTAATTATATTTTATTGTAAATAACTATGTAGAATGTTTATTAATAAAGTATTGTACTTTTAAGTGATTTGATGACTGCAAATTTTCAAAAGTGAAAACGATTTTCAAGTGTGTAATCCGATGAGCTCTCGTTTTGAATTTAAATTCATATAAGTTTTTGTTTGATATTGTTGAGTTTTAGGTTGTTTTTGTGTTTTTGGTGCGTTTGTGTTTTATATGAACTATAAAAATAAATGATATTAAGTTTTAATCAATTGTTTTATTTTAAACTGTTCTTACTTTTTCTTTATTATGTAAATATCATATCTATCATCAGGTTTGCTAAACATAAAATCCATTACATAAATCACTCCTTTTGCGGGACTGATTTGTAATAGATTTTATTACTTTAACAAACCTGATTTGATACAGGAAAACTAATTAAATAAAATAACTAAGGTACGTATAATAGGTAGGTACTTATATATACCTATATATAGGTTATGGCATCGTAGTTTGCACCAAACATCCACCAGAGGTGCTACTTTTCATACTTGCAAAAAAAATAGCGGAGTTGGCTCTCTTTTCCCGTATAGTTATTGTACTCTGTGGGGCTATCTATGTGCACCATAATAATATTATACCTACTTATCTATGCTTGATGAATTGATCTGCTCTTGCGTTGAATCATGGTAATGATAAAATGCGATAGTTTCCTTTGACGATATTAAAAAAAATACATTTAGTATTAGTAGGTATTGTGTTGCTACAGAACGACGAATAACTATTAGGTATTCAAGGGAAACATTTTATTAGAAGCATTGGCTGTGCTCATATTTTCAATAGATTATACTTATCTATGTAGAGAAGTGACTGAACTTGATTACAGACTAGATTACAACTTTGTTGTTTATTATTTTCTTACTTTATATTCAGTGGATATAATAGCGTGTTGAGCTGCCCATTAATTAATGACGTTTTGAGAACTTAAACTATTAGTGTAGGTACATTGAAATGTGGAACGATGATGAATCTAGATCCACGGACGCTCCACTGCCCGTACCGAAAAGGTCCATCGCAACGACAATTGAGTTACCATTATTCCTGAATCTTGTAGCTCTAACTTTGACAGGTATGTCGTTTTATTATGTACCTAAATAAAAACAAGTTAATGCAAGGGCGGATCCAGCTTTGGCACCAGGGGGGGGGGGGCGGGGGGCGGTCACAGTCATGGTCAAGGCGCCAGGGGGGGGGGTCAAATAGTCGTGGTCAAGTAAAAAGAAGTTGTGATTTAATTTTTATAATGATAGATACAGGTAAAAGTAGGTATTTTATTAATCTATGTAGGTAATGTACTTAAAAATACCTATATTGTGACAAAAATCTTGTTTAACAATTTTAATTAGTGGTCCACCTAGGTACTGGACACAGCTCAGGGGGGGTCATGACCCCGTGACCCCCCCCCCCCCCCGGATCCGCCAGTGAGTTAATGCCATTCTGGTGTATATTAATGTAGGAAGGTATATTTTTTGTTTGTTTTCAGCACCAGCCGTCAGTAATTTAATTCTTTATAAAACATGTGTGCATTCCTTAAATAACTCTGTGCCTCAGTGCAAGCCATTCCTTTTACCTATAAAAACGAATGAGACCTCAGACCTAGAAAAGGAAGTCCAAGAATATGCTACAAATGTGTCAACTGTAAAGATGGTACTGGAGTTTGTTTTTCCAGCTTTTCTTTCTTTGTTCTTGGGGGCCTGGTCTGATACCTATGGTAGAAAACCTTTAATAGTTTGGCCACTGTTTGGTGAGTGTTAGTTTAAATTGTTGGGAAATCTTTGTTTTTCAATTTTAAAAGTTTATAGTAAATAGTTTTGGCTGTATCATCTTTTAGTAAGTACTGTTTGTATTACTTGGTATAAACTTTATATTATTTGGGTTAAATTTTGGGCTTAATATTATGAAAATGATTATTTTAATTTTAATCTACCCTAAATTTTTGTAGGTGCGTCAATAACTGGGATGCTATTGGTGATCTTCAGCTTGATGGACAATTTGGGTCCTTGGTGGTTTATATTAACAGCAGTGCCATCTTCACTATCTGGTGGATATATTGCTATGTTTACAGGCATGTACTGCTATGTCAGTGATACAAGCACTCCTGAAAGAACGACATTAAGGTAAATAAATTGTTTATAATTGTTACTATACCCCGTCCGGCCACTTATTATCTTTTTGACAGCTCACGCCTATAAATTACAGTTTTTTTTTCGGAATAACGTTCAATTGTTCAAATTCTACTGTAATGTCATACTTTATTGACGATTTGATTGATTGAGTGAAGTACCCTGTGCATAACAAACAACCACAGACTATGAAACAGTTCTTGTAATAATAAATCGATCATATGATAAAAATAATTTTACGTCATGTGATTATTGTTTCTATAAATTTAATGAAAAAAAGGAAATAAAAATAGTATCTATGACTCCAAGATTGATTATTCGCAAGAAATTAAGTCGAAATCTTGAAATTTATTTGCAAACCAAGAGTAAAGAGCAATAACTCTGTTCATTCATTTAATTTATTATTTATATATTTCATTTATAATTAAAAAAACTAATAAACGCATAAATAAATAATATTTTTAAACTAAATGTATTTAATTAAACCGATTGAAAGTTCTTCTTAAATAAAATCGATTATTATTTCAAATCAAATAAATAACGTGTGAGGCAGTCACTAATGTCAAAATTTCTTGAAGTGTCAAAAAGATAATTAGTGGCCGGACGGGGTATAATTTAATAATATCTTATACTATTAAACGAGCAATTCTTGTATATACAGACCCCCCGTCCCGTCCGTCGTCGTAGATGTCCCGCGATAAAGTGCAACCCCGAAAGAGGGTGAAACTATAGTCGGACTTTTAATTCGATTCCAGATTTGACATTAGCTACTGTCATTTTGTAAAATAATGATACCACATTTAATAGTGTAGTGATGAACACAAAAATCGATAAACAATCGCGATTTCTGTTTATGTAATCATAATATTGGTGTGCCAATTAAATACTAAATTATTGATTTTTGTTTAAATAAATACATAATTATTCATAATAATTATTTATTAATTAGTATTAGCTTTATTTTATAAAAAGTTAATATTTTTGTTTTTTATATTAAAAACAAAACTTATAATAAAAGAGCCTAGATAGTTTTCTATTTTCTCTTAGTATTCTATCGCCATTTTGTTTATCTTGTCATTCGGCTTCATTCTCCCAGTCTGACTGCAACTTGTAACAACAAACAGAAAATTGTAATTACCTTCGTTGATCCAGGTTTCATCTTGATAATAAATATTGTTACGAATACACAAAGTAAAGGAGCTTGCGCCATCTAGCGTGGACCGGTAAAAACCACTTTGTGTGCTGTACAGACCACTTTATTACAAAGACAACGTGAAACCTCCACTCAATACTAGATAGAGGAATTGACTCGAAAACCGAGTACACGCGCGAACATTCCAGAATGGTCTGGGAGTAGACTCGCCCGGTATAAATAGGCCGCGGGTGGCCGAGCGGAGGCAGTTCAGTTTGAGTGATCGACGAAGCGACTTCGAAGTGAAGACTAGTGATCAAGAGTGATACCAGCGGAAACCTACGACATTGGCTACGACCTCGGACATCGTTAGTGCTTAGTGAGTGTACCTAGTGCTTAGTGTTTGTACCTAGTACTTAGTGTTTGTACCTAGTACTTAGTGTTTGTACCTAGTGCTTTGTGTCGGATCTAGTGCTAGTGAATAAAGTCTCTAAAAGAGTCAGCAGGTCTTTTTCTCCAAATCGTTCGAACCCTAACACGTAACAACATATTCATTTATAGTTTGAAGTGATTAACTATTTACACTCATTACTCATTCATCTGATTGAACGAAAACTGAACGCATCACTATTACTTTAAATATGGTATCATTATTTTACAAAGTGACATTAGCTACTGTCAGTTGGCTTCGTCTAATTAAAAATAATACTATATTTGTTTTATTTCTCATGTTCCTTCATGATCACATTTATTTATTTATTTCACACACAATTATTAAAGAAAACTCTCAGATCCTTAATAAAATTAATCGTCATAACTAAATTATCCGTTCAGAAATATTTAATTTCCTGATATACTTAGTTTACGAGAATAAAATTATAAACGAGAAGAATCGATCCGGAAATAATCGATTTCCGTATCGAATAATTTCGCAACGTCTCTATTTATTACTTGTCATAACGCTGCAACACTGAAATTGTCAAATCTGGAATCGAATTAAAAGTCCGACTATAGACCATAAATTATCGACAAAAAACAGAAATTTTTTTTAAAAAAAATATTTTTTTCTTAATTGACGAATTAAGATTTTTATATAGCTTACGTAGCCTCTTTGTACAAAAAAAATGATGATTATTGTACGTGTTTTTTGGGATACAGGCGTAATTTTTTTTATTTGAATGGCAATATGGTAAGAAATAATAATAAATCATAAAATTTCCTGGTATTGGGGGCATAATTCTGAGAAAATTAGAGATCATTGAAAAAAAACAGTCATAAAAAATGGATTTTTTTTTCACAAGAAGCATAGTTAAAGACATAATGCCACTTTTTTGCGAGCTAATTTTTATTTTATCCTTACCGCCAAGTACGTGGCGTAATATTTTATTTTATTTTAAAGTAATCGACCCACTACTTTGGAAGAAATCATCATTTTTTGTACATAGAGTCTACGTAAGATATAAAAAACTTAATTCGTCAATAAGAAATAAAATATTTTTTTCAAAAGGTTTTTTATATGTTTTTTGTCGATAATTTATGGTCTAGTTTCACCCTCATTCGGGTTTGCACTTTATCGCGGGACATCCTGTATAATAAAGATAAGACATGCTTATTCTTTTACAGTACAGAATAAATAGTAATAAGTTACTACAAAATAAACATTGACTGTTAATATTTTTGTTCGGTATTTATTGGTGTAATTCCATCCATCCATCCATCAGCCCTTACAAGTCCACTGCTGGACGTAGGCCTCCCCTAATGCTCGCCACTCCATTCGGTATTGTGCCCTCTGAATCCAGCGGTTTCCCGCTGTTTTCCGTAGGTCGTCAGTCCACCTGGTCGGAGGGCGGCCTGTACTTCTTTTGCCGAGACGTGGTCGCCATTCAAGAACCTTTCTTCCCCATCGGTTGTCGGTTCTTCTTACAATATGGCCTGCCCATTGCCACTTCAGCTTGCAGATTCTGAGAGCTATGTCGGTGACCTTCGTTCGTCTACGGATTTCATCATTTCGAATTCTGTCGCGTAGCGAAATACCAAGCATAGCTCTCTCCATCGCTCGCTGAGTGACCTTGAGCCGATGGAAAAGGCTAACAGTAAAAGACCACGTCTCAGCGCCGTAGGTCATCACTGGCAACACACACTGCTCAAATACCTTTGACTTCAGGCACTGAGGTATGTTGGACGAGAAGATATTTTGTAATTTCCCGAACGCTGCCCAACCGAGTTGGATTCTACGAGTTACCTCTCTCTCGAAGTTGGACTTACCCATACGAATCACTTGTCCCAGGTAGATGTACTCGTCGACAACTTCGAGAGTAGCACCGTCAACAACGACGGGTATGGGTGTGACATGGGCATTAGACATAATCTTCGTCTTTTCCATATTCATTTTAAGACCCACCCGTTGTGAGGCGCTATGGAGGTCACCTAGCATAGTGTTGAGCTCTTCCAGGGACTCTGCCAGGATTACTATATCATCGGCAAATCGAAGGTGTGTGAGGTGTTCGCCATTGATGTTTATACCAAGCCCTTTCCACTCCATCAGCTTAAACACGTCTTCCAGTGCAGCGGTAAACAGTTTCGGGGATATAACATCACCCTGTCGAACTCCGCGCTGCAGTGGAATAGGTTCAGTGCTTCCATCGTGTACTCGGACTGTCATGGTTGCGGCTTTGTATATACACTTTAACACCTCGATATACCGGTAGTCAATCTGGCACCGCTGGAGAGACTCTAGCACCGCCCAGGTCTCGATAGAATCGAAGGCTTTTTCATAGTCCACATACGCAATACACAGCGGCAGATTATACTCCTCGGTCTTCTGTATAACCTGCCGCAGCGTATGTATGTGATCCATGGTACTGTAGCCTTTTCGGAATCCAGCTTGTTCGGGAGGCTGAAAGTCGTCTAACCTGCGAGAAATGCGATTGGTAAGGACCCTCGAAAACAGCTTATAGACGTGGCTCAGAAGCGCGATGGGTCTATAGTTCTTCAATAAGGCTCTATCGCCCTTCTTAAAGAACAAAACCACCACGCTTCTGCTCCACGCCTCCGGGGTAGTTCCGTTACTGATGACGGTATCAAAAAGCTTTTGGAGCGCCACTAGGAGGGGTTTGCCTCCAGCTTTAAGCAGCTCTGATGTGATACCATCATCTCCCGGTGCTTTATTGTTTTTGAGCTGACTAAGGGCTCTCCTGATTTCGTACAGGCTGACGTCCGGGATATCTTCGGTATAGTGTCGGGTTAATTTGGCTCTCTTGTCGTTCTCCATATTAACGGGAGATTTAGAGGATGTATATAACCGTCCGTAGTACCTCTCAATTTCTCGCTGAACTTCTGGCTTAGATGTGACCATAGAGCCAGAGCCAGAGCCAGACCCCGCCTTCAACCCCGTCAATTGGATTTGCCCAATACTCAGATCCCCCGAGAACACTTTGGAGCTTTGGTTTCGCTCAATTGCGTTTTTGATACGCTCCGTGTTATGAGCACGCAGATCACGGCGTCTACTGCGAGAGATCTGTTTATTGAGCCGCCTGTATTTCGACATTGAAGACGGGGACCGGACACACAGTTCGCGCCTTTCCTTCATGAGACCGAGGGTATGTTCAGAGAGAACTTGGGGTTTACCATTGGAGGGAGTCTTAAAGAACTTAGACCCTACCTCGTGGACGGTTTGGATGATCCTGGTGTTAATTTCGTCCACAGACTCGCAATCTTCTAGGCCCGCAAAACGATTTCGCAACTCCATCTGAAAGTTCTCGGAGCCCTGGATTTGGAAAGATGTTGGTCGGAGTGTAGACTTCATTAGGCGGGACCGTTCCAGCTTGACATTTATATTTAATGTGCCTCTTACCATTCGGTGATCACTTCCGGTTTTGAGCCTGTTAATCACAGAGACATCATTAAATATGTGCCGTTTGTCTGCCAGTATGAAGTCAATCTCGCTTTTCGTGGAACCGTTAGGGCTTATCCAAGTCCACTTGCGGTGTGGCTTCTTCTTGAAGAAGGAGTTCATCATAAATAAGTTCTCCTTCTCCAAGAAGTTAGCAAGCAAGTGGCCTCGGTGGTTCCGTTGTCCGAACCCAAAGGGGCCCAACTTCCGCTCGTCACCGTCTCGCGTACCCAGTCTTGCATTGAAATCCCCCATCACCACCGTGAAATGAGTCTTTGAGGTATGAATGGCTCTACTGACGTCCTCATACATAGCCTCACCCTCCTCATCTGAGTGTGTCGAGGTCGGTGCATATACCTGTATGACCTTCAACGAATACCGTTTCGATATTCTGAGTATAAGGTACGCTACCCTTGCTGACACACTTTCGACTTGCGTCACGTTGTTGACGAGGGATTTGTGAACGAAAAACCCGACACCACCTTGGGACAGATGTTCGCCCTCCCGGTGATAGAGCAAGTTACCGGATTTGAGGATTACCGTGTCCTCCCCCTGTCTTCGCACTTCGGATAATCCTATAATGCTCCACTTTAACTTGTCTATCTCTTCTTCCAGCTCGTGTATCTTCTCGTCGGTTCTCAGTGTCCTGGTGTTGTATGTTGCCAGGTGCAGAGGTCGTTTGAGTCTGTGACAGCCGAATCTCTGCCGGAGATTCTTAGCACCCCCTGCCCCGCCGTGACCGTGACCGCTGTCGTAGCCAGGAATAGCAGGGCTGCCGGGGACTGGGGGCCGAGATAAATTTGTGCTTATCATTGGGGGGTTTTTTAGCCATAGTCACCGCGCTTGGCACTGCGTGTTGGTGACCGCAGTAGATGTTATAATACTATCAGTAGACGCTGCTGCCCGTCTCCTAGAATTTTCCCTCGATCGCCTCTTACGACCTCCACGGGGAGAGCAGGAGTGGTGCTATTCTAAAGCCGGCACTACGCGGCCAAGTTGACAAGATGGAAGTCAACATTATATTTTCCCTTAGTCGCCTCGTACGACACCCACGGGATGAGATGGGGGCATTCTATTCTATGCCGGAACTGCCACGGCCGAGTATATACATGACATGGTGTAATTATTGCGTCTTAATTAATATATTTTTATGTCGCATATATAAGCTTAAGTGAGATGTGGAACTAGCTAGATTTTTTTACGTATACTGCGCACACACAGCCATTTATTTTATGTTAAGATCATGAAAAGTCATAACTTAGATGATTTATAATTTTTCACCATATAAAAAATGTTTCCTGTTTGCTAACTAAAAGGCGGTGGCGTCGAATAGGGTATTCCACTATGTTTGAGGAATACCCTATTCGAATGTTGAGGGTCTGGGAACAAGGGATGCACTTTTCGGGTACCAAGTCTTAATACAGAGATGCTGGGACATGAATCAAGATGTGTTTGTATGCTTTATCGATTATGAAAAAGCATTTGATAGAGTACAGCATGCAAGAATGATCGATATACTACAATCCATCGGACTCGACTCTAAAGACGTAAGGTTTATTAAACACCTATATTGGAACCAAACAGCGAATGTACGTATCGACGGAAGACTGACGGATGAATCGGAAATCTTGCGAGGAGTGCGGCAGGGATGCATTCTCTCTCCGATCCTTTTCAACATATACTCGGAGATGATTTTTAGAGAAGCATTGGATCAGGTGGATGTAGGTATCACGGTGAATGGCCAGATTATTAACAATATCCGTTATGCCGATGACACCGTGTTACTTGCATCTACAATGGAAGAACTTCAGGTCCTTGTAGATAGTGTTGAATCTGTCAGTTCGGCTTATGGCCTCAGTATCAACGTCAAGAAGACCAAGTATATGACAGTTTGTAAAATACCACCTGCTAACCCCACTCTATTTTGTAATGGAGAGCCACTAGAAAAAGTTAGCAAATACAAATATTTAGGATGCTGGGTCGATGATACGGGAGACCACAGTCTGGAAATAAGGTGCCGCATAGAACAGGCCCGTAGTGCTTTCTTTAACCTTAAATCACTTCTATGCAATAAAAAGCTGAACATCGAGCTACGAGTACGATTAGCACGTTGTTACGTTTTCTCCATTCTCTTGTATGGTGTTGAAGCATGGACCCTCACCGAATCGACCTGTAAGAAGGTTGAAGCTTTTGAAATGTGGGTATACAGGAGAATGTTAAGGATATCCTGGAGAGATAAAATAAAGAACGTAACTGTGCTAAGTCGTGTGAAGAAGAAAGCGGAAGTTGTGTACGCGGTAAAGAAGAGAAAGCTTGAATACCTTGGCCACATCATGAGAAACTCAAAATACCAGCTGCTTCAACTTATTATCCAGGGCAAGATCCAAGGAAAGCGCAGTGTGGGTCGTAGAAGAACATCTTGGCTGAAAAATCTACGCCAATGGTTTGGGAAAAGCACCCGTTCGTTGTTCAGGGCCGCGGTATCAAGGGTACAAGTTGCCAAAATGATCGCCGAACTTCGAGAGAAGATGGCACTATAAGAAGAAGAAGAGACTATGTTTGAAAAAGTATATACTTCAAAATGTTGATTTTTTTTATAAAAAGCCACAAAAAAAAAAAATATTTCGGCAAAATAAACACGCTTTCATGCCATAAAATTGATTTAAATTTTAAACCTTTTTTATTACCGCGAAAACGCTACAGCCATTTTGGTGACGTAATATGTGCAATAACAAAACTGTATGACGTATGTACGAGAGTAACATAACCTACCAGCCATCAACAAATTAGTAATGAATGCATATTATTTCAGTTAGAACAAGATATGAAGAGTTATTATACGAAAAAACACAACTGTTACTCCTTGAAGTTAAAATTGATAGATATTACAGATATTAGATATGTACTCTAGCTGTTGACAGCACTGACAGAACTTTGTTATTGCCCGTATGACGTCACACCGTGGCGGCTCGTGTTTTAGGTCACGTGATATACAGATTAAAATATACGACTTTTAATTTCAATATAATAAATCAATAATGTGCTTTTATGATTCCAAATCAGAATATTTAGGTGTATTTCTCTATAAATTTTCGTTTTTATCAAATTTTATAATTTATTTTTCACTACGGAAAGTACCCTATTAAATCGCGCTATAGTTTCGTTCACAAAAAGTGATGTTATGAGTACAAAATAATGTCGTCGCCTCAACCTATAGAAACTGGGGTTACCTGTGTTGCTATAAGTTATCGTGTGCTTGGTCGAATTTAACGTGAAAACCAGAAAACATTTTCCTGAAATAAATAAGTCCATACTAATATTATAAATGCAAAAGTAACTCTGTCTGTCTGTCGCGCAATCACGCCAAAACTACTGAACAGATTTAAATGAAATTTGGTATACAGATAGTCTAGAGTCTGAGAAAGGACATAGGCTACTTTTAATGCGAAAAAAAGGGTGTAAGGTGTTGAAAAGTGGGAATGAAAATTTGTATGGAAGTATGTATAATGTTCGTGTTTCGTAACTGTCAAACATTTAATGTTCATCCCGTCGATATGGTAAAATCTGCCCTAAAATAAAGAACGTATTTAAATAAAGATTTTGAATCGACAACATGTATCCACAAAATACGGATAGTGGCGTATTTTAGATTTTAAAAATGTAGAATAATGTCATTATGTAATGAAAACGGATTGACATAATATAATTATATTGGTTGCCAAATATTTATGCATGCGTTTAGAAATTTATTTAGTGTATGTAATCTAAGGAAAATATATCAAGCTACTTAAATATACAGTAAATGATAAATGTACAAATGAATTAAAAAAAAGACGTTCAATTGATTGGTCTCATTGAAACATTCCAGATTATTCCGTCAATCCAGTCAAAGTCAATATATTATATTAATATTTTCATCGCGAAAGTGTAAAAGATATGTTTGATATATCATAATCTGTACTAATCTATGCTATGAGTAATGATCGCTATCATGTAGACATGATAACAACCGGGACCGATGGCTTAACGTGCTCTCCGAGGCACGGTGGGGAGACCCACAAGGATTGCACAAATACCCAGACCACGGCAAGCATCTGTATGGACATACTATGTTGTCGTGTGTGGGGATCGAACCCGCAACCGCCAGCGCAACGGCCACAAACCAGTGCTGTGACCGCTGTGCCAACGCGGCGAGTTACTTTCGCATTTATATCTAAATATTAGTATGGATAAATATTAGTATGGATTATAAACCTGAAAGTTGGTTTGTTTGTTTAAACGCGCTACGCGCTTGAGATTACTCAAGAACTACTGATTCGAATTGAAAAATTCCTCTGAGGTGGATAGCCTATTTAACCCTTTCACCGCCATGTCATAGTTCGCGTGAAGTGCCTGTAGCGCCAGCAACCTTTAGATACAATTTTGCATAGTGTTGTAAAGTATAGTTATCGATAAACAGTAATGAAATAAATAAAACTTACAAAATTTTAATCAAAGGTTAATTTATTTACCCTTTAACACGTTCGCTGCCGTAACCCTTTACCCGCCATCGCCGTAATATTACGTGTTGTAAGAGTAGTACCTCAGCCGCCACGTCGGAATATTACGTAAAGGTCGTGTCATTTAAAAAATGTGCAATATATTATGTTGACTGCTTACTAAATATTAATATATTTCGTATTAATACATAATTTTTAACAGTATTTGATACATATTTTAGCTAATGAAATGAAATAATTAAAAAATTGAAGATCACCCCAGGGGCCGAATACGTTTTTTGATCAATTTGGCTTAAAAACTAGTCAAATAAGCTAATTATGTGCATAGACAATAAAATAAACTAAATAAAGGGGTTAAATTCTCAACAAAAAAAAATACACGCACCGGTGCGTGGTCGGCACTCAGGATGAATTAAGCGACAACTACTCGACACTAGCAAATTTTAATCATAAAATGAGTACGTATTATCACGGTGACGGCGCTAGCGCAAATGCCGTTTATTAAAAATATGACTTTAGTTGATTTTGAGCCGCACGTAAAATTACGGTGACGGCGTTCTAGGGTCGTCTGCACTAGTGACGTTCTGTGATATGTCGGTAATTTATATTTCTTTGTTGATTTCTGTATATTATTTCACTTTAGCTTATGGGCTTTTGAATAAAAAATTTAGTCGTTAAAAACTATGAAATTTTAACGAATATTTAGTTGACGGTTTGATAAAAACCATAATATTTTTTACAAATTTAGCATCAAGAGTTTCCTATGTGGTACAACACTAGTCTGCGTAAAATCACGGGTTCGGCGAAGTAGGTATATATTTAGACGTATCACGAATTAAGAATCATTAATTATTTCATTTCATTAGCTAAAATATGTATCAAATACTGTTAAAAATTAAGTATTAATACGAAATATATTAATATTTAGTAAGCAGTCAACATAATATATTGCACATTTTTAAATGACAGGACCTTTACGTAATATTCCGACGTGGCGGCTGAGGTACTACTCTTACAATACGTAATATTACGGCGATGGCGGTGAAAGGGTTAAAGAGAAAGGTTATGCTTTATGAAGGAGGAAGGGTACTGTTTTCCTCAAAGCAACGCGGGTGAAACCGCGGGGCACAGCTAGTATTTCAAATAAACGGGTTGGAAAAAATGAGAATACGCAGAATTTACGAATACCCTTATCCGTAGCATTATCTTATTTGTCTTTCCCGATTCCCGTAGTAGTAACAGTTATTACTTCATATTATTTTTTATTATTGTGCTACGCACACATGAGGAAATTTTAAACATTTTTAAATCATATCAAAATTTTCGATCCAGCGGGGTTAGACGACGCCACGGTTGCGTTAAAACCGAATAAAAATCATAATATTATCAATAATTTCGATCTAGCTGGTACATCGTTCCATAGCTTAATTGGCTAGAGCACCGACACGGTATGTCAGAGGTTCGGGTTCGAACCCCGCTGAATCGAAAATTTTGATATGATTAAAAAAATACTTAAAATACCTAGTTATTACATTATATTACCCTACAAATAATATAACTTTAAAGTTTAAAGCTATTCCATTATAAGTACATCTTATATAATATCTGTAACGGGAAATATAATGGCTATAAAAGGACGATAGTACCTAAGTGACTTCCCTAATTGCTTAACTGTAACAGAGAGCAACTCTTTAATATATTTTGTGAACGATTATTCAGTACCTACTAGCTGTGCCCGCGACTTCGTCCGCGTGGAATTTAACAAAAAAGTTATTGTTCAGTTCGCAGAGATATAGAATAAATAAATTTCTAAAAATTTCTAAAAATCCTGGCAGGGTCGCCATGTACGGATGGGACCGAGGAGCGTCAAATTAAAAGACGTGTTTAGAGTGAAACTGCATGTTTATTACTGACTCCGTTACAATTATGACTTACAATTATAAGGCTTATGAGGTATACAACATACCTATACTACCAGTGGCGGCCTTAGGGGGTGGCGAACGGGGCAATCGCCCGGGGCCTCGCGCTTGCAGGGGCCTCGCGCAACAACCCAAGCAAATTTAAAATAATATAGATTTTTAACTGTATTTTTTTATTAAATTTGTTAAAACATATATATTTGACGAATTCGATGACACAAGATCGGCTTTCAGTCCTTGCTATTCTTTCAATCAAAAATGACCTATTATAGACCAGTGCTCTTAGGTTTTGAAACTATTTTTTTTTTTATAGTAGGATGAAACCCATTACACCATTATTGTAAAAGAAAGAGAATACAACGAAAATGAAAGGAGAAATAAATTACGGGCGATCTGAGGTCGGGAAGTGGTAAGGAGGGGGTTTAAGGGGAAAAACGGTTTATCTCGATTACCGGCTAAACTACAAGTCCTATGGAAAAAGCCTCAATGGCAAAGTTGTAGGTAGTAAGAAGATCTACAACTTTTGTATTTGCACTTTTTTCACATAACGATTTTTGAAAAATTCAAAAAACACAAGTTTTTGGTTTTTTATTTTTATCTTTTACAAAATTCTTTTTTTTTTACAAAATTTGGTGAAAACTTACCTTTTTATTTTACAAACACATTGTAATTTTTTTGATTTAAAATATTAATTTGTCACCTCATTTTGTCCTCAATATCGAAAAAGTACCCTCATTTTCAATCGAAATTTCTCACGTCAAAATATCAGCTTTTTACAAAAGTCGGTGGGATTATTGTTCGTTAAAATCTCTATTTTCTGATGGTGTAAAAACATCATGCAAATGTATACATTACTATGGTAAATGTTCTCAGAAAATGCAAAAAAAATAACAGGTAGGAAGACCCAGACTCTCCTAGCCCCTTCCCCTCTTCTCTATGAAATTCTCAAAATGTCTTATTAAATATTCTTTTCATTTTCTAAACGTTTATTTTTAGCTGCAGATAAGTTGTAGATCTTTTTATTACCTACAACTTTGCCATTTGACTTTTTTCCACAGGACTTGTAGTTTACCCGCAATCGGGATAAACCGTTTTTTACTTTTAAACCTCCTTCCCTACCACTTCCCGACCTCAGATAGATTCAGCCTGTAATATCCCACTGTTGGGCATTGGCCTCTTCCCCATGTAAGAGAAGGATCGGAGCTTAATCCACCACGCTGCTCCAATGCGGGTTGGCGGATATATTCCCTACTATGAGTAGGTAACGATCGTCATCAGGTGTACATGATAACAACCGGGATCGACGGCTTAACGTGCTCTCCGAGGCACGGTGGGGAGACCCACAAGGACTGCACAAACACTCAGACCACGTCAAACATCTGTATGGCCAATACAAATGTTGTCGTGTGCGGGATCGAACCCGCAACCGCGAGCTCAACAGCCAATCGCAATCCAGTGCTGTGACCGCTGCGCCAACGCGGTGTCACAGCACTGGATTGCGACCTCAGATCGCCCGTAATTTATTTTTCCTTTCATTTTCATTGTATTCTCTTCCTTTTTCAATGGGTTTCATTCTACTATAATTCTTTTCACTTTTTACCATTTCAAAGGCTAAAAGCACTGGTCTAGTATTGGTCATTCGTTAGATTTTGTGCTTTACTTAAAAATTTTAGTCGTAGCAAAAGCCGCAAACATCAATTTTAAAATTTATCATCTCTATATTTGTTAATTTTGTAAATTTTTCAATGTAAAATATTTTTAAAACTAAATACTAGTTATTTTTATAACTTTAGCATTTCACGAAGGACAAAGGGCCTCGCAAAGACTTTCCGCCCGGGGCCTCGCAATGGGTAAGGCCGCCTCTGTATACTACATAAAACTAGCCTAAGTTACTCCTTACTACATCAGCAATCTGTCAGTGAAAGTCCCGTCAGCCGTCGAGCTGTTTCAGAGATTACCCGAAACAAACAGACAGACAGACAAACAAAAATTTAAAAAAAAATGTTATTTTGGTATGCGTACCGTGTATACTTACATCCATAAGCATTCAGTATTAAGCGGTTATTTTAATATTTAAATGGACACTAATTTTATTTATGTGTATATATAGATAATACTTAGGTAAATTATCAGCGTTATACCTCGACGCAAATAGTCTGTCTTTCTATCTGTGCCCTCGTAGCTCTTGAAGTGATGGACTTTTTGACCTAAACGCGAGTTTCCTTGCAGCAGTTTGAAGGGTATTAGCTAATTTCTAAAATGATGTTAGGAATTTTCAGCATAAAATGAAATTATTGCATATAGTCTGTCCAAAAATAAAAGAATTAAAAGGTAAACAAATATGGCGGAATTTGTAACTATAGACTACTATAGTGCTGTGATGTATGTTGTTAAATGTCGATATCGGTAAATTTAATATGATGCACTTCTGATGGCGCTATGCAAGGCCATATAATTAGTGTACTTCCACAGATTAAGTAATGGGTACTACCTCTACTTGAAAATAATATGGATGTAATGAGGAATTAAACTAAATGAAACATTAACATATATTTATTACATTTAGCACACCATACTATAAGGGGGCATTCAAGTATTACTTAACGCAAATTTTGAAGATTTTGTTGTCTAACGTAGGAAATATATAACTTCTTACAGTGCGTAGAGTTCTGTCTTACTAGGTACATGGCAATACTAGTTGTTACAGTGACTGTTATTTTAAAATATCAGTGACAAAATACTAGGTACTCGGTCTCGACTACTCGATATTAGCATTCTAAAAATACTACGTTTATTTCGCCTCCTCTTAGCGTAAACGCTTAAGCACAAGCGAAATGGAGATGATACCGATTTTACAGACAAACAATTATTTTTTTTGCTACTCTGACAAAGTGAAATCTGTATCTACCGCATTTGAAATCTGTATCTACCGCATTATATTATTGGATAGTGTGACTTGACTTACCTCGTAGAAATGAAGTTCGAATAGGAATCCAGTCAAAAGCGAAATCGGGGTCCTTAAAACTTTGCAAATAGTCGTCAATACGGAGATAAACACGGTCCAAATCACAAAGAAATCGGAAGTCCACAAAACGAAAGCCAAGTTGTTGAGCCGTAGAAACACACGCAAAAACAAGAATTTAGATTTGGAGGTTCGGTATCGTTCATCAGGTTTTTATTCGTTCTTAATGGATTTTTTTCATTTCTGGCCAAAACCATGTGCATGGTATACTAGGAAATCCATATAACATTATCTGAATTTTTTTAAAATATTTTTCTGTTATTTTTGTATACAAATAGTTTGTTGATAAACTGAACGATATAACGGTCTGTGGATATAACACTAGCAACATTAGCAGGGTGCATCCTGTATGTGCGTTTCAAATTAGATTTCCGAAAGTACTTTTCGGTATTATTTTGTGTGTGAGTAAAATTTGTCAAAATTGATTTCCGAAAGTACTTTTCGGTATTTGTGTGTGAGTAAAATTTATCAAAACACAGAGTAACTTCTAACACCTTTTGACACTCACAACCTATTAGATATTACTTACAACACGAACGAAATGGCGATGCATGAAAAGGCTATGTAATTATTAATATCTAATTTAAATATTTTCTACTTAGAAACTAATGAAGGTACAGAGAAATGTTAATTTAAACAAAAAAAGTCTATTTGTATTAGGGGCACATTGCCTTAGCCCTTAGCTGGGGCTCTCCACTATCGTGTAACAACTCCTTTAAAAAAAGTATTAGCAATTTGATGACAAAGATACACTAAAAGTATTTTCAATGAGATTTAAAGCAAAAGTTACCACAGAGAAAGACTTACGGTCTTATTGTCAAAAAACGAAGTAATGCCTCTCTCAAAGTCGCATTAAGTATGACACTATTTAACTTTAGTGGCCGTTTTAACTTTTTTTTTAATTATTTTTTTTTTTTTTTTTTTTTTTTTTTTATACCACGACGGTAGCAAACAAGCATACGGCCCGCCTGATGGTAAGCGGCTACCGTAGCCTATGGACGCCTGCAACACCAGGGGCATCACATGCGCGTTGCCGACCCTTCAAAAACCTATTTACTCCCCTCTTGAAGGACCCCATACTGTAGCATTGTGGGAAAACCTCGGCAGGGAGTTCATTCCACAGCCGAATGGTCCGTGGGAGGAAGTTCCTCTGAAACCGAACTGTACGGGACCATTTGGGCTGCAATGTGTGAGCATGAATTCCCTGTCGATGGCGAGCGGTGCGATGGTAAAAAGTGGCCGTGGGCATAAAAAGTGAAAATAAACTTATGATTTATAAAAAGTTCGAGTTACTTTTTTATGATTTATAAAAAGTTCAAGCTAAAACGCTTTTTTTAATATCATTGACCTCGACTTTTTATCGATATGAAAGAACAGAAAGCCCTTGACCATAAACACAAGACTCAGTCCGCTGAACCGATTTCGCTAATTCTTTTTTTATAATACCTACCTATTCCAGAACGTTTTTTCGGAGAGAAAAATTCAAAAAAATTGCATGAAAAAGTCTAAAAACAACACTTTTCTATATTCCCATACAAAAGATTCGTATTCGTAATAATACGTGAACTTTAATACCATACTATACCTAAAGTTTAAGTGTTAGTCAAGGGGTTCCGGGAAAGCAATTGAGTGACGTTAGTATCGTATAAATATTTTTTTTTCTTATAAAAAAATTATCATTAGGTGTCACGAATAGCAGAATAAGTACCTATTTAAAAAAAATAAAAATTAAAGAATCGACTGTTAAGCGGTACGAAGTTCGCCGGGTCAGCAAGTATATATAAAAGAGATTTCCACCCATATATTGACTCATCACGATATCTCTGGAACCATAAGGCGTAGAGACTTGAAATTTGGTAGGAATATTCCATTCGCCGAGTAGAGGTCAGCTAAGAAAGAATTTTACTAAATTCCACCCACAAGAGGGGGTTGCGGGGGTTAATAACATATATGGCAAAACAACGTTTGCGGGGTCAGCTAGTTTGTATTATACATATATTGTTTTGCTTACAGAATGACTATGATAGACGCCACTACATCTCTGGGCACAGTAGTTGGTTCCATGCTTTGCACTTCTCTTATTTTGACAATTGGAACTACAAATGTGCTCTTGTTAGCTGCTACAATTAGTGTAATATCGTATGCATTTAGCAACATATGGATTCAGGAATCTTTAAGGGGAGCGTTAGAGGTATATATATATATGTATAATAGAAACAATTAAAAATAATATAGGTACCTACTTTATCTCTAAAAATGATTTGTTTTTATCTTAAAAACTTTTTTGTATGATCGAAATTAAGACATCACAAACCTTTTTAAATCTAAATTTCTTTCTTTACCAAATAACACTAAACCATATTTGAAAATAAATGTTTACAGGGTGGAGGATCGAAACTTCTAGACCTTTCACTAATAAAGGAAATATTTCGCGAATCTTTGAAGAGAAGACCAAATCGACAGAGAGCCCAAATATACCTCATAGGTTTAGCAAGCGTAAATTATATTCTGGGTAACTTTGGACCAGTGGGTGTGGAATATTTTTACACAAGACAGAGATTGCATTGGTCTTTACAAGAATATACTACCTATTCATCTGTTAGTACTGCAATGACGTTGGTTGGAGGTTTTTTCGGTGTTATGGTCGTCCAGAAAATATTACGTGCTGGAGATATATCATTTGCGATAGCAGTTATGTTCTTGGCTGCAGCGAGTTGTATCATTAAACTATTTGCAATTGATACCTGGTATATGTACTGCGGTGAGTTTTAGATGATTATTTGTTTGTTTCTTTGCTACACTATTGTAATTATTTCGATACAAGACATCGATAGCTTATCTTTGTGTTTTTTTTTTTCTATTGATTGTACAACAAATTCTGTCAAACATTACAATTAAACATGGTAAAATTTAAACATTCTTTTCCCGTTAGCTATCGTTGAAAAACCAGCTTTAAACATTACGTAGGTACCGTTATCACTTAGATAATATACTATTATCTAAGCGTTATCACATATGCCGCACGTAGGGTTGCCAACTTTTTTTGACTAAAAAAAAGTATAAAATGGTTTGGATAGGCAGAAATAAAGTATTTGGAAGAAAAAAAAAGTATTTTTCAAATTTTATGTTTTTATTGCTTTAAAAACGTATTTTCATGTCCATTTAGCACATGCCAACAATTTTTTGTTATCTTTAAATGTTTTAAAGCTTGTTTGGCAATCAAAATTTAAATTTAAAGAAATAAACAATTCTTTTTTAATTAAATTTATTGACGCTTTATTTCTCTCTTGTCGCCACTTTAGATTCATTACTGAAAAAACTCTTTCAGTGAAAGCTGAAGTGTCGGGAACGGAGAGTAAATAAGAAATATATATATATTTTTATATGTATTTGGTAAGCTCAGATGTATTTTTAAGTATATGTTGCCATTTTTCAACTGTACTTTTCACTGAAAATTCTTTATTATTAGTGAATTTTCTTTGGATCTCTTTAAGTCTTATAGATTCAGAATACATATCGTCCATCTTAATATTTAATCTGTCTTGTAATTTGGCATTTGTAATTACCATTTCAAAATGTTCAAATTTAACCTAATTTTTTAAAGACGTTATAAATCGTTTCTATCATCCGTTTTAACTTATGTGTACCGTTAAATAGTGAAGTACGCATAATGAGTATTTTGTTTTACGCGTCACAGTAAAGATTGAAAATAAAGTATTTTCACATACTTTATTTGTATGTAAAAGTATAAAGTATAATTACCAAAAATAAAGTAGGATACGTTATTATAAAGTATGGTTGGCAACCCTAGCCGCACGACACAACATTTGTAAAACTTTATATAATTTTTAAGCTCGTTTTGTAATCTACACAGTGGTGTTATGGTTCTCTCGGATTTCTTTAAAACGAAATGGCTGATGCGCTAAATTTATGTGCTGGAATAATATGTAAACAAAAGTGACAAGCAGGTTCAGGTCATTAAAAATATTTATTTTTAAGCAAGTTTAATTTCCTGACGGCTCAGACCTGCTTATAAAAAATTTTCAAGATATTTTTCATATGTGCGCATGGGAATTTTATTTTTGTTAACAACAACGTGGCTGTTCAGTCTTTTAAAATCTACTTATTCGGCGTGTGATATTTTCAAGACGCGGTTGCTAAGGCCGCCATCGGTTGCCCTAGCGACGCATGTCTCTTTCAATGCGGCGGCCAATTACAAGACAATAGTGACACAACTACGTAACGACGCATGCGCCTAGTTACCAAAACAAGCAGCCGTCATATTTTGACTTTGCCTTTTTTATTTTTTGAGTGAACATTTTAATTAATTTTATTGTGTTTTTTTATAATATGTTTTAAGTTATTCTTTTTTGTGTATGAATTTAACTTTTATGAATGCATTTAACTTTTATGAATGCAGTCCGTGACCCAATCTTGTGATGGCACGTCGAACGCGAGCGCGACCCATACATTTAAGTACACAGTGCAACAAGTCATTCAAATCTTTGAAAGACCTCAACATAAACACTACAAAAACACACAGGAAATGTATTAGTCAAAACGTTTCACCTTTAGACACCCATTCCATTATTCCGAGTGCGCCTAATTATGTAGCCAACAATCCAACTCCTTTCCACACATATCTGGCCATTTGAAAAATAGTTTACCCATAGTTAAAAGAATCCCTCGAGGAGCTTGAATAACCGTTGCTACACATTTATCACAATTAATCCAGAAATGTTACAGCAATTGTACTCAAGTTACTACTACTCGTACGCCGCGTGCCGATCCCTTGCCTAGGGACACGGTATCGAATACAAAGTATCGAATATCGATACTGTACTCATGAGTAGTATCGAAAAAAAAGTATCGTACTCATAAAAGTATCGAAACAAAAGTATCGATACTTCTAGGTATCGAGTACAAAAGTACTCAATAGAAGGAATTGATGCTTCAACTTCCAAAAAAAAAGGTCGTTTCAAATTTCGCACAAATACTGAACGACTGTTTCCAAATATGTCAGTCAACCAAAAAAAAAAAAAATTGTGTTTGCTCGCAAACGAAAAAAAAACGACTTCAATTACTTACATTGACAAGTAATACAACGCAATAAGACGAAAAAATAGTCAAGTAAATACGCGCTATTAATGATTAATTTTCATTATTTAACGTTGTGTCCAGGTGTCCATTTTTTATAAGTATTTTTAACGGTTCACAGGAAAGTGGACATAAGGTGCCAATCAAACCACCAATTGTAAATTCATGCGACGTTTCAATCCTTTATTGGACCATCATCACTTAATCAGGCATCTAAAATTTATAAATATGTGTTGTACAGCTTTCTCACATATTTATAAATTTTAGATGCCTGATGATGGTCCAATAAAGGATTGAAACGTCGCATGAATTTATACTTGGTGGTTTGATTGGCACCTTATGTCCACTTTCCTGTGAACCGTTAAAAAATTACTCAAAAAGTTGTAATCAGATCTCGATCTAATTTAAACAAGACTACATGACAAGTATTAGGGCCTATGCAAACCACGTTTTTAAGCGCGTTTTAGAAACGCGCGTCGACGGCGCGTTTTTATCCTACAGAGCAGTTTGTTGGCGTTTGTATCGATTCAAACGCGCGTCGACGGCGCGTCTGTATCGATACACACGCGCGTTTGCATCGCGTTTGTTTCGCGTGACACGCGCGTTTTCATCGATTCAAACGCGTATTCAGGTGTGCAGGTCTACAGGCTGCGTCTGACTCGCGTGTGTATCGCGTTTGTATCGCTACAAACGCGCGTCGACGGCGCGTTTAAAAAACGTGGTTTGCATAGGCCCTTAGCTTTCGATTAAATTAAAAAACATCAAAATCGGTACACCTAGTAAAAAGTTTTGCGGTATAATACAACGTTGGTCAACGAAGAAGTAGTCGAGTAAATACTATAGACTATTAGATATAACTTTAAAAGTTCTTGTCAGATCTCATTTAAGTTTAAATGGGACCACATGACACGCAACACCTTTCAATTAAAACAAAATTCATCGTAATCCGTCCTCCCAGTTAAAAATTCTGAGCTAACATGCATTTAAAAAATACAGTCTAATTGAGAACCTCCTCTTTTTTTTGGAAGTCGGTTAAAAAGGTCGTCGCTTCAAATTATCGTACAAATACTGAATACATAAATGTTTTCAAAATTTCAGGAAAAAGTGTAATAGTACTCATGTGAATCTTTCGATACGTTACCTGCTAAAAAGTACTCATTGAGTAAAAGTATCGAATGCAAAGTATCGAGTACTAAAGTATCGGTATCGAAAGGAAATGTACTCGATACCACAAAGTATCGATACTTTTTTCGTGTCCCTACCCTTGCCACCATCAACGTGCCAAGTCTACTTGAGCCGACTGGTATAGCAAGAGATGATGGCAAGAGACCTGGTGCGGCTTATGAAGTGGCTGAAAAGGCTAAAGCAGGCAAATACAGGGGTCTAGGCTCCGAATATGCTTTTGTCCCATTCGGTGTCGAGACCAAGGTCCGTGGGGTCCTAGCGCCATAAGGCTTTTTAAGGAAATAGCTAAAAGGTTAGTCGACATCGCAGGAGACCGAAGAGCTGGCAGCTACCTCGGACAAAGAATAAGTCTAGCCATCCAAAGGGGGAACGCTGCCAGTATCTTCGGAACGTTGCCTAAAGGGACTCCTTTTAGTAATATATTTTAGTTATTATATTATATTTTTAAAGGTTTTTAGTTTTAGGTTCATTGTTTTAGTATATATTTTTAATTTCGTTGTAATTCAATTTTGTTATATTTTTAGATTAATTAAATATAATTATACTTTATACCTAAGTATTGAAAATATTGTTTATAAATAAATTTCATACATCCATATGCATTTAGTAAAAGCGGTTATTTTAATATTAGAACCAGATAAGTACTACAATTTTATTTATTTGTATAGATAATGTATGACTGTCGATAGAAGATAAAAAATAAATGCAAATGTGTTGGTAAAAAACACGACCCACGTTTAACTTTATATTATCAACCAAAAAATTATTACAATTACATATTTTTAATATTACAGGTAGCGTCGTGTCTATTTTTAAAGGTCTACCGGGTCCTTTATTACGATCTCACCTGACAAAAATGCTTCCAGTCGAGGACGTCGGCAAAGTTTTCGTCTTCCTTTCAGCGGCTGAGAGCTTTTGCCCTATTTTGTTTCCAATTATGTTTAACACACTATATTCTTCCACATTGACGATATTCCCTGGAGCAATATATGTTCTTAGCAGCGCCCTGATGGTGATCGCTATGGTTTCGTTAGGGTGAGTTACGCTTTTTGTTTGATTGTCGTAAATAATAATTGGTAGTTTTTTTTTTCTCGTTATTTGTTGATAGTATTTAAAAAAAGTAGCCACATTATTACACCTATACAACATGCAACGAGTACTGTAAAAACAATACATTATCGCTACACATTTTGTTAAAAGCTATTTCATGCTTTTTAACAACTAATAAAACAACAGAAAAATAATTAAAAAAAAAAATGACTGGCCCCTGGTGCTGTTTGTAGCGGCCCGTGCTTTCTGCTTCGGGGGTTGTGGGTTCGATTCCCGCCGGAGTGTGTGTGTAATTTTTGTATTTATTTATATATGTATTCTCTGTTCATTTATCAAAAATAATATTTAACATTCGAATGTTATCTATTATCTTATCGTAGGAACAGACGATGTGGAACGACGTGTATGTAAGATATTAATTTATTATTTTATTTTATCATCTTGTCCAAAATCGTACCAAATCGAACTATTCTTATTTATACTTCTTAAACGAATAAATTCTTAACATATTTACTTCACCCAGTAGTTTGTCAGCCACGTTTATCTGAAAGAAATTTTTAACCAATAAAAAATTAAAAGAGAAATCGAATACCTATATATATTTCGAATCGAGGTTATTTAACTTGTTTTGTACTTGATTCGGATAATACAAGTAAATGTATATGGTGTGGTGGTTACAAGGGTGGTTCTGTACAAAAACCGGGTAAACATTATTCTGTATCTTTGAAAATATGCAGATTTGGTTTATCGATACTTGTTGCAATTTTCATAAATTGCTAAGTGGTACTATGGCATATTATTTTGAGATTTTCGATAGCATAGTAGCGTATAGTCGAGAAGCTATTTTAGTAACGGAGCAACTCGTTAGACAGTGTGAACCTTAAAATGAAAACTACTAAGAAGTAAGTAAATAACTGAAGGTTCGGCAAAGCGGAGTCCTTTGCACATGACTCCCTCTTTCCGAGTTGTACCCGTGCCCATAGCCGGCCAATTGGAGCTTCTTGGCATCACTTTGTCATCCACCCTCAATTTTGGCTCATACATTGAAGCAAAGGCTAAAACAGCTGCCAAAAAACTGGGCGTCCTTTCGAAGGTGAGACAGTACTTCACTCCGGAACAGCTCTTAAAGTTATACCTACCAAGCTCAAGTTCACTCATGTATGGAGTACTGCTCTCATCTTTGGGATGGCTCGGCCAAGTACCAGCTTGAGCTTCTGGAGTCAATCGAGAGGCGAGCCAAGAGGCTCATCGGTGATGATACCCTGGTCGCTGCAAAGCTGCAAAGCTTGGAGCATCGACGTAGGGTGGCCGGCCTATCGGTTTTTTATCGGATACACTTCGGAGAGTGTGCGCAGGAACTCCACGACCTGATTCCCCCCTGCCCCTTCCATCTCCGTACGACCAGACAGTCGGCGTTACGCCATCAACCTTATATGGTCGACATTCCCACTATAAGCACTAAGCGATTCGCTAGTACATTCTTGATGCGTACGGCCAAGGACAAGGAGTGGAACTCTCTGCCGGCATCTGTGTTTCCGGAAAGCTACAATCTGGGGATCTTCAAGACGCGAGTGAATAGGCTACTTCTAGGCAAGCGTGCTCCATCCAAGATCGCATTCTCACTGAATTAGTGGTCAAACGCAAGCCTATCTAATTATAAAAAAAAGGTTTTTAATTGAGCTTGAAATGTGGTGTTTAATATTATTGTAAGGTGTAGTATGTATCTACAAATGCGTTCATAAACTTTATTCTTTCAGATTTGTGCAATACTTTTCTTGGATTGGATCATCAGCGAGTTACCGACCTCTCGATTCTTCTAGTGAGGAAAATTAATATACATTTTAAATAGTCATATAAATCTAATAAAAACTTAATTACATGTGTACCTAAATCCAAATTAAAAGTTAATATAATATGTATTAGTACTTATGTTTATGTTTTCTGTGGACAATTTTATATTTTAAAAGATTTTAATTCCAAAATAAAAAATGACTGTGATATTAAACGTAACTCTGTCTGTTTTATATAATTATGAATTAAGAATAATATTATTTTATTGTTGGTGCTTTAATAGGATTGTAAACTAGGAGCACAAACGGGAAAAGTATTTTTATGACAAAATAAATCAGTTTATTGCAAGAATTATTTTATTATAATAAGTAGTATGAATTATACAGAAATAAAATTATATGTATGAAAAATAAACATGTTTTTATCATAACCCAATTCCATGTACATAATATATACCTAATATTAGGAGGCGAAAATCAAAACTGGTTTTGAATAAAAATTTCTACATGCACTTACAAAATAATACTCAGTTAAAAAAACTAAAAAACACGCTTTTATGAATAAACCAAACTAAAAAGTAGAGAATCTGAACGTTAGAAAAGTCCAAAGGATAGGCAGAAAAGCGTTGATTATTACATACAAGTGAAGCTAATAAAAAGCGTGTAGTAAATAAAAATAACAAGGACCTTTTTAAAGCTTCGGAATTTATTACTATAAAGTGTAATTATACTCTTTTTGGCTTTTTACTTTTTTTGTTCCCAATATTTATCCCAAGTACGAGAAAGATTAGAGCTTAATCCACCATGCTGCTCCAATGCGGGTTGGCGCATATTTTCCCTGCTGCCTTACTCATAAGTACCTAACAATCTCTATCAGGTGAACATGATAACAACCGGGACCGACGGCTTAACGTGCTCTCCGGGGCCCGGTGGGGAGGACTACACAAACACCCAGACGTCTGTATGGCCAATACGAATGTTTTTCATGTGCGGGAATCGAACCCGCAACCGCCAGCGGAACAGCCACAAACCAATGCTATGACCGTTGCGCCAACCGACCTGGTTATATGAAAAAAAATATCGTATGTGTTAGGCAGATAATAATTATATAACCAGGGCCACGCCAAAAAGTTAATCAGGGGTAAGGGGCCGTTCAAGTATTACGTAACGCAATTAGGGGGGAGGGGGGGTCTTGTAAAACGTTGCGATGCGTTACGGGGGGGGGAGGGGGGGGGTCTCGAACAACGCGTTACGTAACGTTGTTTTTTATTAAAATAAAAAAAACTAGTGTACTAAAAGGGTTCCCAAATTGGCAACCCTTTTCGTTTATATCCCTTTTTGTATATATATTAATACTTACCGCAAACGCGATTTTTTTTAGCGACTTTACGGTAGTTTTCGCAACAAAGTTGTGACATTTGTGTAAAAATGGTCAGTTGGGGTGTTACGTAACGTTTCTGGGCTGGGGGGGGGTACAGGAAAACGTTACGGCGCGTTACATGGGGGGGGGGTCAAAAATCTTCAAAATTTGCGTTACGTAATACTTGAACGACCCCTAATTCGAAGGTTTGTCAAGTGCATTTTTCGTTGTAATATTTGGAAAGTAGGTCCACTAGTGATAAATTTGTATAACCTACTGAACCAAACGGAAGACTACCTTTAAAGAGAACTCGTTTCATTTAATCTAGTAAATAGTATAATCATATCAAGAGGTCATGACCTCAGTAACAGTGTTTAATGTAGTAATTTAAATTAGTAGTTCAATTGGGATCAATTTTCGTATATTTGCATACAATTTATAAAGGCGGGTACAGATCTGCGAAATCTCTCAAATCAGTCAAAAAAAAAATTGCGTGCGCACAAAGTACAGATATGAAATGAAACTTCTTTGGTAAACTAATTTTAAAAAAAAAACGAAATGAAAAACAAAAATATAATTAAAAATCACCAAACTGCTGAATAGCGCCATCTATCACATATACAGGATGTCCCGCGATAAAGTGCAACCCCGAAAGAGGGTGAAACTAGACCATAAATTATCGACAAAAAACAGAAAAAAAAAATAAAAAAATGAAAAAAAAAGTTTTATTTTTTTATTGACGAATTAAGATTTTTATATAGCTTACGTAGCCTCTTTGTACAAAAATGATGATTTTTGTACGTGTTTTTTGGGATACAGGCGTGAATTTTTTTTTATTTGAATGGCAATATGGTAAGAAATAATAATAAATCATAAAATTTCCTGGTATTGGGGGCATAATTCTGAGAAAATTAGAGATCATTGAAAAAAACAGTCATAAAAAATGGTTTTTTTTTCACAAGAAGCATATATAGTTAAAGACATAATGCCACTTTTTTGCGAGCTAATTTTTATTTTATCCTTACCGCCAAGTACGTGGCGTAATATTTTATTTTATTTAAAAGTAATCGACCCACTACTTTGGAAGAAATCATCATTTTTTGTACATAGAGTCTACGTAAGATATAAAAATCTTAATTCGTCAATAAGAAATAAAATATTTTTTTAAAAAAGTTTTTTCTATGTTTTTTGTCGATAATTTATGGTCTAGATTGACCCCCTTTCGTGGTTGCACTTTATCGCGGGACACCCTGTATACGCCATATATCGGAACCGTCTTCGCAGAACTAGTCCTTTGAAACAAAACGCGATTCTACACTAGATATCACTTTTTATATTACAACCACCATTTTATTTAATTAATTATTAATTAAATAATTACCTTTATTTAGTGAAAAGCTACTCGTCATGTCCTCTGAAAGGTAGTTCTTGTTTAACCAAAAAACACACTATATCAATAATTAACCGTGGAAATATGTTTCGATTCTGATCTACTTTCAAATTATGGAGTTCAATGTCTCATTTGAATTGACTATTTAAGCTTGTTTCGATGCGGTTTTTGCCAAAAGTAAGTATGTAATAATGCTAAGGGCTTTTAGGGGCTAAGCTGGGTATGGGCCTACAATTAACAATTTTTAATTTATCCGTAAAATCGAACGATTTTGATGCACTATTTACATTCATGAAACACACATCTCCGTTACATATTTTATAAGTAAACTTATCCATCACTAATATATTCATATTTTCACTAATTAAGTAATTACAACAACGCACAAACGAAAAACTCAAAGTGAATACTTACTGAATTGTCATAACTCATAATCCGCCTTGAGCCATCCAATGGCCAGCCAATCGAAATGTAATAAAATAACACTGTGGAGTGATCTGTGGACTGTGATTGGATGAGAGACTGGTTTTTTTCTGTTTTTTTTTTTAATTATGTATAATTTACTTAAGGGTTATATTTTACTTAAGTTGTCTTGTTTATAATGTTACGATCATACACAAAGTAAAGGAGCTTGCGCCATCTAGTATTGGACCGGTAAAACCACTTTGTGTGCTGTACAAACCACTTTATTACAAAGACAACGTGAAACTTACACTCAATACTAGATGGCGCTAGAGGACCTATATAGAGGAATGTACTCGAAAACCGAGTACACGCACGAACATTCTAGAATGGTCTGGGAGTCGACTCGGCCAGTATAAATAGGCCGCGGGTGGCCGAGCGGGTTCGGTTCAGTTTGAGCGATCGACGAAGCGACTTCGAAGTGAAGACTAGTGATCAAGAGTGATACCAGCGGAAACCTACGACATTGGCTACGACCTCGGACATTGTTAGTGCTTAGTGAGTGTACCTATAGTGATTAGTGAGTGTACCTAGTGCTTAGTGTATTTGTACTTAGTGCGTAGTGTTTGAACTTAGTGCTTGTGTCGGACCTAGTGCTAGTGAATAAAGTCTCTAAAAGAGTCAGCAGGTCTTTCTCTCCAAATCGTTCGAACCCTAACACGTAACAATAATTTACTGTAAGAAACAGATAATGGAAGAACACACTGGTTCATTGTGGCACAGGCTTTTGCCTATCACAAGAACCAGGGAACTCATTATTCTATGTACCTAAACATTTTAATGAATAAAGCATTATTATCATTATTATTATTATAAATGTAGCATGCAATGTAACACGCAATGAAATAATTTTCCGTCCACATTTCCGCAATGTAACAGAATTCCCATAGTGCGGACGGCTTGCGCGCACGAACCGTGCTCACTGCGCGCACGAACAGACCATTTCAACTCATGCACGTCGCGATCCGTCATATTGTCGGTTTCACCGAACACAAAGGGGTGCGCAGTGCATAGGCCATAGAGTAAAGTAATAGTAATATACCAGTGTGCACGGAGCGCCGGTGTGGACGGGTTGTTTGTGTTTGTACTGCGGAACGCGCGCGAACCATGGAAGAAAACACAGCTACGGCAGAGGCTACAGTTGAATATAGACTGAGCTATGTTCGCCGAGCGTGTCGGAAACAGATGCGAGTACGTACACGCTCGGTTCGTGCACACCCTGCGTCCACATGCTACATTTCGCAGATCTGTACCCGCCTTAATATTTGTTTAATAAAATTACGTTATGTATTTACGCATTAGAAGTGATACAGATGTTTGCCCGTTGCCGTGGTCTAGGTGTTTGTGCAGTCCTTGTGGGTCTCCCCACCGTGCCTCGGAGAGCACGTTAAGCCGTCGGTCCCGGTTGTTATCATGTACACCTGATAGCGATCGTTACTCATAGTATGGAATATATCCGCCAAGTCGCCAACCCGATTTGGAGCAGCGTGGTGGATTAAGCTCCGATCCTTCTCCTACATGGGGAAGAGGCCTATGCCCAACAGTGGGATATTACAGGCTGAATCGTGAATAATTAAACTTTAAAAACAGAGCCAAAGGTTGCCTTTGTTGTTAGCCTTTTTTATTATTACACGAACACTTAGTCTTGCTGGGCTACCGAAGCGAATATAGTGGGAAGCAATGACTTCCCAGTAATTCATACGATATCGAAGGCTCTTCAAATGAGTGAGGTAACTATTAGACAGTAAAAAATAAAATATTAAAACTACAGTGGGTTCCATCGCATATAGGGCTAGTTGGAAATGAAGATGCGGACCTGCCTGCAAAAGAGGCTTGTGTAGGTATACCTTTTGATGGACTACCATATTTCAGTGAACTTACAAGATTAGTTAAAATAAAATGTAAGGATATTTGGAAAAAACATTTTGATGTCCGATCGCTCACAAAAGGCATTTGGTATAAAACTGTTCAACCTTCACTTCCGCTTACACCATGGTTTTCTGACGCAAAACTAAAAAGAAAAGATTTAGTCATAGACTTTGATCCGGCCACATTCCCTTGAATAGCTTTGCAATCCTTTAGGGAAAGCAGTCCGCAAAATGTGCCGAGTGCAGCCAAATTGAAGATGTTTATCACATACTCATGGAATGTGTGCGGGTCGAACTGGATTGACAGACCTTCATAACTGTTAAGTGTTAACGATATTAATCTGCTTGGTATAGGTAATGTAATTTAAGTTATCCACTGTCGTCAGAAGCAAAAATGTTGTATTATATTTATAACTTAGCATGTAAGCGAAGATAGTTTTAAGATGTTTCTATGAGGGTGTCATCTTCAATTTTTGAACAAACCCTCTTTAAATATTAAAGAAAAAAAAACTATTAGACAGTGATGTCTACTTGCGATATATCGAAATTGATTGAAACTAACGAATGCGACAGATGTTGTAAAATAATATAACTGTATCATTTAAATTTTCTGGTTTATTTGTAAAGTAAGAGGAAACAAGCGTCTTACAAACTAACAAATTATTTTTAAAAATCTTAAGTCATAATGTAATACATAGTTACACATTTGTACCATTTCAGACGTTCTTATTCAGAACTTTTTGACATAACGTAATATGTTATACATATATTTATATACGAATAGTATACTATAACGGTTTACCCTGCGTATTTAATCTACATAAATTCTTTTCAGGTCGAAAAGATATGTTTTATACGTAAACTAAAGTATTAGAAACTCACTATAGTATTGTAATAAGTCAAACTATTCTACTTATAATAATCATCACAGACTATGAAATTGTTGTTTAGTTCTTTTTTGTACAATTAAATGTATGAAATAAATGTTTTACTAAGAAAATATAGTTTATGCATTATGACATTTTACTTCTTTTATTATGTCTCTTGTTTATGTCTATTTTGAGATTCTTTATCAGCTAAATAATAACATATAAAATTTTTGAACCGGTCAGGTATACAATTTTATAAATGAAAGCTGTAGTGAATAGACTAAACATTATGTGTAACTATGTTAAAATTTTAACTGAGCAACTTTATTATTAAGCATCACAGATTCGCATAAAATATCGAATTATATACGATATAATACGATAGTTTATTTATAAACATTTTCGAATTGGATGTAACAATTACAAGTAAACTTAAATCAACACACTTAAAAAAAACATAAAAACAATACCATCAGTAACTATATCAATAACTAACAAACTAAGTACAATCAAATGGTTAGCATACAAATCAAAGGTGTTGTGCAACAGAAACAAGTATGAATAATAATAATAGCAGGTTGTTAAAACTTATGTTAGTTCTTATTCTACACTGTACTAGTACTTGTCACAGAAAAACACAGTCTTCTGTAGAGCTTACGTTAAGTAGTTTTGGTAGTAACAAATTATTAATTCCATATATTTTTAATAATGTTAAACAAACTATTAACTAAGTAATCCTAAGATCAATATGAACAGAAATAAATTGTTTTAATTTATAGATATATAAAAAAAGACGATCTTTAACCTAGTTATTTCAAGTCACTCAAGCTTTGCTTGAGCTGCAATTTAAAGCACCAATAGTAATCATTGATCTAAGGTCATGAATCAGTCGATCTAGAGCCATAAATCAATTGATCCTGAGCTACACATTTTAAGTACTTAGTGTACCTCTATAGTGTAGGTTCCTACTGTTGCCACAGGCTCCGAAGCGATTAGGAAGTTTGTCATTTGTCAGATAACTCATAAAATGCACAACTATCTTAATATGAGCATCACATACTCCAGTTGCTATAAGGCATTGCTTGGTATAAATAGGCCTAGGCCCACTGGACTAAACAAAACGAGAGTAATACTTATTATAGGAAAAAATTATAAATGTTTAAACATCGAATAATAATGTTTCTTCCGAAATTCCTAACATAACAAAAAAAACTTACAATTTTGTTAAAAGTATTATTTGTTTAATTGTACAATATCTAAAATAATCTATTTAATAATAAGACCCCTATATGAAATTTACATAGTGCCTTAAAAATGTTAAGTTGTGAGTTGTGACTAAAGTGATGTGATATTTCAATAACATTTCGAATGTTGCCAGATAAAAAATCAATTAATAATTTGTTTCTACCCGTCAAACAGTCAATAATTAATTTAGTCCACACACTCAGTGTCTGGTCCGCACCAATGATGTACACACGCACCACTTGTTGTACGACATAATCAAAATCACTGGAAATATATTTTTTATAGAGTAATTAATATCAAGATGTCCTTCACAATTACCAGTCCTCATCTGGCTCCTCTCCTTGTCCTCCATCAACGGCTGTGCTTGCGTTGTTGAAATCCTGTAAACAAATAAATTTGCACCACATTAATTCTCACTCATAAAATTGTCATTACATCAAGATCAATATGAGTCATAATTGTTTGGTTGATAGAAAAACAAATTGCAATGAATCTTCGAACGATATTGCGTTAAGCACTACGTAGGTTTTTAAAAGTTTGAAACACGTACCTCGTTATATATTGTCCTCTAGATTTGCAAGCAAGGACGATAGTCATATATTATTTAAAATATTATAAATTTTATTTCATTATTAATTTGTTTATTAACAATGTAATTATATATTTGACGTGAAGTATTTATCTATATGGTTTACAATTAGTTGTTATCCATAAATAGCAAGGTAAGAGAAACCATAATATTATTTAAATTTTATTTCACTCACCCTAATATCACTGCCTCCATATTTGTTGCCCTTATATGTTGCAGTACCTCCTCCTCCTTCCAAGAAGTCTGGTATAGGTTGATCTGCTTGTCGCAGTATCTTAGCTAAATCTGCTACCAAAGCAGCATCCTATAAAGAATAAGTAATATATGAGATAATTAAATACAATTTCAGAAATAAAATCTTTACTTCTTTATTACTTGAATTATATTTTTAAAACAACAAAAACATAATTAAAGTCTATATAGTAGTCAGTGTGCTGTGTGGTTACGGGTGCTGTGTGGTTACGGGTGCTGTGTGGTTACGCGTGCTGTGTGGTTACGGCACTAAAGAATGTAGCCACCCCCTCTCTTCCCGTGGGTGTCGTAAGAGGCGACTAAGGGATAACACAGTTCCACTACCACCTTGGAACTTAAAAAGCCGACGGATGGCGGGATAACAGTGTTGGGCAAATTTTAATTGCAAGAACAATTAAAGATTAACAATTAATTAATTGTTAATTGCTACTACTACAACTAACAATTAATCAATTGTAATTGTGGAAAATTACAATTAACAATTAATCAATTGTTAATTGCGATTTACTACAATTAACAATTAATTAATCTTCAATTGTTTTGTGAATTTTAATTAAAACTAACAATTAAAAAATACTGCTGTATAATATACAGCCAGTACATATAAATATATAATATACCCGTGTGGCTCCGGGTATTAGAATAGTGCCCCCAATTACCAATGCAACATTGTTATACATAATATAAACACATAATTAAAAGAAATATTCATTTCTTTATCAACAAGCAGTTTTTTTATGTAGAAATAAAGATTTAGAAAAATTAAAGGGTCGGGTTTAGAATCGTTTGGCACGAACTTAAGGGTGAAAGTTAGTGAAAGGGGTAGTAGGGAGTCTCCCATGGCCCCCTATACCACTCGCAATACAAGAAATTACAAGGTAATGCACCATTCCGCCTTCCGACAACTGTTTTTGCCTTTTTGACTCTGATATTTTTTGTTTTATTTGCATAATTACTCAGAAAAAGGAATGTCACTTAATGGACATTGAGTTCTATGGTCACAGAACGAAATCAGCTGACCCCGACTCCACGTAGTTTTGTCTGTCTTACCCCTAGTGTTTTTTTTTAATCGGAGGCGCGGAGGGAGGGCAGCGCCCGCCTTCGGTGACCAGAGCCTCAGCCGCTCCGTCTCACGCGGATGCCTGCGTTTTGTTACACAAGGGCGAAGGGGCTGCACCTTCCGAATTGCCGAAGCCGTCACGGAACGAAATTATGTCGATAAAATGTCAAATTTATAGGTTAGGTATGTCAGATTTCTTTTTCAATTTTTTCAAGAACGGTGCATTACCTTGTATTGCGAGTGGTATAGGGTGGATGAGCCCCCCTCCCCCTCCCCCTCCACACCCTCTCCCCCTTAAATTCGTGCCAAACGATTCTAAACTTCAACCAAATTAAACTATACTTACAGCCTTTGACCACTTTTTTATGTGTCTGAGACTTACCGCTTAATTTTCCTAAATTTTTACTAATTTTGTTTTGATACATAAAGTTAATTGTTAGTTTTAATTGTTTCATAAAACAACTAAAAAAGTTAATTGCAATTATTTTAATTGTGAGTTACAATTGACATACATTAATCGAATTAATTTAATTGCAAGGTGCAATTAAAAGTTTAATTGCGATTAATTTAATTGCAATTAATTTAATTGCAATTACTTTTTTAATCAATTAACAAGACAATTGACAAATTAATTGATTAATGCCCAACACTGCGGGATAACCATCCATGCTGGCTTTGAAATACACAGGCCGAAGACGGGCAGCAGCGTCTTCGGTGCGACGGCGCCAGCCCTGCGGTCACCAACACGACTGTCCAGCGTGGTGACTATGGGCAAAACACATGAGTTCGCGTCATAATGTCGGGCGCGAACTTGTGGAGGCCTATGTCCAACAGTGGACTGTGATGGGCTGTAGTGGTGGTGGTAGTGGTGGATATAGTATCTAACAATAAAACAAAAATGTAGCAAAAATATTTTACACGAAAATGTAATTAATTGTCTTGTTCAAACATGGTTTATATTTTACGGATGTCTTCTTAAAATCGCATTAGCAGTAGTGGTTACCTTTTCAGAATCAAAGAAGGATACAGCTTTTCCCCTGTTTCCGACTCGACCTGTTCTCCCGATTCTGTGCACATACTCATCTATGCTCTTCGGCAGATCATAGTTCACGACGATGTCCACATTTTTGATATCTGTTACAAAATTAAGTTGAGTAAATTAAAAAGGTAATTATGAGTCCATCTCGTAAATGCTAAGTTATGATTAATTTTGATAAAAATCATTTTGTAATTTGGTCATGAAATTGTGAAAAACAGCTTGGCTCAATAAAATTCTGTAAATGTTTACAGAATTTTATTGAGCCAAGCTGTTTTTTATTATTAATTGACAGGTTACGTCCATTACAGTTTCATTAGCTACAGCCAGGGTATTTAATCTTAGTACTAGAAAACGAGGGCAAGCATCCAAATTTACAAAACTCGCATACAGATGGCGTTAGCAAACGGCACTGACAAAAAGTTTACACTTGGCAGCATTAGATGTCGCTTTCACACAAAATATTAAATTATTAAAGGTCAAGACTCAAGACAATTTAATTCCTGTGTGAAGTGTCAACTGCAAAAATGGCCGCTATTTATTAATATTATATTTAAATGAATCACATCAATTCACACAGTTTTTAGATCGTAGCATGTGTTGTTTTGTGTGAACATTTCCTTTTCCATTTAATCATATAGTACATAGTATGAACAGGACTCGTTTAAGTGGTTGTATGTGCAGATAATTTTGTTAATGAACTTTGATTAGGTACGAAAGAGAATTTTGATTGAAAAGCTGTGACCCGGGATGCGAAAACAACGCAGGTTTGTATCAGATTAATATACTAGTCTTAACCCACCCAGTAATTATGTAACCTAATTAACCTAACCTAAATAAACCGTCTTCATCAAATCTACGTTAGAAAATTAAAACCGACAATAACAATGGAATAACTTACTAGGTACTACAACTGAAGAATAAGTCAAACAAGAATCTCATAAACCCAGTTCGCAGTAGCACTAATACATAATCATTGGGATCCAATATTCTCTAAATTAAAGGCTACTTTGCCGTACAATAATATATTTCAAATTAATTTCAGGTTCTTTGCACAAGTTTCCAAATCCGGAGAAGAATAATGTGTTATTTAATTCATGGGTCTGTTCTGTTGGTGGTGATATATTGGGACTTGAAAACAACCATATTTTCAAATATTGCTGTATATGTCACAAACATTAAGAAGAAAAATATTTGTGCCGATATAAAAGACTTAGCAATATAGCTGTACCAACATTGAACATGCCAGGTAATTCCTTTCATCACAATATTATTTTAATTTGAAGTTTAATTGCTTATGTTTTTTATCAGTTTGTTCAAACATATCGATACCAGAAGTATCAATTAATGTAAGGGACAAACCACGGTTTTTCAGGAGAGCCAAAAAACGATTTTATTTTTTTAAATCTGTCCATAACTTTTTACGGTTTGCTCCAATTTTGATTGTGTCTAGAGCAAAGTTTCTTAGAATTTCCTCTTCTTTTATGCTATAAACGAAAGATTTAGGAATGTCCAGTGGTTTAAAATTTAGCATGTCTCTTACATTAAAAAAATATGTTTAGTTGTCCCTTACAATACTAAAAATTTATGTGTAAACCGTCGAGCATGCTGTAAGAAACAAGATAAATAAAAAAATATTTGTAATGCTATTGTAAAGGACTTCAACAGTGTTGCAATTTGATGTAACTATATATTATCTACTAAAATTGATGGTATTTTAACACCATGGAAATAAGTTCTTTGGATGTTCATGTTAATATGAACCAAGATTGAGCATTCAAAGCAAATTTATACGTTAGTTTCATGTTTTACAGCTTATCTATCACAGATTTTAATGAAATTTATGTAGGTATCGATCATGATTCAGCCTGTAATATCCCACTGTTGGGCATAGGCCTCTTCCCCATATAGGAGAAGGATCGGAGCTTAATCCACCACGCTGCTCCAATGCGGGTTGGCGGATATATTCCCTACTGTGAGTAATGATCGCTATCGTGATCGGTGTACATAATAACAACCGGGACCGACGGCTTAACGTGCTCTCCGAGGCACGGTGGGGAGACCCACAAGGACTACACAGACACCCAGACAACGGCAAACATCTGTATGGCCAATACAAATGTTGTCGTGTGCGGGGATCGAACCCGCAACCGCCAGCTCAACAGCCAATCGCAATCCAGTACTGTGACCACTGCACCAACGCGGCGTCAAAATTATGTAGGTAACTAGGTATACAAAAATAAAACAATTTGTTTATAATATTTTATTTTTAATCTATTAATAACTATTATAAATTCAATACACTAAACAGTCTTTAAAGCTTTGTGTTAAGTTTAGAAGTTCTAAAAATAAGTGTCTTACAAACCTTCTAGTTACCAATGTTAAAATAATTATGTTATGTTAACTATATGGATATGGACTCTACAAATTCTGGAATTTTAATAATTATGTTTAATTAGTTTTATAATTATAATCATCATTTGAACCATCACCAATTGAATACAAAAAAATCTCAGACAATCAACAGTCTTATTTAATATGTAATTGAATGAATGAACTGGAAAGTGGAAACGAAAGACCGATGAAGAAAATATAATATGAATTATGTGAAAGATGATTAGTATGATGGCAGTGAAAGTTGAAATGACGAATAAAAGGGGCGAATGGATGTAGGTAAGGGAAGAAGATCGAATAAGAGGTGCATGAGTTGTGTCAAAGACGAATGAATAAATATAAATGACATATTTTTGCGCCTTAAAATAGTTGGAACAACTTTTTCTATTTAGCATTTTACCTAGTCGTCATCATTAGCTGTAATCACGTCATCTTCATCGTCGTCGGTTTCATTGAGGGTATCTTTAACTGGCGATTTATTCGGAAGGGTCAAATATTCTCCATGAAATCTTTTTGGTATTATACCGGTGTCACACAATTTTTTTAGGTCATTGTATTTTGGAATGGAAATTTGCAGCCTTTCTTTATAAAGAGATGGAAAATTGTCTGTGTTGCTTTGACTTATTTCCTAGTCGTCATTTCCAGTTCATTCATTCAATTGCATATTAAATAAGACTGTTGATTAAGTCGAGATTTTTTTGTATTCAATTGGTGATGGTTCAAATGATGATTATAATTATAAAACCAATTAAACATAATTAGTAAAAGTCTAGAGTTTGTAGAGTCCATATCCATATATGTAGTTAACTTAACATAATTATTTTAACATTGGTAACTACAAGGTTTGCAAGACACTTACTTTTAGAACTTCTAAACTTAACACAAAGCTTTAAAGACTGTTTAGTGTATTGAATTTATGGTAGTTATTAATAGATTGATAAATAAAATATAATATTATACACAAATTGTTTTATTTTTGTATACCTACATAAATTTCATTAAAATCTGTGATAGATAAGCTGTAAAACATGAAACTAACGTATAAATTTGCTTTGAATGCTTAATCTTGGTTCATATTAACATGAACATCCAAAGAACTTATTTCCATGGTGTTAAAATACCATCAATTTTAGTAGATAATCTATAGTTACATCAAATTGCAACACTGTTGAAGTCCTTTACAATAGCATTATAAATATTTTTTATTCATCTTGTTTCTTACAGCATGCTCGACGGTTTACACATAAATTTTTAGTATTGTAAGGGACAACTAAACATATTTTTTTAATGTAAGAGACATGCTAAATTTTAAACCACTAGACATTCCTAAATCTTTCGTTTATAGCATAAAAGAAGAGGAAATTCTAAGAAACTTTGCTCTAGACACAATCAAAATTGGAGCAAACCGTAAAAAGTTATGGACAGATTTAAAAAAATAAAATCGTTTTTTGGCTCTCCTGAAAAACCATAGTTTGCCCCTTACATTAATTGATCAATTAATGAATCAAATTAATTTAAATACTCAGTATTTTAGCAAAGATCGTTTAAATAAATAAAATAAAGCAAATACGAATTTAATTTCTACTTATTATTTCATAGACATATTACAGTAAGGAGCATATATTACAGATAGTTTTGCGAGATATTAATGTAAGAGAATTTTTCTTAAAAAATTCTAATCATAAATTAAAGTAAGGGACATGTTATTTAAATTGACTGATGTGAGGCTTAAGGTAAGAGTGTAAAATATTTAATACGATGACTTACTTTATTTATCTGCGAATAAATTTTTTTAAGGCGACTAGAAGAGCTAAAACGATGTTTTATAGCGCCTAAAAGTATATGATCCACTGCAGTGAAAAATAACAGAAAAATATATGATATTCTGCAGGATATATGCTAGATAGATAGTGTGTTGAAAACACGATTCTTTAAATTTGATACGATAGAAAAAAATCACAAAGATACCTCTAAAAATATCTTTTAACGGGTAAAAACCATGTTAATATACAGGCTATAATTCTGATATTTTGTCAAATTATTCTTTAAGCAACATACTATCGTGATAGTGTTTTAATTATTTTGTTTGATCAATAGATTTTTATAAATACACGTTTCCTTATTTTTGAGCATAAATAATCATAATACGTGCGCATGGGTGCGTAATGCCCGTGTACAGACAGTCTCGGCCAAGGCCTGATGCTAAACGGACGTGTTGCTCGTTTTTTCCGCATTATTCGCATAAGATTATTTACTGTTTTTAATTATTTTCAATATGGGAAATAAAGCGAAACCCGTCACGAAAAGTAAAAAACGTTCATATAAAACAAATGCCCAAAATATGAACGATATTAAAAGGTAATAATATTTTATTATTACTAAATATTGATTGTCATAACAATGATAACCATATGATAACAATGAATTTTGGCGTTATAGATGTTTGACAGACGGATGTCAGTTCGAATACGTTCAGTTTTTTTGATCGGAAAAAGTAATAGGTAGGGATCCCTAGTACATTTTTTTCACCTGATTAGTATCAAGCTTATTTTCCGGGAGTAGCTTCATTTTGATGAGACGAACAAAAAAATCCTCTTCGAAAACTCTCAATTGTGGTAGCTAACAGAGATAGCAGGAGATAGAGCAGCAGTGAGCCTATGCTCACTGCTGCTATATCTCCGGGATAACGGTATACGTACGTGGTACGTACCACGCAATTTGTAGGAAAATAGTACTATTAAATTATATAAATATTAACTAACTAAAAGAAATAAAAATCAGAAAAAAAAAATCAATTTTTGATGACCTGACGAGGTCATCAAATGGTTTGGGAAAAATAATGAAACAGAAATTCTTTTTCATTGCTTTGCTTTAAAATAATTGTGTTTTGGAAAAATCGGCAATGTCATTGAATACCACAAGCTCATGCGCGCCATCAGCTGACCGGCGCGAGGTCAATGTACTCCCACACGACTAGTCGCGCGTCTCGCGGTCAACGAGAGTTCGCAAAATACACAAGTCCTAAAATGTTCTTAAAAAACGTTTCTGAGATAAATGGTTATTTATGCATTATACAGGGTGTCCCGCGATAAAGTGCAACCCCGAAAGGGGGTGAAACTAGACCATAAATTATCGACAAAAAACATAGAAAAAACTTTTTTTTAAAAATATTTTATTTTTTATTGACGAATTAAGATTTTTATATCTTACCTAGACTCTATGTACAAAAAATGATGATTTCTTCCAAAGTAGTGGGTCGATTACTTTAAAATAAAATAAAATATTACGCCACGTACTTGGCGGTAAGGATAAAATAAAAATTAGCTGGCAAAAAAGTGGCTATATGTCTTTAACTATGCTTCTTGTGAAAAAAAATCCATTTTTTATGACTGTTTTTTTCAATGATCTCTAATTTTCTCAGAATTATGCCCCCAATACCAGGAAATTTTATGATTTATTATTATTTCTTACCATATTGCCATTCAAATAAAAAAAAATTTACGCCTGTATCCCAAAAAACACGTACAGAAATCATCATTTTTTGTACAAAGAGGCTACGTAAGCTATATAAAAATCTCAATTCGTCAGTAAAAAAAATAAAAAATTTTTTTTAATTTTTTTAATTTTTTTCTGTTTTTTGTCGATAATTTATGGTCTAGTTTCACCCTCTTTCGGGGTTGCAGATTATCGCGGGACACCCTGTATAGTATATCAATAGTATATTATTAGGTTTAAATCTTTTCAAGCGTTCCAAATACGCCAAGTATAATAAAAATGAATGTTGCTAAGCGCATAACTGGAGAATGGCTCGACCAATTCGGCTAAATTTTTTTGTATGTTCCTTAAATCACACGGAAGGTTTTTTATACTAAAAAAAAAAAACATAAAAGACAGTTAACGAAGTTTGTCCGGGCAGCTAGTAAGGAATAAAATTTGAGTATCGTGTTTGTAATATTAAAATAACCGATTTTTACTATGGATGTATACCCGGTACATATATCAAAATATTTTTTTTATAATATTTGTCTGTCTGTTTGGTCAGGCTAATCTTTGAAACGGCTGGACTGATTTTGTTGGGACTTTCACCGGCAGATAGCTGATATAATAAGGAGTAACTTAGGTTACTTTTATTTTAGAAATGTATTTAATTATTTAAAATAACTGCGAACTCACCGTTGTCACCGTTGGATTCCTCGTTAAAAGTTACCTAGGTTTGACCTTTGTTTCACGACTAACCTGTGCGGTTTTCCGAATTTTTCGGGGTTTCCATATTTTTTACTCACCGGGTATATTAATACACTAAGGTTAAGATGTTTGCCTCCCTTTTTAGAAAAAACCTCACGATTCCGCTTCAGTCTGTAATATCCTACTGCTGGGCATAGGCCTCTTGTAGTAGAGGAGACGTGGAACATCGACCTTCACCGATCTGATCTCTCGATGAGGCATATTTTTTATCAAATATAATTTATAACAATATGCCTGTGATAACTTGCCTATCGAAAAGTGGTAAAAAAGGTGTCTAACGTTGAGCGAGTAGGAATTTTTCTGCTATCACCAGCATTCACTCATGGATATAGTTATACGTTGCCATTTCCAGAGTTCGAGATTCCAAAAATTTAACTTTATCAATTACAGAAAGTGACAAACAGATTGTTACAGAATAGTTTATATAGGTACACTTCGATTATTGTTTATAAAGAAGTTTTGCAATAAAGAATTTAAACAAAATTATATTAATTTGTAATTTAGTAAAGTGATAATTATTATACTTATTTAGTGGGTGCGAATTATTCGCACGGGTATAAGTGCTAGAAAGAGTTTTACCTAATTTGACTTTTTTTTTAATCTAACATAGCTTAAGAAAAAATTTATGTAACAAAAATATGGACTAACGTCTGCAATAAATGATAATAATTATTATTATTGTTATTTTATATAAATATACCCCTAGTATTTTAAATAAAAACTCAAAAATGAAAAACATTCCCTTCCAAAATTCGAAACCGCAGACACTCCATTATAAAAACATACCTCTACTAAAAACGCTACTGTAACAATAATAGTCCGGGATCCCTAATAGTACATTTTTTTTATTTGATAACTATCGAGCTAATTTTCCGGGAGTAGCTTCATTTTGATGACCTCGTACGGACATCAAAAATTAATTATTAACCAGCTGTTTTTTTTTTTCGTTTTTTTTTTTATATTTATATAATTTGATTGTAATATTGTTCTACAAATTGCGTGGTACGTTATCCCGGTCCTACGCTTACTGCTGCTCTATCCCCTGCTAACTCTATTACCTACCACAATCGAGAGTTTTCGTAGAGGAAATTTTTGTTCGTCTCATCAAAATAAAGCTACTCTCGGAAAATTAGCTTGATAGTAATCAAGTGAAAAAAATGTTCTAGGAATCCCGGACTATAATAATTGCGATCGAAAAAACTAAATGTATGCGAACTGACAGCCGTCCGTCAAACTTCAAAATTCTTTCGCGCCATCTATTAGCATGGTCGGGCATAATCTCGCTAAACGGCTGTCGAGTTAATTTTTATAAGCGCCATAGTTAAATGGCGTTCACGTCGATATTGTAAATGTGTGCGTGCGTTCTTGAAGGTTACTTAGCTCTTCTAATCGCCTTAATGACCGTTAAATCAATTTTTTTGTCATAAATCGTTTTACGCAGTGCAAAAATTTGTAATGTAAGGGATTTTTTTTTAACGATAGAAAAATTTCAATAATACCATTCGATAGAGCGGAAAATTCTGAATCCAATGATATATATAACTCATTTTCGCCAAAATGTCCCTTACGTTAATTGATACTTCTGGTATCGATATTTGGTCTAAAATTGGATATAATACAATTAAGGATTGCAATACCGGGATACCGGGATCCCGAAATACCGGGATCCCGCACTATTTTTGCGGGACCAATCCCGCACATAAATCGAGCGGGATCCCGCGGGATTAGCGGGACTGTGCAACGGTAAACGACTTGTGCTATTCGGCACGCGAAAGCACGCGAACTGATTCGGCTCATGACAAAGATCACGATGATTTACCTCTTGCTACGGTGGCCGCAATGATGCAAGCTGAAACTGTGGAGCCTGAACCGATATCTCTTCGAGATGAACTTGAACAAACTCTATCGATTCGTATTATTTTTATTTTTGTGTTTCCCACACATGAGGAAATTATAAAGTGTTGTTCATATCAAAAAAATGTTATCATATCAAAATTTCGATCCAGCGGGATTTGTATCCGGTTTTTTCACCACTTCCATCCACGGTTGCTTAAAACCGAATAAAATCATATCAAAAATTTCGATTCGGCTTTACATCGTTCCATAGCTTAATTGGCTAGAGCACCGACATGGTATGTCGGGGGTGCGGGTTCGAATCCCGCATTTTAAACTCTATCGAATTTTAAAACTGCTTGTCGCACTCTTTCCTGAGCCTGAGTTCATTCTCAAAGAAATGAATTTGTTTGAGTCAAGTAGATTAAAAGGCGAATATCTTCAAATCGTCTACAACGCGCTATCAACAGTTGTACCCACAAGCGTTGAAGCAGTTTTCTGCTGCTGGCTATCTGGTATATAAAGTTAGGAGTCGTTTGGCAGACAAGACTATTAACATGCTATGTTTTATGCGCAGTTACTTTCAAAATAATGCCTAAACTACCTATAAATTGTCTCTTTGTAATAATTTTTATTCTTTTATTACATATTTTTATTAATCTCTCAATACGTAATTTTAAATAATATATTTTTGTTTCTTTTTTAGTTCTAGATGAATTTATGATACAGGATTTCACCTTTTTTCTCAACGACTTTCAGAAACATGCGGGATCCCGCAAATACCAGGATCCCGCGGGACTTAGACCTCTCAGTCCCGCAAATACCGGGATTAAAATTTTGTTGCGGGATTGCATTCCCTAAATACAATATATATTGTATATCTGAAGTTTGTCTAAAACCTTTATCAAAATTGTTCTATCATTGCATTACATATTATAGTTCTATTATTTTAAAACTATATGTAACCCTCAAATGAAATGACAAAATCTGATCAGAAGCATAATTATAAGATGAATATAATTATTTATTATTATTCTCTTATTAATTTCAGTGTCTCAAAATGAAGAAACCCCGAAAATTGTTGTCAGCAAGCGAAAACACAACTTTTCGATGCCTCCTGAACAAGCTTTACATAAAAATTTAGTTTAATTGGCCAATAAGCTGAATAAATGCCGGAATAAAAATTATATGCAACAAACGGGAATGTGATGATGATAACGATAAGTTTAAAAGTAAGGCAAAAAAGTATTTCCACAAATGTTTTAAACGAAAAAATAAATAATTAATATCAACTATCCGTTTCGCGTTTTATTTATTGCTTCCTTATACTTTTTATAGTAAAAATAAACTCTTCTTTAATTTATAATTTCAATATTTTTATAGAATTAAAAAAGAAAAATAATTTCTTTTTAAATTCTATAAAATTTATTGAAATTATAAATTAAAGAAGAGTTTATCAGTAGAGGATCACTAAATAAGTAAATACCTATATATATAGCTATATCGCTATATACCTGTATATATATATAGCTATATCGTGATTAACTCCAAAACTCGCATAGAGATGGCGTTGCTCCGTATGGCTCATTAAAACCATCGAGATTGATCTCTATTCCCTACTATTACAATGTACTCTGTGGCTACAGCTTTGAACAGGTAGCGAGAGCGACCACTCCATTTTATATCTCCATGTCACTTAACACTTACAGTTACAAGTGCACACAAGAGTTTACTTAGAGTTAGTTAGAGTTACAAGAGTTACACCTATAGCCCCATATCAGTTGGATGCCTGGTTTGCATCCAATATACGGACTTCACGCTAATTTCTTTCCCATACGTGCAAACTGTGAAATGTCTTTCCATCTCAGGTTTTCCCTAAAGGGCCCCGTAAACGATCAAATTTGTTTGTCAAACTTGTTTGATCAAACTTCAAACAAGCCCGCACACAATCAAACCAATAGATCAAATAAACTTAATTATGACTCCTAGAAACGAAAACGAGAAGTATGTACGTCTATACAAATAAATAAAATTGGAGTGTCTGTTTGTAATATTAAAATAACCGTTTTTTTACTAAATTCATATGTTTGTATTACACGGTACATATACCAAAATAACATTTTTTAATGACTTGTCTGTCTGTCTGTTTGTTCCGGCTAATCTCTGAATTTTGACGGGACTTTCACTGGCAGATAGCTGATGTAATAAGGAGTAACTTAGGCTACTTTTATTTTATAGCTAGAACAATAACTATTTTTTTAAATGCCACGCGGACGAAGTCGCGGGCACAGCTATTATATAGTAAATATAAATATCATATAAAATTAATAATACAAGAAAGTTGGAAAATATTGGCACTACAATTTAGAAATACACGGAACTTTGATAACTGCAATGGAGCTCTAGATGGAAAGCATATCAATTTACAAAAACCTGAAAATTCAGGTTCCTATTCTTATAATTCTAAAGGAATACACAGCCATTGCAGTTGTGTTCTCCATGGTTTCAAGGCGATAACTGAGATTTTATTTGACAAACACAGCCGCACACAATCAAACAGGTTTGTCAAACACACCTTCAATCAAAATTTCCATCAAACACGTCGAACATTTTTAATGTTTGACAAACACATCAAACAAGCCCGCACACGATCAAAAAATTTGACAAACACATTTGTCAAACAGAAATTTGATCAAATATTTGATCGTCTACGGAGCCCATAAGTGCTACAATTTCCCATAAAGTCCAGCAGAACACCCGCAGCTCCTTTAACATTGCAGATGGAAGTGTCCCCCAGCAGGTAGTGCAGGCAGCAGGCAGTACTGACCGAGGCCGCGCGCCGCGACGGCGGTGGCGACGAGGATGCAGTGGCGGCCGCTCTTGAAGTTGAGCAGCGCCTCCTCGCGCTCGCGCTGCATGCGGTCGCCGTGGATGGACGACGTGAGCAGCTGCTGCTCCGACAGCATCGCCGCTATGAAGTCCGCGTTGCGCTTCGTCTCCACGAACACCAGGATGCGCTTGCCGTCTGCGGTGCCATCATATTATCTTACTGATACATGCTTCACAGTTGGTTACTCTTATAGAGCAGCCCAACTGGGGTAGTACCTCGACCTTACAGAAGATCACAGCTAAATAACACTGTTTTCTATTGGTGAGTAAGGTGACCAGAGCTCCTGGGTGAAACTGAGGATGGGGTCGATAACGCGCTTGCGATGTTTCTGGTGTTGCAAACGTCTTTAAGCTACAGTGATCGCTTACCATCACGTGAGCCATACGCTTGTTTGCCAATTTAGTTACATGGCTTGAAAAACTTGAAAAAACTTGGCTCATTATACTAACATATTATTATTCCATTAAATTTTGAAATTCTAACGGCATCAGGACTTACGTGTAGTAGAACTATACGGCAGAGCTAACCTATCACTTGAGAAATTTTAACATGCATAAAATAATATTACTGACATTTACGGTACCGGTCCTGGCTTTTGAAAAGATAAAATTAGCTGTACAAAAGTTAACAAATGAGTATTTCTCACGAAAGATGTACATGTAACGAAAAAGTTGTTATGAAATATCATAACGAAATAGTTTACAAAGTAACGAAATAGTAAACTAAAGCTAAGTGTGCATGAGTGCTTTAATAAAAGTGCAGGGAATAAGGGAATTAATTAAAAACATGTTTTTCATTATAGGTGCACTTATTATTAGCTGAAATCAAAATGAAATATTCAAATTAAAAGACAGGAAAAAGAAAAAGTTTTAACCGAAAAAAACTGAATTAAAAATAAACTGCGTCTTCTATATTCATCAGGGAAAGACTGCCCTCTTTTTCGACCAATTCAATTTTTAAAAATTACGTAAAATCAAACCAATATCCTTTAAATAAATACACCCTTACTGGCGGCGGAGCACATACATCTCTCCAAAGTTGAGCGGCTTAGGAGTACATAAAAGACGAACAAACGAAGCAACACACTTGTTTCTCCATAGACACATTTTTGCCTATTTTTGGTGAGATTAAAAGCAATAATAGACTTTTATTCTACGAGTTTTGCAACTTGTCAGAAAAAACATCAACTACCCGTGCTTTTTGGACTGATCAGCTGATTATCTTGTCGTTAAATAAAAGTTATTGCTTTTTACCTTACTAAATAAGAAGGCAAACAGATGTCAGTTTAGAACTCCGGTAAATAAATAAAAAACTACGCAGTAATATATATGTCAATGGTCTACACCCAGCTTTAGAACATACTATTTCGTTACGTGACGAAAAACAACGAAACAGTAAAAGGAAACAAAACTCAATAACCTCTAAAAGAAGTAGATTTTTATCCATAATGAATTTGAAGAATGTAATTCACTTTAACAATTATCCTAACATACATTTTTATTAACTTGATATACAATTAAGAAGTATTTACCCCGAAAAAAGTATTTTTTATCTCTCGTATCGAAATAGTAAAACAGCCGGCGCACTAAGAGAATCTAGTTTTTGACAGAGAAAAAATATGGCGTTGACATTTACTATCGTCCAATAGGGACGCTTTTAGAGTTGTCAGTACAAAATACTACAGATTCGTTCATAAATTAAAGAAATTACTGAGAAATGGCGTGACTAAAGAGTACGTGACTAAAAAGTAAAAAAGGTGAGACATTTTGTTTATCGCGTGAAACGCAATTATTTTAAAGAAAGCAGGATACAAGCATCCCTGAACCTTAAACCAGATTATACGAAGGTGCTAATTACAGAAAATTTGAACGTTAGACATACGTCATGTAGTATTTTTTGAAGCGGAAAAGTCGTTGGTACCCATTGAGACAAAAAGATTTTGTATGGAAGAGTAAATCATGATAGTGACAACTTGAAGCGTTACACAATTTTATGAAGTATTTTAGGTCCCTGCAATATCTAATCCTAATCAGGAGTATATTTTCTTCACCCCTTCGGAATTATTTTACAAGAAGTTTCATCGTTTTATTTTAATATTTTGACTCAAACTTTTGAGACATGATTTTTTCACAAATGTACATCTTTCGTGAGAAATACTCAAATACAATTTTAAGGAGTCACAATTATTAAGTAAAACTTAATTTCAAGCTGCAAACAAGTTTTAAAAAATCATTTATTTGAATAAACACACCATTGTCCTCAATTAGCTTCTTGAGCATGTTCTGCTTCTCGTACTTGGTAACTTGATGGAATACTTGTTCGACGTCAGTGCTGGCACCTCCCACCACTCCCACAGCAACGAACAAGTAATTGTTCAGAAAACGGCCTGCCAAATGCTGAATGTCTTCTGGGAATGTGGCTGAGAACATCAGTGTTTGACGTTCTGTCTGTAAATGTTAGTTGATTTCGTATAGCTATCTGTTACTTCATCATCAATCTGACATAAATTCATATTTTTTTTGATTCTATTAACTACTTTTTAAATATCTCTATAGAAATAAAAATGAATAGCTTAAATGTATGTGGAGTCATAGATAGAGTGTACAGTTTAGCATATAAAATATACTTACTAAGGACACCATTGTAGGGTGATCCATCATCTTTTCAACACTAGGCATGAATCCCATGTCGAGCATACGATCAGCCTCATCCAGTACTACGAATCGCACTCCATCGAATGAGACTCTGCTGCGGTCTACAAAATCGTGAAGACGTCCCGGCGTTGCGACCAAGATGTGACAGCCTCGCTAATTTGAAAATAAGATATAAATATTTAGAATATATATATTTACTTGCAGGTGTGCTTGTGCAAGTTGTGGTTGGGATTTTAAACAAATGAAATTGTACTAAAACCTAACTTCAAACAGTACTTTCAAACAAAATAGTGAAAATAACTACATAAATCGCCTAAGGAAAACTATGAGAAAAATGCAAATCCTTTCAGTCAACCTCGATATGCGTGCGAATGCTTGAACACTGAATTTTGTTTATATCCATACTAATATTATAAATGCGAAAGTAACTCTGTCTGTCTGTCTGTCTCGCAATCATGCCAAAACTACTGAACAGATTTCATTGAAAATTGGTATACAGATAGTTCTGAAAAAGGACATAGGCTACTTTTTAATGCGAAAAAAGGGTTAAGGGGTTGATAGGTGGGAATGAAAACTTGTATAATCACTTACAGATATATTATCTCCTTGATGTCTTACAGCAGTACCACCGTAGGCTACAGCAATTTTTAAAATTGAACCATGCGAAAATTTCCTGGCTTCATTAAATATTTGCAGTGTTAATTCTCGTGTGGGAGCCACAATTATAACCTGAAAATTATTTAAAAGTTAAGTCTACAGATATTAAATTAAATTTTACAGTAAAACAACTATGCTTTGTAATTGCAAAGTGTTTTTACTGTATAACTTTACTCTTAAAAATATAGATATATGTACAATTGTACATAGAAAGTATAGACTAACCTGTGGTTGAGCACATCCATTAGGCCCAGTAACCAAATCGCGTTGATCTTCCAAAAGTGTATTTATTATAGGCAGTAAGAATGCTGCCTGAAAAATGAAAACGAAACATTTTTATTTATTTATCTTTTTTCTCTTTATTTTGGCAAATAAACAGTATCGCAACAGGTACAATACACACCGAATATAAACAAAAAATACTATATGTAAGACCAACATCATTTACCACGGATAACTTAGAATTTATACTTTACAGAACTGATACTTTTAAAAGTATCTACGAGAAAATAAATATTTATGTTAAAAATAATAAAAGTGTTCCTTACAGTTTTCCCAGAACCAGTCTGAGCACATCCCATCAAATCTCTTCCTGCCATTATAATCGGTATAGCATGTTTTTGTATGGGCGTTGGTTTTTTGTAGCCAGACTTCAGAATATTCTCTAGCACGTATTTCCGAAGATTTGCGGTTTCAAAACTCTCAATGGCACGCGGTGGATTTTCACCAGTCACCTAAAAATTGTTTCTTGTTTGTTATAATTGTCACAGGTAATAATATCACACAACAGGCAATTTAAGTGAACTTTATATTGTTTTTGACTTTTTTGACCGAGTTCGAATCGGCTTCTGAAAAAAGGTTTAGGTTAAAAAATTCAAAGTAAACTGCTGTAACATTTTATATACGCACAATATTGTTCTTTATTACAGTAGAAGGAAAATGTTTTGGTAGTAACTCACTATCATTACACTAAACATTAAGTTAGTAATTATTCAACATCGTCAAAGTATTTTAAAAATTTACTACCTTTACAGCAATACAATCAAATTTGTCAAAATTGATTCCCGAGCTGATGGTACTGCTAAATATTTCATCTTCATTATCCGTCGGTTCCGGTGGTACGTAGGTCACTGGCGGTTTCTTGGCCTCATCTTCGCCATCAACATTTTCACTGTCCCCATCGGGTCGGGAGCTACCCCCTCCTCTCCCCCCACGCCCCCTGCCCCTCCCTCGACCGCGTTCACCCCTTTCGGGTCGATCGCCTCTGTCTCCGTCCTCATAGCTATCACCTGTTTATAATACTAAATTTAAGGTTTGTTGTTTAAAGAGAGCATACTATTAATCTATTTATAATTTTATTTCGCTCGCTTCAGCCTGTAATATCCCACTGCTGGGCATAGGCCTCTTTCCCCATGTAGGAGAACGATCAGAGTTTAGTCTACCACGCTGCTCCAATGCGGGTTGGCAGACATATTCCCTACTATTAGTAACGATCGGGTCGGTCGATAGGGTCGGCAACGTGCTTGCGATGCTTCTGGTATTGCAGACGTCTATAAGCTACGGTAATCGCTTGTCATCAGGTGAGCCGTACGCTTGTTTGCCGACCTAGTTATCGCTTCAGGCTGTAATATATCACTGCTGTGCATAGGCCTCTTTCCCCATGTAGGAGAAGGATCAGAGCTTAATTCACCACGCTGCTTCAATGCGGGTTGGCGGATATATATTTCCTACTATGAGTAACGACCGCTGTCAGGTGTACATGATAACAACCGGGACTGACGGCTTAACGTGCTCTCCGAGGCACGGTGGGGAAACCCACAAGGATTGCACAAACATCCAGACCACGGCAAACATCTGTATGGCCAAAACAAATGTTTGTCATGTGCGGGGATCGAACCCGCAACCGCCAGCGAAACAGCCACAAACCAGTGCTGTGACCGTTGCGCCATCGCGTCAAATTTTACTTACTTAGAATTTTTTTGAAAGTAATTTAATGAAAATGTTTATGCTTTAGGTTTTTATACCTGATAAACTTATTGCTTTTTCGTTGATAGAAAGTTGTTACAACTTTGAAAAAAAAAGCTTTTGAACATGTAACCTTTCGAGTTTCGACTAAAACACACAGTACATAATAAAATATTAAAAGTCAATTTGCTCTTATACAATTCAAGTTTTCAGAAAACAAACAATTAAAATGTAAAAAATATTTCCAAGGGCAATATTACTCAACAGAGGGGCCACTCTAAATTATCGATTTATGACCTTTACATACACGTGTATGCTCCATAAATCTATTCTGAAGTGGTACTAACTGCGAAAATTAAAAGATAACAAAATAACGAGCATTGAGTTACAAAAGCCAATGTGTCAAACAAGAACCTGTTTTTATTTAAATATTTAACTGATTATATTTTCTCAATATTAAAATTGCTAGTTTTGAAACTCATTTTTTTTTTTTTGGTTTTTTATTAATAACAAAAATTTAATTAATTTGAAAGTTGATCAATGGGAGTTGGGACCTTAGATTAAAACAAAATAGCGGAAGATAGGTGACTTGCCTCTAGCGCGTGGACCGCATAAATCAGGTCCCCGTCGCCTAATTTCACTCAGTCGCAATCGTCAAGTGACCTAAGCTGACGTGTTATACAAATAGATTCTTTTATTGTTTTAAGTGGGATAAAGGTTACCAAAATGCCTTCGTGTGCTTTTATGCGTTGTACGAATCATTCAAAACGAAAAAACAAATCTCATGGAATAACATTTCACTCGTAATTTTAATATTTCACTCGTTTCATTTCTCATTATTTTGCACTCCGTACCTCGCCATATTTTCGGTTGTAGTCGAGAATTGCCGGCTCGTATCGGTGACTATTACTATCTCGTTTGCGCTCGCGACCGAATACGTCTTTCTTATCCTTTTGTTCATTGCATGCGCACAACGTACTTGTGTGAGTGTATTTTTGCGTATAGTTGTGACTGTGCCACTTGTCGAGATCGCGAAGTTATGACGTACCGTATCTTCCCCTTTTTGTTTTAATCTAAGGTTGGGACTATTGATTTATATTTTAAGTTTAATTAATATTTTAAACTTTTTTCGACAGATCGGTTGGAACTTGGACCTCATGTAAAATCCGAATTTTAATCGATTTATTATTGAAATTTTACTAGGTTATCTGACACCGCAATTACCGAATTTGTTGTCGAAGGACTTGAAATTTAAACTAATTTAAGTTATATTAATTTCCTATAAGTATAGAACTAATTTTATTTAATTTTACATCCTAACCTAAGTAATGTTTCTGATTATCTACCTCTATTCAATACAGAGAGTAGAATTGTTCTTTAATTTTAAAATGCTTACATAATTATTGTGTTAAAAATATTTCACGCCATTGGTTTGTGATAAAAAATATCCCTCTTAATATACTTTATGTAAGTTTTGTAACTTTACACCCTCTAAGAATCGATAAGAAGTACCCTATGTCACTTAAGACTATTTTAGGCTACTTGACGATTGCTCAGATGGCGCCGCTAAGTGTGCGTTTTCCAAACCACAACACCGCTGGCGCTATTGTCTTAATTAAATTTTACCGTATTTATTAAAAATAAATCTTAAAGGATTATTAAAATGTACGAATGCGGAATTATTGAAGATGCAGTTCAAATTATGGTAGATTGTGTACGAAATGAAGATATCAGAAATGATATGCTCCAAACAACCCGTTTGCAAACAAACAACTTGGAGGTTATATACTCAGATTAATAAACAAAAGGCAGATGGAGCGTACGCAACAAAAAGTATGAAACCACTTTTTATTCATGTGTGCGTGACGACTAGAAGTGGCACTGTAGGGACACGTGCATCTATGTGCGTGTAATGATACCATAAAAAGAAAAAAACTCCCTGAATTTTTTAAATTTGCTTTTACGACAATAGGTTCTAAAGTTTTATTTGGATACATGAGTTTATAACTAAATGGATACTTTGGGTTTGCATGTGGATTGAACGATTGTTTAATTAAGTTGTTTATTAAACACTTAAATTTTCATGTACATTGTAAACGTCATAGAGCGAAATTCAAGAGCTCGCATGTTTTATTAAATTAAAAGAGGTTTCGTGAAAATAATAAAAGAAATAATATGTCAAGATTTTTATAACTAGCGGTCCGTCCTCACTTTGTTTCGGGTTTTAATTTTGTTTTTGTTTATTAAGGTTTAAATTAACTTTACACTGTATACCACAGTAGATAATAAAACTTTAGTTTTTTTTTCAGTAGTATCATATAGGTATTTATTTTATTAGGCAGATGATAATAATAAATAATATTCTTTATTGCACATCATTAAAAGTACAAACAAAAGATTTATGTCATTAAAGTCAGAAGGCGCGGGTTCAAATCCCGATGGATCGAAAAATTTTGATATGATTTTAAAAATGTTTACAAACAAAAGATTTAAAAAAACACATAATCCAAAATATTTATTATAATCACAGTTAATTTTATTGCAAAAAAAATTAACCATCTTCATTTTGTTTTATATTTTAGCTTCCACGTGTTGAGAATTAGTTTCTAATTTTGCTATATAGTGCAATCGTACCATTAAATACTTGAATTTACGTCCGTAGAATATAGTAATATCATCTAAAAATATGTCCGTCCATCCGTCATAAAGTAGTTTCTCCAATTAAAGGGAAAAATATTTCGCCGAAATCTGGCAACACAGTCAATTAATGTCGAGGTTTTGTGTTTCGAGACAACCGTATCATTATTATTGGGTAAATAAATAATAAAATCAATTAAATAATTTATAATTACTTGTGAAATGATATTCTATCCTCTTTTTTTTTTGGGAACAACTTTTACAATGTTTAATAACACAGGACGGCATTTTTTGACACAAAATAATCAATCACTCGAGACGTTTAAGCAGTACGACGCTATCTTTAGCATTGCTGCGACATTGTATTCGCTTTTGAATTTGTATTCGCTTTGGTGGCTTCACTCGCATGTTCGGCGCGCTCCATCTGCCTTTTGTTTATTAATCTGAGGTTATATACCTATAATTCAATTTTGCCGTATCCTCTCTCAGAACAAAGATTTAAATAAATCTTTGTCTCAGAACCGGCTAAACTATTGTACAAGATTGTAAGCATTGGTATGCGACGACTTCATTCATTTTCTTTTATGTAACATGTAAGATGTTCCTATGGAGTGGCGAGAGGAGTCTTTGTGGAAAACTCTTAATTAAAGAAAAAAAATTGTACGTTTTCTGAATATAGGAACTGTGATTTATAAAATACAATGCAAAACTTTAACTTGAAACTTAACCGGTATTTTATGTATGTTAATGTTAAATCTAATTCTGTGTCCTTGAGATCACGATTCTTTCGAATATATTTTTTTCGTATCTTATTAAGTCATTTTATATTTTTTGATCTGATTGTTATATAAAAAAGGTTAACAGGTTTTTAGAAATTAGTGTACATCATTAATTTCTATACATATTATAAAAATATGTCCCCCGGCCGCGTCTCTCTGTCCTCCTGTCTATCTGAACGCGATAAACTCGAAAACTACCAAACGGATTTTTATACGGTTTTCAACAATAGAAAGAGTGATTCTTGAGGAAGGTTTAGGTATGTAATTTATTATGCTTTAATGTAAATTATCTGAAATACGGCGATAAATGTTGCAAGGAATAAGGATAAGGTCGCAAGAAATCTCGCCAACTGGGAGCTTTCCACGCGAACGCCGCGTAAACTAGCAAAGATATAGTTAAGTAATGTACTAGCTAATTCAAAATCTATAAAAAAGCTACAAAAAAGTAAGCGATAGCATATCTCTATCTCTAACCTAAGGCCCTGCGCGCACTAGTGACATTTGTCACCGTGACAAAAAATTCTTTGTCACTGTCACGTCACCGTCACCTTCGCGACTGCGCGCACTTGCAGTGACAGATTATATACAGATATAGGTTGTCTGTGAACTCGTTTTTAGAAATAGAATGAAATACAATAACAAAAAGTATTGGGTTCATCCGCTTAGGAGTGATAGGCTGATAAGTGGAAAGTTCTACACCATGTTTGCCAACCTACGTACATATGACACGTGACATTTTGTCGCGTCACGGGCATGTTGGCGTCCTCCGCGGACAAATTTGTCACCGAATTGTCACGCATCCAAGTGCGCGCACCTTCATTAGGGATGATGGACGCGGTGACAGTGACAAAAAGTCACGGTGACAAAATGTCACTAGTGCGCGCAGGGCCTAAGTCTCTAACGCTTGACTTACAATAACAACTTTTATGTTCAATTTTTTTACTAAAAACATTACGTTATTTTCAAAGCTTATTTTCTTTAGTTCCGTATTAATCCTTATCCAAATGAATATGTTATTTAGCTTAGGAATTTAATGCAGATTAAAATTGCCCTTTACACTATATCAATCAGATGAATAATTTTTGAGATATCTCGTTAGAAATAATTATTAAAAATAAATAATGCGCAACGAAGTGGGCACGGGTCGGCTAGTATAAAATAATACTTAAAAGAACTGCTTTTAAACACAATTTATTAACAAAAATAAATTAAAATACATATAACTAAAGGTATATAAGGTATAGTAAGGTCAGGTATAAACAGCAGCAAAATATTAAAAGAAACAATCCTGTTATAATCCCTCCTCTGTCATTATATTTCGCTAGGTACGTAAATTAAAGGTAAATAAAAAGTCGTCTACTTATATTCAAATTTAAAAAATTAAAACAATCCTCTCATTGTAAATAACTCTTTACATAGTATAATAGAAACTATGGCTAGATTGTGAATAAAATTAAATCTTAACAAGTTCTTTAAAAAAATATTACTTATTAAAAAAAATATACAGAATTTTGTTGATAATTTATGTATATGAAAAAGAAAATAAAATATATTTTATAAAGATTATGCTATGAACTGTTACAAATACATATATAGATAATTTTACAAAGATAAGATAAAGACAATAAGATTAGACTTTCAAAATGATGACTATATCTCAATTTTTTTTTTTGCCACATACATACAATATTTCCAACATGAAATTATGTACATAGTCATTTATTTGCATACTAATTGTTAATAAATCATAACTGTTACTAAATTATTATCATACTTTATGTGATAGTGTTATTTTTATTGCAATATTTTTGACATGAACTAGTGTTTAAAATGTGTAGTAATGTCCATTTTATGATAAAGTAAACTATTCTTATTCATTAAGTTAACTGGTATATAAATTTTCACTAAATTAAGATGAAATTTTTCTATGATAATCTTTATCACGATTCGATCACGATTCAGCCTGTAATATCCCACTGTTGGGCATACCTCTTCCCCATGTAGGAGAAGGATCGGAGCTTAATCCACCACGCTGCTCCAATGCGGGTTGGCGGATATATTCCCTACTATGAGTAACGATCGCTATCAGGTGTACGTGATAACAACCGGGACCGACGGCTTAACGTGCTCTCCGAGGCACAGTGGGGAGACCCACAAGGACTGCACAAACACTCAGACCACGGCAAACATCTGTATGGCCAATACTAATGCTGTCGTGTGCGGGGATCGAACCCGCAACCGCTTGCGCAGCAGCCAATCGCAATCCAGTGCTGTGACCGCTGCGCCAACGCGGCGTCCTTATAATCGTAATCCTTATAATGCGGCTTAAAAACATTTTTCTTTTTTCGTTTTCAACAATTACATTTCTTTATTTTAATTTGTGTTTTATATCGCCGTAAAAACTGTCCTGGCTATTCTGGACACAAAAAAGTGTACAGGAGGACCAAAGATCTGGCTCGGGTAAACTTAGATGTAGAGACAACCCAAGATAGTCTGACTTGGCGCCGGTAGACGAGGACGGCCGACCTCAAATAAACGGAAGAGGCACGGAAGAAGAAAATACACACAATAATTGTGTAACAAACGAAAAAAATCGCCTTCAATTATATCGACAAGTAATACAACGTAGGTGGATTAAAAAAACAATAGTCAAATAACTACGCATTATTTGAGATAACTCAAAAAGACTGACACACAGAACTCCTTTATTTTAAGACGGTAAAAAAAGGTCATAAAGGAGTTCATTTCTGTTTCATGTTTGTTTGTAAAAAATTTAAGGTTTCGATTTAGTATTAAGACTGTTAAGTGCTTAACAGTCTTAACGTTCTAAGTTTAAACGAATAGTAAGTATACAAAATATAGCTTGCAAAAATGAGTTCCAATATTAAACCACACTAGTACGTCTTTAGTAATGTAATGGAGATGTGGAATAAGCTACCACACGAAATAGTTACAGCCAAAAACACGAATCAGTTTAAGAATAGATTAGATCTGCATTAACGAAAAATAAAACAATTTACATTTTCCACTCTATTGGATGTACTTGCATACAAGCAATTGTCAGTTACTCATAACTGCTACTCTAAATATATTATAAAGCTGAAGACTTTGTTCGTTTGTTTGAACGCGCAGAAAATACAGGTTTAACCAAAGATTTAAATCGGGTTTAACAGGTTTAAAAGGTAGAAAAAAACTTTTGTGTTTGATTGTCTATTTACTGAAGGCTTTAAAATATATTTTAGTATGTTTTTCACAACTTAACGCGGGTGAAATTGCGAGCTGTACTAGTAATTAAATAGACAAATATAGCACTTACCACCGTTTTCATAGTCACTCCGGTCCCTCCCTCCTCCCCGACCCCCGCGGCCTCCACCTCGACCGCGCCCTCCCCTGCCGCCGCGACCACGACGCTCCCCGTAGCCATTACTTCCCACTTTATTAAAGTCTATAAAAGTTATAAAAAAAGAAAAAATATTTTAGATTTTTTTATTGCAACATCGAAAACATAATTTTTGAAGATAATAGGACGATATATTTATAGTTTTAGACGAGAAAAATAACGAAATTTTATATAAACAAAAGTTACCTAAGAGTTAGGGAACGTCTCCATACTACGTTACCCGTTTTTACAATTTTTTTAACCCCTCCCTCTCTTGGTGACCATCCGTAGTATTTGCTAAGACCTCTCCCCCTCCCTCTCGAGTTTTCACGTTGTGATGCAGAAGTATCGTTTAAATAATTTTTTGCATACAGAAAGTTAAAAAAAATATATTTTGGCTCACGTTTGTCTTTATTAATACGAAAAAACGTGAGATTGTTCTAGATTATTGACTACGTGACTAAAGCCTAGGTGCACCCCTGCCCCCCCGCCCCTGTAACCAAGCGTGGTATTTTTAGACCCTCTTTCACGCTGAACAAGTCACGTGGGCATGTTCCCTTATCTAGATAGTCAGGTAACAGTTGGTGTTAAATCTATGAAGTGTTTACCACATGCGAAACTCCTTTCAATGCTTTGGGTCCTTAGAACAATGACCTTTTCTGTCTTTACAATTAACCCTTTTGTGCATTCTAAATGTGTTACACAAATGTTGATTTTACAAAGAGGGTTGTCTTTTGTGAACCAAAACCATTATGTATAATTCTTGTTAACTTTCTTAAGATGTAACTTAATAATAAACTTTAGTAATTCTATGGATTAGAGCATGAACTCTGCAACTTTTAAATACAATAGTTAAGATAATAATAATTCTCCTTCAACTTTTAAATATAATTATTTAAGAAAATCCAGATAGGTTCCCAAATCTTGTCAGCTGCAGCTGGCAGGCTCGAAACTAGTCTAATACATATTACTATCAAATAATCTGTTATAGAAAAAATGTTAAATACTTTTATTTAAGAATTTTGTTCAGAACATACCATCATTATCTTCAATGAAAGTCGGGAAGCCTCTACCCCTGGAGAGACTATGACCTTCATCTACATCATCAACGCCATAACTGTTACCTATTTGAGGCTGTACTGCAACCTGAAATTAATTAATCAACTTAAAAAAAAAAAAATAGTGACTTAAAAAGTTATTATTTACATTATGTAAATGGTTCTTGTTAAAAAAAATCTGCTTTTATATTATAAGATGTTTCTTAATTCAACAAGTATACTTGGAAATTTTATATGTAACTTTAGTTTTCCTTATGTAACAGGGCTCTCCCATTCTTATCTCATTATTCTTATCTTATCTCCCATTATTATCCAATATCCAGGATGTTCTCTGAAAAATGACACAACAATGGTGCACGTAGATCTTCAGTCTGAGGGCGTGAGCAGACGGATCTACCTTATATAAAATACCCCTACGCTACGCACGCAGCTCTGTCGTGAAATTAGTTTTTAGTAGCCTCCTCCAACCACTTTAATGCAGCCTTTATCACGAAACTAGTTCTTAGAGGATGTCTACTAACTATCAGCTATCATTCCGTCAAATTTCAAGCTTGTAGCTAAAAAAATGAAGGAGTTTTATTCAATCTTGTGAGAGACCATAGAAAACTTTAATCTGGCCCTATCGATAAATCTATTCTAGCAGATGTTAAGTAATTATAAATTACCTGCCTGCCCAAATTCATCTTTATTCGGCCAGCGATTTTTGAGATTTAGTGATGAGTTGATGACACAATGATTTTGTATGTATAGATTAGATCATGCCAGCATAGTTTTGTAGTATTAATGACATAAATCTTTACATTTTTTACATTTATGATTTAGGTAATTTCTACAAATATAGTTGTAAGCTTAAGGGCCAGTTTAATACTTCTAAAAGTCCTCGATATCTTTATATTTCAACTAAAGATCTATATTATTATATCAACGTAATAACAACTACCAACTTTGTTAATAAATTCTTACTATTACATTATAATTATTGTGAAAGCAAACCAACTAATCAAACAAATATCAAAGTTACACACAAGTAAAATAATGTTGGACGTTCAATAATATATAAATTTAAAATATTTTTGTAATTATAAATTATAATCATAATTATGTAGTTTAATATATATCTTCACTAACAATAAACATAAATTCATTTGTCGGTACTTATATATTTATAAACATTAATAATATAACTAGTTGGATGTAAAATGAAGCAACATGCTTTTAGATGATACATCTAAATTTAAATTTTCTTTTTATTAAAGTTACTCACATCACCAGAATCATCCCAATCATCATCCATCTGAAATAAACAAAAAATAATTTATTAAAATAGTTTACAATTAACAATAGATCCAATCTACTTAAATTTCAAGTTGGAGTCCTAGCTGAAGAAATTCGAAGCATCACAGAAGCATTACGAAAAGGCTTTTATATATCTACCCTATAATTCTATTTAAAAAAAAATTTAAACACAATATCTGTCGTCTGAAGACTAAGCTTTAGTTTTATTTCTACAAAAAAAATGGTATAATCTCAATATTTTTCTTATCAACAAATACATATAATAAACGTTTCTTTTATAAAATTTAAAATTGTCAGCAATATATTTTAGCTTCACCGGCACAAAAGATTGCACGTGCAGTGTGTAAAATCGTTTTTGGTTCTTTAAATTTCTGATGAAATATTAGTATATTTAATATCTAACCTTGATAACAGTGAAATTCAAACCGATTTAGGTAGTTTATATTATTAGTTTAGTTAAAATAAAAACTTGTGATGTCTGAACAAAGCCGTGCCTCGATAAATGGCGGCGAATGACGACTTTTGACGATTTAGGAAAATTAGTTTCGGTGTTGCTATTACAGTGTAAAAAAATGTTTACCAAATATTTTTTTTATACATTTTAATATTGTGACTTGTTTTTTACATTATTAAATAATATTAACATGATTTTATAAATTTCATTGTGCTTATAAGCATCGAAATTCAAATCTCTCTCTTATCTCTTTCTTTTCTATTATCCTTCCTCAACAACAAATTCAACAAATGTTGCCATTTGTTTCATAGTCGGTACCATAGACTAGTGATACTGGCTACCAAAGAGTAATATAAAGCCTGATTTACACCAAGGCGACAACGTGCGGCATTGTCGCATGCGACATATTGTGGCGTGCGCCATCTTGTGGCATGCGACAAATTGCGGCATATGTGGCATGCGACAGCGTATTTTATGCCAAGGCAACAGTTTTTAAGCGTCGTGCTGTCAAATTTTAGTCTGCCTAATTGATTAATAGAGATAGGTTAGAATTTCTTCAGACAAAAAAACAAAAAAAGTAGATTTTATATATTTCTTTTTTAGGTTTTCTGTAGTAAGGGTACAATTTCTAGAGATACCAGACGATTAGTGAGTTTGTTAATTTTTTTCGTCTACGTAGGAACATTGTATTACTTGTCGATGTGATCTAAGTCGGTTTTTTTCGTTTGCTAACAAATATAATTATCATTACACCACTCCATGTCCGATTTATCTCATTTTGTAAATAAAATAAATAAGTACAATCAAAACATAACCTAGAAACTGGCTTGACGCATCAAAAATTGTCGCACGGAATCCATCGTGATCGGATACAAGCTGCGACACTCTGCCACATGACGCAAGGTGTTGCCGTGCCGCAAGGTTCTTGCCACAACGTGCGACATTTTTCATGCGTCAATGCCGCATGCCACTGACGCACGTTGTTGCCTCGGCGTAAAACAGGCTTAAACATACAGGAACTGGCTACGTTCCACTTAAGACCCGCAGCGCCATTGCGGGCGTTTTAGGGGAATATATTTTTGAAGTGAAACTTTTTTAGGCGCATGAGGGGTAAATTTTGAGCGACCGGTAACGTGGCAGCGTCAGGTGAGGGTCAAGACTTGGATGGGTGACCGCCTGGGAACACCGCGTGACGTTGGCTTTTTGTACTTTTTTTTTTTCAATTTTTTTTTTTGTATTTTAAATTCGTTTTATTTTAATTAGTTTTTTGAATTAGTTAATTGCCAAAGAAGTTTCACTTCTGACATGTGTACTTTGTACGCACGCAATTTTTTTTAAATATATAGACTAGCGCTTAACTGCGATCTCACCTAAAATAGTGCGCGCTTGCCTAGAAGATAATCTTCTATCGCCACCAGTTGGTTTGTTACCGACAGAGTCTCACGAAATTCATCATTCGACGCTCACCACTGGTGGAGTACACTGGTGAGACGGACACCGACGATAAACGAGAGTGTCATGCGTGCATACTATAGGGCTGTGGGAGGTGGTCCTTTTGTGAACGGGGAACCCCCCCACCTTTGTGCCGGGGCCCAGATATTTCACCCGGGCCTACGACCGGGGCAAGGTGACGAATGCTAGCGCGACCCCATCTCGGCCCATTCAGATAGAAGTCTCCTTACATGTGATGGTTTTTGGTCAGTAGTATCCATGAGGATTTTTCCCACGTAAAAAAGGCAAGATTGGGTTGACTATCTAGCAACTGGTTAGTAATACACCGCGAGTTCCCGCTGCTTCGGCCAACTTCAACTGTCATGGCAGAAAACCTGGCAGACCGAGATCAGTACATCTAGTATTCGACGCCGCTGAGCTCGAATGGTTTCGACGTGAAGCTGCTATAGAAGTCGAATCCGTGTCCACAGAGCGCGACACAGTGACAACGCCACAAGAAAGCGTTCGCAGCGAAGAGCCTGTGGAGGTGGTCGCTAAGGAAGCAGTTTCCCAAAAAGTAGAACACATGAGAGGGATCTTGCTGGAGGCGATTTCGATTCGGCGAGATTATTTTATCGAATTTTTTCTTATAAATCAGATGGCAAATTATTTATTAAGAAAGGAAAAGGGTTTTGTAATGTTTGATTTGTAATATTATTTCTTGTTAGTTTATTCTGATTCATTAATATAATAATATTTGAACTTTTGAATTAAATTATTGTTTTAATAATACTTAAATACATATTATATATATATATATATATATATATATATATATACAATATTTTTAATAAGATACATAATCATTTTTTATCATTAGGAAATTCAATTCAGTTTAGTTATGTTCTTTGCACCCAAAGCAAAGTATTGTATATGTAATTGTTTGCTAGCAAACGAAAAAAAACCGACTGCAATTACATCGACAAGGAATACAACGTAAGTAGACGATAATATTAACAAACGCAGTTATTCCCGAACATACATTAATATATATATACATATACTATATTATGGTCGAATTGAATAACCTCCTCCTTTTTTGAAGTCGGTTAAGAAGAGTCATTTACGTTGTCACAATATTTGATTTATAAAGTAGCAAAATTAGTTTGATTAATATCATTTAACAAGTAGTTTTAAATTTTGTTATAATTTAAGCAATGTCAAATGACAAGATTAATCATTATCTCTATATATATAAAAATGAATCGCTAAATGTGTTGCTAAGCGCAAATCTCGAGAGCGACTGAACCAATTTCTCTAATTCTTTGTTTATAATCACAGAACACATATTACTTTATAATATTCCATGAAGTACGAGGATGGTTGTTACGGAGAGAAAAGTTTAAAAAAGCCCTGAAAAAGTCTAAAACAACACTTTTCTATATTTCCATACAAAAGATTCATAATAATACTTAAAAGTCAATTTGAACTTTAATACCATAGCATAAAGTTTAAGTAATAGTGGAAAAAAAAATAAAAAAATAACGAATTGACTGGTGGTACGAAGTTCGCCGGGTCAGCTAGTTACTAATAAATTAAATAATAGACTCAAAAATCGATTAAAAATCGTAACGATAGCCATACATCGAGCATCGATATGTGTGAGAGTGCATCACTTGAGGTTTGAAAACTCTGGATTTACGGCCGTAGGGCATTGGTTCGGCTCCGTATAGTTAGCAGGTAAAATGATCATTTCTTGATTATAATTACAGAAATCACTAGGGCACAGATCAGGCAACTTTATGTACCTAATCATTTTTTTTTATTTTAGGCAACAATAATTTGTTTTTAATTAATAAAAACCTTTGAACGTATAGTTAGCCGAAATAGGTTAATGTTTGAAGTTCTGACTGTTGTATTCGTTAGGGCACTGGGCATAGTTTAGGCAAGATTAGGCAATTGTTTTATAATAGATTGTATGAAGCAATAATTAGTAACAATATAATAAGAATTATACTCTTTCCGTTAAGCCGAGCGCTCTGATTGGTCGAGCCGTACGACCAATCAGAGCTCGCCCTTTCCTTGGAGTAGACAGTGTCCAGCTGTCAGGCGTCAGCTGGACGGGCTTTACCTGTTTTTGACGTATTAAAATCATGGTTAGACCATGGTTAGACTCACGAAGTATAGATAAGAAGGAGTTCGAACGTTATAGGCTCTAAAGCTAAGGCTAACGTATTTCTGTTGCCACTATAACAACAAATACTAAAAACAAAATAAAATTAAATATTTAAGGGGGGCGATAATTATTTTTGTTTTTATGAGTCTAAAACGCCGTCTATAGTTTTCTAATAGCGGCATAGATGGCGTCACAATTAAATCGGGGGGCACGGCAGTGCCCCCACCAAGTCGTAAATATTTTAAAGAATAAATATTTTACAGAAAATTTACTTATATTTAGTTTAGTCAATGGTAGGGAACCCTGCGTGCGCGAGTCCGACTTGCACTTGGCCGATTTTTCATTATTTAAGCGCTCGGCTTAACGGAAAGAGTATAATTCTTATAATAAATTGTTACTAATTATTGCTTCATAAAATCTAAAACAATTGCCTAATCTTGCCTAAACTATGCCCTAATGAATGCAACCGTCAGAACTTCAAACATTACCTATTTCTGCTAACTATACGTTCAATGGTTTTTATTAATTAAAAAATAGGTAAAAAAACTTTTTAAGCTAAACGGTTTTATGTTAAACATACATTGCAATGTTTAAGATAAATGTACTAAAAACCAAAAAATAATAAAATAGATACAGTCGTGGGAATTATAAACATATGCATAGACTAGACTAAAATAAAACCGTGGGGCACGTCAATTGTCTACAAATTATCGACTTAATGTGCGATAGAAGAATCGTTTAATTCGTCGTTAGGCAGTTGGCCCGCAGACGGTGAGGAAATTACTTACTATTTTCTTGCTCATGGAAATTTCAATAGTTATACACTCCATGTAAATAAAAGAGATTTTACACGGTTTTATTTTAGTCTGTCTATGCATATGTTTATAATTCCCACGACTGTATCTATTTTATTATTTTTTGGTTTTTAGTACATTTATCTTAAACATTGCAATGTATGTTTAACATAAAACCGTTTAACTTAAAAAGTTTTTTTACCTATTTTTATTTTCTAGTTTTTAGTTTTTATTTCGTAAATTACAGATTCAATTTCTAAATTTAAATCTTATTATTATACGCCATTTGGTGGCTGCGCCCATCTTAAATATTGAGGTTGTAAAGTCCACTGTATTCTTCTTGTCAAGCCCTTTTATTTGATACCCATATTGGTGGGATTGATAAAAAATTGTTATCAGCCATTAGGTAGCGGCGGCCATCTTAGATTTCAATTTTGCATAGTAAATTGTTTTCTACTTGTTGAGACCTTTCATTTGATACCCATGTTGATGGGATTGAAAAAACCTAAGTTATCCGCCATTTTGTAGAGGCCGCCATCTTGGATTTTAATTTTTGTTAAAATAAGGCAACATTCAATTTTTATAAAATAATTTTTTAATCTATGGTGTCTCCATATAACTAGTCTGTGGTAGTGATGTGTCGTTATGCCTTTTTCAAATAACGAAACGTAACCGCTATGACCCCGCGAACAACGTTGAAAAAACTATCTATTTTGAAAACTATCTATTTCCATACCGTCAATCAAATATGGCTCTTATTTGTATTGCTATAAAGACTATAATTGATTGATATCATTTGACGTTACAAAACGTTTACAAAGAACTTCCCTTCGTACTTTAACAGTCTTGTGATAATGATTAAATTATATTTATAAAAATATTTAAATTTTTATACAGGCGTACTTAAAATTTGCTCCTCATGCGCCTAAAGAAGTTTCACTTCAAAAATAAAAAGTTACTTAAAAAAACGATTGTGCTTCTACTACAGTATAAATTACAGTAAGTAGTACTGTAATGTATACTCTAAGACTTTAGACCACACGACTGAAGTGTTACGAAACTTCCTTTTGCCTCGCCCGATCACACTTTTCGTAACGCTCTCGTTATGCACTCACCAGCTTACTTCCCAAGTCAAGCATACGTAAAGAAGTTTTACTTCAAAATATCGAGTGTCGAATTGTCGATATCTACATTTCAATATCGAACTATCGATATATTATTATCTTCCAAAAAAGTATTTATTTATTTTATTGTTAAGGAACACAAACAGTTAAAATTAACAAAATTAAATTAAATTTACAAACATAAAACATAAACCAAAACTGTGCTCACAAATAAATTTAACACAATCAGATTTCGCTAAAACTAAAGGAAAAATACATTTGTTTAAAAAATTAAACATTAACAATTAAAAAGTAAATTCTAGCTACAATTACAAGCAAACGAAGAAATATTACGAAACAATATAAAACAAAAAATAAAACTTAGACGTTTGTTACACTCGGCTAACCTAACCCCACGTTATCGGTGTGCCTTCAGCTTTACTTCATAGGAAGACAATTAAAACAATAGATTTTAAATATTAGAAACCCAGGTGTGCTCACAGCCTTATTACTCTGTACCGCGCACCTGCAAGATTTCAACATAATTTCGGATGAAGATTGGAGACCACCGCAGCGACCACCGCCGCGACGGCCACACCGAGGAAACCTTTCTTTAACTTCTTTTTATTAAATCATTCTTTTACTAAAAATCAGTAGGGAATCATCTCTTAGTTTTAGTTATAAATGTAAGTGTAATTTTAATTAATAAATTATTTTAAGTAAATTGCCTTTTCTTGGCACCTGCGGCTGCAACAATCGTAACTCGTTACCAAGATTTGTTGTTGTTAGTAATAAATAATAAATAGTAAATATTGATATTTCTAAATAGCACTAAATAATTAACTATCGTTGTCGCAACGAATACAGTGTTCAAATTTACAAAACGGAGACAGCGGTCGTTGTTCACGTTGTGAAAAATAGATAGTTTTGCTTCGTTGTCGCAGCGACTGGTAGCGACAAAACGGAGACAGCGGTCGTTGTTCACGTTGTGAAAAATAGATAGTTTTGCTTCGTTGTCGCAGCGACTGGTAGCGACAAAACATGCAAAACGGAGACAGCGGTCGTTGTTCACGTTGTGGAAAATAGATAGTTTTGCTTCGCTACATAACTAGCTATCGTTGTCGCAGCGAATAGATAGTTTTACAACTATCTGTGCTATATAGCGCACATAACTAGTCTGTGGTACAGTACTAAGATGTCTGCTTCTTGTGTGTAAAAAGTAAAACTGCCTCTGTAACTAATAATACTTAAAATTAATAATAAACGTTCTTTAGACCTTAAAAGTGTATCAATACAATCCAAGTTCACAGTTCCACTGCACGAGCACATACTCATGCGAACAGGTTATGGGCCCAGAATACTGGATTGGAATAGATACAATTTCGCGGTAAAGTGTGGTCGGTAGGAAAGAACGGGCCGGGTTAAACGGTATAGATATATAAAATGGAGGCTACATCAGAAAACCAAAACTTATTATTACTGGAAGGATTATCAAATTGGATGTCATGGAAATTTCAAATCCGTGTAATACTAAAAGCACAAGGATTATTTGGAGTTGTAAACGGATCAGATATAAATGACGGAAAAGATGAAAAATGGCCGACACGAGACGCAAAGGCACAATCTATAATTGTAACAAGATTGAACAATAAAAATATTTTACAAGTGTCAAACTGTGAGACTGCTCAACAAATATGGGAAAAGTTGTGTTCAATATATGAATCAAAATCAAACACGTCATTACATATATTGCAACAAAAATTCTTTGAAACTCAATACATTAAAAATGAGGAAATATCATTATATATAGCAAAGTTAGAAGAATTAGCTAACAGAATAAATCAAGCAGGTGGAAATATACCCGAATCTATGCTCATCACTAAAATTATTAGTTCTTTGCCAGAAAATTTTAGACATTTCATATCAGCTTGGGATTCAGTTCCTATGGCAGACAGAAAATTATCTGAACTAATATCCAGATTGATGCTAGAAGAGCAACGAAACAATGATTATGAGGAGAAAATGGCTTTATCTACACAATCAAGGAACAGTGAAAGAAAATGTTTTAAATGTCAACAAGTTGGACACTATAAAAAAGACTGTAAGAAAAATATGAACAATTATAACAGTAGTAAAAATCATAAACAGTGTAAAATATGTAAAAAGTTTAACCACAAAGAAAAAGACTGTTGGTTTAGAAATAAAAAGAATTCTTACCAAAAAGATGACAACGTAAAAAGTAAGACAAATGCATTCATTACAACAGCAATTAACTTTACCTGTGCAAACAATCTTCAAAAAACATCGTGGGTGTTAGACAGTGGTGCCTCAGAACATATGTGCAAGAATAAAAATATGTTTGTAAACTATAAAACTTTATCAGTGCCAAAAGATATCATAATTGGTGATGGTTCAATCATAAAAGCTCTTGGTCAAGGTGAAATACACTTAAGCGCTTACAACGGAAAACAGTGGATACCTACAATCTTATACAACGTTTTATTTATACCAGAAATAAAAGTAAATCTATTTTCATCAACGGCAGCAATGGATAAAGGTTATAAAATGAGGTGTGATCAAAAGACATGCACTTTTATAAAAAATAATTTAATTAAAGCAATCGCATACAGAAAAGGTAAAATGTTTTTAATGAATTTTAAATATGAATCAGATACTGCAATGGTTGGTCAATCAAATAGTGAACTCGCTGAGTGGCATTCAAAGTTAGGTCACCAGAATATTGAGCATGTGAAGACCATTCTGAAACAAAACAATATTGAGTATAAAGAAGGTGATTCAGAGATATGCACGTCATGTTTACAAGGCAAACAACATAAGTTACCATTTAATAATAGTGACACAAGAGGTGAAAAACCAGGAGATTTAATACACATGGACATATGTGGACCAATGAAGTATCAGACACATAATAATAAAAATAAAGAAATATATATACAAAAAGAAGACTTACCAATAAATGACTCCGAAGAAGAGGAACAGGAGGATGGTAATATAAACTCATTCTATGAAGAAGGTTCAATCCAATCTGAAACAGAAGAAGAAAACACAGAGTGTGAATTATATGAAATGCCAGAAACAGATGAAATAAATTCACATGAAACAGAAAATAATATCTTACCTGAGGAAGAAGATAACACTAAGGATCAAACACAAAAAAGGAAAACACAACGACCGAATTGGATGAAAGATTATGAAACAAACTTTTCTTGTCTAGGCGAAATGCCAATATCTTATGAAGACGCAATGGCTAGTCCTGAAAAAACAAAGTGGGCTGAAGCCATAGAAAAGGAAATGAAACAACTGGAAGAAAATGAAACTTGGGAAGAGGTGGAAAATATACCTAAAGAGGAAGATGTAATTAGCAGCAAATGGGTTTTTAAAATAAAAGAAACAGATGGCAACAAATTATACAAGGCCAGGCTAGTGGCAAGAGGTTTTGAACAGAGAAACTGTGACAACAATACATATACACCCGTAGTAAGTTTAACAACGTTCAGAACTATGATGGCAGTAGCAGTACAAAAGAAGTTACCTGTATTCCAGATGGATGTCGTAGGAGCCTTCCTACATGGTGAAATTAAAGAAAAGGTATTTATGAAACTTCATAATGATAAAATAGTAAAACTTAAAAAATCTTTGTATGGTTTAAAGAAATCGCCCCGTTATTGGAATGAAAAATTTAATGATTTCATGTTACAAGAAAATTTTATTAGATCTAAAAATGACCCATGTTTATATTTTAGAAAGCAAAATGACAAGTTTTTATACTTATTGTTATATGTAGACGATTTAATTTATTTTGGAAATGATGATATAGAGATAAAAACATTTAAAAGTTCATTATGTAGTAAATTTAAAATGAAAGATTTGGGAATAGCAAACGAATATTTTAGGTATAAGTATAAAACAAGATATAAAAAATTTTGTAACAGTAATAAACCAAGAAAAATATCTTAAATCATTATTAATTAAATACAATATGTATAAATGTAAAACAGTGTCTACACCACTAGAGCAAAACTTTAATTTTGAATTGTTAAAGAGAGATAAACCAGAAAACAAAGAAATTGAAAGTAATTGTAGAAGCATATTAGGTAGTTTATTATATGCATGTTGTACAAGACCTGATTTATCATTAGCGATAGGATTTCTTAGTAGATATTTAAACTGTGCAAGTATTGCATTATATAAGTGTTTAAAAAGAGTTATGAGATATATAAGAGGTACTATTTCTTTGTCATTAGTGTATAAGTATAATAATGAGAATATAATATTACAAGGTTATAGTGATGCAGACTGGGCTGGGGATATAGCCGACAGAAAGTCAACTTCTGGATTTATATACTATATATTTAATTGTCCTATTTCATGGGGTACAAAAAAACAACAATCTGTATCATTATCGTCTTGTGAAGCCGAATATATTGCATTGTGTTTAGCTATAACTGAAGGCTGCTGGCTTAAGCAATTATTAACTGATTTTGGATATAATGTTAATATAAATATCTTGGAAGATAACTTAAGTGTAATAAAAATTTCATCATCTAGTGACAGTAATAAAAGATTGAAACATGTAGATATAAAATATCATTATATAATGGAAAAGGTTTGTAACGGTCAAGTTAATGTTACATATGTTAATACAAATGAGAATGTCGCAGACATGTTTACAAAGTCATTGGGCAAGCAATGTTTTGAGAAGTTTAGGGATTGTATAGTCAAATAAAATAAGTAATATATATTTGTTATTCATTTATAAGAAGCCAGTCAAAGAATAATTTTATTTAAATTGTTAATTAAGTTTCTTAACTGTATTTGTTAAGGGGGTGTCATGAAAAAAAAAAAAATTGTTAAGGGTGTAATATAATAAAATAAAAAGATAAAAATTGATGTTGAGGGGGTGTGTTAAAATAAGGCAACATTCAATTTTTATAAAATAATTTTTTAATCTATGGTGTCTCCATATAACTAGTCTGTGGTACAGTACTAAGATGTCTGCTTCTTGTGTGTAAAAAGTAAAACTGCCTCTGTAACTAATAATACTTAAAATTAATAATAAACGTTCTTTAGACCTTAAAAGTGTATCAATACAATCCAAGTTCACAGTTCCACTGCACGAGCACATACTCATGCGAACAATTTTATATAGTACACTAGCTTGTGCGCGCGACTTCGTCCCCGTGGAATAGGACCACCCGATTTTGAAACATTCTTCATTAGTGCTACGCTCCTATTGGTCTTAGCGTGATGATATATAGCCTATAGCCTTCCTCGATAAATGGGCTATCTAACACTGAAAGAATTTTTCAAATCGGTCCAGTAGATCCTGAGATTAGCGCGTTCAAACAAACAAACAAACAAACAAACAAACTCTTCAGCTTTATTATATTAGTATAGATTGTATTCTACTGGTTGAGCACTTTCATTTGATACCCATATTGATGGGATTGATAAAACCTACGTTATCCGCCATTTTGTAGCGGCCGCCATCTTGGATTTCAATTTTTTATAGTATATTGTATTCTGCTTGTTGAGCCCTTTCATTTGATACCCATATTGATGGGATTAATAAAACATAAATTATCCGCCATTTTGTAGCGGCGGCCATCTTGAATTTATAATGATAATGAATAAACATAATTGTATTGTCATTGTCACCAAAATCCAAAGTGTATACAAAATTTCAGATTAATCGGTTGACAAGAAGAGGGTGAAATTTGAATTACTGCCCATTTGTGCCTTTGACTAGTTTAGACAATTCATATATTTAAGTATCGTTTATTAATTGAAACTAGATTTTTAATAATATTCTAAAAGTGATCAAAGCCGCAGTTTATAATTTAATTTTAAAAAATATTTTAGTTGTATTCCGCGATTGTCATGTCAAAATAGTTTAAATATAAATAGCAAGTCGTCATAGCAACCACACAAACAAACGCTTTTTTTAAATTAAAATATAAACCACGGCTTTGATCACTTTTAGACTATTATTAAAAATCTAGTTTTAATTAAAAAAAGCGTTTATTTCTATGGTTGCGTTTCCGACTTGGTATTTGTATTTAACATGTTTTGACAGCACAAACCCGGAATACAAATAAAATATCTTTTTTAATTAAAGTATAAATTGCGGCTTTAATCACTTTTAGAATATTATTAAAAAATCTATTTTCGATTAATAAAGGATACTTAAATATATGAATTGTCTGAACACGTCAAAGCACGTACCCGGGCACGGCTTCATAGAAAATAGGCATTGTCCTTTGACCCAAGAATAAATAAAACAAACGGGGTGAGCTAAATAAAACAGTTTAATAATAAAAACAGATTATTGTTGCCTAAAATAAAAAATGATTACCTAAAGTTGCCTGATCTGTGCCCTAGTGATTTCTGTAATTATAATCAAGATATTACAGATATTATGATCATTTTACCTGCTAACTATACGAAGCCCATTGGTTCCTAATTTGCTAGACTGCTAGTGTCTACCATAGGGCATAGACTACTATTTATATACTAGCTGCTGCCCGCGACGTCGACTGCGTGCGTTCACTGCTCGTTCCCCGTAGGTGATAGCGTGATAATATGTAGCCTATGTTCTGACCCGACTTCTTAATAATATTCGTGCCAAATTTGAAGTAAATCCATGCAGTACTTTTTGAGTTTATCCCGGACATACATACAGACAAACAGACAAAAATTCTAAAAACTATATTTTTGGCTTCGGTATCGATTGTAGATCACACCCCAAGTATTCTTTTAAAAAAATATTCAATGTACAGTTTTGACTTTCCTACCATTTTATTATATTATTATTATGTATAGATACCACAGAGGCACAGAGTTGACAGAGTATATCAGTAATTCAGTACCATGTCGGAAATGAAAAAAAATATCGATATATCGATGTATCGATATTTATAAAAATATCAATATCGATGACGATATATCGAAGAAAAAAATATCGATATATCGATATATCGGTCAAATTTTAATTTGGCTGAGATGAGCTACTAATCCATATAGGTCATAGGATGATCAGTATGAACTCAATATTATCAATAGTAATTTTTTAATCCATTGTTAATTATTTTAATGTAAAAAAATCTCAATAATAATGTACGTATTTCTGTAATTATTCCTTTTTATTAGGCAATAATTACAAAAATATCAAAACCTAAAAAGCTATCTTCTAACTATAATCGACTTATATCGATAATACTGATGTCTGGTAAAACTCAAATGAGTTTATGTGGCGTCTTATTAATTTATATTCTTTCATGTATGTTAATAAATAAAAATAAAAATAAACATATATTTAAAAGCTATTTGTTGTAGGCAAACTAGTGTTTCTCCAGTGGCGAAAGTAGGAAACTCTGCTCTTTACATGCTGTACTGTCATTGTTTAGTTACATAAATAAAATAAATAAATATCGTTTTTTTTACTATTTCCGATATTGGATATTTTGTATCGATATATCGATATATCGGATTAAAATATATCGATTAAAAATATCGATATATTGGATAAAAAATATCGATACATCGATATATCGATACTTTTCCGACATCCCTATTAACTATAAACTATACTCTGTGATATATGGTGTCGTCTGTCTAGCGGTGGTGACCTTAGTTGGTTTATAAATAAACATTTTACTTAATTAATTGATTTATTATGTGCATTATTTATCAGAGTTTTAAGAAAAGATGAACGAAATACAGCAAGCAAAATCTGATGTTATCCCACAAAAATATAAATAAAATAAGGCTTATCTCAGTTGGCGTCTTGTTTTTTGTGATTAAGTTTACAAAATAAACCATGGCAGCGGTCGAGACAGTTAAAGTATCGGTAGTGATTGATGCAACGCCTAATGTAATACCTTGTTCGAGTTCTTTTACTGCTGAAGAGTTGTGTATAGTTTTATGTAAAAAGTACAATATTCCTCCATTGACGCGTACGCTATTTGCATTACGGATCAAAGGCACGGACTATTTCCTAAAAGATAATAGTAAAGTTCTTTCGAGTTCACGAGATTATGAATTGAGAATACGGTTCAAGGTAAGGACTATCGATAGTATTATATTTATTTATTGTGTATAATAATATTGGATTCATTGTTTGTTATTATTATTTCAGTTACCTTAAAATTTATTATGAATATACCTGACAACGAATTTTACAAAGTTATTGTATTTAATTTTTAATAAAATTGCCTATTAACTAAAATTATTTATCTGTTTTTGAATATTAATGTTTTACATGAGATCTGAAATTATAATAGTTGCTGAAAATGTTACTTTCTGTAACTTTTATGTGTAGTCAAATTTAGATTTCCTCTTTGTCTGTTTTCAATTTTATTGAACTGTAGCAATATATACTTTCAAGGTTTAAAAAATATTAAATATTTAAACAGGTACCTAGACTGGGCCTTCTCATTACAATTGATGAAACAACCTATGACTATTACTTTCAACAAGCTCGCAACGATGTCAATGAGAATAAAATACCTGAAATCAAGTATCCTGAGCATAAGCAAGAATTATTAGGCCTCGGTATTGCAGATATGTAAGTAACAAACAATAGAATTTTAAAACTGCTTATCTTCATCATTTGTATTTAGTTCAACTCTAAGCTCAGCAGTTGATTGAAATTGCTTAATCAACAAATTAAAAAAATAATACCTAGTTTCTCTGTGTTTTTACTTTATTTTATAATGTTCAACAAACATGTAATATAAATATAACCTTTTTAAAATTTCATGGTCACTGTTACTGTGATTTATTTATAAAATAGGATATTTATCATGTGTTGGTTGCTTGTAATAGTGTTTTAAATACCTTGACTACTAAAGTGATATATTCATTTTAAGTTTACTTATTTATTTTATTTTATTTTATTAGGATAGCTTACAGCTTATTATAATACTAGCGACCCGCTCCGGCTTGGCTCGGGTGCAATGCTGTTACTAAATATAAAATAAATATTTGCAATCTAGCGCATAAAATGTGTTTATTTACAACATCACATTAGAAAACTCTAAAACTATCAGTGTTCCTCTACTTTATTATGCATTTATTATACATATAAACCTTCCTCTGGAATCACTCTATTTACTCAAGAAAACCGCATCAAAATCCGTTGCATAGTTTTAAAGATCTAAGCATACATAGGGACAGACAGACAGCAGGAAGAGACTTTCTTTTATAATATCGCAAGCTTCAAGCCAGAGGGGCGTATAAGCAATAACGCGGTACGACTTTCTTACATGAAAATAATATCTGACTTCAGTTATACGCCTGAAAGTATTTTATTAATATTTTCTAAAATAATTTACCTACAGTTAAGAAAAAAAAACGGAGGTGATGTATCGATAAACTTAGAAATGATTGACTTAATAAAAAAAAACGCATTTTGTTTATACGCCCCTCTGGCTTGAAGCCCGCGATATGTAGTGATAGGGATACTAAAACAATAATATAATAACAGCTGTAACTAATAAAAAAAATAAAAAATTAAAAATGCTAATTACAAGCTACCACATATACTACTATTATCAATGGCCATATATTTGTATTGATATTAATTACAATTTTTTAAATTAGTAATTTATGTACATCAGTCACATGATATTTATCAATAGTAATGTCAAAAGTTCAACTACATTAAGATAATGTTAGCATATACTATTCATTCTCTATTTAATTGAATAGAAATTTTAATAATATTTATAATTGTAAAAAGAGTCCGATTTAAAAAAAAAAAGGAATTTTTAAAAAACTACCCACAAAAGTGTTTTTCTTTATATGAATATTTAAAGTTATATTACTTAACATATATTATATTGAAGCATAGATAAAATATTTAGATGCAAAATATAAAATAACATAGAAAAATGGTTATATTTTTTGTGTCATTATCCTTTTTTTATGAGGGTAGAGTAAAATAATAAGCCCATTTTAATTATACTATAGGTGATACTAGAACTTCCAAAAAAAGAGGAGGTTCTCATTTTATTTGAATTTTTTTCAATGTATGCTAGAACTTTTGACTGGGTGGACCGATAGTGATAATTTTTTTGTAATCGAAAGGTAGTGCGTGTCATTTGGTCCCATTTAAATGTAATTGAGATCTACCAAGTGCTTTGCGAGTTATATCTAATAATGCGTATTTACTTGACTACTTTTTGGTCGACCTACATTGTCTAACTGTTCACTGGGTATACCGATTTTGATGATTCTTGTTTTAATCGAAAGCTGAAATTTGTCTTGTAGTTCCATTTAAATTGTTATGTTTGTTTCAACTACTGAATACAAATGAATTATATGTAAGTGCAGTGTTAAGTATCAAATTCACCTTATTTGCTTACTATACTGCGGTCGTCCAATAGAAAGAAATTCGTACACCGACCTGTCAACTTTTGTTTTTGTCGCTTGTGTATAATATAAACATATTGCGGTTGCGCTCACACAGGTGAAGTGACCCCGTATTGTGTGAGCGCAACCGCAATATGTTTATACGC